>CM034708.1:186630244-186646496 GCA_020142125.1 Phrynosoma platyrhinos | reverse complement strand
TTGCTATAGTCTATAAAGTACATGCTGATTTTCTTTTGGAACTCCCTGTTACACTCCATTAGCCAATGTATATTTGCAATGTGATCCCTAATGCCTCTTCCTTTCCTGAACCCTGCTTGGACCTCTGGGATTTCTCTCTCCATGTGTGGTTGGAGTCTATGTTGCAGTATTTTGAGCATAATTTTGCTTGCATGGGAGATTAGTGCTATAGTTCTATAGTTGCTGCAGTTTCTTGTGTCTCCTTTTTTGTGGATGGGGATGTATATTGATCGCTTCCATTCTGTTGGTCATCGTTTTGTTTTCCATATCTATTGACATATGTTGGTTAGCACTAGAGTTGATTCTGTCAGTGTGGATTGCAACAGTTCTATTGGTATATCATCTGTTCCTGGAGTCTTGCTTTTTGCCATTTCTTTTATTACAAATTTCTCCTCAGTTTTTAGAATTTGGGGTTCATCTTCATATGGCTCTTCATTTCATATGTCCTTCATTTTCTCATCTCTTTTGTGCAGTTCTTCTCTGTGTTGCATCCAACATCTTTTTATTCTTTCCTAGTCTTGAATTATGTTATTTTTATTGTTGTAGAGAGTCCTGGTCCTTGATTTGAACTTTCCCTTGATTTCTCAAATCTTGTGGAACAGGTCTCTCATTCTTCCCTTTTTGTTGTTGTCTTCTATTTCCCTACTTTTTCATTGAAGTAATTTTCCTTATCTTTGTGTATTAGCCGTTGTACTGTTGCATTCATGTTTCTTAATTTATTCCTATCTTCTTTTTGTTTTGTTTCTCTTCTTTCTTTTATTGCTTGTAGTGTTTTATCTGTCTGTTGGAAGTGTCTTTATGCATTCTTCTTTTATTATGTCCCTGGCTTCAGACCAAAGCTCCTCTGGTTCACAATCTATTACACTTAGTACTGCAAATCTGTTCCTTATATTGTCAATGAATTCTGTGGAAAAGTTGTGTAAATCGTATTTTGGTATGATGACTGTTTTTGTTCTCTTCTTCAGTTCTTGAGTTGAGTTGAAAGCTTTCTTTGAAACTGTGGGTCTGGGGCATAGTTAAAAACTTTATTGCTTGATTATTTATTTGATTTATATTCTACCTTTTCCCTTAAGATGGGACTCAAGATTTAGTAGGCTATCCGGTACAGACATTGATTTCTTCCATGGATGCTTGCCAGAGGTCACATAGAGAATCCAATTGAAAGGATTACAAACAAAGCTGTGAATGATTTGATGTCAAAGCTCTCTCTCAGTTCCATACCAACTGATCCCAAAGGCCAAGCAGATAGTATTTGAGGTCTGAGAGTCTGTTCATGCAGGAGTGCTTTCAGATGCAACTGTCTATTCCATATGGTCTGATGTACAGACTACCTTCCACATACAAATTCCTCTCAGTTATAACAAGACGCCTTGCACAGTGACACTGATATCACTCATCAGGGAACTTTAGTAGAAGGCATTCACTGAATATGGGTAAGAGCTTCTCCCCACATCTGCATTCATCTTTCTATATGTTACAAATGTTTCAGAGAGAATTTGGTCAGTGAATATAAAGCATCTGAACCATGGGCTTGTGGAGGAGAATATGTTCTAAATTTCATTTTCTGAAGCTTTTGTACATGATGTATCATGTTAAATGATGTAAAATAAAATCAATTTGCTGCTTGTCCCCTGAACCTTTACTGTCAATCAGAAATACTGGCTATCAAGAATAAGAGTGCCATTTGAAAAGGATGTTTCACCTAGGTCTCAACCTTTGTCATTACAGAGGCTTTGGACCTCAGCTATCAAGAGCCTCAGTCAGTAGGGTCAGTTTTCAGTTGAAGTCCAAAATATCTGGAAGGCTAATGGTTGAGAAGCCCAGGTCTAGGTTTAGAAGAATCAGGAAACTGGCACACCCTGCTTCAAATTTATATCTCCAGAACAATTTGTACCACACCTAATTTTTATCACTGGCCACAGAACTGCTTTTGGGATTTGGCCACTGCTCGACATGGTCAGCACATTCAGAGTTTAAGTGGCATTACTGCTTAATAGGAAAATCTGCCCCAAAATCACTAGAGTAGAGGACCTGAATGTTTCCAAGGAATATTAAGCTATGCAATTTTTCATGCTACAAATTTCACAGGCTCTTTCAAAGTGGTAACTTCATAACATGCCCCAGGCATGTTGAAGGAGAACAAAAAGACAATAACATTTTCTGTTGTGGTTATACCTCCTCTTCCCCCCCCCCCCCCCCCCAAAAAAAAAATCTAGTTTGGAGTTTTTAAAGAATCCTTCTAACTTTTTTGAAAATGGAAGCTACAAGCCCAAACAGGGCCTAAACAGCTGATACATCAAACATGAACTCTTACTACAGAGCAGTTCTGTTGATTGTAATTTTATTGTAATTTTTAAAATAAAGTACTGTAGTTCCCCAAGTTATATTTAGTTCTGCTATTAGAACTGAACTTCCTTTTCCCAAGTCACCCGAGCATGGTTTTCACAAATATACAGAACAATGTTGATAAAAGGCAGATGCTGCCTAACCGGTAAAGGCAGCACATAAAGTCAGACAAAGGGTAAAGTGTTAAAATTGTGTGATCATCAACAAAAAAAGTTATTACCTAGAAATCTACAAAACCCTGTTCAGTGGATATCCTGGGAAGCTGGGTCCCATGGAAGCAAAATTACTGAGAGTTGGTCTCTCCATCGCAAGCATGCAAATTTCTTGAAGAAAGAGATTAGTGTAGAAGTTTCTATAGCTTTTAAATGTGTTAGATACAGACTATGTCAACAGTGACAAACCACAGCTATTATCTCCCATCTATTCATGCCAGCCATGCTGTCACCTATTTGGAGGCATCCATTTGTAGCACTTCAGTGTATAATTCACTTCAGTGTTGGCTAACCACTGGGGAAAGGCTTACTGAGACTCCCTTATGTTCTGTGACACAGAGCAGAAAGTTTTGCTGCAGGTACTAAGGTTAGAAGGTTGTCATTAACTGAAATGACAAATACAGCATTGCACTCCTTGACTTTTGAAATTACAAAATGAGAGGCACTCAGATTAGCAATATCCTGTTGGCAATGATGCAAAGCAAAAGTGAGCTCAAGGCAACTGAAAACATCTCTGAGGGCAAAAGGAACACACTGGGAATGACATTTTCTAACAAGAGTCAGAATAATCGCTAGGAAAAGTCCACGTTTCTACCTCTAATGTAAGCATTAGTTGCATACCTTAAGTCAACTGTGAGTTTTAATGTATTCCCCCGCTTGCATTAAAGACAGCAATTCTCCAATTATTTAGAACCTTTTGATACTGGAAGACACCACAACTCACTAGTAGACCAAACTTTTTTTTACACTCTCAGAAAGTTTCAATATCAAGGCCTCTCATTTGGTGTGTGTGTGTGCTAAGGAAGCCCCTGAGACCTGCTGCCAATCTGTATAAGTCAATATTGATCTCAACATAACCAATATTTTATCTCAGTAGAAGATCTCAGTGCAGATGTCAACTGTTGGAGCCTTACAACAAAGTATATGAGTATTTTATATGCAGTGCAATCTTAGATGTATCTGCTCATTGGTAAACTCCCTTTCAGTGGGACTTCCTTCCAACTAAGAGATGACAGTCTATATGGCTAAAAGCCTTATTCTATAATACAAAATGTCTGGCTTAAAACCTTTTTTTACAATGCAGAAACATTCTAAAGCTAGGAAACTCATTACTGCTACATGCAACTTGAGTAACCAACCTCAGAATACACAATGAACTTTCATAGTGAGGCAGCAAATGTCAAGGCACATCACATGAACGACATACTGTTTAAGTCGGAGGTGTAAAAAACAAGTTTTACAGCAAGGAAGCCCATGCAGTTATTGGTTCGTGAAAGGCCAACTTCCATACTTCATTTAGAACCAAGTATTTCTTTAGAATCTGCAGTTACACAAGTGTCCACAAATTCTCTGTATAAGTAGGCATAGAACTAGCGGGCTCATTTTAAGCCAATATGAACAAAAGATCCAGCCTAAGCCTTTTGTGGATACTGTCTACATGTTAATTTAGTGAGGGACCAGAAGCTGGAAAGGATGTTTTATACTTTGTTCTATGAAAGCAACAGCCCCCAAGAATGTATAATCCTGCAGAGAATAAACAAATTATTTTTATAGTAACAGTTCCACTTTACTCTAAAAGGGAGCAAAATATGCATTTCCCCCATTCATTTTTATCTATATTCTACCTTTCTCCCACTATGGGACCCAAACTGGCATTTCCATCCTATTACTTTAGATATTTCCTGTCAGTGAATTTTAAGGTAAAAAATTAAATATTCATTGTAATTTTTTCATTCCAGATTAGGAATGACTCAGTTTCCAAATCAATATAATAAATGGCATGTAATATTCTGTGTGTATATCTTTACCTTTATTTTCCTGGAAAGCTCATAACTTTCATCAATTTTTTAAATGTGTCTGCAACTCCCATGCAAACTCATTAAAACATTTTAAAAACCTTTTGATTTTTATGTATACGATTTAGGATTTGCTTTTTTATTTTCTGTTCTCAGGTTAAGCTACTGCATTCTATGTTTCCTCCTTTTTCTCCCTCATTGATACAATTTCCTTCCTTCTCCAACCCATATATTTTGTTTTGTTCTTCAATTTGCAGACCTAAAAACAAGACCCCAACATCTTATATAGCACCTAGCACACAGGTACTTTATAAATAAGTGGTGCGTAGAATTGTAGATACTAGATGATGCTATGTACAAAAGAGTAACAATTCAAGTCAGTAGATCATTTTTCTTATGAACAACAGGTTATGACGAGAGAGATCTTGTAGCACCCTTGAGATTAACTGAAAGAAAGAGGTTGGCAGTATGAGCTTTTGTAGACTTCAGCCTGCTTCCTCAGATGCTTTTTGAAGTAGACTGAAATCTATGAAATCGCATGCTGCCAACTTCTTTCAGTTAGTGTCAAAGGTGCTACAAGATCTCTTTACATACTTATTCTACAGACTAACAAGGGTATTATAGAGTTGGAAAATCATTAGTCTGCAGATCAACAAGTCATTACTAGCCTCTGTATGCCATTTGTTGAGAAAAGTCCCTAAACAAGAGAAGAATACACTAATTTTCTTCCCAAATCGAGGTACTGACAAAAAAAAAAAAAAAAGAGACGAGGCACCACTACATGTTCTTGTGCTATACCCTAGATCCTTTATAACTAAAAAGCTTTGCAAATTGCTTTCTGCACCTGGCCTAAAATGGGGGATCAGGACAGGGACACAACTTTTGACAAGGCACACTACTTTGTATCAGAAGCTAAGAAAGTTAGATGTACAAGTTCACTTTGTTATGAACAATTTCCCCCCATAAAAATCTACAATGCTCCTCCTGCCACTACAGAAAAGTGGAAATGTTGTACACCAGTGCTACTTAAAGTGGTGACCCCCTGCACCACTGCCAGGCTCATTAGCTGCAGACAGTTTCTTGGAAATAATTGAAGCCAATGGGCACAAATGTGGTACCAGTCCCTGGCACACTGAAGAAGAAAAAACTGCTGATCCCCCAGATCAGATAGCCTGAAAAGCACTGCTGTACACCACTTCTTGAAGCAACTTGTAAAAACACAGAGGCTCTACCACAATTGTATACTTGGCAGGGGCAGAAAGGGACAAGAGAATGTGAAAGCAATGGGCCACTCCTCCTATTATGAACTAATTGTAGAGTTAGGCCTAGGACACATTTCACTTAAGAGAAGCTGATATTAATTACCCAGCTTACTGAGTACAGCAACTGCTGCATGGAAATAGCATCTTGTGTTCAGAAAGGGGGGGGGGAAGGAGGGACAATTGTCAGTTTCAAGCTCCATCTTTAGCACACTTAAGCTCAACTGGCAGCAAATCAGTAACTGAAAGTTTGGAATATATTTTATTGCAAGCTAAATCTATCACAGCATGATCTCTGAGGCTGTTGTTTCCTATTACTATATGTGCAGTATATGCCTGCTCAGCAGAGGAAAAGACAGCATGCCCACAAGGAAAACATTCCAGAGGGAAAACACATTCTTCGTGACCACTCAGTAGAGTAATCCTGCTTTAAGATGACAGCAGTGGCTTTGGAAACTATGGCCCATCCATGCTGCTCAAAGGGTTTGGAGTAGAGTTCACCACGTCTCCCCAGGCAACAGGATCTTTAAGACAGGCACAGGCCACTGCCTGCAAAGACCCAAAAAAGAGTGTGGCCTCCCTCCTGTCTTTAAACATAAGAGCTCAAAGTACTGCCAACAGCATGCTACTGACCAAAAGCAGTAACAGAACCCTCTTACTGGTTCACAGGTGGTGATACCAATTGCCAAGGGCTGTTCCTTCCCATCTTATTTTTACTATCTTCCTCTCCTCCTACAGGCTTCACAATCTGCATCAGCTTGAGATTTCTCACATTTGCAGGACCCTGAAATCCCTCCTA
Organism: Phrynosoma platyrhinos; assembly: GCA_020142125.1. Lineage (NCBI taxonomy): Eukaryota > Metazoa > Chordata > Lepidosauria > Squamata > Phrynosomatidae > Phrynosoma > Phrynosoma platyrhinos. Next base: position 186,640,045 of record CM034708.1, on the reverse strand, counting down.
AACTTCTCTTTCTTGTCCAGACATGAGAATAGACATTGTTACATGGACTTGGGAGTGGAAAGATATGCAATGGTAGCAACTGATTGGCTTTGAACATAGACTATCATATCAATAGTAAATAGCAAGGTGGACTAAGTGATTTCTAGTCAAGCAGCAAAGGGAGATCATGACATGCTCCCTCCTTTCCACAAGCAGTTTTCTCTTTCAGATACTCCCACTCTGATCTCAGGTCTTGGATAGAAGAAAGCCAGATGGAAAAAGGGAGTGCAAGGAACAATGTGACATAGCAGGCATGTAGGATTCATCTTCCTTATCAAGAGATTACCACTGTCTCACAAGAACTCATGCTGAGAGGCAAGGATATGACACTGCCCTACACAAGTTCTAGCCTTGTTCTTAACCAGGGGTAGGTAACCTAAGGTGCCCGGGGGCCGGATGCGGCCCCTTGAGGCCTTTGGACCGGCCCCAGGCCGGTCCTGCCACCGCCGTCGCCACCCACCATGATGATATTGATACTGTTTAATTATTTAATTGTTTAATTGTTAATTGTTTAATTGCTTAATTACTGTTATTTAGTCCATTTAGTTTGGTTCGTTTTCAGGAGTTGGGTGGGTGTGGGAAGGAGGGAGGGGATCTGATGTGATTTTATTTGTCTTTATGTTTTGATATGTTGTACGCCGCCCCGATTGCTTGGCAGAGGGGCGGGATATAAATAAAAATTGTTGTTGTTGTTGTTGTTTGTTCTTGGGGTTTTCTTGGCAAAATCTCCACAGGGGTTTTGCCATGGCTTTTCTGGGGCTGAGAGTGTGTGCATGCATATTTAAAAAAAAATTTAAAAATTTATTTATTTATTTATTTATGGTGCTTCGCCATCCCAATTGTCTGAGGGACAGCAACTCGGCCCCCGGCTCAAAAAGGTTGCCTACCCCTGTTCTTAACAGTGTTTAAGATTTTCCATTCACATAACCTTTGTTTTCATTATTCTGATCAATGAACATTTAACACAGATGGCTTACTGTGGAAAGCAGAACAATCAGAACTCTTGTGCTATCTTTAAAGTTAACAAATGTTCATTCAGCATAACACTTTGTGGATTACAATCCACTTCATTAAATTGAATTTAATGTATTTTTAACAGGGGGGTAAATTGTGTTAGTTTTATATTGTTGGAAGGGTTATTTTATGTATTTGATTTTGATTTTAGATGTAAGCCGCCTTGATGGCCAAGGCTAAAGGTGGGGTATAAATAAATTATATTATTATTGTTGTTATTATTAAATGCAGAAGTGCCAGGCAACACATTAAGTGTAAATACAAGTATATCACTCTACGTGACTTCAAAACATGCTTGCAATAATTTACTCAGGGATGTTAGCTATCCCCTTCAAGCCATGCTTCCCCAATGGCCACCATTACTATCCTGAAACCTAGGTAGCACCCAGGTCCAAACAATATTGGAGTTGTGCAGCCACCTATTTAAGCAGTACAAGAAAGGAAAAAACACTATGTAGCAAACAACAAGCAAATCAGTGTACACTGGACAGCCAAACAGACAACCGTAGTCTGGACACTATTGTATTCTCAACAATGTCACTCTCAAATCAACAGAGAGCTCATACAAAATAAAACTTCTAGACAATAAAATCCACACACTCCTTTTTTCAGTAATGAAATAAAACTAAGATACCTTGTCTGTTCAACTATCTCAAGTCTTGACTTTAAACAAACATACTCTACAATACTGGGAATAAGCCCTACGGCATAGGGCAGAAATTGCAGCATCACTCTCCTTAAAGGAATTTCACAGTTGTAAGGAACAGGGAAGAGCATGGCTCTATTGCGAAGTTACTTGGGATGACTGCATTCCCAAGCTGACTAAAACTTCAAGATATACTTTCAAATGTATTAGTTACTAAAGTTATGTCTCTCACTGATGTGAGTTACAGTTCCTCAGGGCCCCTTTAATGATGATGGCGGCAGTTCTAAGGATTTAAGCAAGGAGTTGCCCATCACATATAAATAATGAAGAAGAAAGCAAGTACACAGAGATCAAAGAGGACAAACCCTTCCTTGATTTAGTTTCCCTGCAGCCCCTCTCCCCAAATGTTTTTCTCAGCCAAAGTCACCTAGAACTGTCTTCAGAAAAGCATTGCCCAATCTTTGCCTCTGCCTCTACATGGTTAAGTATACTGAATGGCTAGTATCACATAGAACTTGAACATTAACCAAGAAACAAACAGGAAATTGCTGTCACATCTGACAAAGGAAAGCTCTGGTTTCAGCCCATCAGCCAAGGAAACAGTTCATTTGTCTAGAACCAATGTTTCCTATTAAGCCCCATTTTGTTTACATGTGGTAAAAACAAAATGCTAGCACACTTAAGTACCACTTGCATCTCAAGATAAAACTATATTTTACAATTTTCCATTGATTAATGCTGACTGTATAATGTGGTTTGTATAATTGTATAATGTTGTCGACCATTTGGTCAGTTTTAATTTGTACGGTTTTAATCTTTATTGGATTTAATGCTTTTTAAAGGGGGGGAGGGTATTGGGGTTTGATTGTATTATGTATCTTTTACATTGTTAGCCACCCCGATTGCTCTCAGTGGGACGGGATATAAATACATTTTTATTATCATCATCATCATCATTATTACCTAGTACTTTTTTTGCTAAAGGTTTATCACTGAGACTTCTTTTCTCTTTGTTTCAATTCAATCTTTTAAAATTGTCTGTAAAATAGCACATTTCATGAACTCAGTTTATTGAAACCAAGGAGATGAAATGAACAATTTTAGATTTATTTTGAACTCAGTTAAATTTAGTTATTATCAATTCATCTAAACAAGTTTAAAACCAATATCCATGGATCCCAAGGGAACCTGCTTCCAAATGTTTTATTTTAAAAATTTGTATTCCATCCTTATGGAACAATACTGTTGTGGATGAAGAATTCCCATGTCAGTCTCTTAAGAAGCCAAAGCCCAGCCCGTCATATACCAGCAAGGTAGAAGGCAGGGCAGAACAGTTTTCCCCTTACGCACACACAGTTTTTTCCCTGTAATTTTTTCCTCCCAGTAATGTGAATGGGAGAAAAATGAACTACACCAGCTCCCTGACAGACTAAAGGTCTCTCCCTATTTTGGGGCATGGAATGTCCAAAATGCCCCCTTTTTGCATTTACCAATGGAGCACTCACATTAAATAAAGTTTGGATCAATTTCTGCAGACCTAAGAGAGCATCTGAGGTTAGACCTCTCCCACGAAGATCTTGGGGGGGGGGGAGAGGAAGAACTGGGATGTCCTCTCAAGGAACAAAGGCTTGCAAACAGGTCAAAATGTCATTAGTATTAGTGCAATATGCTACTGGTAGTACTTCTTCCAGGGACGCCCAGCAATGGCAAGGAAAGGTAGGCAAAAACTGATGGCTTCAGGAAGCTTATTTCTGTAATGCCTTCCTTCATGGCTGCTGAACCTATGGCCTTTTCCCTCCTGTCATCACTGCCTAAACTGGCATAGTTACACCGTCATACTGCATTAAAAGGATTCCCATCTTAATCCAACAGATTTCAGGACAGTGAACACATATAAATAATATGAGTGTACCACAAAACATTATGATATACAATAAAACCACAGCATAACAACTTTATGAAGTAGCAGCTATAAAACAAACAGCAGGCCTTAATCATTACAACTTAAAATAGCTGACAAAGGACTATAAAAGGATTGATTTAGGCACAGGAGCAATTTGTGGTGGAGGCTACCATAAATGGGGTATCACCAGAGAAAAATCTGTTTTGTTGTGATACAGCACGCTTCAGTAAGGATGGCACTTGAAGACTGCGTAAGACGCTACTGTAGGACTTTAGCAAGTTTAGCAAGGTTTTCATCCATTAGCTAATTTGGCATTAGCTAACTCATAACACATGCCCAAAAGACATATCAACAGCCCATTTAATTGGCTTTCCTCACAGCATAGTATCACATGCCCTAAACAGACTTAGAAAGCAAAATAAACAACTTGCAACTTCTACGATGTCCTTAAAATAGGTAGGAGAAGCATTATTTGTAAGATACTAAGCTTAAAGGAAGGATGAGACTTGGCCATATGCCTTGGAGCAAATATAGCTCTGTCATGATCCCAAACCTATGTTACATAGATCAATAGCAGTAAGGTTACATGAAAGGAGTGACCCATAATTAAATTTTGACAACAGTAATGAATTCCTTCAGCGTTTAATTTCTAGAGATGTATATCTCTGTACATTGCCATAAAAGAGAGGTGGGCAACCTGCTGCTCTCCAGATGCTCCCATCAGCTCCAAACAGAAAGGCCAATGATCAGAGAAAATAATTCAATATTTGAAGGCCACAAGTTGCTGCCCTTGCCATAAAATATTTAGCTACTCCTTTCTATACAATTTTGGAACAGAAAAGCCATATATATCTTGTGGAGATGGGAACATCAGAATCTAGGTAAAAGTAAGGTTACCTTCAATTCATCATCCCAAGCAATGCTGTTAAGAGAAAATCCACTACTATTTTGTGTGTACGTGTGAGTGTGTATACCTCGCCCATCATCTTATGGAGACCACATGAATTGTTCACAGTGTTTATTTTGTAAGGAATGCTCAGAAGTGGTTTTACCAGTTCCTTTCTCTCAAATATAGCCTACAGTACCTGGTATTCACTGGTGGTCTCCCATCTAAGGACTGACCAGAGCAGACCCTACTTAGCTTCCAAGATTAAACGGGATCTGGTACCTTTAAGATGTTTAGTTATTACCAGTTCAAAATCCAGGCACAAGAGCTACTCACAGCAAACAGACATCAGAAAAGACTCACATCACACAAAGTAGTGATTAGTATATAAATCTACAACTTCCCCAACCTGGTACCCTCCAGACATTTTGGGCTACAAGTGTGACCAATATGCAAGGGTAGCTGTGTTGGCCATTTAGCAAATTCAAACAAAAATCCCCCAAACAGTGATACCTTTATTGGCCAACCAAAATACACAATATACTTGCTGCAAGCTTTCAAAGCTCCAATAGTTAAAAATGATGAGAGCTGCTGCCCAAAATACCTAGAAAAGAAAAGGCTGATCTAAGCTACTTATCTTCTCATGCCATGAATAGGAAAAATCAACCTGTTATGAGCCATAAATCAAAAATGATTTGGAGGCACACAAAACAACAACAACAACATGAGTTGTATTTATAAAAATAGCATCCTCTGAAATGAGATCTGTACTACTTTCTATCCAAGTTATAAAGCTATATAAGGAGTTATTACATTCCTTCCTAAGAAATAAATTGCTTTTCAGGATGGGCCCATATAATTCAGCATTCTCTAAGGAGTACTTTACTCATAGTTCCAGGAGGAGATTTTACTCTACTTAAGACCTCTCAGGGAACAAATAACTCCAACCTGGCACAAAGACTCAAATTATACTCATATCTATTCAGACACTAAAACAGGGGTCCTCAAACTACGGCCCATGGGCCGGCCCTGTCCCGCCGAGGCCATTTATCCAGCCCGCAAGGTGTTTTTTTTTTTTTGCAGAGTAAGTGAAAAAAGAGCCTCCCGCCAATCAACAACGACCTCCTCCCAGAGGCTGCTCTAATTGGCTGAGACCTTGAGAAGGGGCATGGCTTCCTTGTAAGAGCGGCTCTTATTTTGACCCTATCATGGGGGTTTGCTTGGCAAGTTTCTCCAGAGGAGGTTTCCATTACCATTTGGGGCTGAGAGAGTGTGGCCTGACCAGGGTAATCCAGTGCTTTCGAGTCATTTCCAGCTTATTTTGACCCTATCATGGTGGTTTGCTTGGCAAGTTTCTCCTGAGGAGGGTTTCCATTACCGTCTGAGGCTGACAGAGTGTGACCTGCCCAGGGTAATCTAGTGCCTTGGAGTCATTTCTAACTTATGGCGACCCCTATCATGGGGGTTTTCTTGGCAAGTTTCTTCAGAGGAGAGTTGCCATGGTTATCCTCTGAGGCTGAGAGGGTGTGACTTGCTCAAGATCAATGGTCTGAGGGATGACGAACTGGCCCCCGGCTCAAGAAGTTTGAGGACCCCTACACTGAAAGATAAATTTGCAAAATGATCAAGTAAAGAATCACAAGGCATTATGTTCCTCACATAATAGAATTAAGTCACACTGACTGAAAACATGCCACAGAGTACCTGAAATCATTTCTGTCTTGCAGAAACTGATAAAATCATAGAATCATAGAGTCATCCAGTCCAGTCACAAGGGCCAGTCACAAGGGCCATCCAGTCCAACCCCTTGCCATGCAGGAACTCTCAATCAAAGAATCCCTGACAGATAACCATCCAGCCTCTGTTTAAAGACCTCCAAAGAAGGAAACTCCACAACTCTCTGAGGGAATGTTTTTCGCTGTCGAAAAGCTCTCACTGTCAGGACATTCATCCTAATGCTGAAGTGGAACCTCTTTTCCTGTAGTTTGCAACCATTGCTCCAGGTCCTGTTCTCTGGAGCAGCAGAAAACAATCTTGCTCTTTTCTCAGTTCCCTAAGTCGTTTCTCACAGGGCATGGTTTCCAGACCCTTCACCATTTTAGTCGCCTCCTTTGGACATGCTCCAGATTCTGAACATCCTTTTTGAATTATGGTGTCCAGAACTAGACATAGTATTCCAGGTGGGGCCTGACCAAAGCAGAATACAGTGCACTATTACTTCCCTTGATCTAGACACTATACTTCTATTGATGCTGCCTAAAATCGCATTGGGCTTTTTAAGCTGCTGCATCACACTGTTGACTCATGTTCAACTTGTGGTCTACTAGAACGCCTAGATCCCTTTCACACATAGTCTTGCTAAGCCAGGTGTCTCTCATCCTATCTATGCATTTCATTTTTCCACCCTAAGTGCAGTACCTTACATTTCTCTGTGTTGGAATTCATTTTGCTAGCTTTGGCCCAGCTTTCTAATCTATTAAGGTCATTTTGAATTTTCATCCTATCCTCTGGGGTATTAGCTACTCCTCCTAATTTGATGTCATCTGCAAATTTGAAGAGCATGCCCTCTATTCTTTCATCCAAGTCATTGATAAAGATGTTGAATAGCACTCGGTCCAGGACAGAACCCTGTGGCACCTCACTGGTCACTTCTCTCCAGGATGAAGAGAAGCCATTGTTGAGAACCCTTTGGGTTCGGCCGGTCAACTAATTACAAATCCATGCAACAGTTACCTTGTCTAGCCCACATTTTACTAGCTTGTTTGCCAGAATGTAATGGGGAACCTTGTCAAAGGCCTTACTGATATCAAGATACGTTATATCCACAGCATTCTCTTCAGCTACCAAGCTAGTAATTCTATCAAAAAATATCAGATTAGTCTGGCTTGACTTGTTTCTCAGAAACCCATGTTGACTTTTTGTGATTATGACATTCCCTTCTAAATATTCACAGACTCTCTGTTTAATGATCTGCTCTAGAATCTTTCCTGGTATTGATGTCAGAATAACTGGACGATAATTGTTGGTATCCTCTTTTCTCCCTTTTTTGAAGATAGGGGCAGTGTTTGCCCTCCTCCAGTCCCCTGGGACTTTTCCTGTTCTCCAGGAGTTCTCAAAGATTATTGCCAATGGCTCCGATATTACATTTGCCAACTTTTTAAATACCCTTGGATGCAGTTCATCTGGTCCTGGAGACGTATAATTCATTTATATTAACCTTTAGAATTATTCTATGCTGCATTTCCCCTATTGTCTCCTCCTCTCCATTTTCTTTAGGAGCACCCTTTGCTTTTTCTGAGAAGACTGAGGCAAAGAAGGTATTGAGTAGCTCTGCCTTTTCTTTGTTAGCATTTTGCCATCTTCTACACATAGTGGTACTTCCATTTCCTTCTTCTTCCTTTTGCTATGGACATACCCAAAAAAGCCCTGAAATATATCCCCTGAAATATATCCCCACTTACCATTGCATTTCCCACAAGCCCTGTACACTGGCAGGTGCAAAACCAACACGCCAAAGAAAAATATTTGCATTATTCTGCTCTGACCTACCTGAACACTGGCAACCTGAACACTGGCAACCTCCAATTACTCCAAACCAGTACACAGCTTTGGGCAAGCATTGCCTCACTATATCCAGAGGCCAAGACACTCCCCTTTAGTGTCAGCTTCTAGTCAAATATGTTTTTCAGGTCATAAAGATTACCGTAATTTGAAAGGGGGAAAGAGATTTGGGGCCTTTACAGTCTGCCAGAAATAATGCAGCTTGAGGCCACTTTTAACTGTCCTGGCTCAGTGCTAGGGAATCATGGGAACTGTATTTTTTTCTGGGACATTGAGCCTTCTCTGTCAGAGAGCCCAGGTTCCACAATAAACTACAGTTCCCATGATTCCTTAGCACTGAGCCAGGGCAGTTAAAGTGGCCTCAAGCTGCATTGTTTCTGGCAATCTGTAAAGGCCCATAGTTGTTGGAATACAAATGAGCATGAGTACAGCATCCACCCATGCTGGGGGCTTTAAGCACCCTCTCGGAGCAGAAGCATGGTCATGCCCCCCAAGGCACCTAGTGCCAAGTCAAGATCTCTTTCATATAGCACCAAATAAGGCACACTAGATTGCTTCCAAAAGGAAGTTTACCATCCCTACCACATGAGCTGAACAACTTTTCATTTGTTCACTGCAGGCTTTTGGGAGAGGTGGACTATGGCCTATATTTTCTACCAGATGTGCTGTTATTAAGATAATGCATCAGTAAAATCACAAAGTTCATCAAGCTACATCCTTATGAGGAATATCCTGACAAACAAGAGAAGAGGAACAAAGCACTTAGGATTTGGTTCTCTGCAATAAATATGAAAGCACTTTAACAGTCAAGTAACTCAAGTGGTATATGTTGGGGAGGGGCGAGATCCAGCATGCCTTCCAAACTATGTCTTCAAGAACACTTATAACACTATTATACTGTGCAATATTAAACACCTCGAAGTGTTGCTCTTAACTAAAGAGTCCTGTGACTCTCAAGGGAGTCACATTTGAAATAAAAATGAGCTCCTTCCATGGCAGGCAAATGGAAAGAAAAAGTATTGCATGCACATGGAAAATTCTGAAAAAATTAGAGAAGCAAATACCAAAATTAGACTTTCATAGCTACACGGACAATTAATCTGCTAATGTCCCTTCACATCTATCCCTATATCGAAGTCAAAATACCAGGACTAACAATGGACCATGACAAACAGTAATGTGGAGGGGGGGTATTTCACATGCTTCATGGCTGTTCCACAGCTACAAGTACAGTAGTCAAGTACAGTAAATTAAGTAAGGTTTGCACACAGTGGAAAAAGGCTATCTTTAGAGATAGTAGAAAATGTATCTTAAGTGGAGATGCGTGCACACTCACTAAGTGCTTCTTGGTCTCAAATTAATTCTTCATTTAAAAAAAATCAGGCAGTGATTGTGTCAGCAGCTTCTGTTCTTCTGGCTCAAACAAAAGCAACAATATTACACTTTATTCCAAGTGATAAAGTTTCAAGGGTGAAGCACAACTCTTATGTGTGATTTCCCCAAATCCAAATGTTTTAGCAAGAATGATTCACACAACTACTTTAATGCTCTCAACCATAAATTTGTGCATGCATCACTTGTACTGTGAATGCTTCAGTACCAATTCCAGGACTTCAGAGAGTAGGCTGACATCAAGATACTAGCTGCATCAATCTGGGCACACAGAGAAGTATTAACACCTGTCTGGGGACCTTTGGTACTTAGCAGTCATTAGCAAGAAAGATGTCTCACTAATATCCCAGCGACAGAGTA
>CM034708.1:186613494-186623569 GCA_020142125.1 Phrynosoma platyrhinos | reverse complement strand
GCGGCAGGACCAGTCTGGGGCTGGTCCAAAGGCCTTGGGGGGCTGCATTAGGCCCCCAGGCCTTAGGTTGCCTACCCCTGGTCTAAGTCTTGTCATCTTGGCTTCTAGGGATATCTCTGGCTTGATCTATTTTAGGACTCATTTGTTTGTCCTTTTGGCTGTCCATGGGATCCTCAGCACTCTTCTCTAGCACCACATCTCAAATGAATTGATTTTCTTCCTATCATCTTTCTTAACTATCCAGCTCTCACATCCATACATGGTAATAGGGAATGTGATGGCTTGTATGATTCTGACTTTTGTACTGAATTGTATGTCCTTGCATGTTAGGATCTTTTCTAGTTCTTTCAGGGTACATGATTAGTATTAGTCCACTATTCTGTTTTCATGAGCCAGTCTAATGGTTTGGGCATTGGATTACAACTCTGGAGACCAGGTTTGAATCCCCACTGGGACATGGAAACTCATTGGTTGACCTCAGGCAAATCATACACTCTCAGTCTCCGAAAACCCCATGATAAGTTTGCCTTAGGGTTGCCATAAATCAGAAATGACTTCAAGGCACACATAAACAACAACATATTCTGTTTTCAGAATTTCCTCTAGGAAGTTAATGACAAGACAGGATGAAAATAGTCATCTCCTATTGTTTTGGTAATTTTGGTAATCAGAGATATGCTCTGGAAAACAGAAGTCCCATTCTTGACTCTCATTAGTAACATAACCATAAACTAAGTCACAGATTGCATGCTTCAAATATAAACATTCCCCAAATTCAATCCTTAAGACTGAGAAAGGCTCAGAGCCACTGTGTGCATAGTGTAAATCAGTATTTACTGAATTAGAATTATATTCTTGACCAAAGTAAGTTTGCTGTATTCCTAATGTTACATACAGTTTTTTTAAAAAATTATGATCTGATCAATGTTAAACATTTTCCAGTCCCATTGATTTCAATGGGAATGATTCAAGAATGGGTTTAACTTTCACATCTTAAATCAAGGTGACTTAAAACTGCTAGCTTTGCCCAAGGTAATTTTCCAGGTATGTGGAGAATGCTTATTCCTAAGCATAAATGATATGAGACAAGACTTAAAGTTAGCCTAGGGTAAGGCTCTTTGAAAAACAGATGAGAGACTTCAGGTGGAAACAGGAATCAGAATGAAGAATATTAGGAAAAGCAGATTGTTCTAGAGACATTCACCTGAAGCCTACCTTTAAAAAAAAATTGGTTAAAATAGAAATTAAGAGTGGAAATGGAGATCCGTTGCTGAAAAATGCATGCTCCTGAATATCGGAAATCAACATTCTATTGTTAAATATTACTGAGACGCAAGACAGAAAAAAAAGAAAACCTACAGCTCTGCTAAGAATGAAACTTGACTACATTACCTAAGAAGGCATTGCTGAAGTTGGTTACTAGTTTCTAATGTGTGCAAATAAACAGATAAATTATCTCCCAATACTATTTTTGTGCAACACACATTTGCAAGTTATGACAATTAAATAAAGAACAGGAAATATAAGTTCAACAATAAATGTCAGGCCAGTGGTTCTCAGTGAGTGATATGTATACCAGGATGCAAAACACTGTCTAAATAGGACAGTGTTTTCAGAACAGTTACTAATAAATTATTCTAAGAACTTCCTCCCAGTAATACTATTTTTAAAATATGTTTATTTTACAGTTACTGTAACAGTAAAATTAATACCCAATAGTATTACTTTTCATTTACAAATATAATTATCTCAACAATAATATTGTTACGTCTGTCCTTAAAAATATAAGCTGATGTATTGTAAACATACAGAAGTCCTCCTCAAAAAAGTGATCTTTTTGAGCATGACTTATAAAAGGTTAAAAACTACTACTTTGGTTAATTCCAAAAATTTTATCCACATCTCTAAAATAGTATATTGACACCTTCGAAATGAGGAAGTAGATACCAGCATCATGAAAGCCCAAGAGTAGACAAAGCATGTTGGACTACAACTCCCAGCATCCATAATTGTTTATACAGGCTGAGGCTGATGGGGATGCAGTCTAATTACCATCTCTGATGACTTCAGAAAATTCATTTGGGTTCTGTTCTGGGTCCAATATTTTTCCACATCCTTATAAATAACTTAGGACCTTTGCAGACTGCCAGAAATAGTGCAAATTGAGTCCACTTTAAGAGTTAGGGTTAGTGCTAGGGAATCATGGGAATTGTTTTTGGTTTTTTTCTGAGACATTGAACCTTCTCTGTCAGAGAGCTCTGGTGCCACAATAAAATACAGTTCCCATGATTTCCTAACCCTAGCCCTTAAAGTGGACTCAATTTGCACTATTCCTAGCAGTCTGCAAAGGCCCTTAGATTATGGAACAGAAGGTGTGCTTATCAAATCTGCAGATGACACCAAATTTGGAGGAGTGGCTAATACCCCAGAGGACAGGATCAGAATTCAAAATTACCATGAGACATTTGAGAGCTGGATCAAAACTAATAAAATTAATTTCAACAGGAAATGCACAAATCCAGGACGAGTGACTCCGGCTTGACAGCAGTACTATTGAAAAGGATCTGGGATCCTATTAGACCACAAGCTCAATGAGGGTCAGCAGCTGATGCAGCAGGCAAAAAGGCCAATGCAATTCTAGGCAGCATCAATGTCCAGACCAAGGGAAGAAGTGATCCCTTTGGTCTATTCTGCTTTGGTCAGACCTCACCTGAATATTGTGTCCAGATCTAGGCTCCACAATTCAAAAAGACATTGATAAGCTGGAACATATCCACAGGAAGACAGAACTTCTTTACTGTAAGAATTATTCAACAGTAGAAGAGACTACCACAGACTCTCCTTCTTTGGAGGTCTTTAAACAGAGGTTAGGTGGCCATCTCAAAGAGTGCTTTAATTGTGTATTCTTGCATGGCTGGGGATTGGACCCTTGCTAAAACTTCCAACTCTGTGATTCCATGGGTTGTGTGTGGGGAGAGGGCTCCTGTTAAGCAACAAGGCACTGAGAAAGTCTGAATAGGACAAGTATAGCTAGAATAATTAATCTCACATGTGCAACTAGAGTTAGAAGAAGGGTCTGAACAGATAATGGGAGTTCTGAAGGAAAAGACTGAAGGTTGGATGGAGCACAGAGAAAAAAACATCTAAAAATAACACCACCATTGAAAGCCTTCCTTTTCTGACTTGGCAAATGTTGCTCTGCATTTATTTTGTACTAGTGTAGGACGATATAAATATAGTATATTTTAGTGAAGTGTAATTAGGTAAGACCAAAAAAAAAAAAGGGGGAAGAAAGAGAAAAGGTCTTCGGTGTGTTGCTGAATACTAACCGCAGTGGTGTTAAAAAATAAACCCACAAAAGCAGAGCAGCTAGAAGTATTACAACATTACATAAGTAGGAGACCTTGTATGGGATTTTGTTCTGAAACACATTGCCCAAGTAAATGGAATCTAAGATAAAGGCGTCACCGAAAGTTGAAAATTAGGTTTAGAGCCCTTTTCATCATGAAGCAAATAAGAGTGGCTGTTAAGCAAATATTAACAACGAAGCTTCAACAACTATAGTAAGATAAACTTCAATAGTGAGGTGGCTTTTGGGAAGCAAATACCACAAATAATGCACTTCTGTTGCTCTCCCAGTATACTCTCCCAGTATACTCTCCCAGTATAACATTGTGAATGCACAAGTCAGCTGGTAAACAACTGTCAACTCACCTTATTGTCTATACTTTGCTTCTATTTTGCGGCATTAAAAGTCATTAGAATGACAGTAAAGCATCCCATTTGAAAGAGAAGCTACTTTTAACCTATCCATCTGTCACACTCATGGCAATCTCACAGCTGTTATGGATAGGGAAATAGCCAATATGCAGAGTTGGCCTTAGGTAGCTATTTAAAGTAGCACTTTGGTTGGGGCAGGTGTGTGCTCAAACAGATGGAAACCATCTCGTTCCCAGTGTTGTTTCAGTCATACATTTGTGTGGCTAAGGAGTATAGGAAGATCAACAGCAATGATGCAAGGAAAAATAAAGGTGTGAGCAAAGGAACCATTCTGGTGGTTTCATATGTTAGGCAAGGTTTTATCTGGAGGACCAGGTCAAGCCATTTTGCTACTTTGGACTTGGCCTGCTGCCTTTCCACACCATCTACCACCTCTTTTTAATGCAAGTGGGATACAGAGGCTGCCACCAGTCCCAGGAAACTTCATTAAGCTTATCACAAAGTGCTGAGAAGCTTGCCAAAGTTTCTAGTGAAACTTGCAGGACTTGGGCAAGTTAGCCTGGGGAAAGAACTATACAGCTTGAATCTCCCTTATCTGAAATGCTTGGGCCCACAGGTGTTATGGATTTTGGATTTTATTTATTTACTTTTATTTTGAAATACCTGTATTTGCATATATGTACATAATGAGAAAACAGAGATGGGAACCATATCTAAACACAAAATTCATTTATGTTTCATATACACCTTATACACATAGCCTGGAGGTAATATTATACAATATTTTTAATAATTTTATGTATGAAAGGTGCCTTGTAGTTCAAACCAGAGCTTAATTCTCCAAATTCCTCAGGACCCCATGGCCAGTGGCTATGGTATTTGTGGATTCTGGCCATTATGGACTATTTTCCAATCTTATGTTCTGAATGCAATGGATCACACAAAAAGTGCAGAAGGAAGGTAAGATCCTGCAATGTAATAGGGAGACTTAGGGCATTTCTATACAGGGTTTCTCGTATGACCAATTGGCAATTGTATAATTGTCTTTGATTTGTGTTTTAAATGATTTTAATTCTATAGATTTTGCTTTTTAAAAATGTATAGTGTTTTGTTATGTTATTAATCTCTAGTGGATCCGAGCACTTGGAAAAGGTTGGAATAGATGATGATGATGATGATGTTCTGCACTACACAGCATGACTGTTCTGCCTTTTCCCCCTTTAATATATTCTCCCTGTTAAGAAAAAAATACAGAGGGATAACAGTGAAGATAATGTGTAGATGTGAAGTTGCTCTAAAATTCACTGAATGAGGAAGTTTTCAAAGAAGTAGCCTTGTTAGTCTCTTACAGCATAAAAAGGAGGAAGGGAGAAAACACTCTCATTCTGTACTGCATTTGAAGTAATTGGTTTATATCTATAAAAGTTCATGCCAAAATAGAAACCACTTAGTCTTAAAGGTACTGCCTGCCACATTTCATTATTTCCCGCCCCCCTACTCCCTTTCTCTTTTTTATGAATGAGGAAGAGTGATGGAGTGATAAAAGCCTTGCCAGGAATTGCTCATTCTCTGACTATTTTTGGGAATATGGGGTGAAAGAAGTACTGCTAAGGCTCAGTCATTGGGAGGGCAGTGTGAGCCCAGCTAATAACCCCAGAAATGCCTGGAAGGATCTACTGCCAAGACAATTTAAATGTTGTGAGTTAATCTGTGCAAGACCCCCTCCATACTTGTTGGCAGCACAGCTGCTGAATGGAAAATGTTTGGATGGCTTTAAATGTATTGCTAACCAACCTTTCATGTACTTCTCAGATGGGTTCTTGCAAAATAATTCTCTTTCTCCACTGAAGAAGAAGCAGGTCTTAGTACAACATTATAATTTTACATTATATCTTTAATTCCCTGTATAGTCTTAAAACCTGTGTACAAATCTATGCTTTAAAAAAGGATCTCCTCTTTCCACATACCTGTAATGCATAAGTGAATCAGACATTTCCACTGACCTGTTCATGCTCTTCCAGTTTTATCAGTTGTACTTCTGCTTCTTCAAATTAGTTGCAGTCCTAGCATTTTATTTCTGTATTTGTCTTTGAATTTGAGTACAGAATGAAGTTCAGAGAAAGATTAAAGTCTATTCTTCATTTCACCTGATTTTTCTGAACAAAGGAAAACTCACATCTTTTCTAATTTACCTGTTTCTGGATTCATCATAAGACACAAATGTAAGTGTTTGACATAAAAAACAGCCCAAAATAATAAAGTTTCCCCTTTCATCTAAATATATGGGTAGTTGTGGTAGGAAATCCAATCAGTGTCCTTATGCAATAAAAATTTATAATGATGTCCCACTGTCTACCACCTAAAATGCACCACCTAAAACAGTCTAACTTTCAACTTTGGTTTCACAAAAGTTGTAGGAAATTCTACATATCAGCCGCTCTTTCAAACAATATAATTATAGTGCTTTGATGCCACTTTAAGTGCTATGGTTTCATACTATGGAATCATGGGATTTGGAGTTTAGGGAGAGATATTTAGAACTTTCACTGGTTAGCTCTAATGCCTCATCAAACTACAAACCCCACAATTCTATGGGATGTTGCCAAGGCAGTTAAAGTGGAATTACGGCACTATAACTGAAGTCCTGATGAGTTAAATGGGACTAGTTCTGGTCTGAGGGCCTTTTCACACCACACAGTTGTAAGACTGTAATTCCACTTTTACTGATCACAGCTCCAGCCTATGGAATTTAGGATTTGTAGTTTCATGAGATATTCTCAGCCAGACAGCTGCAGTGCCTCACCAAACTACAACCCCCAGGATGTTGCCATAGTGGTAAGGTGGAAACATAACACTACAATTGTGTATAATGAAAAGGCCTCAGGGCTAACCCTGACATTTTGTTGCCTGACACAATACATCACACTGCACCCACAGTTCAACCCTTCTCCTTCCAAGCAGTAAAAAGAAATAACTAACAATAGCATGATGCCTTTTCATGATGCCCAAACTCTGCTACTTGAAGTAGCTTCATTGCTGTGTTTAATGGCAGGAATGGCCCTACCATCCATGAAATGCATGCATCTGTGTGTGACTTTTCTGTTCCCATCTGCGGTAGATGCACTCGATAGCAAGAAAGATGCAATACCTTTCTTGTTTTCAATGTGACAGACCACCTATTTTGTGGCTTTTTTGGTCCAGCAGAAGGGCACAGACACTTTACAGTGTGAGTTGCCATGCCACAGGCAACAATTGACAATGCACTCGTCTCTTAAGTTAATTAAGATGCATTTTCCTCCCACCCTTCTTCAACAATATCTGAACCATGCCTGTGCCCCCATCTCATTTTTGTGATCAGTGAATCAGGCATTATGGTTTCCTCAGAACCATGTTAAGGGGATTATAGCTAAATGATAGACACAGTAAAAGACAACACATTCCTAATTTAACACCCTGTCAGAAATGTTTTAAAGCACTTCTGCCATCTCATCTACTTAATACATTTTGAACATATTGATCACTATAGTAACCAACTCATGCTCAGTAGGATGGGAGTGGGTGGGGAAATGCTTGTGGTTTACCTCTGCACGTCTGGTTTCTACTTCCTCTCAAGATTGCCTTGTTCTCTGACATTTTCTAACTGGTTTCTACATTATTGAAAAGCTTGCAGTGAACAGAATTGCTCATGGCATTTCAACCAAAGATATTGGTACAAACACATTTCAACCTGATTCATTATCGCTACTTCCAACTAGCAAAGACCCATTGACTCAATGGGATTTCCCTACTTGTTGACTCACCTTTTAGTAATGGATTCAGTGTGTCTAATTCAGTTGGCACTTCCCAACTGACTTTCAGCCTGTATCTGCTAAAAGTAGTAGTCATGTCCATCTCCAGTCTCCAAGTACAAACAGCTGTCCAGAACAAATGTGTGCAACAAGGCAAGCATCCCTATGTCAAGCGTATATAACTGCAGTTGGATTACCAGATGCCTTTTTGGATTACAACTCAAAGAAACCCCAAACCAGCATGGCCAATGACTATTTTATCTGGGAAATTCCAGGAATGTAATTTAACAAATTAATTTCTTCAAATTCTACTCTTTTTTGGGGGCAAGTCACACTCTCTCAGCCTCAGAGGATGGCAATGGCAAACCTCCTCTTACCAAATCTTGTGAAAAGAATGAAAACAGATCCCTACCATCAAAAGAAATATACTCTTTAGAGCAGTGATCTAAAATCAGTTTAATTATTTGCATGCTGTCAATTTATTTCTGCTTATACTTAAACAACTCCTGTTAGATTTGCCTCTGCCTTCCCTCCTATTTCAATATTGCCTCCTTCATTGTTTATATCAAACTTTTGAAATGTGTTTCTCACATTTGACAAAGTCAGCAATCCTAAACTCACTTAGGACCCCTTTATGCTACACAGTTACAACGCTATGGTTTCACTTTAACTGCAATGGTAACAGCCTGCTGAACCCTTGGGTGTGTTTCATGCTACACAATTAATTGTGCTATGATTCCACTTTAACAGCCATGGTTCCATCCTAAGGAATCCTGTGATTTGTAGTTTGGGGTGCACTAGAGCTCTCTGGCAGATAATTCTAAATAGACCTTTCTAAATTGCAAATCCTATAGCAGTTAAAGTGGAATCATAGTGCTATAATTTTATAGTGAGGTGGGGAAAATGTGGAACTGTGGCTGAATGTGGTCCCTGAAGTCTTGTTTTAAAGCCTTTTTTAAAAAAACACTCCTCCATTGTTTTCTAACTAAAAGGATGAGTTGCCTTTCTTGGAAACTTCCATGTGTGGTGCATCACACACCTGTAAAAATATTTGTTTGGTATAATGGGAAGTAGACTTCCAGCTAGTTCTTGTTATGCTTTGTTTTTATTTTTTGCAATCCATGTATCACCTGGAGGGTCCCGGGGTAGAATTCCCCCCCCCCATAAGTAAACATGCTTCCTAGGACTAGGTTGAAAGTCTAGAAGCTATTTCTTTAAAAAATTAAGTAGGCAGGTTGGTGACCTTCTATTACATCAAAGTGCAACTATAGCTAAGCTGTTTTTATACAGTCTAAAGATCAAGGATCTAAATGTAAGCTTTTTATCTGTGATGAAAAACTGTGAGTTAATTTCTTTTAGTTTTATACCGGTATTTTTAAAAATCCTGTTCCTCCTCCAGATGTATCTCACATACATCATCCCTCCCTACTTTTATCTTTGTAACAAGTCTGTGATGCTGGTTAAGGCAAGAAATACTTGATACGGCCATGGTCATCTGAGAAACTAATTTTGCTTTCTTTCTTTAATTCTTTCCTTCTGGCTCTTCAATAACATTGTTTTCTGGTTGGGTCAAACAGAGGAAGACAGAGAATCAAAATATTAGCAATAAGATATCTGCATTAAAAACTACCAGTACAAAAAAAGAGGGAGCGATAAAACTAATTCCATACTTTGCTTAAAAAAAAAAAAAACACTTTGAGAAGTAAACAGTGAGTTACAATTTTAAAAACTGAAGATTCATATTTTAAGTGGGCTCCTTTATCAGATACTAAGAGACTGGTGATTAAAAGCTTTTCATATTATAGAACTTGAAATTATCACCTGCTAATGGTTGCAGATCAAAGCACCTCTTAAAGAGGCAACTACAAAGACTGGTCAACAGTTTAGATATAACACTGTAATGACTATACCAGAATGGCTGATTCAGTATCACAATATGGCGCTGATAGTTTTCAATCCCTGTGCATGTTTATTTGGATGTAAATCTCAAATAACTCAGATTTATGATATACTTGACTATAAGTTGACCTCATGTATAAGTTAAGGGCAGGTTTTGAGATAAAATTTGTTGTTGTTAACTGCTCTTGAGTTGATCTCAACTTATGGCGACCCTAT
This sequence comes from Phrynosoma platyrhinos, assembly GCA_020142125.1. Taxonomy (NCBI): domain Eukaryota; kingdom Metazoa; phylum Chordata; class Lepidosauria; order Squamata; family Phrynosomatidae; genus Phrynosoma; species Phrynosoma platyrhinos. The sequence continues at coordinate 186,613,946 of CM034708.1, read as the reverse complement.
GGATGAGACATCTCCAAGACCCTCTGTCCTCCACTATTCTGCTTAATTCCTGCAACCCCTTAATACAGGGGTAGGCAACCTTTCCCCTTTAAGGGCTGAGGGACTTCAGCTCCCAGAAGCCTCAGCCATGTTGGCCAATAGCCCCATGTTGGCCAATAGCTCCTGGGATTCTGGGAGCTGAAGTCCCTCGGCCCTTAAAGGGGAAAGGTTGCCTACCCCTGCCTTAATACCTGTGACCTCCTTAATAAGAGTCCATCCATCTGGCAGATGGCCTTCCTCTCTTCCTATTTCCCTCCACCTTTCCCAGCATTATTGTCTTTTCCAAAGAGTCATCCCATCTCATGATGTGTCTGAAGTATGACAGCCTCAGTTTGGTCATCTTGGCTTCTAGGGAGGTTTCAGGTTTGATCTGCAGTAGGACCCACTTGTCTGTCCTTTTGGCTGTCCATGGG
>CM034708.1:186555102-186578222 GCA_020142125.1 Phrynosoma platyrhinos | reverse complement strand
TTTGCCATTGCCTTCCCCTGAGGCTGAGAGTGTGTGACTTGCCCAAGTGTGTTTCATGGCCAAGCGAGGAATTGAACCCTGGTCTCCAGAGTCCTAGTCCAAGACTAAAACCACCACACCATGCTGGATCCCCATAGGCACTTAGCCTTCCTCTAAAACCAGAGAGCATGCTCATGCCTATAGAATTTATCACATGGGCAAAAGAAATGAGATATTAGTGCTATGCTCCCATCGATAGCCTGTGAATGTCGCACACTAACATAATGCTTTTCATGTGATGTTGTGCAACGTTGTCATAAATGTGCAATTATCCTGTGAATAAAGCAGCAAATTCATGCCACTTTTTATTTTCAGGGAACTCTCGTGAATAAAAAGTGGTGTGATTTTGCCACTTTATTCACGGGATAATCGCGCATTTATGATGACGTCATGTGAAAAGCATTACGTTAGTGCGCAATATTAACGGAAATTGTGGGCGTATAGCACTGATATCCTGTTTCTTTTGCCTGTGTGATAAACTCCTTTGACCCAAACTCAAGGTTAAATTATGTCATGTGCACACAATGCTTTGATAAAGTTTGATGCTCAGCAACTCAGAACAGGATAATGTGTTGGGGTGTGTGTGTTTCATATCCATTGGCAAAGCTTTACAATTGTTTACACTGAACAATACCCCCTTGTTCCTACACCTACTAAACCAGACACTTGGAGAACTCCTCACAACCAGGAGATTGAAGGATGACAAGGACCTATACATGTACTTCTAAATTTTGTTTTTAATCTTCAGACTAATTTACATTCTGATTAATCTCCTTTGTACCGGGCAGAGTTAACACTGAAGTGGAATATTTCAGCCTCAGAAAGGAGGATGTGGTTACTTGCCCTGCCTCTTTCAAGATGTATTCTCATCTTTCAAACATGTTTCTCTAACCAGCCAGGGGGGTGATTTTCTGCATTAACCCTGAATGAGCTCTTAGCCTCCTGCAGAGAACAGTTTCTCCAGTGTTAGTCACTCATGGCCTTGCAGGGAGGGTGTAAGATCTCCCAGGGTTCATATTTTACTGCCTAAGATTGTTGCAGGACAGACTGGCTATCCAAAAAAAACCCTATTTTAAGGCAGTTTATTTCTCTAGCACCCTCGTGTTTCAAAGTATTTCACAAACATCTGCCAGTTGGCACTGGTTTCTGCAACAGTTGAGGTTGCAAAATCATTTGTTCTGTACTCCCATCTCCAAACCTCACGCGCTGTTTCAGATGAGAGCAGCATACCAACATTCACCATGTTTTTTTATTATTATTATTTTGGATCTCTCTGTACTCCCTTCTTGCCAACTCAAGGTGGATATTTCTGGACATATTGGAAAAACTTTTAAGTTTAAATTTAGAAAAGTATTGTGTTTCTAAAACCTCATTTTTTTTTTCTGTGACAGTTTATAACAAGTTGCGATAGTTTCCTCGCCAGCATGTTTTTCAAGAAAGAACTTGGCATATGAAGAAGGATCCCCACAGAGCCAAGCTGGTCTTGCCAATAGCTGAAAATTCAGATAAAGAATAACATAGTTACGTAAACATTTGAAGACATCCTTTGCATATGTGTGTCCTGTTATTAACAATGAATCTTATTATTGCTGATTTATTTTTTTAACAAAAGGACACAAGGTCTATTCCTGTTCAGGGCCTCATAATGCTAAGCAGTGTGTGGGCTTCTCAATTAAATCCTAACATTTATGCTCCTAACAGCCAATTTAAGGTCATTAGATATGTTAGATAGCAGGGTAGAGTATCTGTGCAAATATTTATTGACATAATGCCAATGCTGTTGTTGTTGTGTGCCTTCAAGTCATTTCAGACTTATGGTGACCCTAATCATGAGATTTCTTAGCAGGATTTGTCGGGGGGGGGGGCTTGTCATTGCCTTCCTCCGAGGTTGAGAGAGTGTAACTTGTCCAAGGTCACCCAGCGGGTTTCCATGGCCAAGCAAGGATTGAACCCTGGTCTCCCGATTTGTAGTCCAATACTTAAACCATTATATCACACTGGCTCTTCAACCATACATTTATGAGGATCACTTAATACCATCTGCTGTCAGGGAGGGTGTATGGAGAAGGGGCAGAAAACCAGTGGAAATGTAGTTTATGAATGTCTTCTTTGTGAGTAATGCAAGTCCAACACATTTTACTGCATAAAGTCAGGGGCAATTTTTAAAAAGTAAAATAAAATAAAAATGTCACCCTGGCCACATCCCACATGTAGAAGTTGATAGATTAGCAATTGAGTTTCCACCACTAATGGTATATTTATTAAAATATTTTTGCCCCACCCTATATCTGAGATTCCAAGGTGGAATTACATTAAAAAAGCATTTCAAAAATGGTATAAAAGAGAGAGAGAATGCAAGAGAGCATCAATGTTGGACTTGGACTCTGGAGACCAGGGTTTGAATCCCCCATTAATCATGGAAACCCACTGGTTGACCTTGGGCAAGTCACACTCTCTCAGCCTCAGAGGAAGGTAATTGCACCCCCCCCCCCGAACAAATCTCACCAAGAAAACTCTGTGGAAGGGTCGCCTTAGGGTTGCCATAAGTCGAAAACAACTTGAAGGCATAAAACAACAACAACAATGTGAAACAATTGAACAAGACAAAACCATGTAAAGGAAATCCACAACACAGCAAGTCGAATGCAAGCCATGATCAAAGGATCCAAAAGGCTTAGAAGAAAGCCTGGTTTTCACTTGGCACAAACAGGAGGCTAGTGTCAGCATCCAATTCCACAAGTAGGAGAGAAGGACCTCTACCTTGGTGCCAGAAAACATAGGGTTCCCACTAGTGGGATACATAGATCTCACTGCTCAGGCTGGTTTATATACATGATTGGACTGCATCTGTTGGGGGATAAATTTACTTTTATGGACAACAACTCTTAGAATTTCCCAGCTAGCAGGCACATTTTTCAAATTTCTACCAACACCAGAAGTGGTTGGTGGCTCTATTGCTTCAGGATAGTAAATCTGCTCTGAGTTTTCAGAGAGCTGTTCTGAGTTTAATTGGGTACAAAACACAGAAATGCAGAAATCATCCAGTTTGAGATCACTTTAATTGCTCTGGTTCAGTGCTAGGGAATCCTGGGAATTGTAGTTTATTGTGGCTCCAGAGCTCTCTCACAGAGAAGTCTAAATGTCTCACAAAACTATAGTTCCTAGAATTCTTTAGCATTGAGCCAGGGCAGTTAAAGCAGTCTCAAGCTGCAGTGTGCTTTGGACCAATAACTAAGGTGCTTGTACTATATGGTTATAAAACACTACATATGTGGTGTAGTTTCAGGCTGTCTGAAGAACTATATTCTCCCATGTAACCCAGCCATGAGATATTTAGGGGAGACCCATGTCATGTGTTGCAGGTTGCATCTGCACTGTATAAATAATCCAGTTTGTACCTCTTTAACTGCTATGGCTCAAGGCTATGGGAATTATAGTTTTGGGAGACATAAGTCTTCTCTGTCAGAGAGCTCTGGTTCTACAATAGACGACAATTCCCAGAATTCCATAACCTTGAGCCATGGCAGTTAAAAAGTGGTGTCAACCTGGATTATTTCTGCAGTGCAGATGCAGCCTCACTACATATTTATCTTCTTATTTTTCTAATGAATGTTTTGAATTGTAGTTTATATTTCAATAACAATTTCTTGTATGCTTTAATGGGCTCTATATGTATCTAAAGTAGTAAACTGGTTTAAATTGATGTTCTGAGGAAACTGGATTCAAACTACAGGAAACAAGATTCCACCTAAACATCAGGAAGAACATTTTGATGGTAAGAGGAATACACTGCCTCAGAGTGTGGCTGTCTCTTTTTTTGGAGGTTTATAAAAAGAAGCTGGATGGCCATCTGTCAGGAGTCCTTTGATTGTGTATTCCTGCATAGCAGTGCGTTGGACTTTTGTTGGACCTTTGTGGTCACTTACAACATAATTCTGTGATGACCATGACATTGATGTTGGTGATGATGATGTTAAGTTAGAAGTATTTCCATTAGGAAGAAGCAGTTGCTCTTGGCTTCCCTGGATATCCATGTAAATGTATAACAGAGATGTTTGCATCCATTAGTGAGAAAATCTATGTGTGGGCGACACCACTATCTCATATGTATAAGTAACTGCCTTGTAAGGAATTTCATTACATATCAAAGGCATGCTCCCATAACTCTGCATGAAGAAATAATACAACTAATTGTTCATTTACATATATGAATTCATTTCACCATATGCAAGTTTTAATACAGTGCCTGTTGCTACACATTTGACAAAAACAATACCCAGACAGTTCACATTTGCAGATGAGCAACCTATACACAGGTGTTTCTTCCATCGAGGTATGTCTATGAATGTATTGCATTGGAGTTCATGTACATTTCTATGGGATCCTTTCCTAATATATTTGGAAACATGCTTATCCAAGCAAAGAAGGCTGCCAAAAAGTATTGTGATCTGATCCATCAGGAAATGAAGAGGTACTGAATTAATTGGTTCTGCAGACCTGCCATAATCACAAATCAGACACTTAATTTCCATAGGTAAGTCAGGAATGCTTCCAGACATGGTTTATTATGCAATCACACTTTCTCACTGACTGAATTGTAGGGGAGTCCAGACAATATTGATTACATTTGTAACCAGGGGTAAGTAAAAGACAGCCTGCGTGCAGCCCCTAGAATCTATTTTTATGGCCTCAGAGCCCTCCCCATTTTAAAGAATTGGCTTGATTTGTCCCAATACCATGCAGAAGGCCCTAACAATGTATGGAAAAATTCAAAAATATGCCTCATAAGCACCACATACTACCCTTAAATACTCCTCCTTTGCCTCTGCACTTTCTCTCACAATGGCAACAGAAAGTGATGTGATGCAACATTACTTCCGCTTGTCATTTTGAGAGGGACTGCAAAGACAAATTAGTATTTGAGCTTGCTAGAGGGGTGCAGCCCATGGAGAGGGGTTTGTTGTTGTTGACTGTCCTTGAGTCAACCTCGACTCATGGCGACCCTGTGGATGAGACATCTCCAAGACTCTTTGTCCTCCATTGCTCTGCTCAAGTCATGCAGACTCCTGTCCATGTCTTCCCTAATTGAGTCTAGCCATCTGGTGTGCAGTCTTCCTTTCTACTACCTTCAACCTTTCACAGCATTATTGTCTTTTCCAATGAACCATGCCTTCTCATGATGTGGCCAAAGCACACCAGCCTCAGTTTGATTGTCTTGGCTTCTAGGGGTATTTCTGTTTATCCTTTTGGCTGTCCACAGTGTCCTCAGCACTCTTAAGCACAACATCTCAAATGAGTTGATTTTCTTTTTATCTTCTTTTTTCACTGTCCAGCTCTCACATCCATACACAGTGATGGGGAATACCATGGCTTGGACCATGGCTTAGTGCTTAGTTACTTTATTTCACTCTTTAGAATCTTTTCTAACTATTTCATGGCTGCCTTTCCTATTCCTAGTCTTCTCCTGATCTCTTGCCTGCAGTTTCCATTCTGTTCAATGTTTGATCCAAGGTATGAGAAATCTTTAGCTACTGTATTTCGATTTCCTCTTGTCTAAGTTGAATTTACATACCAGTAGGTCTTCTGTGATCATTCTTTTTTGTTTTCTTTATATTCAACAGCAATCCTGCCTTTGCGCTTTCTTCCTTGACCTTGTTACAAGTCCATATTAGTAATATTGTGTCATCCATGTATCTTAGATTGTTGATGTTTCTTCTTCCTATCTTCACTTCTCGTTCTTCCAAATCTGCATGGAGAGGGGTCTGGGGGAAAAAATGACCAATCGCCCTACACTGTATGCCCCCCAGTTTCTTCTATTTATTTCTTTAAAAATCTTGAAGGAGGAAAATATGAAATAGCTGCACAATCCCTTTTGATATGCCAAAGTAGCACCTGTACTGTGATGCAGATGTTTTGAATCCTATATTAAATTTGTATGAACAGTGAGATGCTGCCCATAACACCCTGATGGCAAGCTGGGCACACATTTTGTGCAACAGCTAGCTGTAGAGATAGCTTGCACTGGGACAATAATTAATCAAAGCCCAGATAAGGCCAAGCAGGGCACTAGAAAAAGCCTGGCAAAGGGACTTGTCCACAGTAATCTGGGCAAGAAGAACATCTGTTAGAAGGACTGCGTTCTCCCATACAAGCCTGTCTTTGTTTTAAGTTTCTATGGAAAGGCTCTTCTCTTGATCCTAATGCCATCAGAGGCACATCACATCAAAGAGTATGCCTTACTCTGGACCTCCCTGCTGAGGAAGACCAAGTTGCCTCCTTCTATGTTATTCTGCTGTCAAGCAAATATATTTTTGTTCAGACAAGGCTTTTGGCATGTAAGCTGCTCAACTGCTGTAGGAAATCTGCCTAGTTGTGGCTGGCTATTGTCCTACTGTTGAGTTTTTAACTGGTCTGCTTTTCATTTTATGTTTTAATTACACATGGTTTTTAATGTACAATTGATCTGCTTTTAGTGTTGTGTTTTAATTACACGTTTTTTAAAATGTACAGTAAGCCCTCTGTATCCACAGATTCAACCATCCACGGCTTGAAGATATTCAAAATATATAAATTTTAAAAAGCAAGCCTTGATTTTGTCATTTTATATAAGGGACACCATTTTACTATGCCATTATATTTAATGGGACTTGCACATCCATGGAGGATCCTGGAACCAAACCCTAGATGATACCAAGATTCCACTGTACATTTTGATAATTTTATATATACACACTCACACAGTAAACTTCTTGTTATAGATGCTCTAGCAGATGAAATGCAGGCTGTATGTGTATGTGAGAACCTAAGGAATGGTAGTGAATCTACCACAAGCCTTAGTAGCAGGGCAGGGCCTGGAAAAATTATCCATGTGGCATGAGTGTGGTAGGTAAGGACACATGGGATGTACGCTTTAGTAAGTAAACTATACTAGCTACTGGATAAATTTTACTGTCTGCATACACAGCTTTCTCCCCCCCAAGCTCCCCCCCATGTCTCCCCCCAAGCTCCAGGTCATCATATGGTTACCTGGTTAGTTGTGTGCTGTGTGCCTTCAAAGGAGCCCTGGTGGTACAGTGATTAAATGCTGACACAACAGGCACAACACTGAGTTCAATCCCAGGGCTCCAAGGTTGACTCAGCCTTCCATCCTTTTGTAGGTTGGTAAAATGAGTACCCAGCTTGTTGGAGGCAATTGGCATACAGATTGTAAACTACTTAGAGAGTGCTGAGTTCACTATTAAGCAGTATAGAAATGTAAATGCTATTGCTATTCAAGTCATTTCCAACCTAGACCTATGGGTTTTCATGGCAAGATTTGTCTGGAGGAGGTTTGCCATTGCCTTCTTCTAATACCGAGAGCATGTGACTTGCCCAAGGTCACCCAGTGGGTTTCATGGCCAGGTGGGAATCAAACCCTGGTCTCCAGAGTCATAGTCCAACATTCAAACCACTACGCCACACTGGCTCTCCAAGTTGTTGTATTTTCTTCAAATGCCAAGCCCATTCCCCTCATTTGTTTTCCACAATGAGCTGACCCAGAAGCAGCTCCAGACCATCTCCCAACCCTCACCTGCCCTGCTTCTATAACATCACAAGGATCCCCTCCCATTTTCAGATTTTGACCTTGAAGTCTCAAGAAATGGGTCCATCTGACCTGGTGACACTGGAAACTGGTCATGCTCAGTGACAACAACATGTTAAGATGCTGACTGTTGCAGGGCAGGAATTGAAAACCAAGTGGAGAAATGGAATGGAGTGTCCTGGAAGAAGATGTGGCTGGCTGCATACTGAACAGGACCGCATCACACTGCAACATTTAGTTGTAAGTCCACTTGTACTATGAGGTTTCATGGCCCTCCAACCTCAACCTTGGAGTGAACATCATCTTGAGTATAGTCAAGCTCACTGTGTGACTTGTTTAAACGCATCAGGGTGAGCGATACACAAGGTTATAAAAGGGACAGGAACATTTTATATAGGTTATTTTAGGAACAGTGAGGTTTCAAAGTCAATGGTGCATTGATACATGAATTGTGATCTCTGAAGCAGAATAATGTGATCAACGTTGTAACAGAGCTACCAGGCAGAAAGGGTCCCTCCCTCAGTAAGAAAGGTCTAGGACAATACAAGTAGGACTTGCAACAAAAATGTTGCAGTGATCTCCAACTTCAAAGAGGATCCTGCAAAATGTTCACAACAGCCTGGAATAGGAATGGTGCTCAGGCCTCTTAGAGGAATGTATTTGTGTGCATGAGGATGAGCTGCAGGAGAGAGAAAATCTTGAAACCATGTTAAAATGGACAAATGCTGTCAGAATGCTGCTACTCCTAGATCAGAATATTTTTATAAGTATACAAGTGGGATCTGCAATAAAAATGATGCAACAATCATTTGGAATATTCTGGAGAGCCAGCATGGCGTAATGGTTTTGAGTGTTGGACTTTGACTCTGGAGACCAAAGTTCGAATTCCTGCTAAGTCATGAAACCCACTGGGTGACCTTGGGCAAATCACTCTTTCTCAGCTTCAGAGGATGGCAATGGCAAACCTCCTCTCAATAAATTTACTAAGAAAACCCCATGATAGGTTCACCTTAGGGCCACCATAAGTCCGAAGTGATTTGAAGGCACACAACAACGAAGTAGAAGGCAGTAGGAAAAGAGGAAGACCCCACTGCAGGTGGATAGATTCAATCAAGAAAGACACCACCCTGAGTCTGAAAGATCTGAGCAGGGCTGTTGACCACAGGGTGACTTGGAGGTCTCTCATCCATATAGTTGCCATGAGTCAAGGTTGACTTGACAGCAAAGCATAGCTAGTGGTTTGAGTGTTGGATCACGACTCTGGAGACCAGGGTTTGATTCCACGCCTGGCCATGAAACTCACTGGGTGACCTTTGGCAAGTCACATGCTCTCAACCCCAGGTGAAGGCAGTGGCAAACCTCTGAACAACTCTTGCCAAGAAAACCCTATAAGTCAGAAATGACTTGAAGGCATACAACATCCAGAATATTCCCCTGGTGTATTCTGAGAGCTGTTGTCCAAAAGGTAGTTTTTTTCAAACTCTGGTCAAGGAATGAGAATGTATGTGTCCCCTCTGCCCCAGTAGTAATCAGCTAGAGTCCACTACAGTTTCTCTTTGATGAAACAAGAAGCAAGACATTATAAGTATGCAAAGAGATCTTGCAGCAACTTTGAGACTGAAAGAAAAAAAAATCTGGTAGCATGAACTTTTGTAGGCTGGAGTCTACTTCTTCAGATGCAAGAAATTATAAAGTAAAGCTTGCTGTGTAATAGCATTTTTTGTCCTTTCACTTCCCTGCCATTTTAAATGCATATCTCAAAAGATATCCAGTCCGTCAAGAGACTAGGACCACTTGAGGGCAAATGGAAGGAGGTGCGTGTTGTCTTATATACTCCTCTCAAATATTCAGGTGCCCCAATTTCATATAAAAAGAATGAGCAACTGCATCTCGTTATACAGGGTGCATGAAGGGTGTATGAAGGTTTGCCAGTAAATCTCTAGCTTGCCCTGACAGTGCACAATACCACCCAAGCCCCAGAGCCTTGGAAGGAAATGATAAAACAGCCAATTTATGCAAGCTCTTAAACGCACAATGCAAAGTCACAGTGCCTACAGATGTTTTTTCCTGTTCTGTATTTATGGGAGGGCATGAACATTAACCACTGTAGAAACATACCAGGCCTGTTCTCCCTCCCAGACTTTTCCTGCAGTCTCTCACAATGTCTCTCTCTTTTTTTATTTGCTACAAGCAGGAAATGTGCCTATTCCAACTGCACACAAAACAAGTATGGAATGTGGAGTCCAACGTTCAAGTTAGAAATCTTAGTACTTTAGGTTTTGCCCCGCATGGTTCTGCAGAACAGGTTTTTTTAATCTTTATTAAGTTTTGATAGTTAATAAAAACATAGCATAACATACATCTACAAACAAACAAACAAAATAACATTGCATACAAAATACAAGACAACCATCCACTTACATTCCTCACTAAAAATCCTCTTCCATGAGTCTATAACTAAGGTAATATATCTAGCTTTCTGTCACTTGAATTTCTTTTAGATATTACAACTCATAACATATAATTCATTCATCTGATCCTTTGGTGCTTTCTTAATATACACAATATACAAACCAGATAAGCTACATAACAATTGTATATGTATATTATATTGCAAAACTATTCTGTTTGTATAGCTCTATGATCTATATCAACTTCATGTTGAGTAGTTCACAGTACTATAGAGTAATCAAATATTAGAAAAATCAAGTCTTTAAATTATCACTATACTTGCATCTTATATTTTATCTATTATTTCCTTCCATTCATCATTGTATTTTGTATTATCCAACTTTCTAAGCCTATAGGTCAATCTGTCCATTTCAATGTTATCCAAAAGTTTTTCATACCACTCTAACATTTCAGGGGATTTCTTTTGTTTCCAGAAAGCCGCAAAGATTATTCTGGCCGTGGTTATAATATAAAATCCCCCCCCCCAAATTTCTTTTCCAACTCTTCATTCATGATTCCCAATAAATAAAATGTTGGGTCTTTATCGAATTTTATTTGTAGCAAATCTTGTATCTCCTTATGTATACGTTCCCAATAATTTTTAGCAAGTGGGCAACGCCACCACATGTGGAAGAATGTTCCTTTGTATTTTTGACATTTCCAGCACGTGGTATTCGGATCTTTTTAAAACTTCCCTAGTTTAACAGGAGTAAAATACCACCTAAACTGTAGTTTATAAAAATTCTCCCTCAGGTTATAATTTAGACTTGTGCTTTAACTTTACTTTCCACAGTTTTTCCCAATCTTCCAGATGTATTGATTTCCCTAAATCTTGCACCCAACGGCCCATACAATCTTTTATATGTTCATCTTCTGTTTCCCATTGCAGAAGGATCTTGGACATCTTTGCTATTATATGGTGTGTTTCTGTCAATAATATTTTTTCTAATGGGCTGTCTGATGTCGTAATACTGTAGGTTTTTTGATCTGCTGTAAATCTTTAATTGTAAATACAAAAACCAATTGGTTTTTATTCCATCTTTATCAAGCTCTTCTCTAGTTTTTAATATCCATTTTCCATTTTCCTTTTTTTATTAAATCCTCATATGTTAGCCATTTTTTCTCCAACATGTGGTCCTTTCTATGAAATGCTTCGTTAGGTGATGCATACATCGGGATACCCCTATTAATTCTCAATTTGAATTTTCCCCAAATCCTCCATATATAGTTTCTTACATAATGATTTTTGAACTCTTTATTAACTTTTATTTTGTCATAATAATGGTATGTGTGAAACCCATAGACGTTATTGACCCCTTCTAAATATAAAAGTTTCCTATCCGAGAGTCTTAGCCATTATTTTGTCCAATCTAAGACACATGCCTGGAAGTATAGTTTTAAACTCGGCAACCCTAGTCCTCCCCTTTCAGGTGCGTCTTGAAGGACTTTTGTCTTAATTCTGGGTTTTCTTCCAGCCCATATAAAATCAGAGAGATCTTTTTGCCAGTTTTTAAATGGTGTATTGTTGGTAATCACAGGGATGGTTTGGAAGAGAAAAAGCAGTTTGGGCAATACATATATTTTTATTACCAATATTCTGCCCAACAATGATACATGGAGATTTTTCCACTTTTTTAACTTCATACTCGTAGTTTTCCATGTTTTTTCATAATTATTTTTAAAAGCTCTGAATTTTTTGTGGAAAAAATAACGCCCAAGTATTTCACCTTCTTTTCTATTTTAAAATTTGATAAATTTGAAAGCATTTTTTTCTTTGTTAGTCATATTCATCGTGAGCATTTTAGTTTTATCCTAGTTTATTTTAAATCCTGAATAATCTCCATATATTGTTATTACCTCTAGTAGATGTTTTATGTTATCTAATGGGTCAGCTAAGTATATGACCATATCGTCGGCGTATGCACGTAGTTTGGTCTCGTATTTGTTTAACTCCCAGTATTTTCTTATTTTCTTTAATCCACCTACGGAGAATTTCCACTGTTCACATGAATAGCAAGGGTGATAACAGACACCCTTGTTGCGTGCCTTTTTGTATCCTACATTGTGGTGTCTTCTCCGCATTTATGATGATATATGCCATTTGCTTTTTGTATAACGCTTCTATCCATCTATAAAACGAACCTGGTTCAACTACTCTTTGTAGTATTTTTAACATAAAATCCCACCTTATATTATCGAAGGCTTTATCGTTTCATCCTTTTTACAAAGGCTTTTTATGCATGCCCAGAGCCCTTTTCCTCCTCATCCTCTATCTGGTTTTTTTTTCAGCAGCAGCATCCTCAGGAGGATGGTGAAGGACTGCACAAACATGCATATAGTTTGTTTTGAATAAAAGGTTGGTAAAATATGCTGAATTGCTCTACTTTTTGTGTTGTAGTAACCAGTAACCAATCTGTTTTTTCATGTTATTTCTGCCTTTGGCACCAACATTTTTGTTGAAGATGTGATGTTCAGAATGATATCTAGGCCTAAATTCTGTGATTAGTCCTGATTAGAATAAACTCACTGAATAAGTGGGATTTACTTACCCGTTGACTAACTGGCTGAATGAGTCTACTCTTTGTTGTTGTTGCTTCAAGTCATTTCTGACTTATGGTGATAATAAGGCGAATCTATCCCAGGGTTTTCTTGGCAAAATTTGTTCATAGGGATCTGTTTATATTTTTTATTTATTTGCCTTTGCCTTCCTCCAAGGCTGAGAGAGCATGACTTGCCCAAAGTCACCCAGTCGGTTTCCATGGCTGAGTGGGGATTCTCCAGTCATAGTCCAATACTCAAACCACCATACTAAGCTGGTCTACTTTGCTAACTGTGGTATATGAGTATGATGAAAATTCTTTCAGTTTCTACCATAGAGGGACATCTTAGCTTGATGTGACTTGGACATCATCACTCAGTACATCTCCTTGTCTTCCTCTCTAGATTTTGCTCCTCTTTCTTGTAAGAACTGCTTAAATTTGTCAAACCTTGCCAATGGGAAATACCTGCCAACTTGCAAACTGGAGATCACACCTGTTTTGTTAGTGTGCTGGAAGGTGAGAAGGAAGATGCAGATTGGGTTGCTTCTGCTTTTCTGCTGGGAAAAAATAGAAGTCTTGGCCCCAGTAGTAAGAAGGTGGCTTGCATCCACTTTTGCAGCTCTGCATCCACTATGTGGTGGGGTGGGGGACACATACTGGTAGCTAGCAGGCCTGAAGCAAATGGTAGTTGGGGAATACCTTTTCCTTCTCTCTCTTTTCTCTGCCACCCCCTTCCAGCACAGCAGGCTGCCAGATGACACAGGAATCACTCTGGCCAAAGGTCTGAACTTGCAATGCTTTGGAAACTAGGCTGAAGGCTGCAGGTTGGCCACCCCTGCACTAAAGAAACAGAAGCCAACTCAAGGTTGCCACTTGGCAGTCCTAAATCAGAATTAAATTGATATGCTACTTTGACTTTCAATATCTGTAAAATAAGCACATACTGCATTTAGCATTCATATTAAATGGAGAAAAGACACTGGAGTAAAAAAGCCTCACCCCTTCAAACCATGCAGAGGAATCCTTCATAATAAGTAACAGTTTTGTTTAAAGTCTCATCTTTTCTCTTTCTTTCTTTCTTCTTCTGAAAACCTGCTTCCCATCAGGAAAAGGGTCAGGCCCTTTGTCCAGCCCAAGGACTGAGTTAAAAGGCCAACCTCCTCCTCCCCTTTCCTGGCACCATTTCCTGAAGCCAGCCAGGCTCAATTGCACTCCGCTTGAGAAAGCTGGCAGGAACATTGCTGCCTGGGCAGTTATAGACTGCAGGAAAACACTGCAAAGGACATCAAATACTGTTCCCTCTTTTTAACTATTTACAGCTTGTTCTCTGGTGTTAACTAGGCAGATATGACAAATCATTAAAATTTTCAGACGCTGTATACTGACAGAGAGAGCCAGTGTGGCGGAATGGTTTGAGTGCTGGACTCTGACTCTGGAGACCAGGGTTCGAATGTTGGTTCACTGGGTGACCTTGGGCAAGTCACGCTCTCTCAGCCTGAGGATGGCAAGAGCAAACCCCCTCTGAAGAAACTTACCAAGAAAACCCCATGATAGGGTCGCCATAAGTCAGAAATAACTTGAAGGCAACCAACAGCAATAGCATACCTACAGAAGGGAAGCATGTCAAGAGCCAGTAGCAAAAACAGAAATTAAGAAATATGGTCTTTCTAAATCAGAGGGGACAGTGAACAGAAGCATTAATAGCAAGATAGGACTGAGCAGTCACAAGCTTTTTTGTTCAATTTCTAAATGAAAGCCATGGGTGTGGTGGGCTGACCACATTCAGGCAGTAGGCAGTCTCTACGCAGTGGCTTGAAGGTAGTTTCTAAGAAAAAGCCAGAGAGCAGAGATAACTGGGAGGGGTCACTTTAAATTACAGGTGAGAACAAATAAACCCAGTAGTCATAGTCTAAAGGTTACACTATTTTACAGCCTAAAGGTACGGATTAAAATCATCCAGCAATATAACTCCCTCACAATATACGATTATGTCTTGAAATAGTATTCCTTTATGAAGAGCAGATGTCATTTCAAATAGTTCCAAAACAGAAATGCCATACAAAACTATAAGGCACCAAAACAAAACAAACTCTCACAGCAACCCAGAACAGACTGTGGTATGTTTTGGCTGTGCTCCTCCTGAAACTCTCTGATCACAAATAGCTATGCTAAACTGAGTTCCAGAGTCGTGGTTATGGGTGCCTGGTCAGAAATAGGAAGAGATAACTTGTGTTCCTCCAGACACTGTTAGTCAATAGTTTGAATCATCCTTTACCATTACATTTCCCTTGCTGGTACTGATGGAAGTTGCATCCCAACTGGAGAAGTATAAAGGCATCTTGTAGCACCTTTGAGACTGTGCAAAAGGTGTGGCATAAACTTTCATAGACTTGGTCTACTTCCTCAGATGCATGGATTGAACCAAGTCTACAAAAGAAAGCTTATACAACGTCTTTCGCATAGCAGGCCTCAAAAGTGTTACAAGATCCTTTTGCAACTGATATTCCAGACTAGCACAGTTATGTCTCTGAACTCTACCCCTGTGGAGATATAATTTGTCCCATTTCTGCCCATATAAAGCCATATCCACTGACATCTTTGTGAATATTCTGATCACAGATGGATTAACAGTCTATAAAACATGTTCCAGCCCAAGTATGTCCTCAGGTCAATGCAACAGAGACTCTGAATAGTTTCACTGGGCCAGATTGATAATTAGTTATAGTGCAGCTTATTCTCTCTCCAGCAGCAGCCATTTTATAATACAAACATTCATTGTACCATCTGCCTTGGGGAAGGATTATCATTCCTATTTTACAGGAAATGTGTTGCAGTATAAGTAGAGAACTTGGAATCCTCCTTCCATGATGCCTTAACTCCATTCTTTTTTTTTTTAAAGAATACTTGGATATCCTTTAATGTCTTGCTTTAATCATAATTTTTTAATTTCATTTAAACTTGAATAGTATGTTTGTTATCATGGTTATATTGTTGGCTTATGTATACCCCTCATCAAAAACGAAAGTATTTTTCTTCTGTTCATTCAATAAATAAATTTCTAATTTCACTTAAGTGCCTCTAGGTCTGGCCCTACCTATAATCAGGTAAATCAGGCCACCTCCAACAAGAGAAGCTTGTATACCATTAAATGGCAGGAAATGGTCAACTCTGACTTATTTATTATGGTGCAAAGCAGTGTTTCAGTAGACCAAACAGTAGACCTTGGCTAAAATCTTCATTTGTCTTTCCAGGAATGGACCGCTATGACTCTCCAGAGGTTGCTGGACTGCGATACCCATCAGTCCCTGCCAGCACAGCCAAGTGAGGGATCATGGGAATTGGAGTCCAATAACATATGGAGTGTATCTACACTACACAACTGTAACATGTCTAAACCACATGAACATGATATAGGGCCTCGGCAGACGACTAAAAAAGTCGTCTTCCGGGCAGGGAAGAGGAGGGGCAGCCGCACGAGCGGCGCCCCTTCCTCTCCCCGAGGTTGCCCCCAGAGGGGATGACCTCACGGCGCAGCACCCACATGCGCTGCGGCGTTTGAGCCAGGGAAAGTGCGCCCGCCGCTTTTGGGGCGCACTTTCCCTTAGATCTAAAAGGAGCGCCAATTTGGTGCTCCTTTTAGATGCGCCGACGGTGCGCTGCGGTGCGGAGGCTCCGCTCCGCCGGCACTCCATCCGGCGGCGGCTCCGGGGCCGCCGTCTGCCGAGGCCCATAGTCTATGGAATCCTGGAGACTTGAAATGCTCAGCCAGAGAGTTCTAATATTATTACCCAATTAAGTTCAGGACTATGCCCTGGGGAATTCCAAGTCTTTCTTTGAATTACAAATCCCATCATGCCTTCAAACAGAACCATGATAATTGCTGTGATACCAAACTGGTATGTGTATTATAGATACCTCTCTGGAAGGCCAGAGTTGCCCACCTCTGCCCTATTCAAACACATACCTCCAAAGACAAATTGAAGAGTTTCGGTTTTGCTACTGAAGAGAC
This sequence comes from Phrynosoma platyrhinos, assembly GCA_020142125.1. Classification (NCBI taxonomy): domain Eukaryota; kingdom Metazoa; phylum Chordata; class Lepidosauria; order Squamata; family Phrynosomatidae; genus Phrynosoma; species Phrynosoma platyrhinos. The sequence goes on along the minus strand of CM034708.1, from coordinate 186,561,601 downwards.
ATACACTATTGCTCAAGTGACAAACAATGCTATATAGGGGAATGAAGTAATTACTTAAGCTGACTCATGATCATGTAGACATATTATTCTGGATCAAGACGTAGCCATATTATTCTGGATCAGTATGCAAAGGGATCTTATAAGGATCAGATGCATCTGAGGAAGTAGACTTAGGGGGGCTGCAGACGGGCGGCTCTAGGCTGCCCCGGGAAACAGGATCAGGGACACGGTTACCACACGCTGTGGCTCTGATCCTCCCTTTTGCCGCCCCAAAAAGAGTGGCAAAATGCCGCTCCTTTCAGGGGCGGCAAAAGGGCGCCCTAAGAGCCGGCATATGGCTCTTCCTTGCTCCTTCCGGCACAGCGTGTCAGGACGCTGCGGCGTCAGGATGTCATTGGGCTGGGGTTGGGGCTGCCGGCATGCGGCTACCCCTCCCCATCTCTACCTCCAGGTCGGCCCATTGGGCTGGTCTGCAAAGGCCCTTAGTCCATGAAAGCTTATGTTACCAACTTCTTTCTCTCTCATTTATAGTCTCAAAGGTACTGCAATATCCTTTTGCATAAAGCTGACTTTATTACTGATTAACACCCCCCCCCAACACACACACATAAAAATAAGACTCCAAACAACGTTCCTCTTCATTCAGTTTATAAACAGCAGCATGAGGGTTTGGGGCAGCAGCCGAAGAACTGTATATGAATTAAAAGCTATGACCAGATAAAGAAGGAAGACAACAGTGACTGAAAAGATGAGACTGATTTTAAAACTAAGTTGGCCACCCTCTCATAGGCAGCAGTTATTCACTACCCTGGGTCTAGAATGGACCAGGTGGCTAAAGGAAGCTTCTCCGATCTGTTATTACTAGTCCTGTATTTCTTGCTACTGGTTTTTAGCTAGCAGCCAATGGGTATTTTCTTCTGCATTCATTACAGAGTGACCAGTTTCTCCATCAAACTTAGACTGTTGCCCTTAAGAAGGAGAAAAAAAAAAAAAAAAAAGAATGGCACTGTCCAGTCCCTCCAAAATCACACATTACTCTTCTCTTACAAGACAACTCACAATTTCCCCTCACTTCCCTCCAAGGAAAGAGATTCTATTTTTAAAGGGAGAAATGCAGGAGGCCTTGGTGCATGTCACTTGTCCTTGGTTGTTCAGGGCCCAACAAGCTTCTTGAGGAAGGCTTCCAGCTGATCCTCATCTTTTATCCCCACAAACTTGTCCACCACGTCCCCATTCTTCATAGCTAGGACTGTGGGCACTGCGGAAACCTAGGAATAAGGACACAAAAAGAAAGAAACCAGGAGAATAATAGCTGCGCTCCACTGACCTGTGAACATCATTTCAAGAGGCAAAGCAAACATTAAAACAAAAGGTAGGCTCTTTAGAGAAGTCAATGATTAATGTTTCCTCCACATTGATGCAGTCTTGGAAAATTTATCATGATCTCTTAAATCACTTTCATTGTATTTTTTATCTTATCTGTCCCAGAACCTGGAAAAGTTACTTTTTGGGACTACAAGCCCCAGAATCGCCCAATCAAAATGGTCACTGGTCATTGCTAGTTGCAGGCTACTAGGTGCTGTATTTAAAAAAACAAACACACCACCATTTTCAAGCTCTGGTGTCACAGTCACTCAACCCCAGTGTTCAGTGTAAATTCTAAGGAAGGGATATTTTGACTGAAGGAATCAAACATTCTTATATACCCAGGATTGTTAACAAGTCCATGCTACTGTGGTCTTTTCACACTACACACATACCTCAGTTAGCAAAGCTTCTGACAAAGAAACTCCTTTTTTACAAAGTCATTTTCTGCCCACCCAGCCCTTCCTTGTTTCCTCCTTGTTCTTCTTCTAGCTGGAAGGTTTTTCTCCCCCACAAAAACAAAAAAATGCTCATTAGAATTGTGAGGATGGTGAAGAACTGGAGAAACACATTCTTCAATTTTGCCAGGATGCTGTACCATGTCTGTAATAAAGTTTGAGGTTGGAAAGAATAGGATAGTAATCAACCAATCCTATTCTACTTGTGTGTGCCTGCCTACAACAGGCAAAGTTAACAGCAGCTGCCTCTAGAATCCCTTACTGAACATCCATAAACAGCAAAATAGAGAGAAAAGGGGAAAGCAAATCAGCCTGCCTCATCAGCTACCCCCAGCATGTTTTTTTTTTTTAAAAAAGCACAGAAAATGGAAATCATAACAAAAGCAGAGGCTGATGAAAGAAAACTGATCCTTGGATGCATTTTGGAAGAAGCTTTCAAATGGTCTGTAGAAGGCTCAATTTTTGTTTGTTTGTTTGTATTTTGCCTGCTTATGCAAGTCTTACTTGACCTGGCAATTTTATTTCCCTCTTCATTTTGAATAAAAACATTTGTGAAACATGTTGAACTGCTCTGCTTTTTTGGGGTATAGGAACCTACCCCTGGTACCAAATTTTATGTTAAAGAAGTAATGCCAAGAAACACATCTATTTCATTAACTGAGGTATATCTATACTCAAGTACAGTCCTATGACACCATGGCTGCATCCTATGAAATCCTGGGGTTTGGAGTTTAAGGGAGGCACATTTAGAAAATTTTCAGTCAGAGAACTTTAGTGCCTACAAACCTCGGGATTCCACGTGACACAACCATGCAATTAAAGTGAAATCATAGTGATATAAATGTGAAAGCATCCTATTTCTGCTAAACCCATTCAAGGCTATTACTACTGTTTCTCATGTTTTTATGGACTAGTGTCCACTTCAGGTTTACCTGTTCAGTTTGAGGATTAGGTTCCTTAAGCCAATAGTACTTGTCAAATATTAAAAGGTTTGAAGATAGGCATATGTTTCCTGACCACTTTCTTAAAAGGTTGGGTTCTGCTCCCTGCCCCTGCAACTAATGGAATTCCTAAATGCTTGGGAAAAGCTGGAAAGAAGGAGGAGACTTCATTGAGATATGAGACTACTACAACACTACACTCTGAAAATAGGGGTGGGCCATGCTGACTGCGGCTTCTGGAAGTTGAATTCTCCAGCATATGGAGGGCCAAATGTTCTCTGCCCCTGCTCTAAAAAAGAAACTCCTGGACTGAGATGATAGGCAGCATGCTGGAACTGCATAAAAGTCCACCACATGCTGTGTATAGCTGTGAGGAGATATGGTTGTCCATCACCTTTGACCACGTGGCGGAAACATTAACCACACACACTTGGACATACTGAAGTTTACAATATGACTGGAAGCTACAAAAAATTCACCCATCTATAGGATTATAGTTACCAAAAGGAAGCTTTTAAGCAGTTCCTTCTTGGCTTTCCATTCACTATTTTCAGCACACATCTGCCACCAGACTCTCACAGACAAGAACACCCCAGTTCTGCAGAAGCTGCTATTAGACCAAATAGTTTTCCCTTATGGTAGGTTTTAACTAAGTGCACATAAGGAAGTAAGGGGAGAATAAAATGAATGAAAACATACATCTTTGCATATACAACATGCACAAAGCATACAGAAGTAAGTAGGAGTGTGCTGTGGGATAAAAAGTGAGTAAATGAGTGCAGGTGTAAAAACACTGCAAAATATAAAAATAGGTTGTACATGGACTTATTTTGTACAATATGATCCCATGAACATAAACCAGTAGATTAAAATTACAAAGAAAGAGATTCAACCTGAATGTTAGGAAGAATTTCATTACTCTAAGAACTGTGTGACAAAGGAACAGTCTGCCCTGGAGGGTGGTGGACTCTCTTTTCTTAGTTGTCTTTATACAGAGGTTTGATGGGCATCTTTCAGGAGTGCTTTAATTGTGTATTCTTAGATAGCAGGGGTTTGGATTTGATGGCCCTCACAAACTCTTCTAAATTTAAGATTCTATTATTCTAATCCTGCCCGTGCCCAATAACTGTATTTTACATGCAGAAGAAATCCCAGATTCAATCCCACATCTCCTGTCTGAAATGCTGAACAGTTGCTATCTGCCAGTGTCAGCATTACTGGGTCACATAAACTAATTACCTGACACAAGACAAGGCAGCCTCCTATGTGCTGTGTTTATTAATGTCTGAGAAAAAAATAACTGAAATTTGTTCTTCTGGTATTCCTGCTCATTTTTTCAAGTTTAAGAAACCTGGCCAGAGATTTGCTACACATTTTCAAATCTTGAGGGCATGCATGTATGTCTAGGTGTGCATATGTGTCCATCCTCACAGCCCCTCAACTTTCTACACTTGTGGGAAGCAACTCCTAAAAACATACAGTCTGAGAGCAGTGATGAAGAGGAACTCCAAAAAGGAATCCAAATTTCTACCCTCTGCAGCCTTCTCCTAAGTTCTGCTGCATCATCTTTCCCTCATCGCAAACCTATTTTATTGATTTATCCAGGGCTTCAAGAAGTTACTTTTAAAATGTCAGAATTCCTCACCCAGTGGCCATGTTTACTGGCTGGAGGATTCTGAGAGCTATCTATTCACTAAAGAAGTCACATTTCCAAATTCTGGATCTAACAGCATTTTATTGCTTGGTTTTTTTGTTTTTGTTTTTAAATAAAAACATGCAGCTAGAATTAGCTAAGAGCAAAAAGCATGGACTGGAGTTGAGGGAGAGCTAGCCTGGCTCGGACCAAGTTCCTCCATCTTCTCTGTAGGCTTCTAACGCTGGAAAGCCTGGAACCCAAAGGCCAGACCCTGCATTCTGATCAGGCCCATTAAGAGGCCAGAGAATAACTGGAGAGGCATCTGCAAATATTTCAGAAGGGACTGACACATTCCACAGCTCCTCTGGCGCCCTTATCTGCAGACGGCTCAGCCACTGGGTCTTGTCCCATCCTTATCTTGCATGCTGTCCATCCCAGGAATGCACTGTCTCATCAAACAATGCTCCCAGCTGCAAGGCATCTTGCTGCCATCAGCAATTTGCCACACGCAAATATCCTTGGTTCAAAGACAGTGCTTGGGAAAGTTACTTTTTGGAGAAGATAGCTGGCCCCTTGGGGATGCTGGGAATTGTTGTAAAAAAGGAAAAAAAGAAAGATTAAAATGTTTCCAAGCTCTGCTCAAAGGTCTCTTTCAATGGGCACCATCCTTTCCCTTCTGTTGACCAATGCAAAGCAATTGTTTAAGAGTGCTGCACCCGGTAGTTAACACAGGAAGGTTTTAACTATGCAACAGCACCACCTCCACCTTCTGCCCAAAGTGAAGACTCAGCATGCAAACACTTGGGTTTTGTTTGGCATTCTTTAGTGACCTCTAGGGGACAGATTTATAAAACTTTGCTAAAGTAAAAGGTTTACCTTTAGGGTCATCTATAAAACTTTGCTACAGGTCTTTAAAATGTTCTCAGACAGCTGCTCTTTTTATTTGCAAGAGCTTTAGAGTTGTAATAAAGGTCCAAAACAAACTGCATAATCCAGTTTCAGATTGCTTTAACTGCCCTTGCTGAATGCTAGGGAATTCTGGGAACTGAAGTTTTGTGAGATATTTAGCCTTCTCTGTCAGAGCTCTGGTGCCATAAAAAATTACAATTCCTAGGATTCCTTAGCACTGAGTCAGGACAATCTCAAACTGGATTATTTCTGCAGTGTGTTTTGGAACAAGAAAATTAGCTTATTTTACTTACACTCTGATGGAAAGATGTGGGATAAAAGCCATCTGTATTGGTGCTTCCCAGATTCTCCAGTTCCCTTTCCCCATGCCCAAATTTCAGTTCCAGAACACCAAGCTGTATAGAAGATTTGCCCAATGTCACCTGTAGGACATCTATGATGGATGGGCAAGGGACTTCTGGGAAGAACAAGGATGGCCTAACATGATAACCATTCCTTCCTTCTATAATTTAATTCCACAAGACTTTTAATGCTAGGCAGGCTGAGATGCTATACATGTAATTGTTTTCTAACCATGCTGGGAAAATTACTGACACTCAGAAGGAAATCTGCAGAAGAAGAAGAATAGCACACAATGCCCTCTGTTGTTTGGATGGGACATCAGCCCCATTCTCTGCTAACTGGCAAAAATGGTGGGAAGATTTTGATAAAGTTCCAGAACTGAACACAGCCATATGGAAATATTTGGCAGGACAATTTGGAATAATTTTACAAAACAATTTAATATTTATAATTCTGTCTCTGTGACACAGCAAGAAATAGTATGTAATTTTTTTATACACATACACAAACTAACTGGATTGGGGATGGGGAGACAAAATACATAGTTTATCAGTGATGAAAGAACAGAGGATAATACAGTGATTTTTTTGTTTTAGAAATAATGAGTTTTATGACCATATGATGGAGTTTTCAAGCAGCATTAGCTCCTCTGAATACAAATTCTAGAAAAGCAGGATCACTCCCATCTTTCCAACCTGGGGGGGTGGTACCTGTGGTTTCTCCTTGGGAATAAAGTTATGGGGACTACCAATGTGAGCCTCCATGTCAGAGCTTGTCCCTACAATACTTCTTACTGTGCCTAAATCACCACGGGCTTCCTTTCAAGATGTTTCCATTTACGCCTGACA
>CM034708.1:186507244-186540854 GCA_020142125.1 Phrynosoma platyrhinos | reverse complement strand
GTTTACTTGATTCATGTGCATTGAGCTGTATGTATTTTAAATAATCTAAAATGAATGGGATGGCAGCCCTGATGTCCTCTCCAAAATATTTTATATGAATTTATATTTTTATGACTGCGCTGTTTCATTCACACATGTTAACATTTTGAGAACCAAGGTGTAACAGCAAGATGACAAACCCCTGTTCCAAATAGGGCATAATGTGGCAGCCTGAGAGACACAATTATTGTATGCCATGTAATGATTTATAACTGTTGTATATCTTAATTGCTTTCCAGATTTCTGCTCTACAGAATTGATTTACCACAGGCTAGAATTGGGGCTGACTCAAGGGCAGCTAACAACAACAACAACAACAACAACAAACTGGTAGCTCATCAAAAGTCTTAGCATCAGGACTGTGGAGTCGGAGTCAGAACCAGAAGCAATTATGGGTGGAGGCTGAGTTTAGAAATAAAATAAAAAATAAACATTTATATTAAATCCCTAGTTTGTTGCATATTGACTTTCATAGGCATTTGGGAAAGTTTTCTTGTTTAGAGATTTTAATCAATCTACCAGAAGTAGCGTGATGCTGCACATAGTGGTGAAGAACTGCATTTGCCACCATCTTACTACAGGAAATTTGTTATTACTAATTAATATACCTGACGTTGATTTCTAAACAAAGGGATTTTAAGAAGGTGTTGTACTGTTTTACTTGCATTCTTTTAAAGGCTGTTTGTAATCATTTTTAATTGTATGTTATACATTCTTAGCATTGTTAATTGTTTAATTCTATTTTAATGTTGATCTACTGTATCTTTTAATTATACCGTATTTATTTCAATTTGTATGCCACCTTGAATCCTGATTTGGGGGAAAAGGCAGGGTAATAATACCCTGGCATAGTGGTTTGAGTGTTGGACTACAATTCTGGAGGCTAGAATTTGATTCCCAGCTTGGACATGAAACCCATTGGGTGACCTTGGGCAAGTCACATACTCTCAGCCTCAGGGGAAGGCAATGGCAAACCTGCTCTGAAAAATCTTGCCAAGAAAACCCCATGATAGGGTCACCATAAGTCGGAAACGACTTGAAGGCACACAATGTACACATAATAATGATGAGAGGAAGAGGATGAAGCAGCAGCAGCAGCATTGTACAGCATGAGTAGGCAGTCCTGAGTAGCTGCCTTTTTGTGGAATCCTGGAGTTTGTAGTTTGTAGTCTGCCTGAGTTTTCTTAAAAACAACAACATCTCCTTAAACTGCAAATCCCAGAATTCCATAGAATGGAAATAAGGCTGTTAAGGTGGAAACATATTTACTGTGAAAGGGCTCCAGGTCAATATTTTATGTTAATTGTGAAAAACATGCTGTGATGCTATGTCTCATTATGCAATTTCCTGTGTGGTCCTCAGGGCTGAACAAAGATTACTTAGGAGTTTATCACATGGAGGCAAACTTTGCAGGTTATTTCTACTTCTGTTCGGGTTAACCCCCAACATCGTGTGAAAAATAACCCACTTTTGCAGGTTGTTTTCACTTTGAATCCAGTTTCTGCACAAGATCCATCCTGCGTGATAAACTCCTTACTACCATACTGCTTTATGGCTCAAGAAATAGCCTACCAAAATATACTAAAAGGCTCCCATGGGTAAAGTATTTGAATCAGAATTTTCTTATTCCATAACTAAGCAAAGGTAGACACCAATCCTACTGTTGAGAAGTGAAGACATTTTAAAAAGTTCATCCAAAGATACAATGATACAAAACATATTTATAATACACCATCAGTACAACAATTACTCATTTGATCAAAATAAAATTTAAAAATATTGTTATAAAAACAATTAACAAAAAGTCTTGCAAATGAAATCACAAAGCTTTCTGCAAATATCACACTATGATACAGAAAACAACAGAGTACTTGAGCATAAGCTAGCCTGAAAACCAGAGCCTAGAAAAGTTACTTTTTGGATTACAGCTCCCAGAATTCCCTAGCCAGCATAGCATGCAATTCCTGGAATTACAGTCTAAAAAAGTAACTTTTCTGAGCTATGCAAATACACTTGTTGATCTCTGTCTACGGAGCAGTAGCAAGGCCTAACCTTCTGAAGACTGCCTTGTATAACCATACATTTGGGAAACTGACTTTACTTAGTAAAGTTAGCATTTTGCTATACCCAGTCCTAACCCTCAAAGACAGTGGAAAAGTCTGAATAAATAGAAGTATCAGCCATGATGAAACTGTAGCTTCCTAACTATTTTTTCTTGAAACAGGACAGAATTAATTGCATTCATTCTGTGTTAGGTATGCTGATCATGCATATATAGATGACAGCAGCAAAATGTGGACATTGAAGATAGAGCAGCTGGGCAAAGATGAAGGCAAATGCATAGTGACATGAGTACTGGATGTAGCTTAATAGTCCTAGCTGTGCTAAAAATATGGGGAAAAGCTAAAGGAGAAACGTGTGCTTCAGGCATAGTTCAAGTAAACGTGGACAAAGATAATTCCTTCTCCAATGCCAATTGTGTTATGGCACAGTGGGTAGATGTTAATGTTTTATTGCATACGAGATTTTAATCAGTATAATGATTTAATATATTTTTAAGGGGGGTATTTGTTGTTGATTGTATGGGTGTATTTTTTAACTCTAAGCCACCTTGACAGCCTTGGCTAAAGGCGGGGTATAAATAAAGTATTATTATTATTATTATTATTTTGTGGGTTAAAATTTGATGAAGATTAAGATGAAGGTCTCTGTTGGATTCAGCCACATGGAAACCCCCAGAGAGACCTTGAGCAAGTCACACTTTCTCAGTCTTAAGAGGAAGGCAGTGGCAAATGTCCTCTGCATAAATCTGGACAAGAAACTCTATAAAACAACATGCTGAAATATGGGCACACTATGCATATGTGCCATGGTAAATATTGGGAGCTGATCTGTTATTGGAGCCAACCTTGGAATTTTTGCTTTGTTAATATCATCATGGCTGTGAATGCTAAAAATAAACATATGTGTCACCCTCAGAACATGGAAAAGGACCAGCTAAAAGGTGAAGGAAAAATGCTTCATAAACAGCATTTTTTTTAAAAAAGAGAAAACCACCAGTGAAAGCCATATACTCAAGGTTCTTTGGAGTAATTATAGAAATAGAAGTGCACCGGGGGAAAAGGGAGGGGGGACCTAAGATCGATGCTGGAACAGAGGAATTCGAACCTTGTTTGCTGTTAAACAGATCTTTGAACTTCACAGGCTGCAGACTGGCCAAAGATGGCCTAAAGTGCTAAACTAGAGATGGCAACGAAAGGCAAACATGACAAACAAGGAGAGCCTCTTTTGAAGATCACTTTTTTTGAGTGAGAGTTCTTGGCTCACATAAACATCTTCAGCTTCATTAATATGACTATAGGGAGATTTCTTATTGTTTCAGACCATTGGTCCACAATAATGTCTCCCCTAACCTTTCCCACCCCAGTGCTCTAAAGATGGTGTTGGGCTACAACTAACATCATCCCCTACCACTACACCCATGAAATGAGGATGGCTTATCTCCTCTAAACAGCAGTGCCTTTTCAAGTTCTAAAACATTTTTACTATTTGAGTACTTCTGATGTAATGATGCCAGGGGAATTGAAATAGAGTTGTTCTACACTGGAATAGAAATCATGCAGTCTTCCAGAAGATGCTGGACTGCAACTCCCACTGTTCCTCACCATTGGCTATAGAAACTGCAGTTGGACCACATCTGGAGAGCTGCATCATTCCCACCCCCATTCTTTGTGAAAATCATGCTTTACCACTGTGTTGTGGACCCTCTCTTCTTCATGGACTATGCCTAAACCAGGAATGTGAAATGTTCTCCATGCACTGGACTACAACTTCCTGCCCTAGTCAGTGCAGCTGACGGTGGAGGATGATAGGAGTTGAAGACCAGTAATTTGGGATGAGGAGAGATTGCCCTTGCTGGTCTAAACCACTCAGTCTATACTGTGACGAAAAGTTCTAACCTGAAGCAGCATTTCTGACAGTCCAAAAACTCCTTTCAGGTCCACTTTCAAGAGCTGAAATAACATGGTAGGTGAAACAAAAGATACAGCTATTGACAGATGGACAAGAGAGCTGAAACAGATCCTTGCCACTGGAAACCAACTGCTGTGATTTGAAAGTACAAGTGCAAACCTTGCAGAGAGAGAAAATAAAATGGATATCAGGGCCATTCTTTCCATCTGCTAAAAATGATGGGGAACTAGCAAAGAAATGAGTTTGGACTCTTCCCATTTGTTCATCCTGACTCACTGAAGTAAGAGAAGCCTGTGGACTGGAGGAAGAGATGTAATAAAATGCAGACTGTCTTCCTACCTAGTCTTAATTAAAAATGAAAATGAAAGGATATTAAAAATACAGTTACAATGGGAAATACAATTTCATTTCAACTAATGGAATTAAAGAAGTTTTCTAACAAGACATAGTGCAAATCAAATAAATAATATAGAGACTCTCAGAGAAGTGGGCACATGAGAATACCATTTCTACAGAGTAATCTCATTATTATGGCAGTAGTGCATCTTGATAAACCTGGTATGAAGGGATCCAGCTGTTCATCATTATATAAAGGCATCACACCACCCTTGTAGACAATGGATAATATTTCAGTGCTTTGGATGTCAATACAAGCCCTTGAATTGCTTGCCCAGTCAATGCCAATCAACTGGTTGGAGATTCATGCACATACAAATCTGTATGTATATGCAACAACACAGCACACATAGCACCTATGATTGACAACATCTCTTGTGGACCACCATAAAGCATGCAACTGAACATTCATGATAGGTCACCTGTGTATCTTTCTTTTATCTCTCTCAGGATAAATCAGAGACTGTTTCATATAACCACAAATGCAACACCATTACCAGGCATCAAGAGTGGGCAGGAGCAAAGGAATATCTCAGCATTATTGAGCTGCAGTCTTTGCTTATCCTGTAAAGCCCCTTCCCCTTCATAAATAACAAAAGATCTACAGAAGTCTTTGGCAAGTCATGGTCCCCAAAAAGAAACATTTAGGAAACCCAAGTGCACATAAATGCAGCTGGACGCCCACTGAAGATCTTGGTATCATGATGGCAATACTTGTGGATTTTTCCATCTATAAAGGAAAGTTAAAGTTCATCTCTGGTACTCATGAGATGCTGTAGTTGGTGATTTGGTGTCATTTGATTGTTCAATAACTGGTCATGTGATTGCACACTGCCACCCTTCCGCTCACTGGGGGAGTCCATAACAGCATAGTCTTTGAGAAGTCCAGCTTCTACTCCATAACGCCTAAGTCTTTCATTGCCCATGAGCCCCTGCATTCTCATATATCCCTGCTGGCAGAAGGGAGGCAACCTCTGATGAGTGAAGGCAAAGAGGAAGCAGGACTCTAGACAAAAGAGAAAAATGCTCTAATTACAATCTTTGGAAATGTTTAAAATTAAAAAGTTTCCAGGTCTCAGGCAGTGAGAACCAAAACGATTACAGGTTGAGTACCTCTTATCCAGAATTCTGAAATCCAAATTACTTCAAAATCCAAAATTGTCCACATGGGTGGCTGAGATAGTGACAACTTTGTTTCATGCACAAAATTGTTAAGAGTAGTATGCATCATTCAGAAATGACTTGAAGTCACACAATGATAACAACAACAATGTAAGGTTACCTTCAGGCTATGTTTATAAGGTGCATACGAAACATAAAAGAATTTCATGTTTAGATTTGGGTCCGTAATTCCAAGAAATCTCTTTATGTATATCAGATATCCCCAAATCAAAAAATATCCAAAATCCAAAACACTTCTGGTTCCAAGCACTTTGGATAAGGGAGACTCAACCTTTAGTAATATTAAATTTCCCCCTACTGGCCTAATGAAATAACCACATTTATTTAGCAGATGAGGAAAACCAAAACAAAACTGGAGATTATTGATGTGACTCAATTCCAAGGGCTAAGAGATGGGAATGGAACACATGACACTCCAAAAGTGTGTGGACTTCAACTTCCAGCAGCCCCAGTCAATGCCAATCAACTGTTACTACATCATCGGGGATGATGGGAGATGTATTCTCTTGAGTGCTTAGGATATGGACCTTAGCTCTGTGATTGAGTACATGCTTTGAATGCACAGAGTATACAGAGCATTTTCCATATACTTCCAAAGTGTTGGTACTCCCTTCTCCTCTCCAATTCAATAAGTCCCCTCTCCATTGCATGACCACACATCTCTGGAAGCTAGAATGGTTTCCTATTAACCAAAGGCTTGCCAGCTATGCAATGTTACCATGTTCTTGGTATCTGAGCAAATCAAGAAGCCGGTCCATTTTGAGTGGTGTGTACTGTATAAATGTTGTTTTGGACTGGGTTCATTTCCATATTCCCAAGCCAAAGGGGCCTCAATTATTAATTGGCATGCTTGCTTCCTTTTGTTCCATAATAATTTTGGGTTTTTTTGCCCACCCCCAGATTACCTGCATAGAATCTGCGCAGGTCAGTTTCCAGGCAATTCTCCAAAAAACGCCTGAGTGGCAAGATGTGGGCGTTTGGAGCAGTCCAGTCTGTCAAGAAGTCCTCCACTATGTGATGGATAGCATCTGGGCGGGGCAGGTGCCAGTCGGGTGGACAAAGTCTCATCTCACGCTCTGTTGGAAGAAAAGTGGACAGTTGATTCCTCAGTGCCAGCAGAACTAACCCTGCATGCACTACGTTAGCAGTGGATTTGTGGTAACAACAAAATAAATCTCAACAACAACAAAAGCCCTTCAAAAATAGAATTATAGAATCCTAGAGTTAGAAGAGACCCCAAGATGCATCCAGTCCAGCCCCCTGCCATGCAGGAACACAGAATCAAAGTATTCCTGAGAGATGGCCTTCCAGCCTCTGTTTAAATACCTCCAAAGAAAGAAACTTCACCACATTCCAAGATAGCGTGTTCCACTGTCAAAAGAGCAGTTTTACTTTGACATCTTAAAAAAACACAGGTGTGCCCTAAGGTCAAATATCAATGGTTTAACTACTCAACAACTCTCAACAGTATTTAACTTTCAACAGGTTTTATTTTATGCTCCTCTTTTCCTTGGAGGTTTCCAAAACCAGAGCTTATGAGTTTTCTGGAAACAATGCAAAATGTTTTTATTCCAATTGGTGCTTTTGGATCTCTCAGCGGCTTTTGACACGATAGATCACGGCATCCTCGTGGAACAGCTGGGAGAGAACAGCTGAGGGATTGGAGGCATTGTATTTCAGTGGTTCCGTTCCTTCCTCTCAGGCAGATTCCAGAGGGTGATGCTCAGGGACAGTTGCTCTTCAAAAACAGAGCTTAAATGTGGCATCCCTCAGGGTGCCATCCTGTCCCCGATGCTCTTCAATATCTATATGAAGCCACTGGGGGGAATCATCCGTGGACATGGGGCAGGATGTTATCAATATGCTGATGACACCCAAATATATTTCTCCATGTCTTGGTCAGCAGCCGTGATGGCAGATGGCATCTCTCCCCTCAACCAATGTCTTGAAGTGGTAATGGACTGGATGAGGAAAAAGTGACTCAAACTGAATCCAGATAAAATGGAGGTGCTTATCGGGTTACAATTTCCAGTCCTAGATGGGGTCACGCTCTCCTCCAAGGACTGTGTTCGCAGTCTGGGGGCGCTCCTAGACCCGTCGCTTCACATGATTATCAGGTGAATGCGACAGTCAAGAGCGCCTGTTATCAGCTTCAGCTGATACGCCAGCTGCGCCCTTTCCTGGAAATAAGGGACCTAGAAACTGTAGTATATGCACTGGTAACCTCATGACTCGATTTCTGCAATGCACTCTACATGGGGCTACCCTTATATCCAATCCGGAAACTATAATTAGTACAAAATATGGCAGCCAGGTTGATTACTGGTAAATCTAGAAGGGATCATATTACACCTATTCTGAAATCCTTTCACTGGCTGCCTATTGGTTTCCGAGCACAGTATAAGGTGTTGGTGATCACCTTTAAAGCCCTACATGGCCTAGGTCGCTGTTTTCTGCTCTCTCTTCTTGTTATTAATATTGTTGCAGCTAATCGCTGTATTTTTATTCTATTGGTTTTAATTTTATCTGATTTAATATTCTTTTATGGGGATAGGGAGTGGGTTGGGCTGGGATTGGGATGTAGTGAATTTTTAACTTGTCAGCCACCTAGATTGTTCTCAGAGGGGCGGGGTATAAATACTTATTATTATTATTATTATTATCATCATCATCATCATCATCATCATCATCATCATCATCATCATCATCATCATCATCATCTAAGGGATCGCCTCCTTCCATATAATCCGCCTCGCACCTTCAGATTCTCTGGGAGGAACCTACTACAACCAAGAAAAACCAAACTTGCAGTAACCTCCCAGAGGACCTTCTCTGTTGCTGCTTCCAGATTATGGAATGCCTTGCTGGAGGAGATCCATCAAATATCCAGCTTGGACAATTTTAAAAAAGCCATCAAGATGGATCTCTTCTGGCAGGCCTTCCCTGAATAAACTATACCATTTCAATCAAGGCCTCCTCCTCTTTTATAAATCTACTGGTGCCCCAGAACACCAGCCACTTTTACATGTATGTTTTTAGTATTGTATTTAATTACTTTTAAAGGTTTTTTTAAAATTCATTTTTATTGTTATCATCATTGTTTTACCTTATTTTCTGGTGTATAAGACTACTTTTTAGCCCTGGAAAATTTTCTCCAAAGTTGGAGGTCGTCTTATACACCGGGTGGAGGAGGGGGGAAGAAGGGGTGGCACGACGGGAGGCAGGAGGAGGAAGTAGAGAGGAAGTCAGGTTAGAGGAGGAGGAGGAGGAGGGGGAAGGAAGGGGTGGCGTGGTGTGGCATGAGGCAGGAGGAGGAAGCAGCAGCAGATAAGAAGTGAACCCCTATCCTAGGGTTTTCTTGGCAAGACTGGTTCAGAGGGGGGTTGCCATTGCCTTCCTCTGAGGCTGAGAGTATGTGACTTGTCCAAGTTCATCCAGTGGGTTTCATGGCAGAGTAGGGAATCAAACCCAGGTTTCCAGAAAGGTAGTCCAACACTCAAACCGCTCAACCATGATGGCTCCTAATCCCATGTACTACCTATGAAACAACTGCAGAGTTTTTGGTTGTTCTTGTGTGTCTTCAAGTTCTTTCCTACTTATGGAAACTCTAAGGCAAACTTATCATGGGGTTTTCTTGGCATGTTTCTTCAAATGGGGGTTGCCATTACCATCCTCTGAGGATGAGAGTGTGTGACATGCCCAGGGTCACTTACTTGGCTGCAAATTATACATATCCCAGAATGCATCACCTAGTATATTGGCAGTCCTTCCCCCCAACACTTTCTCATTTTCCCCCACTGGAAGAGGGGTCGTCTTATACGGCGAATATATCCCAAACTCTATATTTTAACTGGAAAAGTTGGGGGTCGTCTTATACGCCTGGTCATTTTAGACGCCGGAAAATACGGTAATCTAGGGTTTGTTTTATTTCAAAGCCATTTTAATTTATGTAAGCTGTCTTGATTGCCTTGGCAAAAAGCGGGATATAAAAATAAAGTTGTATTATTATTATTATTATTATTATTATTATTATTATTAGCATTCAGGGATACACAGGAATATGCAGGAATGATGAACATTTTGCTATTATTATGAGACCAGGATCAGGGGGAATTTTGATTAGCTCAATTAATTAGCCAGGATACATCCCAATTGATACAGAGGGAGCTAGGAATAGTAAATCAGCAGAGGCAAGGCTTATTCAAATGAATTGTAAATTTATTGGGGATCACACACACTAAGACAGCCAATCATTCACACACTCTTACAAGGACTCAAGAATAAAGTAGTTAACTTTGGAATAGACAATAGGCCTTCTAACAGTGCTATTAGCTGACAAGGCTGCTCCAGGAATCCAGTGATGGGTTGGACTCAGCTGCACAGACAGGACGGCGAATCAGCAGCGAGTTGGAGCTGAATCAGAATTCAGAGTGATGTGGAGACACCATGAATTCTAACCAGACACACTTGACAATTAATTTGGATGTTCTTAAATAGCTTGAAAATAGCTTGGAGTGAAGGTTGTTGACTACACTTCAAAAGATGCTGAATTTACATAGCAAAGGTTGCCATGAAATGGGTCTTATCTGGCTCTGGTGGAAGGCATCCACAGCCATAAATCACCTTATCTTGCTAGGAAGGTGCAAATGTTTCCAGATTGTGATTCCTTAAACTAGCTGTTTGATCTTTGTTTCGATGTGTGCCTACATGATCTCCTTGTTTTAGGTTCATGGCGGCTCTGCAGTTCCATTTTAGGGCCATAGCAGAAAGCATGCACACCCCAAAATACTGAAGATGTTCAGTGCTTGTAACACCATAGAGCTCTAGTCTAAGGGCAAAGGTTCTGGGTTGGTGTTACTCAGTATGGTAACTCATTGTGTCACACACCCCCATTGACCTCCTCCCATACCACACTCATACACGATCCTTAGTAATGTTTTTGTACTAATTTACTCATAAATCATAGTTCCCATGTATCACCACTGAATGTAATGGTAATAGCTGTGAAATAAACAACTAGCAAAATTAAATTAAATTAAGTTAAATTAAATTATAATATCATAAGAACAGAGTAAATGTGTTTACATATACATAGTTTTATGTGGATAAAGTGAATATTTGGTAAAATGTGATGTTTTTAAAGAAAAATTATTAAAAATATTTTTGAAATGTTAAATTTATTTTTTTTAAAAAAATGCAGCCTCTCCTTTCTCTTCCCACTGAGCCTCACCCCATTTACACCATCTCTTCAGAATTTTAAAGAGATACAGGCCAACGCCATGGCTTATTTCTGCCCAAATGCAGATGTTTGAGGAGCAGTGGGATCACCCTGCAGTCCACACACCCTGCACCCACTGAACTGAGAGATGCATCGTAGAAATGGTTACAAAGACACACATATACTTTATATTGGCCATGCTGTTTGGGGGGATTCTGGGAGCTGTACTCTGAAAAAGTAACTTTCCCAGGCTAAGCCATTGGATTAAAGGAAAATGTGGCTATCAATGTGCTCACAAACACATGTACTGTATACTTTTGCCAACACCAGTTTTAGCTGACCTTTTTCTCTATCCTAGCATTACTACAAAACTTCCATCAAATCTGTTAATACTGTATATACATGGCTTCTGAAATGTCCAATAAGAATAAATCTCAGGGAGAATTGTACATCTTCCTCCCCACCAGTGGGCTTCTGGGAATAGGGCATATTACTCTTACCAGATGTTTAAACTGTTTGCAGGCATCTTGGTAGAGGGTTTTTGTAATTAGACTGAGAGCCTTATAAAAGCTCCCTCCTTTAAGTCTTTCTGCCAGCAGATCAAAACAGTTTATTCCAACAGGCTTTTAAGAACTGATTGCAATGAGCTTTAATTGTATACTTTCATGTTGATTTTTATCTTGTCTTAATGGATTTTAAATTATTTTACTTCTGTAGATTAATTATACTATATTTTGAAATAACCTTTATATATTCTTACTGATGTTCTTGTATGCAGTTTAACCTGTATTTGTTTCAATATCTTCTGGGTTGAGCACTGGATTAAAATACTGGGAGGCCACTGGAATCCCTTCTCATGCATGGAAACCCACTGGGTGACCTTCGGTAAATCACACTCTCTCAGCTACAGAGGAAGGCAAGGGCAAACTTTCACTGAACAAATTTTGCCAAGAAAACCCTATGTCTTAGGCTTGTAAGTCAGAAATGGACTTGAATGTGTAACAGCAGCAAGCTGCCTTGCGTTTACTACTAATAGCAGTAGCACCAGCAGGATCAGACCCACAACTGATAGCTGCCAGGGCCCATTTGCAACCCCACATACAGACAGTAAGTCCTTCTGCCAAAGAATGGCAATCACAGCAACTAAGAACAAGAAAAACAAACAACCCAGATGCAGTGAAGAAGACAGAATAAAAGAAGAATGTAAGAATAAAAGAGAGCCAGCATGATGTAGTGCAGTGGTACTCAAACCTTTCCCCTCTGGGCCTCCCTTTACATCTACATGTGGACATTGCACCACCACCCACTTGATGTAGTATATGAATAAAAATATTTTGTTTATTTAGTGTGTGTATTTTCATTTGCACATTCATGTATATTCATATTTTAACATTTTATAAGGAAATTAGATTGTTGAAATGAGAATAGTTTTATTTAAGTAAATTCAATATTTAACTCAATGCATGTGTAAGTTTTACACACACAAAAGTTTGGGAAGAGGAGGAAGAAGGAAGGATAGGAGCCTCCAAGTCTTGTGCCCCACTTGAGCAATTCTTGCATCCCCCCTGGAGGTCTCACCCCACTGGTTGAGAATCACTGGTGTAATGGTTTGAATGTTGGACTAGGACACTGAGGCCTGGGTTCAAATCCCTGCTCGGCCACAGAAACCCATAGGGTGACCTTGGGGAAAATGATATTTTCTCAGCCTCAGAGGAAGGCAATGACAGACTGAATAAATTCTGCTAAGAAAACCCCGTGACAGGTTCTTCTTAAGATTGCTCTAAGTCAGAAACAACTTGAAGGCACACAACAACAACAACAAGAATAAAATAACATCACTGCAGTTGAAAACTACTTTTGCCCAGTTAGTGCTGGGTTGGGAAATGTACAGCCCTCCTGATTTGTTTGGATTCCAACTCCCATCTTTCTCAGCCAAGGGTCAGGGAAGATTGGAGTTACACTTAAATAACACAGGGACCACTACAAGTTACTTAATCTTGCTGTAGTGAACCAAACATTAAAGTAAAAAGAAAGAAAGAAGTGAAGTCAGACTTTTAGGGTATGACTTCTCAGACTGATAGGGATCCTCTTAGCAGCAATGGCCATCGTATAATGGCACTGACACACTACTGAGATTATCACACGGAGGCTTACCATCAGTAAAACGTTATTGAGAAATGGCGGCTCTGCTAACATTTTAATGACAGGAGAGGTGAGGGGATGCCTCCATGATGATTTAATAATGGGGACAGGTGCGATCGGCTATCACACCCTCGTGCTTTTTGGATGATTTAGGGACATTTTACTGATGACAAGCCTCCGTGTGATAATCTACTAGTCAATGTTGATTGCACTGAAGTTAGATGCTAAACTACCAGTCGTATCAGTCAACTAAAGATGGTGCACTTGTCCTTTCCATCATTGTATGGCCTTTACATCATTGTATATCCTCTTCAAGGAACCCAAGTGTCCTGAACTGAACATTTAAAAGTTCTACAGAGGAACAACTGAGAAAAGCAGTAACAAAATGCCATTGGGTAAGATTACCAAATTAAGCCTTCTCGGACACTTACTGGTACTCTCCTGTCCATGCAGCCAGTAAAACATAATCAGTGTCGAAGTTTAAATCCTCATTGAATTTTCTTTTAGGTTTTGCATGCCTTCCTTGGCTGGTTATCCAAAATGTGGTATTATGACCACTTGTTTTTGTATGCGTTGTTGGGATTGTTTTAAAATTATTTATTATTTTAAAAATTGTTCCAAATGTCTTTGTATAGTTTTTGTTGTTTTGCAGTTGAATTTTAATGTGAACTGCTCAGACATCTTCTTACATCAAGCAGCATATAAGTACTACAGCAGGGGTAGGCAACCTTTCCCCTTTAAGGGCCGAGGGACTTCAGCTCCCAGAATCGCAGGAGCTATTGGCCAACATGGGACTATTGGCTGACATGGCTGAGGCTTCTGGGGGTGAAGTCCCTCGGCCCTTAAAGGGGAAAGGTTGCCTACCCCTGTACTACAGCGTAACAAATAAGGGCTTTGGACAGAAACAAAAGAACCACTTCACTTACCAGTGGGGAGATGTTTGTAGTAATAAATGACAGGATGCAGGAAATTGGACTGCCATGCATGCTGTGCTTCCCCCACTGCACGATTGTAATAGAAGACGTCCTTGTCTGGCCCAGAGAAGTTCTTCCCATACTCCATCATGATGACAAAAAGTCCATTCTGAACTTTTCTTCCTGTGCGCCATTCCAGGTCTTGCAGGACCCCAATTGGATATTCCTCTAGGTATTCAAATTTAGTGGCATTCCTAAATACAACCAGAAGGAATAAAACTTAAAACTAGATCAAGTCAGGACAGGAGGCAGCAGAGATGGTGGTGTTTGGTGTCTAACAGACTGACAGGGAAAGCCTCATTTCAAATGAGATTGCACCATAGCCCCCATTAAGCTGACTGCTGTTAGGATTGTCCACAGCTGTGGCCTTGGATATCTTTTATTAGTTTTACACTGACTATATCCTTGTTTGAGGAGGGGGCACAACTGCTTCCTATGCCTATAGATCACTGCTTCCCAGTTCTCCATGACCTCAAAACCTTTTGTAATGCATACTATGTGAAGCTATTTATGAGAAAAAGCCATAGCTCACTAGTAGAGTATATACCTTGCATACAAAATGTCAAGATTCAGTTTTCAACATCATCAGTTTTGCTGCAGAAGACTCCCATCTCAAAATCCTGGATAAAAGTTTCTAGTTAGGCTAGACAATACTAAGATAAATGTAATAATTATCTCACTTCATACAAGGCAGTATCCTCTGCTGCTATGAAGAGGGCTCAAAATTACAACTGATGTAAAATGCAACTCCCTGAGTTTGTTGTTGGCTGCTGTCAAGTCAGCTTTGACTTACAATGACTCTATGAATGAGAGACCTTGGTCACCCCATTATCAACAGCCTGCTTAGGTCTTGTAAACTCAGGGTGATGATTCTTTGACTGAGGGCCTTTGCAGATTGCTAGAAATAGTGCAAATTGAGTCCACTTTAACTGCCCTGGCTCAGTGCTAGGGAATCATGGGAACTGTAGGCCCTCTGTCTACCCATCTGTAATGGGGTCTTCATCTTTTCCTACTACTTTCTACCTTACCAAGCATCATATAGTCTCTTCTGATGAGTCATGTCTCTCACAATATGTCCAAAGTGCGATAACATCAAGTTATTCATCTTGGATTTAGGGATAGTTCAGGCTTGATTTGCTCTCAGACCCATTTATTTGTCCTTTTGGCAGACCATGGTATATCTACAGAACCCTCTTCCAGTACCATAGCCTGAGTAGCATAAGGTATAAGATGACATCATTCTACTTCACCAGTGTTAGAACTACTATTCTAGTTATCAGTAGTTTTCAGGGCACTGTTCAAGTTACTGGCTTAATCTCAATTTTGTGGAAATTGTAGAATGTAGCTCAAATAAATAGCACTGCACTAACTTTCCACAATCAGGTGCCCATCAGAGGTTTTAAACAAAAACTCTCAGAATCCCCTGGATAGCTATTTGGGGAGTTGCCAATAACATATTGAGAGGGCACCAGGTTGGGAATGGCTGCCTTGTATAATCAGGGTTCCTATAATTTAAGATCAGCTGAAGGAACTCTGCTTCAAGCTCTGTCATATTCAAAGGTCATCCACACAAACCAAGGCCTTTCTAATCACTTCTCTGGAGCTTAGACAACTCTTTTCTTAGCTATATCTTTGGCTTCATGCCTTGGGTTTTTCTTTTTGTTTGTCTGTGGTTTGGTTAATAGTTCCTATGTTTGGTTAATTATTGCTGCCCTTTTTGCCTTGTTGGCTGATTTTAGTTTTTATTCAAACTTGTAAAATAATTTATATTGTATTTTATTGTAAATTGCGTTGACATCTCATCTGGGATTAAGTGGTATACGAATGCAAATGGTCACATTAACCATTTACTTCTCAAAGAAATAGCTTTACTGTGTATCCCTTGAGTTTTGCCAGGTTCTGTTGGTTGTTGTTACATCTGTATCCAATCATATCTCTTGTAGTAGGTAGAGGAGTCTATCTGTAGCCACTTCATCAATCAACATTAGGGACCTTAAAAAAATTAAACTGCAGGAGTGTTTTGCTGATTTGGTCCTATGGTTTGAAGGGCACATTTTTTGCTTCCTGAATGTTTAATTATTTTCTTAGAATTATAGTGCAGTTTCACTGATATACTGAAGAATTACAGCAGTACATATAATGTTATATTACAAAGTAAGGTGATGAGAAAGAGGCATTTTTGTTTTGACTTGTGTCAAAATTAAAAGAAAACTCAGTCAAGGGTGGGAATAAAATGTTCAAAGCCATGCTGGGAGTTGCTGGGAAAATAGTCTCGGAGAATAGGAATGTTGTTTGGATATTCTAAAAAGCCACAAGAACTACAGCAATAAATACTGCAACCTCCCAACAAATTTGACCCATCTGGAGGAATCCACTATCTTGAAAGGGAAAGAGACTGGGGAATAAATGACTCACTCTTTTAGTAGAATGACATCTGCTAGCACACTGAACATCTGGTAAATTCCAGACGCCTCGTTCAATCGCTTCACAATGGCATTTGTTAGCTGCATAATAGGGTAGACTGAGGAAGGCCAGGGTATTCGATGGTGACGGACTTCTAATAAGCGATGAACTGTGCGAACTGCATGAGGTGGGAAGGAAAAAGAGATGAAAGTTGTAATCTCTTGATGTGAGAAGCTGTGTAATTACTGTCTATGTGGTGTAATTGCTGTTTATCTTACATTAAAACCCAATATATATATATATATATATATATATATATATATATATATATATTAAAAAGACAGTAAGAGCAGTTCGGCAATGGAACCAACTGCCTAGAAAGGTAGTGAGGTCTCCTTCTCTGGATGTCTTCAAAAAGAGGCCTGGTGGAGATACTCTAGCTGGGGATCCTGCACTGAGAATGGATTGGCCCATAAGGCTCCTTCCAACTCTATGATTCTATGACCAAGCCACACATACCACAGCAGCTTCACTTTCTACATGTCTATTCATAACATTCTCAAACTCACCTGTATATCGGAATCCATGAATAAAACCTCCAGCAGATTTCCTGAAGTCAACTGAATGGCTTGCAGTGCCCAGAACAAAGAGCCCACGAGTAGCTTTAGCTTCATAGCTAGGCTTGATCAAGGGATATTTCTTTCTACTGCCTTTGCCTCGCATGAGTCCAACAGACCTAGGGGTGAGAAGGGCAAACAAAGCAAGTCAGACATGAAGCTGTCTTGATACTTAGACTGAGAGAGAGGTAAAGAGCTGGCCCTTGGAATGGGACTTTAGATCCGTAACAAAAGATGGGCTTTGGGTGCAGATGGTCCTTGGACTGATCGTCAGTATCTCCAGTTAAAAGAGCAGGAAAAGATCTCTCTCTGAAACCTGACAGAATTTATACTTGTGATGGACAGACTTGGTATAAGGAAGTTTTGCATTGTCACAGATATGATCAAGAGAGAGGAGACCCTATCAAGAGAACATCAAGAGAGAGAAGATGTAGCTATGGGGATGGTGGGGAATGAGGACATTGCTCTCCCAAATACGAATGCTGACCCCCCTCCCATGAAATTTTTCTTCAGTTCCCAAATTTCTAGCATTACAAAAATGGAAATTTCAGTTGAGCATTTAGCAATTCAGTTTAGGCATCCTAAGAAAATGGGGAGGCAAAGATATCAAGGGAATGTGAACATAGCAAATGTTATCTGTCTAGGTGTGAACAATTTTCAGTGTCTCATAGCTGAGGAATTTAGGATTATGTGATTCATATGGTTACATACACTGAGATGAAGTAGAGAAGAGCCAATGCAAAAGTATCTCTCAATCCCCAGCAATCATGCTTCTGAGATAGTTATTTTCCTGCCACTAGTAGCAATCCAGTTGAGGGATGGGGGGGGGGGGGGGGGGGGGGGGGGTAGAAGAAGTTTAAATCTCCCCATCTTTGAGCACTGAGAATGGTATGTGAATTTGTGGAGAGAGCATACATACATGTGCAACACCAAGCAACATCAGATGCAGTCCTTAGGATCTAAATAGTTGTAATTAAACTCTTTAATTAAACAAACATCTACCATTTATATGGATCCTACCAGATAGAGGTCACAGGAAAGGGTGTGACTCAAAATTCTGAAACAAAGTCCAAACTAAACTAATAAAGACAAATGTCTGTGTACAAACACAAACAAAACACATATTTCCTCTTATCCAGGTTCTCTGTAGCTTGTGGGCAGGTCTTGTCTTACTTGTTAAATATGGAGAAATCAAACTTCCAACCCAGGCAGCGAATAGCACGGTCATAAGGTGCTCGAGTGGCAAAGTTATCCAGCTCATCCTGTGGGAGGGGAATGGACTCTGCTTCGCTACTATTGCTGTTCTCCAGGTAGAAACGGAGGGTGATGTGCAGCTTCCCTTTTTTATCCTTGACTAGGACCAGGTCTTCCAAGTCACCCTCCAGAAGCCCATCTAGAGACTTCAATTGATATGTATCTAGGAGGCCATTGTTAATTGCTCTGTGGAAGGAAGAGGTGGGAATGCAAGAGTCACATACATAGAAGGCATATGGGATGTAGTAGAAATATCACTATCAGAGTACACAGTACTAGAGTGGGGTGACAATGTAACTGACATATTCTATATTAGCTCTTAGTTCAGATTTTGAAAAAAGGTATTTGCTTTTAATTCCTAGTTTCAGAAGCAAGCTTCCATTTTGGGGACTCTAGTAGCTGTCCAAAAACGTAACTTCCCCAAGCTTTTATTTCAATGGTGTTGGACAGGGAGGTGGTCTAAATTTGTTTATTGTTGCTTTGCACTGCTGCAAGTTACCTTTGAGAACACAATAGTAAAACTATTGATTATGTAACAAAAATGGTCACTGAACGACCCTAGAAGTTATCAGATACTTACCTCCAGTCTTGGAAAGTCAGCTAAACAAAAATAAATAAAAAACAAAACAAAACTTGGCTCAAATTATAACCCAGCCAAAATTCTCAGGAAAATAGCAGTAAACGTTTGTATATGTATCGATAAAAGTAACGTAAAACAAGCACAAATCCAACCAGTCAGACACATGTACATGCTATAAGAAAACAACCATTTCACAAATAGGACAACTTTACATGGTTTCCTGCAAATACATAAATCAATATTTGACAAAAGAAGCAGGAAGCTAGGCATAAATCCAGTAGTAGCAGAAGCCAAATATCAAAACCTTTAAACAAGCCATATGCCTTTCAACATTTTCCATTTTCTTCAGTGGCCAATAAAAATAACTCTCCTTCACTGCATAAAGTATTTCTATACCCATAACCAACTGAATTAAAACTATATACCTCCATAAGATCATACTCATAGAGTCCTATGTGAAGGCCAGCTTAAAGAAAGTAGAAGATATTTAACTCAGATTTTTTGTGACAGCTTTGGATGCCTTTAATATTCAATTTATACTGGCTCCGACTCTTACCTCAGATCTCCAACATAATGGGTAGCCCAAGAAAGGCGAACTCGGGAGCGGCTCACCATGTGTATGAAGTTGGTGACACCCAAAATGTTTTCTGCTGTTTCAAAGGCAGAGTTCCCCCGGCCCAAAATCAAAACTGATTGACCAACAAAATCTTCTGGGTCAATGGACACAGATTCATAGCCCTCAACATATTCAGAACCAGGGAAGTTCACTTCATGAGGAATCCATGTTCCAGTGGCTACCAGAAGAACGCTGAAACACAGAGTAAAATAAAAATAAATAAATAAATAAAATCACACTTGATAAACACACAGAAAATCAAAGCAACTATTTTAGTTTTCACAGCTATTTCCAAAACTATTCAGGATCATGAAATGCTAATCCAAGGTTTGCCAAATATGTGACGTGCAATTATGGAACTGCAAGCTAGTCCAGCTATGGTTAGACAAAACCAAGCCTGAATTTTTAAAACTAGCATTCATAGTGTTCAAAGTACTTTTACTATAACTATTTACTACTTCAATATGTAAATAAAAGATAGATATGACCATTGTCACAAGTGCCCACAGGCTTTTTAAAATTGTTAATTCATTTTTTTAATTGAATAAGATAAACAATAATAATTTTTGCTGTCAGGTACAAACCTAAAATCCTCTCCTCAATACAATACTGATGCAGGTGATATTAATGAAGAGCAGCGATTAATTTGCTAAAAAGTAACTAGCTGATTCAGTATTGGAGCCACAAGGATAAAGACCTGCAGTTAATCTGGATAAGTTATCACAGTGTGCAAAGGCAGTTAAATAGACCAGACTGACTAATATTGGGATTGGCCTTGCACGTGGGCTAGTAACATAAGAATGGGGTCTTGAAGCTAAAAATATTATTCTGTTTCTGGCTGTATCATTTCAGTCTGAAGGTGGGGCAGGGACACTATTTAAATCTCCCCTATGTTAAAAAAAGTTCCTTGTATACAAAAAGGTAACAGCAAGGAGCCAGTGTGGTGTAGTGGTTTGAGCATCGGACTATGGAGACTAAGGTTTGAATCCCAACTTGGCTATGGAAACCCCCACACACTCAGCCTTAAACACCATCTTAGGGTTGCCATAAATCAGAAACGACTTAAAGGCACACAACAACAAAAACACAGCAAGCAAAATGGTGGCCTAGAACCTTTTCTCTGACAAGTTACATCTGCAGATGTTAAGGAGTTTCAATTCTGAGGAGAATTCAAAAATTTGAGACTGAAATGGCACACCCCAGCAAGAGTTTCATCACATGGGGCTTCTACTTGGCTCAGAGCCTCATGTTGAAGTCATGTAGTGATTCAAATTGGTTTTATTCTTGTCATGGGAAATCATTATAAGTGTGTCAGAAAAACTAATGCACTATCACTCGAATGAGAAAGTCAGTACAGTATTTGTTGGAAATTACTATTTCACAACTGGAGCCAATGGCTACTGTGACATTTGCTCATACTTCTAAAAGTTAAATGTGTTTCTTCATTACTTACCTGCATTTATACAGCTGAGCATTCTGATCAGTGAGGCTGAAGTAATGGCCATTCCATGCCTTGATGTCTTTTTCCAACATCACATGAGTGATAGATGTATTATATTGTACCTGGAGGTCTAGCATGGAAGCAAAATCAGTGAGGTAATGCACCATGGCATCAGCATGAGGGAAAAAGTCATGTGAATAGTGTCGGAAGAGCAGTCGGCTGTCATGGCTGAGTAGTGAGTTCCAGTCATGGCGAAGGTTGAATTCACTGTTAGATTTGCCAGTGTAACGCTTGTTGACACTGATCAGCTTGCGATGGCGTGGGTACAAAGTAAAGAAGCGCCCTGGTGCATGTCCACGTTCAAAGACCACATAGTCCCTTCCTGTCCGTTGGAGGAAATAGGCCATCTGCAGTCCGGAGGGGCCAGCACCAATAATACAATAATCATGGTACAGAAAGTCATGAGAGCAGGAAGAAGCCACAGACAAGGTAAAGGTTAGCAAAAGTTCTTGAACACACTTGGATAGAGATGGCAACATACTGGCAGCAATGTGGAAGGCACTTTTAAGAAGGGGGGAAAATCATCCAGAATTTCCAAGGCTGCTTAACTGTATTGGACAATGCAGTTTCATCATGTACTATACTTTGTGCCTTGCCTCTTCTCTGCAGTTTAACTGGAACAAGGTCTCTGGAAAACAATAATGGGGGACAGGATAAGCAAACATTTCCTTTAAAAATCACTTTTGTTCCACATTCTATGTGCAAAGAACCATTGCCTAATTCCACTCAAGGAAGGCAAAGCTTGTCTCCTCTGGACCTGTTTTGCTTGTGTTTTACTCATCAGATATTTTACTTATACTGGTGCTGCTCAAGCTCATATGTACATCTTCCATGAGGCTAGTAGTGTAGTATAGGGTTGGAAGATCTCAGGGTCTGGCCATGAGTCTTCATGGGTCATTTCAAGATTGGAGACAAGGGTACAAATTCTCCAGGTTTGGTACATTCAGCTCCAGGCAAGATAAAAGGGCTGGGTGCAAATCTCCACCTCAGCTAGGAGAGCAGTATCTGTTATAGTTTGCAAGAGTTAATTGATTGGTTACTGCAACCTGCAAATACTCTCCATGGGCTCTCTCTATTTACTTACTTAGCTTCCTCTTTCCCTCCTAATTGTTTTGGTGCCTTGATTTGGCCTCCACTCCACTCTGCATTTACCTACTGGCTAGAAGCAAATAGGCTAGATTAAAAGTTCCTTATCCTGTCTTGCCAATCAGTCTCAGATTTTGGCTCTGAAAATTTAGAGCCTGAGATGTTTCTAAACTGGCAACTCTAGTAGAACCAGGGCTCACAAAGTTTGAAGACCCAGGATTATTGGATGTGCAGGGACTATAATATCATTCGTTACTAGGGTTGCCAGAGTGGAAACAGGAGACAGCTCTTGTTCTGTTAAAGCACCAAATACCACTGGCCACTCTATTGCATAGCCACGCTCTAGCTATCTAAGAGCAGGGGACATGGCCGCCTGGCATATTCAAGCCATGGCAGTCCTCTTTTCACACATTGCCATTCCCCATTATGTTCCCACAACTGTTGTTCTTGTGTGCCTTCACTTATGGCAATCCTAAAGTGAACGTATCATGGTGTTTTTATGGCAAATTTGTTCAGAATTTGTTTGTCCCAGCCTTTCTCTGAGAGAGGGTGACTTGACCAAGGTCACCCAGTGGGTTTCCATGTCTAAGGGGGGATTCGAATCCTGGTCTTCAGAGTTCTAGTCCAACGTTCAGACCGCTACATCATGCTTGTGTACAATAAGAAATTCCACAATAAGTTCGTTTTTCCTTTGCCTTGGTCTTGTTTCAAGAACACCTTTAGGCAAGTATGACTAATCATGTGCATACCTCACTGAGGTATGTGATGTTTTTCTACATGAGTCCTAGATAAACAGAAATGACTAATGTGTAGGTTACCACAGAATACAATTTGTGAGCTTGTTGTGGTGAGGATGTTCAATACATATAGCACTACAAACATATCAAGTAGTTCATGCAGTCACACAAGGATGATTTACATTGAGCCACATTATTGTTTAATCTACCTTAGCTTTGTACATTTGAACAAGTAGCAACTCTCCAAATTCTCTGACAAAAGATGCCAAAAGAAGACAAAAGAAGGGAAGAACATACCACCCACCAAGCAATAGAGGAAGAAAAGACAGATTTCCACTAGTGAACAAGGGCCAGAAGAGAGCCAGAGGTTTGTCCACCCAGTAAAGCAGGGGCAAAGAGGATGCATACAGGAGGGTATGGGATCATAACCTAGAACCAGCCCCGATTTAATTTCTTCACATGAAACCAGTTCTGAACCTCCTGCAGGCTGAGTCTCCTTTTTCCAGAATTCAGAAATCCAAAATATTCCAAAACCCAAAACAATTTTCATGGGTGGTGTGGCACTTTCGACACTTTTCTGATGGTTTAATGCACACAAACTTCATTTTATGCAGCCAGGAAATCAGAAGAAGATTAAGAATGGGGAGGGCAGCTATGCAAGAACTAGAAAAGATTCTAAAATGCAAAGATATACAGTCGCCCCTCTGTTCTTGCGGACTTGAGATCCACGGTTTTGAATCTTCATGGAGGGGTGAACTCCATTAAGATCAATGGAGTGCATCCCATTCAGGCCTATGGGACTTGAATATCGGCAAATCTCCATTTTCGTGGGGGTGGTGCTCCAGAATGGATCCACCCATGAAAACGGAGGGCTGACTGTACAACTCAGCACAAAAGCTAAAATCATACAAGCCACTGTAATCCCTATTACCATGGATGGATGTGAGAGCTGGACAGTTAAGAAAGATGATAGGAAGAAAATCAATTCCTTTGAGATGTGGTGCTGGAGAAGAGTGCTGAGCATCCCATGGACAGCCAAAAGGACAAACAAGTGAGTCCTAGAGCAGATCAAACAGGAAACCTCCTTGGAAGCAAAGATGACCAAACTGAGGCTGTCGTACTTTGGACACATCATGAGAAGGAAGGACTCTTTGGAAAAGACAATAATGCTGGGAAAGGTGGAGGGAGGTAGGAAGAGAGGAAGGCCACATGCCAGATGGATGGACTCTATTAAGGAATCACTTTGGGTATTAAGGGGTTGCGGGAATTAAGCAGAGCAGTGGAGGACAGAGGGTCTTGGAGATGTCTCATCCATAGGGTTGGCTTGAGATGAGATCAACTCAAGGGCAGTTAACAACAAAAGGCATATGCCTCTATTTTGTCAAGATATTGTTCTACTGTAGTTGTTCTCAGTTAACATGGTACGGAGGGATATCTATGTAGGCCAGGGGTAGGCAACCTTTCCTCTTTAAGGGCCGAGGGACTTCAGCTCCCAGAAGCCTCAGCCATGTTGGCCAATAGCTCCTGGGATTCTGGGAGCTGAAGTCCCTCGGCCCTTAAAGGGGAAAGGTTGCCTACCCCTGACCTATGGTCACCCTGGATGGAAATTGGTTGACTCCTCCATCATTTCCCAAAGAGATCTCCCCCATGGCAACCAACATGGCAACCAAAGCTTCCCCTGTGGCAACCATAGACCCCCAAGGCGACCAACGTGGCAACCAAAGGGACCCCCATGGCAACCAAAGCCCGCCCCCTTCTCCCTCTCCCTCTGCCCAATGGGAAAACAGGGCGAGACGGGCAGCCGCCTGCGTGACGCGCTGACGTACCTGGGGCATCCGGCGGTAGCGAAGCTGTCAGGTAGGTCTCGCTCTCGCCCGGCTGCCCTGGAGCAATAGCAACAGCAGCGCCGCCGCAAGGCGGACCGTCACCATAGAGACGCGGCTCCTTCGGGTCCTCCGACAACAAACCGGCTTGGGGAAAAAAGGAACGCAACGAGTCGCATGTGCTAGAGCGGCACCACTTCCGCCTAATACAAGCCAGTGGGTGAGAGAGGTGTCACGTGACTCCTAGGAAGCTCTTCTCTTTAACTTTTTAATGCATTATACCGCTTTAACGGCCATGGTTCTATGCTATGGAATCCGGGGGTTTGTAGTCTGTTGTGGCACCAGAGCTCCCTGTCAGAAAAGGCTAAATATCTCACAAAACTACAGATCCCAGAATTCCGTAGCATTGAGCCGTGGCAGTTAAATAATAATAATAATAATAATAATAATAATAATAATAATAATAATAATAATAATAATAAATTTTATTTCTACCCCGCCCCTCTGCTTAGCAATCGGGGCGGCTTACAACAATTAAAATACAGCAGTTAAACAATCCACTTCCCCAATCCCTCCCCCCTTATCCCTCCCAAACCCCTTAAAACAGAATTAAACTTGGAATTTTTTTAAAAACAAATAAATTATTAAAATAAATAAATAAATAACAATATAAAAAATAAAGCGGTGTCAAACTGGATTATTTCTGCAGTGCAGATCAGACATGAGAGAAGGTTAAAAATCTCACAAAACTACAAATCCCAGAATCCTGTAGCATTGAGCGTTAGCAGTTAAAGCGGTGTCAAACTGGATTGTTTCTGTAGGGTAGGTGTGTAGCCCCTCACACTTCTTCCTGCATACCGCCAACCTCCCCCGCTGTTGCAGTATGCCTTCAAGTCGTTTTTGAGTTATGGCTACCCTAAGGTGGCCTTATCATGGGGGTTTTCTTGGCAAGTTTCTTCAGAGGAAGTTGGCCATTATGGTCACCCTCTGAGGCTGAGAGAGTGTGACTTGCCCAAGGCCACCCAGTGGGTTTCCATGGCTGAGTGGGGATTCAAACCCTGGCCTCCAGTCATAGTCCAATGCTCAGATATAGCCCAGCCCCAGCCCCCCTCCTTACTTGTACACTCGTCCCTCCACATTTGTAGCTTTGACTTTTGCGGATTTGTTTATTCACAGATTTTATTCATATGTTCTCTCTAGGAATATCTAAGTCCTCCAGTGCAACTCTGTGGTCAACTTTAACCAAAAGTCACACGAAGGGCCTAGACCTAGAGATTCCTA
Source organism: Phrynosoma platyrhinos (assembly GCA_020142125.1). Taxonomy (NCBI): domain Eukaryota; kingdom Metazoa; phylum Chordata; class Lepidosauria; order Squamata; family Phrynosomatidae; genus Phrynosoma; species Phrynosoma platyrhinos. Next base: position 186,515,033 of record CM034708.1, on the reverse strand, counting down.
GAGAGAACACTCCACTAGGCATTTGTAGCTCCTCCAGTGCAACTCTATGGTTAATGTCTGGCAGATGTTGGCCACAGAGTTGCACTGGAGGACCTAGAGATTCCTAGAGAGGTGTTCTCTCAGCTAAAAACATAAGTGTTTTTGTTATTCGCGATTTTTCCACATTCACGGGGTCCTTCACCCCTAACCCAGCGCCTGTGGAGGGACGAGATTATACATGTGTTTTGTACGCCTGCCTACCTTTGCCTCACTCACTCTCTCACCCTACTGCAGTAGTCTTAAATGCAAATATTTAAGCCTTAAATATATGTATTTAAGACTATTCCAGTGGAGTGAGGCAAAGGATAGGAGCTGAAATATGGACCTTCCATGAAATAAAACCGGCAGGATGAAAGCTGAGGAAAGCCCAGGAAGTCAGCAGCTTTTGAGCCTCCAGATACTTTTGGACTTCCACTCTCAGAAACTCCTTCTATTATGCCCCATATTATTGTAGTCCAAACACCTGGAGAGACCAAGACTTGTGTGTGTTGTGTGCCTTCAAGTCATTTCCGACTTAATGGCGACCTTTTCATGAGGTTTTCTTGGCAAGTTTTGTTCAGAGGAGGTTTGCCATTGCCTTCCCGAGGCTGAGAGAGGAATCGAAACCTAGTCTCCAGAGTCTGCTAACTCTGGAACAATTTGTAAATTGGTTTTATGCTATTATAATCAGCCCTTCCTATCCACAGATTCTTTATCCATGGCTTTAACCATCCATGGCCTAACAATAGTTTAAAGACATAAAAAAGCACACCTTGATTTTGCCATTTTATACAAGGGACACCATTATTTCTCTGTGCCATTGTATTTAATAGGATCTGAGCATCCATGGATTTTGGTATCCATGTGGGGGTCCTGGACCCGCAACCCCAATAGCTTCCAAGGGCCCACTGTATATTTATTCAATTGACTGGACTACCTGGTAGATTCACACTATCTGTGCTCAAATGTGACCCGAGAATCCCTTGTATTTAGAATTTAAAATTCCCAAGGGCCAGTTTTAGCTCATAAAGCTATGGGAAGCAGGTGAATAGGATCATTTTTAAAAATAGGCAGGGGCAGAACTGCGCCTGTCATTTAGCTACTGTAGTAGCAAGTATTTTATAAGGCAGGATAAAATTGGTTTTTAGTCTAAGTTTTTTTTAAACTAGCACCTCAAGGTTTTCAGTTACAATGGAAGGAATCTTGAACTCACCAATATTTGTGTATCAGAACTGACTAGAGGCTAGGCTGTCCAGGGAAGAAATAATGTAAGGTAAAATAATGTGTTTTTTTTTGTGAAGAATAGTGTTTTTGTCAATATATTGCAAATCATCAGGATGAAGCAAGCTTGTTCTCCGCTGCTGCAGAGAAAACACCCAGAGCAATGGATTCAAACTACAATGGGCCCTTGGTATCCACTGGGGTTTGGTTCCAGGAACCCCCCCCCCCATGGATATCAAAGTTTGTGGATGCTCAAGTCCCATTAAATACAGTGGATATTAAAATGGTGTCCCTTATATAAAATGGCAAAACCAAGGTTTGCTTATTGGAATTTGTCTATTTTAAAAATATTTTCAAATCGTGGATGCTTGAATCCGTGGGCAAAGGCCAACTGTAAAGGAAAAGATTTCGCCTAAACATTAAGAACTTTTTGATGGCAAGAGCTTCAACAGTGGAAGACACTCCTTCCAAATTTGGTAGTTTCCTTCTTTGGAGGTCTTTAACCAAAGCAGCTTCATTTATATACTGCTTCATATCGCACTATGGGATGTCTAAGCAGTTTACAACTGTAAGCTCATTGCCCCCCAACAGTTGGGTACTCATTTTAGCGACCTCGGAAGGATGCAGTCCTGAGTCTAGCCTGAGCCCTGGCTAGTATTGAACTTGCAACCTTATGGTCTATGAGTGAGTGTCTGCAGTACAGGCATTTAACCACTGCGCCACCAGGGCTGTGGCCATCTGTTGGGGTGCTTTGATTGTGAGTTCCTGCATGGCAGGGGGGTTGGACTGGACAGGCCTTGTGGTTTCCTCCAAAATGATTCTATGCTCCAGAAAGCTACTAGAAGACTATGATTTTCCTTCAGCCCATCCCTGTAGTAGGATTAACTATTTAGTGGGCAAATCTAGTGTAAAGTGAATATAGGCCAAGAACCACCTTGAGAAGTAGAAGAAATAATGTAAGAATGATGCTATGCGTTCAATCACTGCTACCAGTTGCTTGCTGAATGTATTCATTCTCCAAAGTAATACATAGTTATGCACATTAATTTTGACATCCCACCAATGAGGTTTTCTCCCAAGGAAGCAATCACAATGAAGCAGGAAATGTGTGGCCCATGATTTTTTTAAAAACTGCTCAAAAAATCTCCTCGTTGTCCTCTAGAAACCATGGAAGTAATTTCACATTTTGTTGTTGCCCTCTCCATCCAATGTTTGAGGCTGTTGTGTACCTTCAAGTTGTGGCAACTCTATTATGGGGTTTTCTTGGCAAATTTCTTCAGTGGGGGTTTGTCATTGCCATCCTTTGAGGCTGAGAGAATGTGACTTGCCCAAGGTCACCCCAGGGGTTTAATGACTCAGCAGGGATTTGAACCCTGGTCTCCACAGATGTAGTCAAGCACCAAACCATTACGCCACAGTGGCTGGGAGGGATGCTTTTTCCTAAAAGAAAAGTGACTTCTAGTCATTGTTTGAAAAAAAGGCTTCTGCTGGGTGTAAGGCAGATGTTATTCCAAAATTAAAATTAATCCAACTCTTCATGGATAACAAGAGAGGAAGAGACTAGCAGCACGCTTTCAGTGTAAATTTTTTTGGGCTCCACCTTCAGATGCAAGTGAGCTGGAGTCCACAAAAGTATATGCCTAAATATATCAAAGTTTCTGCTAGATTCCTTCTCCCATTTTCTTCTTGTGTTCAGATGCAACAGCTTTGAGAAAACATCCAAAACATGGAGCAATTGGCCCTAGAAGATACTCAAGTGTGAATTTCAGCCCCATTTGTTTCTGCAAATTTATTTGGGGTGAGGGAGATGTACAGTTCTCCCAGGTGGAGAATAATTGCCCACCCGCTCCTTCACTAAGAGATGACTAAAATGAGCTTTGCTAGTGTAAAACTAACCAGCAGTGCATTGCCTGACTGCTATGCATTGCTAAAATAGCAGTGGTGCAGCAGAATAATTCAAGTGACAGGTGAAATGGCTTATTATTTTATCACTTTAAGGATCTAAGACAATAAAGAACTAGATCTGCTGCAGCAGATAGCTAACCTCCTGATAATGAAAGAACACCCTGTTCTTTTTATGGAACTTGTCTTTTACACATTCTCCTTGCTGCAGCAGCCGCACAGAGGCAAATCCACATGGGAGTTGTTGGAATATGATTAGAGAAAACCCTGCAGTACCCTCATCTTGCCAGTTCCGTTTGCCAAGGCTATTAATGAGCATCATACAGAGGTTCAAGTAATAACCCTCTGGCACTGCAGCACAGATATTCATTTAATTGACAGACAGTTGGTTCCTGTGTGTGGCTTCAATCCAAGGTATGCTTTTGGCTGTGGGACAAGTTACAAATGGCATCAACTGAATACATAAGCTGAGCTTTAATTTTCCCTTATAATGGGGGAAAGCCTAGTATTTTCTATCTGAATACTTCTGCATGTGGATAAGACAAGCAGCAGCCACTATTCCAAGCAAATGACATTAGCTTGAATGCATCTGAAAAGACAGAAGTTGCTTCCTATCTTTTTAATGGATAGCCCATTATTCCTAAGATTTCAGAGCAGCTGCTTTGCTAGGAATATTTTCCACTGCCTTATTATTCCAGATCGCACATTATATAAACCTGCGTCAAACTTCTTACAGTTGTATACAGCATGTCTGAAAATTATCTTAGCAATTTCAATTCTATATAGAATTAAAATTGTAAAAATAATTTTCAGACACCCTGTACATTCCCATCTCTCCTTAGTAACTGAATATTTAAAAAGATACTTTGAAACATCCCAACTGGACAAGTTAGGGAGGAGAGTTACAAATAGCCAATAAACAATTGTTGTGATTACCCACATATTAAGAACCAATAGACGCTTGCGACTGAATCTTGCAGGACTTTTCTTAGACTGTACCACCAGATTACTGGTCAGTACTGTTTCCCCAGGAAGGAAGGAAGGAGGTGGAGAAAGACTTTGGTCTAGAAAATGATTCTAGTCTAGCTTCCTCTGCAACATTAGCTTACACTTTGTAAACTGCTTAGTACATCAGTAAGCAGTATAGAAATTTATTTGCTACTGACATGGCTGGTTTCTATTCTCTTTTCTTCCCACGAGAAGTATTTAAATCAGGTTATTCTCTACTTTATGTAAAAGCTGTTCAGTGTTTGCAAAGCTGTTATATTATTCTGGTGCACTTCCAGCCTAAAATGGAGAGGGTTGATCGAATAATCATGAGATTTTTTTTCTATGGCAACTTTATACGTTGTCCACCACTAGATCTGTCACTCACTACAAATATTTAGCAATTGAACGAAAGGGAAAAAACTGATTAATCTTTTATTTATTTAATTTTCCTTGGGGCTGTAGTGAATGAAGTGCAGATTCAGCTTTGATCCATCTAAGAACAATACAAAGTTGAATATTCCTTCAAGGCTGGTGTCACTGCTGTCTGGCTACAACATTTAGCTCTCTTCCTCTGCAACACAAAGAGAAATTGAATTCAACATGTTATACTATTCCAAGTGAGGCTGCCACCAAGAACGTGGCCATAATGTTCAGTTACAAAACACCAAATGCTTATCCCTGTACAGATCATTAACTTCTGCATAACAGAAAGTCTGTTTTAACAAGTTTCAGTCAAACATGCAAATTTAAGTTTTAATTTCAACAATACAGGTTTTGATTATCTAAGCAATGTTTGAGGAAACCCTTTCAGAAACTGCTACTCTGTAACAAGGTATAAATACATCTGCAGAAACAATAATTGTCAAACAGATCACAAGAAAATAGGACAAAACTACAATAATCCTTTTCCTACAGTATTTTCAGCACTGACCAATATTAACTAGATATTATGTTGAAGTTCTGCCCAGCTCTACATTGTCACTTGTACTGCTTGTGCAATGGTACATACAGCATCCTGAGCAACAGCTTAGCTACCTTTTATACGTTTTGAGTCTTGACACCTCTGAAGAGGCAGGCAACCTGGTGACCTCCAGATGTTTTGGGCTCTAACTTTCATAAGTTTAGTCAGCATGGCCAGTTGGGAGGCATTATGGATGCTATCATTTAAAACACCTAGAGGGCACTGGTTGACCTAATTTCTACTCTAAACTGTATTAGTACACTGTCGTGATTCAGCAGCCTATGGACAGTTAAGAACATTACCTTCTTCCTCTTCCTCCTCCTCTTCATCATCATCTTCTTCATCAGAGCTGAAGGTGCCATCTGGCAGGCTGTAGACACGAATGACCTGCTTATTGGGGTCTTTCAAAATGAGGTACTTGCCCTCATCTAATTTCATGCAGATGTCAATGACGCAGCGCAGGATGCCCCAGGCATTCTCCATACTTAAATTAATTTGGCTGGCAAATTCATTTGGTTTGAACTGCTGTGTACCCAGGATCACATGCCGTGCAGAATCTTTCACATGATACCGGGATACATACCTGATAAGGGAAGAGAAACGAGAGTCAGGAAATGCTCACCTATGTATTAAATAAATGTATCTCCTGTTTTATAGGATTGGTTTTTATTTTTATTTCTATTGTATAGACTTCAGACATAGCTGTGCTAACCTGGAAAATCAGTATGCAAAGCAATGTTGAGACTAGATGAAAGAAACTGGTAGCATGAGCTTCTGTAGATTTGAGCCTACTTCTTCAGATGTGTGCACACATCTGAGGAAGTAGGCTCAAGTCTACAAAAGCTCATGCTACCAGCTTCTCTCTTTCAGTTAGTCTCAAAGGTGCTACAAGATCCCTTTGCATACGTATAGAGGGGAAATTCCAAGGTTCTAGTTCTGAATGATAGTAGATTCCATTATTTTACTAGGTAGTTTGTTGTTTTTATGTGCCTTCAAATTGTTTCTGACTTATGGCAGCCCTAAGACAAACTTATGTTTTTTTTTTGGACAAGTTTCTTCAGAGGGTTTTTTTTTATGTCTCTGAGGCTGAGAGTGTGTTTCCACAGCTGAACAGGATTTGAATCCTGTTATCCCAGAATTAATAGTCCAACATTCATACACACTGGCTCAGTATTATTGTAATACAGGGCAATTGATAAACTGCATGATAAACAACCACCAAACTACTTTTTGTTTCAGAGAAGCAGCCATATCATGGCATTAGCACGAACACGTTCAAGAAATAATAAGGTCTGTATTAAGGAATGTCAAGCATACCATAATGCATTTCTTTTTTAACATCTATTTACATGTTGTCTCTCATCAATGAAATACAGTTGTCCCTCATAACTTGCGGGGGATCCATTCCGAACCCCCCCATGAGTTATGAGGGTCACATATATTCAAACCCCATTGGTTTGAATGGAGCACGCCCCTGCATGCACACCCCATTCGAGCTAATGGTGGTTGCCCCTCCACGGACTTCCAAGTCCGTGGATTTCAAGTCCATGAACTTGAAGGGGCAAATGTAAACCTAGATTTTAGAATTTAGCCTTCTGTTTGGCAATTTTAGATGTTTTGCTACAATTCAAGAACTAGCCATAAAGATCTGGTTTGCTTCATGAAGATTTTCTTCCCTCTTCTTGAGTACCTAAACATCAGCCAAAACAAAACAACCCCTCCCATTCCTTTGTATTTGACAGTGCACTTGGTCTTACCCCAGTTTAAGATACTCTGATCCAGCCAACAATGCACAACATGTCCAACGGGCTAGTTTGTAGCTATTGTTTTTCAGTTCAGTGGCAATCACAGCTCCCCTCTGAGAGTCTAGTTTCTGACGCCAGTCTACACCATTACAATGCTGGAAAAGGAGGCATATAAATTAGAACTTTATGCAGTACTACGTGTGCCATACTGTACCAAATTAATATGTTAATATAAAACTGAAAATGAAATGTAATTGTATTTATTTCAAAATGGCTTATAATCCTTGAAATAAAATGAAGCCAGGATCATAAATAATGTAACAGGAGTTTAATTAATGTGGATCTAGAAATTTTCTTTGATCGCTAACAAGGGAAAGAGAAGTTAACATTTCAGTTGACTCCCTTATATTGAATGAGACTGGGGAAAAGAAGTTAATGAGCAATCAAATCTGTCCAGCACAAATAATGTAAATCTGGAAAATTCTGCCTCATGCTTTTCTGGTTGAGTCTGTGACATAACATGCATATGAACTAGTTCTGTGCTTTATCTACTAGATCATCCAACAAAGTACAAAGATTTACACTTTTATTATCTGATTCTTCTTACCCTTGAATCCCATTCATTCAGAGTTTTAATGTTGATGAATGACACTTCTCCATTAGCTCCAGTCATCACTCCATCATGTTCACAACGTACTATGAGGTCAATATCATCTCCCAGCTTCCACCTTCGGTAGCTACAAGCAAGAACAGAACCACAACATTACCATTTTCATCATGCTATTTCATTACACCCCAACTGATGACAATGATTTTTTGTGGAAGTTGTAGCAAGTCACACCATGAAACAGCAAACCCTCCCACCCCCAGAAATCTGGTCATATGTTAGAAACAACAACATACCGATAGGCAACAGAAGCCACTTCATTCTTGTCCATATCATCTTCTACAA
>CM034708.1:186472934-186486456 GCA_020142125.1 Phrynosoma platyrhinos | reverse complement strand
TGTGATAACGTCCATAGAAACATATGAAATATTGAACATGCAGGTGTATTTGAGCATATGCATAGTGCATTTTTACCACTACTGGGTAACCACATGAGAAAAGGACAAAGGAATTTTCCAGATTGCAGCTCAAACTATTTGTCCATCCATCCTGATATTTCTTCTCTGGCTAGTCTTCCAGGGCAAAGGTATTAAAACTTCAGGCTGGGTCCAAACCAATGGAATCAAACTGTGAGAAAAGATTATGAAGTAGAACTTCCAGGGTAGAGGATATAACACAGGTTGCCTGTTGCCCTGAGCCCTAACATATTCTATTTAAGATGTCAGTGGTAATTAGAGAATTAAACTGAGTCACCCATTAAGGCCCAATGATCTATGTGATTTGAAATGAAACCAGAATATGGCTCCTGACTGAGTTCTTATGGCCAAGGGGAGTGATTTGAATTCATCCCATGTTCAGCCCCAATCCATTGGAGCTGACATATGCAATAAGCTGAGGTAAGGCTGGCCCATGCATTATGTGGAGTGAAGCAAATGTCTCAGTGTAGAGAGGAGGTGGTGGTAGTGGCAGCAGGGGGGCTATCATGAGGTGGGAATTCAGCTGGGCTGGGAAATTGTGTGACCCTCTAGGTGTGGTTTTACAGCAGCTCCCAGCAATCCTATCAAACATAGGCAATAGGTAATGAAAAGAAATGCTGGGAACTTCCGTCTAATAAGCATCTGGAGGAGTGCAGAATTCCCACCTCTGCATTAAGCAGAAAAATGTCTTGGTCAGGGTTGGCCCTATCATTGTGTGGAGTAAAGCAGATATCTTAGGCAGCTGGTCCATTGCTGGGGTCGGGGGGGGGGCAGCAAATGGTTATTTATTTAGTTTGCTATTACAATGGCCCCTTGGTATTTGCTGGTGCTTGATTCCAGGACCTCCCATGGATACCAAACTCTGTGGATGCTCAAAGCCCATTAAATACAGTGGTGTAGTAAAATGGTGTCCCTTGTTTAAAATGGCACAATCGAGGCTTGCTTTTTGGAATGTATACATTTTAAAAATATTTTCAAACCGTGGATGCTTGAATCTGTGGTTAAAAAATCTGTGGGTATAGAAGGCTGACTGTATTGCATTTTAATGTCAGGGAGTGAAAAAAATGCTTGTGGGTTTTCCTGCATCATGTGCCAAAACTACTTGCCTAACTTTGGACTCGTTCCCACTACAAAATAATCCAATGTGGAAACCAGGTTATTTTGTAATTGAATCTCTCCAGGGCTGTTTACTCTCCTTTTACGCCCTTTGTCATTCACACTTGAGGAGAAGGGCTGCCATGGAGAGGAAGAGGACCTTGCTAGAACTTGAAGGCATGCAACAACAACAAATAGAGAAGGGGCTGAACACTGGGGCTTGAGAAGGAAGCCAACAAGAACCGGCATAGCCCCCGGAGCACTGGGGCTTGAGAGGAAAGCTGGCAAGAGCTGGTGCAGCCCCCCCGTGAATCTGGCTCATCATTCCCTCTTGTTGAACATGGATTGCATTCGGGTCTTTTCAAAAGAACCTCCCAAAAACTAGTGTCAGGAAAGAGCGGTTCTTTTGCATTTGCCTCGATTCAGCATGATTTAAACTGAGCACAGTAGCATCGGAACCAGTTTCAAGTGGGAACAACAGTCATATAACCCAATCAGCAATTTGGGTTAAATCCTAGTGGGAATGAGGCCTTTGAGTACTGTGCATTGAAACTGATGTGTGGTCCATTTGTTTTCATTCTTTTTTTTCTTCAGGTAGAAAAATGTCTTTGACCATCTCTAATCTTGGGTCAGTCCTGGAGAAGGCTTTATGAAGAAAGAGAGAACCTATGGCAAGGGATTCATAATGAAGTAATAAATAGCAATGCCATGGTGAGTTGCCCTGAGTTTGCAAGACATGAGTAGGACACCTGATGACAGGGTGTCTTAGGGGTCTCTCATTCATGGGGGCACCATAAGTTGAAGCTTAAGTCAAAAGCAGGGTGGAGAACAGGTATATTGGACTTGAATGCACTTGAGCTTCAGCTAGCATAGCCAATGACCAGGGATAAAAGCAAAGCAGCTTCATTTATATACCGCTTTATACCACACTATGGAGTGTCTAAGTGGTTTACAACTATAAGCTCATTGCCCCCCAACAGCTGGGTACTCATTCTAGTGACCTCGGAAAGATGTAGGCCTGAGTCAAGCCTGAGCCCTGGCTAGTATTGAACTGGCAACCTTGTGGTCTATGAGTGAGTGGCTGCAGTACAGGCATTTAACCACTGCGCCACCAGGGTGCAAATCAACAAGTCATCCAACAAGTTTTGACTGGTGGTATATTCCCCATCTCTGCTTTAGGGTTCATCCAAATATGAACAATTGGGAAAAATAACACACTTTGTTAGTTGTACCCACTTACCATTTGGGTAGGAAAGGAGAGGGAGACATAAGGCCTAAGCAGACTGCCAGAAATAGTGCACATTAAATTGAGGCACTGCCCTGGCTCAGTGCTAGGGAGTCATGGGAATTGTATTATTTTCTGGGACATTGAGCCTTCTCTGTCAGAGAGCTCTGGTGCCACAATAAATTACAGTTCCCATGATTCCCTAGCACTGAACCAGGGCAGTGCCTCAATTTAATGTGCACTATTTCTGGCAGTCTGCTTAGGCCCATAATTCTTCATCCTACCAAAGACCTCCTGTCTCTGGGTATGAACACCCACAGATAGCTCTACAGAGAGGGCAACCAGAAACATACAAAACTGTTTTCTGCTGTGTCTGATGGTTCGCCCACCTAGTCCAGTTACTGTTTTGCTCAGACCAGCATAGTTCTCCAGGGTCTCCTAGAAAGGTCTCCCATATGATATGCCATTTACTTTTTAAAACTAAAAATGGCAGGGATTGAAACTGACTTGGACAACCTGTTTGCAAAACATATGTTCAACACTGAGCTATGATCTTCCCTACCAATCCAGGGCTCCATGAACCCAGGCCTAACAATGTTCTAGCCCATGATTCCTGCTAATTGCAACTATTTCTGTACAGAACAATATGAACTTTAACAAGTAAAGAGAAGTGAAGGGAAGAATGGTGATGCAGTAGTCTACATGACTTGAGCATCTTTGCTCAACACCCAAAATCAATGGAAGAATATGGATTAATTACATTGGTGGCACCAGCCCTCTGCATTTAGAGATGATAGAAAAACTGAAATTAATGTGTTCCACAGCTCCTGCCTTCTGAGCTGATAGAAAGATACTGGCTGGTGGAGGCTACAAAAGGATGCACCCTTCCCAAGATTTAGCTGGCTTAGCTGATCATTTTAAGTTGTTTATGATGTTATATGTGGCGATATTTGACTATAATGCTTCAGTGAGCTTCAGAGTGAAATAGAGAGTGTGTCAGAGAAACAGAACCATGTATCACATTCATTTTCTCAGGGCACAGGTCATATGAGTACAATGCTCTTCAGACTGATGATGGGAAGGCATCTGACCTACATCTTCAGCACTCTGCATTGTACTGTTGGCTAGCAAGGTTCTACTAGTGACTTGTCTACAATGGTTCTTGAGAATTGCTCCTGTCCTCCTCAGCCTTTCATCACTTCCAAAGGGAACACCATTCACAGCATGCATATGAAAGCAATGGGAAGAGGGAGATCATGAATGTTGAGGGAAAGAGAGCAAGTACTACTAGAAAAGATAAATCAGAGAGCTGATTGTAGGGTCCTCACCTTAGACAGTCCTGCAGCTGCCACCAAATGGGGGGGGGATCCTTGCAGGAAATTCCACCGCTGTGGCCAAATGTGGAGTTTCTACTCCGTAACCACCAAATACCACAGCTGAGAAGGCCCTTTCCCATAGCATCCAACTTTGTATTTCCCCTAAGTGGTGGCAGACCTCAGTTCTTGGGCAGGAATATATAGGGAGATATATAGGCATAGCTTCATGTAGTGGTTTGAAATTTTGGACTACAACTCTAGAGATCAGGGTTCAATTCCCTGCTTTGCCATGGAAAACCACTGGGTGATCTTGGGTAAGTTACACAGGCTTAGCCCCAGAAAATCCTGTGATAGGTTTGCCTTAGGTTGGCTCTAAGTTGGAAATGACTTGAAGGCACACAGTAACAACTAACATAGGGAATTTGTGTTTAGGACAGTCGTTTGTTGAGAGAGAAGCACCACTTTGGTCTGGTATTAAAATGGCTTTATTTGGCCTCTGAATTTGGATGTGTGTAAGGGCTCATATGGCAACCTGTTGCTCATACATTTTAATATGTTCACATTTTCTGCCAGACAGGTTTTTCTGCACACAATATTTTGTTGTTATGTTTTCCTTTGTGAGCTCTCTTGGGTCCCACTCTGGGAGAAAGGCGACATATAATTAAATACATACATATATACATACATACATATATAGAGTGATCTTCATGGTTGGCCTGCTATGTGGTGATACAGGACCTTCACATCAGTGGCACCACTAGATAGTGGAACTCATTACTTTCGAGATTTGTGTGCTTGAGTGGAGACCCTTCATCTCTCCAGATTTTGATGAATCCTATCATATGTCACTAATGCTTAGGTTGGTTGAGGTTGCTAGGAAATAAATAGAGTTGAGCATCATCTTGAGTGTCAGTTTCCTGACCCCAACCTGGGGCAACTTCCACAATCTGGTACTACCAGATGTGCATTTCAGGAGTTGTAGTTCAATCTGGTGCCAGCCAAATGTAGACAACAGGAGGATGCCAAGTTGAGTAATGCTGAAATAGTACACTTTCTATGTTAGTTTAAAGCCATTACTTTTAAATGCATCTTTTAAGAATGTGTCCTCTAGGTCCATTTAATCTAAAACTTTACTTGGGTTGCTGTTTATCATTGTGTGCTTCTGCAACTTTGTATTTTTAAACTGACTTTATTGCTTTCTTTTATTGATTGCAAGATGTTTTTGATTTGCAGTCACCCTGAAGCTCCTCCATGAGATAAAGAGTCATAGAGCTGATATCATTTTAGAAATACACATATATATGGGAATACTAAACAACCAAATCCTTGATAATTTTGGTTGCCCTTTTCTGGACCTCTTTCAGCTCTTGGACATTGTTTTTCAAATGGTGTGACTAAAGCTGTACACAATATTGAAAAATGTAGTTGCATTATAGATATCCATAAAAAGCATTAATTTTCAGTCTCTTTCTTAACAATCCTTCAGCATGAATTCTGGATTCTTGGGTATAAACAGCATGCTAGTGGATACTAGTCAATTCCTCCTGCTGCACGTGGGAGTGTCTAAAGACAGTCCAGAATGTCCATCCGTGGTTTGTTTATTGTGGCATCCAAACTTGGCACTTTGGCTTGCCTCTCTCCCAACAAGCCAAAGAAATAAATTCAGGATACCACGGGTAATTTCTCTGGCTTCTCAGGGGAAGAACAAGCTAGATTGTCAGGTCCTGTTGGATTCAGATGCCAGAATAAACAAGCTATGGTTGGAAGGTCTGTGCTTTTATTTTTTAATAGCTACTCCTACTTATTTAGATACTCCTCCACAACCCTGACTTATGATGTTCCCAACCCCCAAAGTTGCTGCTAGTTCAGATCCCATCATATAACTTTTTTTTTGCCCCAGAGTGCATTACTTTACATCTACTTACCAATGAGTTGTTTGTATTTTATTGTCCATTTAACCTAGATCCTTTTGCTCAACAGGAAATTTGCCAAAACTGAGGAATGAGTACCTGCATATTGAACTGATGACTGTGGCAGCTGATGGTTTTCATGTCAGTAGGGCAATGAATCTGCTCTGGATTTCACTCTGAACATTAAAACTGTCCAAGGTGTTCAGCATTGTCTGAAAAATAGGTTTAATATCTTGGCTAGTTAAGTTTACATTTAAACCCAGGGCACATTCACCACCCATGTGACTATGAAGGCCACCAGTTGCCACTGTTTCTTTATGTTCATCCCTCCACCAAATCTAGTGAACACATTTTATGCTGATGCAAAGATTTGCCATCTTATCTGAGGTTATCAGTAATGTGCAGCTGGATAACTACAGTTGGATGGGGGCCATTGACTTTAATTGAAACCATCTTGTAGGGACAAAAATAATAATCAGTGCATTCTTATGATAGTGTGTTTGGGCCGCTAGATGAATTCTTGAAAAGCATTTATATATCGCTAACACAGAGCTCTCTGTTACATATGAATGGGCAGCATTGAAATCATGTGCTATCCAGTATGGTAGGTGTGGAAAGCTTGTGGACCTCTGGATATTGTGGGACTGGAACACCCATCATCTTTTACCACTGGCTATGCCAACTAGGGCTGATAGGACTTGTAGTCCCATGGGGACTAAAGTTTGCCTACCTCTGTGATACTGGGGAAAGTGTTTGGAAATCATATGAAACAAGTGAGATTTGCAACAAAATGTTGCAATGTAGACTATGCCTCTTCAGGCTTCCAGATAGCCACATCCTTTCCCAGGACATTCCATTCATCTGATTTCTATCTTCCCTCCTGGTTGTCCTCCAAATAAGCAGCATTTCAAAGCAATTGAGCCTGCTTAATTGTCAATGGGCTATCTCAGGTTCCTTTTCTCCTTTAGCTCCCCCACCCTGTCAATACTCTTTATTTGTATTATCTGCAAATTTTGGGACTTCCCCCAGACTGCTGATTCTTCTCTCTGGTGTATGAATGTTGCCATTTGGGCTAGGAAAATGAGCTTGCTGTTAGCATATGGAATTTTGATTGATTGAAGGATCAACCAGCAAGCACTGGGAGGGATCAACTCCCCAGAAAAATCTGACTCTACCTTTGAATATGAGCTCAGCCCACCCAAGAGATCTTGCTTTGATCAACAGCTCATTAAAAGCAGCATTTAATATGACAGATTAATTAGTGAATGTTTGTAAAGAGCCTTGAACATGAAAAGTGTTCTATAAATGCTGAGGATCGTTATTAATGACTATTACATGGAGTCTGGCTCCCACCCTTGGTTCTCCTGGGAAGAAGGGTGCCCTGGAGGCATGTATGGCACAGCTCTTGGCCCTAGGGCCTCTTTGCTTCCCTGTCTCTCAGTTCTGATTACCTCATTGCTTTGCAAGAATCCTTCTGGGCTTAGCGTACTCACAGTAGGCACGCGCTCCATATTCATGGCACAGAGATCAAGCCATTCCTCTTTCTCTGGGGAAAGGAATTGCTGATCCATCCCAACCCGGGGCCAGGCAACTGCCTGCTGACAGGGAATAGCTGGCTGATTTTGGAGCTCTTCTGGGGATACCCTGTTCCAAAGGCAAGCGATGCGTTTAAGGCTGCAAGTCTTTCAGTTGCAATGCACTCTCCTGTTATGCATGGGGAAGAACAGACTTCCACTGTCGGGTTGAAGTGGGACAAGCCAATGTACGTAAGCAAATTGAAGGTTAAATGTCTGCATCACAGCTGGTGTGATGTACAGGGTCGGCCCTCCCATTAGGCAGAGTGAGGTGGCTGCTTCATGTGTGGGGCAGGAAGAGAAATTTCTGGAGGACAGAGCTTCAGGTACACCCCATAGTCTGCCCTGTGCCCCCTAAGGCAGCCTTTTGTCCTCAGGTGGAGTAGCAATAGTATCAAAGTAAGACTCAATTACCAGCTTGGTTGGATTCTACAAATGGAATGTGTGTGGGTGAAGTGGGGGAGTACCATTTTGACCTTTGCTTCAGCAGAACTGGAAAATGTTATTGTTTTGGAGTTTGACTCTCAGAATCTGCAGCCATTGTCACCATTGGAGTCCAGGACTTGTAGTCTAAAACAGTAATGTTTCAGAGCTGTACACCTCAGGCAGCAAAACATCTTGGATCAACCTTAAGAATATAGTGGCTGGAGCGTGTGGCTGCAGAATGAACAAAGACTGGCCACACAGGTGAAACAGCTTGGCTAGCTCAGCTATGGATTTTGGTGGGTGGCTTTGAGACAGTCACTTTCTGCATAACCTACTTTACTGGATTTTTATTATGGACATATAAGTAGGAAATGCAACTATAGGTGCCGGCTGAAGCTGATAAAAGGGCAAAACATGAGAACAACATGCATCAAAGCACATCACTTCCTCTAGCCTTATTTGCAGTCCTAAAGGTACCAGGTCCCATTTGATCTTGGAAGCTAAGTAGGGTCAGCCCTGGTTAGTACTTGGATGGGAAATTATCAAATGAACAACAGGTGTTTTAGGCTATATTTCTGAGAATGGAACGGATAAAACCACCTATGAGTACTCCTTGCCTAAAAAACCCTCTATGAAATTAAGGCACAGGAGACTTGAAGACACTCTCATACACACAGACACACACTCCTTCTCTCCATGGTGGCAGGTGACTCCCATGTCCATGTGGTGGTGAGTCTCTTATGGGTTTTTGTTTGATGGTTAAGAGCTAACCATCATGCTGAACCTATTTTGGGGACAGCTCTTTCAAAGTCCAGACTAATAAAACTCAAGACTTTATTACACCAGACTACTAAGATGCCACAATCGCATTAGTATAGCAAACACAAACATATCGGTTGGGAGGTTGTTTTTGCATGGTTCTTCAAAAGCCCCATGGTGCTGCTATAGTCCTGGGTGCTATCTTCTGCACACCAGCCTTCATAACCCTGCCTTCCTGACCCTTTCCTATGCCCTTTACAGCATGCCTTTTGGTCTGCATTTTAAAATTATTTTTTGTTTTCAATTGCATGGTCACAGCAATTGATTAAGTAAGAAAAGAAAAGAAAAGGAAATTGGGGGAGGGGAAGAAAAACAGCTTGCTTGGGAACAGTGAAGGGGAGAGGAGCATAATCATGCCCATTCGTACCATATGACTGCCTGCATATTGGAACTGTACGGGGAGGAAGTTATTGCACATGAATCAATAGTGGAAAAGCTGCACAATTATTTTGCAATGAAAAGGAGCACTCCAGGAACAGATGGAAGATGAAGCAGATACAGGACAGATACGGTGTCATGTGAAAAGGTATGGCCACAGACACTACTATCCTACTGTAATTCCACTTTGGAAGTCTTGTGTGATAAAGCCCACAGACCAGATTCACTTGTTTCCTTGACTAGGAAGGCACCAGATGTTAGTTTTTTCCTGACCCATCTCAAGAGATGGCTGAGATACCTCCATGCCTTGCCCCCTTTTTTCACATCTCATCTGATGAAGTGATCTGAATTGGGCAAAAATTTACAGACCTATTTGTGGCCCTTTGGATTGACCTAATTACTGCATAAAATTTTGGACAATGATTTCCAGAATCCTCAAACAGCATGTGTTTTGGTCCTGCTTGTTGAAGAATTCTGGGAATTATATTCCTAAAGATAATGTTTCCAAGCTTTGGAATAAAGAATTCTAATATGGATCCTGGTTTTTTTTCTTATGACCAGTATGGGTAACTTTAATGTGTGTGGAACAACTTTGTTCCTGATTTGTCACCAAAGGATCAAGAATATCGGTGTGAATAGCCTTTGCAAGAATATGTTATGAGGTGGGGTGGAGTTTCTGCCTTCCATATTATTAAAGTGTTCTTCAGAAGTAATCTAAGATGTCTTTCAGAGGAAGAAAGATTTAAATGCTTTTCTGAATTCCTATTCAGAACTTGATCTTATCTGAGTATGATCATGATTTCCCCTCTGGGAAGGGAGAGAGGTCAAATGCTGTTCAAGTTTAATGTAAAAAGAGTCTGAAAAGAACCATTTAATTTAGCATCCTAGCCTGTGTGTGAAGAGAAAAAAAGAGAAAATGAGATCACCTCTAGGTTTCTGACACAACCAATTAAATATATAATGTTTCTTTCCCATTATAATGCCATTATATGATAGTCATTTTCCACCATTTACTGAGGCCACACTCTTGTAACTGTAAAAATAATGTAAAAATTATAATTGCTCCACAAAGGGAGTGAAGTTACCTCTCCTCAAATTACAGTTGCAATGGATCTAACTTATACATTCATTATTTCAAAAGGAACTAATTAGTAATTAGTTATTTGTAACAAGTTACTTTCAATTTCTAGAGTCATTTAGCAGTTTTGCAGCTTTTGATGTACAATTCCCTCTGTTCTGTCCATCCCCACTCACTTTCTTGCTTTGCTTCCTCCTTTCAACCATAGTGGTAATGATTCCCAGAGTGTTTGGAAGAAGTTAGCAATGGCTTTGTCTGCAGGATGCTGTAAAGACATAATGATCATGACTACCATTGGTTGATTGCCTTCAATTAGACTGTTTAGGCTGAAAGTACAGGATGGGTCTTCCATTGTCATGATGTCATGGGTGTTCCTGCTGATTTGGATCATTGCTTTCTCTCTAGAAACAACATCTCTGGGGGTCCCTAGAATGGAGCATGGTTGGAGTATTGATCTGCAGAGACTGAGTAGAAATAGGAAACTGAAAGCCTGTAATTATTAGCTCTGTGATAAGACTTCCCACTGGTTTCCTGTGGTAGCTCACCAATGTGCAGATCAAAGGGACAGTAGGGAGCTTTGTTTATACTTTGATACTCACTTGCTGGAGTGGAGAAGGCTTGCTATGTATCAAATCAGTAAGCAGAAAACAAGAGAAAGAAAATGATTGGAAGGTGAAGGACATCATGTTATCTTAGAATGGGCAGTACACTTTGGCCAAGCAGTAAATATAGATCTTTCAGAATAGGTGAACAGTCTTAAAGTTCCCTCTGCTGTTTCATGAGTTTGAGATATATATATATATATATATATATATATATATATATAGAGAGAGAGAGAGAGAGAGAGAGAGAGAGAGAGAGAGAGATCTTGCAGAGTCCTTATAAATGTACCCAGGATTAATATCCTAATTCAACAGTGGGCAAAATGCAAGCCTCCAGATATTCTTGGTCTGCCACTTTCATCAGACCTAGTTAGCAGAACACATGGTGAAGAATGCTGGGAGTTGTAATCCAAGAAGAGCTGAAGAGAGGCACATTGCCTACTCCAGTTTAAATGCAACCTTTAGTTACTTTGAGAGTGGGTAACTCATAAGATAACTGATTTTGAGTCTGAGGGTTTGGCCTGGATCAGAATGATTGGCACAGCCTGGGAAAGGGAGTAGGATTTTTGGATTGAGATCCTTTTTCGGTATTGGCCAATGAAGAGGATTTTTCTTTGCCTTAGGATGTGAAAGATCCTGTACAAAGGCATCACATCATTTCTCCTCTGAAGCTAGGTTGATGCCACCATCCTCAAAACTTGGTTATTGATATTTAAATGAATGGCTACTCAAATTCTCAGGACAGTAGATTCCATATCTGAGATCTCATTTTACTCCTGCACTGCATGAGCTCATATTGCACATGGCCCTGAATTGTGAAGACCAGAGATAAATCCCATATGGGCACCTATGTTCCTCTGTGACTTGTACAGATGAGGGAGTATGTGTCACATAGGTCAGCATACACATCCAGGAATGAATGGGAATTATTCAGTCAGCAACTGAGCCCTTTAGAGGCTGGATTTAGAGCACATGCCTTTGAAACACAGAGAGATGCAAGAGTTTAAGGAGACAAGAGGAAGGTGAGGAAGGAAGAGGAAAGATAGATGAATGATGGGGAGGCAGGGAATGGGAGATAAGACAGAGATGGTGTTTACAAATGACTAAATGAATTAGTTGTGGAATTTTAATCTGAGGCCCTGGTATTGATCTGTGTGAGATGCAGCAGGCAAGAGCAAAGGATGGGAGAAGGAGTGAATTGCAGTGCTATTAATACAGAGGACACACTGTAATCTATTAGTGTCAGGAAAAGAAGCCAACCTGCTTCTGTAACCCTCTCCTTCTCTGGGATTCCTAGCATTTTTGTCATTTGTAGGAGGGATGCTATTGTGGGTGATGTTGGAGACAATTATATAAATGTGCCTTCAACAGCCAGAATGCCATGACTAATTTTGCAACTCTTTATAGCAGCCCTACACCACTAAGAAGATTTTGAATGCTATTCCTATTGCTTGCCAGCTAAAGTAACTTTGATTTGTGATTACACTGATCATGATCATGAAAATGTAACTGTGTATCATCTCTCCTACAACAGAGCTTGGAAGATGACTTTTGAGAGGAAT
Organism: Phrynosoma platyrhinos; assembly: GCA_020142125.1. NCBI lineage: Eukaryota > Metazoa > Chordata > Lepidosauria > Squamata > Phrynosomatidae > Phrynosoma > Phrynosoma platyrhinos. Next base: position 186,474,393 of record CM034708.1, on the reverse strand, counting down.
GAATATGACATGTGAAAGCCATGTTCTCTGTTATGGGTGGCTTCAGCAGAGTGCTATAGTCATTTTTCTTAAAAGCGATGTTCAATGCTCTGCCTGAAAAAAAGTGTTCCTATTCAAGGTTTCAGTCAGCTATTTCTTTCATACCGGGCATTCTGCTCCTCCTTTCTATATGTTTCATTTCCCCCCAACTGTTATGTTCCATTCTGTGTGTACAGAGCATGCATGAACATCCAATTACTTGTTTGTTGTGGGTCTATCTATCTATCTATCTGAAGATTTGAGGTTTCAAAAATATGTTAATTCCTCACTCCTTTTTCTCAATGGCCTTTAAAAAAAATTTTTTTACAGTCCTTGTTGAATTCACCAACTGTGTTTGTTACTAGAAGGGTAAAGTTTTATCTTCTGTGGATCTTATTTGATTTGTTGCTGTTGCTATGTGCCTTCAGGTAAACCTTGCCTTATGGAGTTTTCATGGCAAGATTTATTCATTGGCTTTCCACAGCTGAGTGGGGATAACCCTGGTCTCCCAGAGTCTAACACTCATACAAATATCTGAGTACATAAACTGGCTTTCCACTACCAGAGAAGCTTATTCTGTTAGGGGCAGGATCCATCTGTGGAGCTTTTATCTAGACTCATTTATTAAGAAGAGCATGCTTCATCACCATGCTTATATAAAAGATAGAAAAGACTTGTGGTTGGGAATGTCATGCTATAGTGAATACTGTGTTAGCGATATTAAATGTAGCACTATTACAAACCAATATTCTAGGTGAGCATACTGGATAGATTTTACAAAACGCCTTAATTTAAATGGTGTTTTACATTTTTATCTATGGATTTCTTATTGAATCTCACATAGACTTGTCTAACAGAAGAGGATCTCAGGAATTACTCTTGTTGCAGTGATTCTATCCCTACTTGGATTGTCAGTTCCAGAAGCTGCTCCTGCGGATTTGCTTCATTCTTTGGTTGTTGCATTGTGTGTTGTATGCTGTGTGCCTTCAAGTCATTTCTGACTTATGGTGATCCTAAGGCAAACTTATCATGAGGTTTTCTTGGCAAGATTTATTCAGAGAAGGTTTGCCATTGCCTTCCCCTGAAGCTGAGTCCATGAGACTTGCCCAAGATCACCCAGTGGGTTTCATGGCTGAGCTGGGAATTGAACCCTGGTCTCCAGAGTTGTAGTCCAACACTCAAACTACTATGCCATGCTGGGTACCAAACGGAGGTTGGCAAAGTTACTGTTTTGACAACAATCATCAGAATTCCCAGCCAGCATGGGTAGTGCCCATGCTGGCTAGGCAATCCTGGGAGGCCTAGTCCAAAAAGTAACTTTCCCACAAACTAATTCCCCCCCCATGCTGATTAACATCTACATAAGCCATTAGAAGAGGTTATCTGGTAGGGCTGCCATATTTGTAGTTTGGCCAGGTTTTACACAGATTCTAGGCATGCC
>CM034708.1:186454042-186472834 GCA_020142125.1 Phrynosoma platyrhinos | reverse complement strand
CATTGTTCTTTCTTTTGCTTAAATAGCATTCATATAATTCTGGGATTGAGTTTAAAAAAACCCTAACCCCCCCAAACAAATGTAAGGCACACTAGGTAGGGCATAGGCCAGGGCAGCATGCTCAAGGAATGAGGGTGAAAGAGACCATGAGGGGTCAGCAACAGCCCATTTGTACTAAGGAAAGGATGTGCAGTAGGGAGTGGTCCCAAACTAGTATGTATGCAGTTCTCTTCATTAACGTGATCACAGCAAGAATGGAAGTGGTGTGATAAATTGAGCCATCAACTGAGGCAAATAGGATGGATCTGATAAAAACACCTGTGGAAGTCCCTGTGTCCATTTTTTTAAAATACTGTTCTTTCATTTGTACTGTAGCTGGTGAGGTCAAGGTAAAGGTAAATCTGAAGCTGCCATACTTCCCGGAAAAAACAATAATGCTGGGGAAGGTGGAGGGAAGTAGAAAGAGAGGAAGGCCACATGCTAGATGGATGGACTCTATTAAGGAGATCATGGGTATGAATTTACAGCAAGGGTAGGCAACCTTTTTTAGCCAGGGGCCAGGTTGCTGTCCCTCAGACAATTGGAGGGCCGAAGCACCAAAAATAAATAAATTAAAAATAAATTTAAAAATATATTTTTAATTAAAAAATAAAAAAATGCACGCACACTCTCTCAGCCCCAGAAAAGCCATGGCAAAACCCCTGTGGAGATTTTGCCAAGAAAACCCCAAGAACAAGTAATAACAACAATAATCAATATCATCATGGCGGGTGGCGGTGGCGGCGGCATGACTGGCCTGGGGCCGGTCCAAAGGTTTCAGGGGGCCGCATTCGGCCCCCGGGCCTTAGGTTGCCTACCCCTGATTTACAGGATCTAAGTAGAGCAGTGGAGGAAAGGTAGTCTTAGAGATGTCTCATCCAGAAGTTCGCCGTGGGTCGAGATCAACTCGAGGGCAGTTAACAACAACAACAACAACGACAGCTGGGGATAAATGTGTACACTTTACATGGTTCCCCTCTCCTTATTAATCTCCACAACTTCATAGAGTAGGTTTGCTGAAAGGCAGTGATGGCCCAAAATTACATGGTAAATTCCTTGATTAAACAGAGATTTGTGTAGCATCCCTTTTCCAAGTCCAGCACTTTAGGTGTTACTCTATTAGTTCTTTCAGTTTAGTTGTTATTATAAAAATGGTATGATGGTTGCAATGTAGTGGATGAAAAAGGCTAATACAAATGTGCCTAATTTGCACAATTCTAATTAGAATAATTGGCATAATTAGAATGATTTGCACAACATGCAAAATAGATACACAGACTTGAGGAACTAGAATATGGCAATTCTATTGACCCTCTGCTCCCCAAATGCAGCCATCTCATTTTCCCTAATGGTAGAACTAGTCCTAATCCTGCTACCACTTCCTTTTGTTGTTAACAGACAAGTGCTTTCATTTATTCTGATGACAGTTTTTGCTGTGAAAAGTTCTGAAACTGTTTGTTTTTAACAATGGTGGCTTTGTTATTTTCATAATCTCATGCCTTCTTGTTGTTCTTTTAAAGTTTGTAATCAGCTTAGTGTATCCCTGGGCAGAAAAGTAGGGCACAGAGAAGAGAATTCATCAAAACGGCTGTCTGAATGCCATGAGATGTCAGAGCAACCCAGGCCACAAAGTGAGTACTGAGTTGAAAGAAAAAAAGCTGGACAATAAGATCAATAGAACCTGTGGCTAGACAGGTTTTTGGAAGTATATCTGCCATATACACTTCCATAAGCCATTCTAGCTACCGGGTCCATATTGCTTTCAATTGAGACCACATCCAGCTGTTATGAATGTGGAATGAACTGTGATGAGAGAATGCCTCAGTGCAAATTAATTTGCAGATTTATGCATGCTGTCGGCACATATAGAGTTGTGTTGCATAACGTTCCATTCCTTTTAGAAATGGTCAACTGTGAAAAGCAGATAGAATCCAGAGACATAACCGGTTAGTCTGGAAAAATCAGTATGCAAAGGGAATTTGTAGCACCTTTGAGAGTAACTGAGAAAAAGATGTTTGAGTATTTTGTAGACTTGGGCTGCATTGGTACTGTAGAAATAATCCAGTTTGACATCCCTTTATATGCCATGGCACAATGTTATGGAATTCTAGGAACTGTAGTTTCTTGTGGCACCAGAGTTCTCTGACAGAGAAGGCTAAATATCTCACAAAACTACAATTCCCAGCATTCCATAGCATTGAATCATGGCAGTTAAAGTGGTGTCATTCTGGATTATTTCTGCAATGTGGATACAGCCCAAGTCTACTTCCTCAGATGCAGAAGCAGGCCAAGTCTATGAAAGTTTATGCTACAATTTCTTTTGCTCAGTCAGTCTCAAAGATGTTACAAGATCCTTTTGCATATTATAAAAAGGAGAATCACATAACTGTGGAGAGCCATCATTTACTACAAGATGTTTTAGTTAATTAGTCAAATTACTTTTAGTCAATAAATCATTGGAGATTAAACTTGTACACATTTGTATATGCAGAAAGCCACTTGTTCTAAAAGAAAAAAAAGTGTTTTTTTTTTTTTTTGGACAAGGTAACTCAGGAAGCACCATTAATTTCAATAGGATTCACTGGTCTGGAAATTTTGCAAACCTGGAGAACTACTATTGCTTGAATATTGGTTGTTACCTAATTGGTCCTTTTCCTTGCTTGGATGAATCCTCCAAGAGGTACAACGAAGACCAGCAATTGTGCAGGTATGTGGGAGAACCTTGAATTAATTCCTTCCTGTGATTAGTTGCTTTTCAATATTATGATTTGTTCTTAATATTATAACTTTTGCATTGGCAAATCTGTACCTTTTTAATATCTTGTTGTGAACTACCCTGAGTCCCAGATTTGGAAGAGAGGTGGAATATAGATCAGATAAAATGATAAATAGATAACTCCTCATTCTCCCTATTTTGTCATCCAAGTGCGGTTAGGATGCAGGAGGGATGAAATGGTAAGAGCTGGCTAAAAAGTATATGTGTGGGGAAGGAGGAGTGTGTATGTGAAAGTAATAAGGGATCTCTTTTTAAAATGGTAAGTGCTAATAACCTGAAAAAGCTTTATCTTCTTTTTCCTTTCTCCCCACTTTTGAATAATCAAAATATAATATGATGCTGTTTCAAATCCTACCATGGGAATCTGCCCTATACGCAATCAGATCACACATCATGTAGAGCATTATTTTGTTGACACAGCAGCCTTTCTATGTTTCATCTGGCTGTGTCAGACTGATCTTTGGAAAAATGGTTGGTGGTAAGAGCTGTTTGATAGCAGGACAGATGACCTCAGAAAGTGGTGGGTTTTCCTTCATTGAGGGTTTGTAAATGGATGTTTCACATTCATCTCTAAGGAACGTTTTCATTGTAGGCTACTGCACTGGCAAGAGATTTGGTTTGATAGTTATTTGAGTCCTTTCCAAGTCTTCAGTTCTACGATTTTGTGACTCTCTCTGTGTGAAGCATGCACTCGACTTCTGAGCCACAGCTCTTGAGTGTATTGGCAAAAAGGCAACCTATTCATGTAACAAAATAAGTCCAGGAAATGGTTTCCAAAAATAATTTTTGGAAGTTTACAGTGTACTCCTATACAGTATATGTCTACTCTGAAGTAGATCCCCTTTGATCTTTGTGAGATTTATATTAAATTTTTGGGTAATACGAAGGTTTTGTGTATTCAGTTTACTGTTTGGATGGTGGTGGCCAGTTTTGGCTAGTTCTAGTAAATGTGGTAAACGTAAATTTAATGTAACGAGAAGCAAATTGTTAGAATAAGAGAAAGCAGAGGAAAAACAGGAAATAAATATCATTGTGCATAGAAAATTGGGTGTAAGAAAATGAGATTATCAATGTTAATAAGTGGTAAAATATAAAGGAATAAGTGAAAAGATGGGATAGATAAAAATAGGGACATAATAAGCTGCAAAGATAAATCAGTACTTAAGAACTGTACATTTGGAAGTGTTTAGGAGGAATGTATTGAACATAGGATGTTATCACACGGGGAGTTGCGGGGAGAAAGTGGAAATAAACCGGACGAGCGGAAGACTTTAATTTACAGGATTTGTCCCATTCCGCCTCATCTGATAACTAAATTTGAATTTAAAAGGGGGTTAATTTGAAGAAAAACCTGATCTTTTCAAATCCTCAGAAATCCCAAAATGAAAAGATCAGGTTTTTGTTCGAATTAACCCCCTTTTAAATTCGAATTTAGTTATCAGACGAGGTGGAACGGGACAAATCCCATAAATTAAAGACTTCCGCTTGTGCCCGCTTATTTCCACTTTCTCCTCGCGACTCCCCGTGTGATAACGTCCATAAAGAGTGTAAGGAAATGACTATGTTGAATAAAATAAGTTGTATTTTAACAGAATAAAATTAGTAAAATATTTTTAAAGTATTTTTAAAATGTGAAGTTAATGCATTAATAAAATTCAGAGACATAACCTTCTTAGTTTGGAATACCAGTATGCAAAGTGATCTTGTAGCACCTTTGAGATTAATTTAGGGGCTGTACAGACTGGCATACAGGGCCAGCCTGGGGGCAGAGTGGGGGCATGGTGACCTCAAGCTGACCTCCCTGACTCTGCCCCTGCACCAGCTTCATGCTGTGCGCCCCACTGCATGGCAGGAGGCATCACGGCGCTCCCTTGGCACAGCATCTACACGTGCTGCACCAAAGGAGTGCAGAAAAGCCACCGCTGCTGCAGCTAGGACACCCTTTCTGTGGTGCAAAAAAGAGTTGTTTTTTGCAGTGGCTTTTTGTACCGTGAAAAGGCCAGACCAGTAAGGAAAGGGGCAGTGTCCTGCTGTCCCTTAAGGGCAGTCTATACAGCCCCTAAATCTACAAAAGCTAATGATACAACTTCTTTCACACATGAATAACATTATTTAACAAGTAACACAATGAAAATTTTTTGGTACAGTTCTCCAATGAATCAGATTTCTATGATGATGAATGTTAATGTTTATACTTCCACCCTACTTTACACATGTTGAGTAGACCCACATTTAAAGACAGGTAGCAGCCAATAGCTTAGGGACTGGCACTAATCTGTGGACCACCACTTTGAATGCATGTAGGTTTTAAAAATTACATATCCTGGGTAGCAGTTTTAATCCCGGTGTTATTCCCAGTAGAGTAGACCACACATACCTTCTGCCTTTTCAGCCTTTGGGGGTGATATTGAAGAACTTCAGTTGAACAATTCCTTTGCTTGTTGGGGTCATAGAAGGAAGAGTTCTGTTGATGTCTGGAAGCAAACAATCAAACCCTGCAAAGGTATTGCATTTTGTAACATGATGGAGATGGTAGATTCAGGGATAAATAATGTCCAATTTTGGTACAATTTGTAGGTGGCAGCATTAATACTTAGGCATATTTGGCTCTGTCTGTTCAAATGAGCCCTTTAAAACAGTCATTCTTAACCTTTCACAACTTATACCAAAGACCCTGGATTCCCCCATGACAGAAATAAAAATCCACTTCTTTCAGGAAGGACATTTATAAGTTTACAAGGCATTCAGGGGTATAGCTCCATGAGGAAGGCAGAATGAGGACATTGCCTCCCAATAAGAATTCTGTCCCCAAATGAAATGTTCCCTCACCCCTCAAATTTCTAGCATTGCAGTAATTTAACATTTTAGTCGAGCATTTAGAAATACAGTCTAGGAATCCAAAGAGAAGAGTTAGTCAAAGTTACTGAGTGTAAGGAAACACAGTAAATGTTAGAATTCTAGGCATGAATGATTTCCAGTGTCTTGTTATGTAGTGCTAGTAACTGAAGGAAAAATTTCTGTCTCGGGGCAAAACCTTTATCTCTCTCCCCATGGATACACCCCTGATTTATATTTAATTTTAAGGCCATAAATTATGGAAGTAATATAATTGGGAGCAAACACAGATAAACAAATAGAGCAATTCCTTTAATTGTTGGAAATTGTTATGAAAAACCTGTGTCCCATCTAGACCACTTCTGTACTTTGAGAACCACTGCTTTTAAAAAAAAATCCATTGTGCATGGACTTTACATAGCTTCTTGTTTTTCTCATGCTCTCAGTTCTTACAGATGTTGCACTATGGCATATCAGTGTGAAAGCATACACTAGACTTCTCTAATTCTCTAAAGTGGAAGATCAGCAATTTTTTTGCTAATGTTCCAGGGACATAATATGGTCATATTTGTGCCATATTATTATCAAATTTTCTTTCTTTCCTAGAAACTTGCCTCAAAGCCTATCGTTTGTGGACTGGCACAGATCTGTATTCACTTGGATCTGTGTTCACTGAACTGTACTCCCATATGGAGTAACACAGCCCTAGACCAGTCCTAGACCTTGACTGGTTGTTGTTGTTGTGTACCTTCAAGTCATTTCTGACTTATGGCAATCCTATTACAGAGTTTTCTTGGCAAGATTTGTTCAGAGAAGGTTTGCCTTTGCTTTCCTCAGAGGTTGGGAGAGTGTGACTTGCCGAAGGTCACAGGTGGGTTTCCATGATTGCACAGGGATTTGAACCCTGGTCTCCACAGTTGTCATCCAGCACTCAAACCACTATACCACATTGGCTTCTCTTTACATATAGAACAAATGGACAGAAATCTGGCATCAGATATCATCATAGGTAATTCTTCTAATCTGCATTTTTTCCTATATGAAAGGATGACTCTTTTTCTAACATTCATCTCTTATTCCAACTATACATTCCAAGGGGGAAAATACTCTCTAATTCTGCCAGTTGCACAAAATTGACTCACAGGTAAGAGGAAAGATAAGCCAAAAAGCTGAGCTTCAGATCTGAAGACCAACCTCAAAACATACTGAGGAATATGTAGATCAGCATCAGGAACCAGGATGGTTGACCGAATGGAAGCAGCTCTTCAGAATTTCAGGTAGCACTTGTAAAAGTTACTTTTTAGATTACACTTCCTAGAATTCCCTAGTTAGCATGGTCTTGTTGGCTACACTAGGTGCTGTAACTCAAACTGGGAGGGGGATATCCAGGTTTGATGACAGACCGTTTCACATCACCTTGACAACTGACATAAAATCTGATGTTCCCTTTCTTCAAATATGGCCATGGAAGCGAGTCCATATATTTTGATAGATTTGGTGGGATCTGAAATATTACTTCTATCCAAATGAACCTGACTGTCCGTTAGGACTTGTATCAAAGGCACATCCTTGGTTCCTCCAACTGCTGGTTAGGTAAGTAACTACTGGATAAAAGGCTTCACTTCCTTCCTGTGGCTGATTTTCAGCTGATATCAGAACTGGAAGTTGATATCAGAACTGAGGGTATCTGGAGCACAATTGTTGGGAGGGGAGAAAAAATTGCCCCATACCCACTACAATTGTGAACCTGTCTTAAGATCTGGTTGGCATTTGAGGTTTAGACTGGCTCTTGGATTGTGATTTATATTAAAAATATGTGGTCTGTTCCTCCTGTTTTAGTTGTGTTGTTCATACTTTTTGTGTGCACATATGTTTGAGTTCCCTGTCAACTTATGGTGACTCCATGAATATCAAGGTTCTCTTAGGCCAAGACTACTCAGAGGTAGTTTGCCATTGCCTACTGAAATTTACCCTACAATATTTAGGTTCCAGTCACATTACACAGTTATTATCATGTTATTTTGCTTAATTGTTATCGAATTCTGGGATCTGGCAAGGCACTAGAGTGCTCTGGCTGAGAATTCCAAATGCCCCTCTCTATACTGCAGATCCCAGGATTCCATAGGATGTTGTCATGGCAATTAAAGTGGAGTGTAGCACTACAGTGGTACAGTGTGTAGTGTGAATGGGCCCCTGGTATTCCTTGCTGATCCCCATCCAAGTACTAATCAGGTCTGACTCCACTTAGCTTGCCTTCAGAGTATTGAAACTCCTTAATACTGACAGCATTTCTTAAAAGTTCCTTCTCTGAGCCATGCAAGAAGTGTCTATAAATAAGACAGGCCATAAACTTTGAGGTTAGGACATGTGGTTCAAGTCCCATCTTGTTGTACAGTCTCTTGTTATTCTCTTTTAAGGTCTCAGTTCCCTCAGAGCCTGGCAGAGTTACTTTTTTGGATTGCAGCTCCCAGAGTCCTTAGGCAGTGTAACCAATGTCTTCTGAGAGTTGTAATTAGAAAAGAAAATTCCCCAAGCTTTTGTTTCCATTCTGAAGATTGGAAATTAAAATGACCAATCACCCAGGATTACTGTAAGGGTAAAGACAAGAAAAAGGACTGTAAAACAATTAAATGTATTAAAACATGAATAATGTAAGAGAAAAAAAAGCCTGAAGCCTAAGTAGTAATAGAAGTACTTAAATAATACTGCCTACCTCAGAGAACCTCTTTCTGCCTCTATCCATTTATAATGGATGCTCTGCCAACAACAGTCATCTAAGCAAACAAACAGTATATGGTGAAAACTGGATGTTTTAGTGGAAATCTAAAAATACCCATAATAAATCCACCTGTCAGAGAAGACCAAACAATTCAAATGTATATTTACTTGAGAGAAAATGGAAATATCCATCTGCACCCTCCTACATTCTCTACTTTTGCTGCTTCCATATCTTTCAACAATATATTGAGAATAAAATCAGATTTGTTGCTGATAAGGCCTTGAACTATAAGAAAATGGCTTCTATTCATTTTGAGATAGACCCTCTTTTCTCAGGGACATCTCTGTGAAGAAAAACAGTCCTTTGCTTCAAGCACCCAGACAAAACCACATAAATAAGGAGCAGGTTATATTTTAAAAAAATCTTTATTTCATGTTCCAGGATTTTTTGTGTGTAATTTTCTTCTTTTTAAAATTTTTCTTTTTAACAGTCTGAAAAAAAACAACACAAAATAAAGAAAATGGAGGTTTGTTTCGTGAACTGGTTTGAGCTGAACATATGCAGTATCCTTGGAAAAAAAATTCTCCATCAATCCGAGTCCTCCCTCTTCTTCCCCCCTTTCACCCTCCCTCTCTTTCTCACACACACATGTATGTGCATGTACACACACGCACACACGCACACCACACATGCATTCATCTTTATTCAAACAGAAAAGCTCATGAACTCTACAGTCAAAAGCAGCTTTGGGATTTAAACCAACAATTCCGTCCTTTGCCTATGCTGGAGTACAGGAAACCAATTTCAACTTATCTCTGGGACTTTGGATAATGGTTTTATTGAACCCTTTCTGCCCTTTGCATTGTTAATATGTTTGCAGTCTGAGGTTTGGGATTTAGCAGGAGTTCTAGACATTCACTATAGAATGGGGTGTTCTATATTGATTACTAATGTCACCCAAGCTGTCTTGTGGCTCTTCAGCCATGATGGACCTCTCCTGCAGATGCCTGGGGAGAATTCATTCTGCCACTGGCTCCACATTCCCACATACTGCTTACTCAACCTGCGCTGGGAAGGACTCCATTCTCCTCTGTAGCAGAAGCAAAATGGGAGAAAGGAGCATTAAACTGAGCAGCTAGTGCTCAGTATGCCTTTTCTTTTTCCTGATCCCATTTAGATTTCTGCAAGAAATGAGCAGCTGTGACTCTTTGAACTCAAGGGACGCCAGCATGAGTGGGAAGAGTCTATAAAGGCTGAGAGGAATGATTAGATCCCACTCAGCAAACCAGCTGTAACCCAAAATCTTGCTCCTTCAAGGCAACACAAAATTGCCTTCAATTTTGGTCCAGCCCAGATTTGCACTTAAAAGGTAACTCGTTGCCACATGCTGACCAAACTATAATCTCTGCTTGTCATACCCATCACTACCTTGTCAGATCTGGCTTTTCTTTATCTCCTAGAAGCCATGTTAACAGAGGCAACAGATCCTCACACATTGTTGGCATTCAGCAAAATAATCGTAACTAAGAAGCAGCAGGACTGAGTGTCCCTTATGGAGATTATGGTGATTTGAATGGCTGCTGTGAATCTATTGTGACTGCTGCCTGTGAAGGACTGCTTCCCCACAAGATGGACATGTAAGATGGGTGCCTCAACCTGCATGAGTTGCAGTAATGGGAAACAGGGAGCCTACTACCACCCTTCTGTTTACTACTCAGCTACTAAAGGCACGGGAGCCCCTTTCAGATAAGGGTCTAGCAAGGCCCAGTTGGAGGCCTGCAGTAGCATTTTACACTGACTTTATACAACCATGAATAACAGCAGAGGGTCCTCAGAATGTAGAGGACCAAGAGGCCTTCAATGGAAGCTTTGAGCCCAGGGAAGACAATATTTGTGGGACTCTCCTTCCCTGAGCCTTTATGCTGCCATCTTGTTCCATTCCAAGGACTCTCACCTCAGCTCATTCAGGCAAACTTCCTACAGCAGAGACACCATAAATTATGTCCTCCTTTCTATTTGCTATGGATGTCCTTGATGGGAGGATGATGATAAAATGGACCCCCTAAGGATGTCCAGGATCACTCTTTCTCTCTTCCTGTTGAGAGTTGTAGAGCTTCCAGATTCCATAAGGGACAACCTAGCTCCCTGGACTTTCAACACACTTTAGAAGAATATGAGCAGTTGCAGTTTCTCCCATCATGTGCAGTGGTGGTGAGAAAAGCTGCACCTAGCAAAATTCTTCCTTTTGCATTCTTAAAAGCTCAAGGCTAGAAGGGTTTCATGCTAATCTTGGCAAACCAAATGCTAATCAGGTGGCTCTTTTATGTAAGGCAGGGCGAGCCAAAAGTCATTGTGGTGACTGGCAAGAGAATGAAATCAGGGAATAACTTTTTATACCATGTACTTGTCATTGGCGCTAAGTCTTGGTTGGTGTTTATGGGAGAGATGCTACAGTTATATCTGGCAAGAAGGCCTATCCTTGAAACAGGAAAGGTAGCAACATAAACCAAATGGAAGTCAGCAGCAAGTAGGAGCCATTTTGCCTGTCTGCTTCTCTTTAAGCCTTGGAGGGAAGGCAGGGGAGCATCACATTTGCCTACCCCGAGAGGGAATGTAGCGGAGATCTCCAGTGCCATATTTAGTCCTTGTTCAGTATTCCAAACCCAGCATTAGCAGCATCTATCTCTCCTTGGGAGGAGATCTCTTTTCCCCCAGCCCAAAGTTCTCGTGGCCTGCGGGGGAAATACAACCCACTCCAAACAGCTGACCAAGTTCTAAGAGTCTTTTTTAAAGTTTCTGTTGTTTGTTGCTGAATGGATTCGATTTCCATTTTCTCCTTAGAAGCCTCTCAACCCCTAAGAATTTAGTTTTCACAGTTTTCAAGCTGGAAAAAGAAAAGGATGAAAAGAAAAATACTATCTGGCTTTCTTGCAAGTAAATCCACTTATTATATTTACATTTATTTATAGTTATTTTTTTTTATTAAAAAATTGCCACTTTTTTTTATGAAGCTTTTTTTGTTTTGTTTTTTGCAATGTCACTGTTAAACCCCAGGATAGCCACATGTTGTGAAGCTGAGTTGATCAGCCTGAACTTTCTGAAACCTAGAGATCAGTAAATCAGCATTAACCCTTCAAATCCTCAAGGACGAGAAGGTTACTGTTAAGCCCTGTGGACCCAACAAGAATGTGTTGAATCACCAGTTACTCCAAGGACTTCAGGAAGTTACTTCAGGCAGGCCCCAACACAAGTGTGAAGAAAGGCATTTACAGAGACACTAAAGTCAATACATTTTTACTACTGCCTAGAGATCCTCAGGAACCTGCAAGTCCACAGTGGGCTAGAAGAAGAAAGAAAACAAACTAAAAAACCAAATCAAATCAAACTTAAAGAGTACCCCTACCCCCAGATCCAAAGAGCTGCCTCGTCTTCATCCCACTTGGTTTTCTTTTTTAAATTATTATTATTTTTTGTTATTTCTTGGTTCCTTTTTTAAAATCTGTTTTTATTAAATGTTAAAATAATGGTACATGGGAAATCATGCATTTTCTTTTAAATTTATTTTCTATTTTTAATATTTTTAAATTTATTTCTCTTGATTTTTTTGAAAGTTTTTTCTCTTTTTTCATTTTTTTCAGTGTTTTGTTTCTTTTCGGATGTTTCGCTTATGTTTTTGTTTCTTTTCTTTTTGTTTGTATGGTTTTTTTGCTTTTGGAAGGTTTCCCCAGGGTTGCTTTCTCCTCTCCCCACCCCGATGCCCTCCCCCACTTCTCCCTCCCCTCCTGCACCCAAGTCCCATGCCCACCTTCCCTGTTCTCCCCCATTTTCAGCCCCCTCTCGACGGCTTCATACAGGGGTGGTCCGGCGGTTGGCTGTGTTAGTGTGGATAGAGTCCTTGTTTTCTTTTTGGATACAGTTGTGAACTTGGAGGAAGCTGTTATCCCTGTCTGAATTGTAGGTGGCGGTGGGAGTAGTGGCAGCCTTCATGGGGTCCCTAGTCAGGGTATACATCGAGATCTCTGTGGATGGGAGGGTGTTGAACCCTTTGATCCCGACAGGAGAGGCATCCCTGGAGTGTGAAGGCTCAGTGGAACGAGAACTGGAGCGACTGCGTCTCTGATAGCGGTAGCGGTAGCTGGGTATGCGGGTGATGGCAGAGGACTGGAGGTAGTCCGTGGCATGAGCACTGGCACGCAGCTGTTTGTGCCGGTCAATAAACATGTGTACGGCCAGCACTCCCACCATCTCGGCTATAATGAAGGACAGGGCACCGAAGTAGAAGGACCAGCCGTAAGAGTAACTGTTCTTCTTGGAGTCACTTTTCGAGGGGTCTCCAGCATTAGCTGATATGTACACAATGATGCCAATTATATTACTCAGACCTAAGGACAAAGGGCAAGGGAAAAGAAACCATTAGAATCAGAAGAAAAGAGATTCCACCTCACTTCTTGACCAACAGCTGTTTGAGAGTGGCATGGTCTGCCTCACAGGCTGGTGGACTTCTCTTCTTTGAGGTCCTTAAACAAAAGTTGGGTGGCCATATTTTGGGGATTCTTCAGTTGTGTATTCCTGCATGGCAGGGGGTTAGACTAGAAGGGCCTTGTAGGACCTTCCAACTTGATGGTTCTGTGATTCTATGAATACTGATGAGAGTGTCCCCTTGGTGCCATAAATATTAACTGAGGAAGTCTTGTTGTAATTGGTGTAATTGGTCCCTAGTTATTTTAGGGAAAACCTCCCCCCACCCAGTGTCCCAAAATGATATGACCGTGTTTAAAAAACAAGTACATAAGGTAGCTTTTGTGTAATTCATCTGATGTGTGGGTTGGGGGCACAGCTTTCTGTCACTCTTTTTAGTCCCTTGTGATTAACAGCAAGTAGTCTCCCCCCTCCAGTGCCATCCCAGTTCCTGATATTGCACAAATACAGTCCTGGGTTGACCATCTGCAAAGGGGCACCTGCATGTGTGTAGCCAATCTGCACATTTAGGGGCCCATTGTATAGGTCTATGCACTCCACTTAGGTTTCCCTTTGTGAGCAACCATGCTCAGCAGGTTCTTGCTGTAAGGTTGGGGCTGGTATACATCATATGGGCCCCTTTTATGCATTCAGAGCTGAAGAAAGTTACTTTTGGGGATTACCATTCCTAGGATCCTCCAGCCAGCATGGCCACTAGTTACTGGGAGCTGCAGTCCAAAAGATAATTTCCCCAAGTTCTGGAGTACAGTCAACCCTTTATATCCAAAGATTATTCCAAATATTCCAAAAAGATATAAATTCCAAAAGTTAGACTTTGATTTTGTTATTTTATACAAGAGACATCATTTTACTATGCCATATTTAATGGGACTTGAGCATCCACAGATTTGGTATCCATGGGGGACCCTGAAAGGGGCTACAGACTCAATGTGTGTTTGTTGGGTTGGTCACCAGGCCCTTCCAAGAAGGTGGAGAAAAATGGATAAGTTGTGTTCTTCACCTTTAAAAAACTATGGTTTCAATTGCCTGTATATACAGTGGACACAAGGCAGATGGCTTATGAATTACTGAGCAACGTGCTAGAGAATATAGGGAGAAAACTACTTTTTTTTCCATTTTGGAGCTCTCCTTAACCAGAAGCAATAAAGTATTATCCTCTGTTTCTATATAAAGCAAGTCCAATTACCCAACCTAGCCAGTAACGAGGACTGCTGGGAGCTGCAGTACAGCATCTGTAGGGCCTCATGATTCCCACACAAATGTATAGAAAGAAAGATTTCTTGTGCACAATTGGGGCATAGTGTGGAGGGGAAAGAGTGTAAGAGGAACTTCTTTTTACAGTAAGTGAAACATCTGCATTGGGTTGTCATAGGGCTGGGCTATGGAGAGCAATGTGCCTGAATTGCTGGTGCTTCCTATTTTCTTTTTAATAAATATCTGACAACCACATTCCATGCAGAACTCACAAACACAATGGGCATGCTAGCTGGTGAGGAAACCTATCCTTCCGAATGAGCTGCACATCTGCTACATACACACATACATCAAATGCCCACACAAATCAATTCAAAGCACAAAAACAGCAGAAGAGCCCTGTGTCACCTTGAAGAATATTTATTTTATCATTCAGCTTTTTGCAGATGATAACTCATTTTTTCAGATGCAAGATTTTAAAAGACACTATTTTATCGGTTTCTTTTATTCTGACCCTTTCCTTTCTGGCCATTAGATTTTAATTTCCTGCTGCCTCCAGAGAATTTAGGGCAAGCATACATGCCCTCTGTTTATTCTGACAACAACCTCTGAAGTGGAGCAGACTATATGGAGAGCAGGTAACTACCATGTCAATTTGATGGTGATTCTGCTTTGTGTGTTAGCTTGAATTTTAAGGAACTATCCAAGGTGCTGAACCCTTCCTCGCAAATAGGCCCAGAATCTGGGATAGCACCCTTAAATTTGGACTAAAAGCCAGAGCAGACTCATTGTCCCACTGATATGGGAGCCATTAGCTACTAGAGCCTAAAGGTGCATCTACACTGTAGAAACAACGATGTTTAACACCACTTTAACTGCTATGGCTCCATCCTACAGAATAATAATAATAATAATAATAATAATAATAATAAGTTTTATTTATAACCTGCCCCTCTGCTTGGCAGTCGGGGCAGCGTACAACAGATTAAAAATACAACAGATAAAAACAATTCCTACCTCCCACCTCTAACCCACTCACCCCTTAAAACAGAATTAAACCATCATAAAGTTAAAAATCATGGGATTTGTAGTTTTGTGAGGCACCATCACTCTTTGTCAGAGAAGGCTAAAGACTGTGTAAAACTACAAATCCCAGAATTCCATACGATGGAGCTATAGTACTTAAAATGGCACCAAGCTGCATTATTTCTACAGTGTAGATGCACCCTAAACCTTAGACTGAGGCAGGGGCCTGCTTAGTATCACCCAGTTAGCTTGATGGCTGAATAGGGATTTAAAACAAACTTACATAATCTAAGTTGGTCACTCTAACCTGTTCCCCACACTAGTTTTTCTTTAGGTCTCAATTTTTGTATTTAAAAATCTGGTTTTGTTTTGTTTTTAATTTATAAAATGACTAGCATAATATAGGCCTGTCAACCAACCTGTTTATATTGCAGTACTCTGCTGGAGCAACCTTCCCCAGTATCACACTGTCCAGATGCATCTGAGGAAGTAGACTGAAGTCTATGAAAGATCATGCTGCCAATTTCTTTCTTTCAGTTAATCTCAAAGGTGCTACAAGATCTCTCTATGTACTGTCCAGATGTTTTAGACACATCTTCATTCAACTTCACCTAGTAACCCTTTGTTGTCTAGGGGTGATGGGAATTGTAGTCCAACACATTTATAGGAGGTCATCTTTTGTGTGGGGGAGGAATTGTGCTGGAATGTTCACTACTTATATAAAAGCACAGAAGCAGGAACAAAATCTGGTTTTGTGACTTCACCTCATACACAAATTTGGCTCTTCCTCAAGCTAAGGCTGTAAATTTGCTCCAAAAGCAGATTTTGAGTAAGAACTCCCTCTTGCTACCCTCTTGATTCCATAGGTCTTACAATATTAATGCTTCAGCCTTCTTCTCCCACTACTTAGGAAGTAGTGGTATCTAGGTGTAAGTTCTGCAGAACCTAAATGTAAAAATAGATAAATTTTGTTGGAAAGCAGTGGAAATTGAAGACCTATAGATGTTTTGCATCCTACAGATACCTTCCTCTTTGATTCAATGCAGCAAATTTAACTGCTGACAAACATTTCAAGGTATATAAATCATTACAGTCACAATGCATGACAAAGTACTGGTATCTGTTCTACAAAATGTTGTAGAGCTGCCTTTAATATAATAATGTTGATTGTGCATAACTCTTAATAGTCAAAAATTTTAATAAATGAATAAACAAAAGGTGAATTTAGAAGTCCCCCCTTTTAAGACCTGGTAATGTGATGGTTCTCTGAATTCTGTAGAGCAGTTTACAGCCATGTATATTTTTCCTTCCTAGGTGATGGGCTTTGTCACCATGTAATAGAGGGTCATAGTGCTGAAATGAACATATGTGAGAAGCCAGTGCAACAGCAGAAGTGGTGAGATGATGTGAATTCTCATTGTACTGCAGGTGGTGGACATATAAGCATAGCTATTGGTCTGAGCTTCTTACTGATGGACACAGTGACAGCCACAAACATTCCTAAAATGATATGCTTTTGATGTTAATATTTTTGAGAGGATACAGAAGGGTACACAAGATGCCCTTTCCCATTCTGTTTCTGCTCCAGATCTAATTGCTATGGTTTTTTGGGATATGTCTTGTTTTCCTCTGGATACATCCTAAAACACCCAAGAGAAGAAGCAACAGACTTGACCTTGGAAGCAACTTTGATGAGAATATCACTCTCTGGACTTAGTTCTAGGAAAGTGAGTGTGCCATTAATGAGGTCATAACGTATCCACAATGTCCGAGTGATCTGGGGCCCTTCCACATTCCACACATAGCATTATCTTTCCACTTTAACTCTAATGACCACATTTTATGTAATCCTGGGATTTGCAGTTTAGGAAGGCACATTTAGAATTCTCAGCCAGGGAGTTCTAGTGCTTTACCAAACTAAAAACTGCAGGATTCCATAGGATGCAGCCATGGAAATTAAAGTGTAATCTTAGTCCTATAACTGTGTAGTGTGAGAGTGTCCCTAGCCTGGGGAGTTACCATGGA
The DNA here is from genome assembly GCA_020142125.1 of Phrynosoma platyrhinos. Lineage (NCBI taxonomy): Eukaryota > Metazoa > Chordata > Lepidosauria > Squamata > Phrynosomatidae > Phrynosoma > Phrynosoma platyrhinos. The sequence goes on along the minus strand of CM034708.1, from coordinate 186,455,741 downwards.
CTGTATTATACTTGGGCTGTGGCAGCAATGTGTTACAATTAGTAATGGTATCTCTAATTTGAGTTGTTGTGCTGGCCCTTTTTGGTGTTGTTGTTATTATTATTATTATTATTATTATTATTATTATTATTATTATTATTATTATTTAGGTGATAACATTAAAAAAATAACAACTAGTAATGTAAATTTTAGAAGCCAGCACAGCCCTGGTGGCGCAGTGGTTAAATGCCTGTACTGCAGCAACTCACTCATAAACCACAAAGTTGCGAGTTCAATACCAGCCAGGGCTGAGGCTCGACTCAGGCCTGCATCCTTCCGAGGTCGCTAAAATGAGTACCCAGCTTGTTGGGGGGCAATCAGCTCACAGTTGTAAACCGCTTAGACACCCCATAGTGTGGTATGAAGTGGTATATAAATGAAGCTGCTTTGCTTTTGCTTTGCATTGTAGTTTGAGTGCTGGACTACAGCTCTGGAGATCAAGATTAGATTGCCAGCTCTGTCATGAAACTCACTGGGTGACCTTGGGCAAGTCATACCCTCTCAGCCTCAGGGGAAGGCAATGGCAAACCTCCTTTGAACAAATCTTGCCAAGAAAACTCCCTAATAGGTTCACTTTAGGGTTGCCATAAGTCAGAAAGGACTTGAAGGAACATGATTACAACAACAATGAAAATTTTAGTGTAGCAATTAACATTTACAATTATTCCTAAAATGTTGCATTTGGGGAGTGGTGCTGTGGGCACAGGCTAAGCTGCCCCTTTTTTTGATTTCAAAAATCGGGGTTTCTGTCAAGTAAAAAGCCATAACAATGAGAAATGAATATTTAAAAAAAAGTCCCAAGCTTTGGCCAATATTGCCTACCCATGTTCCCTTCCGCACTTGAAACAGACTGTAAAGCTTGAGCAGGCAAATTTGGCTTTTGCAATTACTAACTAGTATGAAGCTCTGAGATTGATTAAGGTTGGCATAAATACTGGGAGTTTGACCTTCCAGCAAGGCAGAAGGGGAGGTAGGCAGCTCCAGCTTCAGTGAGGCAATGAGTCCATGCCAGGCTTTGTCCTGAGGTTTAAAAGAGCAATTCAAAATGCTGAAGGAGACAGCTTGGTATAGTGTTATTTGGACTAGGATTCCAATGTTGGTGGGGCACTGAATCTGCTTCAGGCATTAAAATAGCTATCCAAGTTTCTGAACCCCCAAAATATGTTGTTGTCACTGTGTACCTTCAAATCATTTCTGACTTATAGCAACCCTAAGGACGCCCTACCACAGGGTTTTCTTGGCAACATTTATTCAGAGGAGTTTTTCCCCATTACCTTTTTCTAAGGTGGAGACTGAGTGACTTGCCTAAGGTTATCCAATGGGTTTCCATGGCTGAATGGGGAGCTGAACCTTGGTCTGCAAACTGATCACCATTCATGCAACACAGTACCTTTTAAAATAAAAAAAAAAACATTTTAAAATTTACCTTTTGTGTGGTGCATTTCAGAGAAGCTTTGATTTACTCTTTGATAAATTGCTGACTTTGGGATCCTGCGGACTGAAATCCCTCAAAAACTTTTCTGTTTCAATCTTCTTTTAGTTCAAACTTGCAGGCCTTGATACGATCACAGGTAACCACAAGAACTCTCACCCAGTCTTCACCACTGCCTCTTTCATGGGCCCAATCCTATAAAGGTGCCCATCAAGTTTCTAAAGAAAG
>CM034708.1:186429408-186453942 GCA_020142125.1 Phrynosoma platyrhinos | reverse complement strand
AAAATCTAATTTAAAACACCAATAACAATAAACAGTGAAACAATTTCCGGGTTACATCATAGGCTAGTCAAACCCAACGGGCAAGGCCATATTAAGAAAAAAGAAGTAAAAAAAGAAGCAACTACTGGGGGAGAATTAGATCTCGAGTTAGCTTTATTCTGGATAAGCCTGCTGGAAGAGATCCATCTTGATGGCTTTTTTAAAGGACCTGAGGGAATGGGGCGGATTATATGGAAGGCGGCAATCCATAAGGTAAGCTGGGCCCAAGCCATGTAGGGCTTTAAAGGTCATTACCAACACCTTATAATGTGCTGTGAACACATCTGGAGGACCAACAGCTTGCGGGAATCCTGGATAACCAACAGTAGTCACCTCTATTAAGCATTGGTCTTAGAACACAGGATCAGTGCTGGATTGGACCAAGCACCTTTGTTTTTTTTTGCAAATGGTCAGCCATAAAAGCAACCACTCTCCCCTGCTGTATAGAATGCCTATCTAGTGTATTGGAGAGGGGAATCAATGACATGTAATCCACATTCATCATTGGATCTAAATGCAGATGACATATTATCATATCAATTACATAGATTATGGGTCAGGCCATTATAATCAACCAGGTCTACATAGATGCTGCAGAATCTTTAGAGGAGAGTTGAATGCTTCCTGCACAACTTTCATATTTGCTGAAATTCTAGGCTAGCCTTTCACAACTGATGCGTGTGTGCTTTCAAGTCACCTGTGGACTTATGACAACCCCATGAATTTCATAGGGTTTTCTTAGACAAGGAATAATCAGAGGTTGTTCCTTCAGTTCCTTCCTCTGAAATATAGCCTATTTGGTGGTCCCCCATCCAAGTACTAACCAGGACTGACCCTGCTTTGCTTCCAAGATCAGACAGGATCTGGTGCCTTTAACGTAATTAGACCCCTTTTCACAATCCCACCAAATATGTTAGATGACATCCCTCACCATCCCTACTCAGTGTCACCAGTAGCTGTGTTGGCTGGAGTGATCGGATTTGTAATCCAAACAAAATCGTAGGGACCCAGATTGGAGAATGCTGCCCTCTGTCCATTTTCTTCCCCAATGTCTAGTGGAAAATCAGTGCTTAGGCTATGCCACTTCTAACTGCAGTTGTAGATTCACTCAATAAAATATTTCTCCATGCAAATAAGCAAGCAATAATGACTGAATCTAGAAAGCTAGCATATCAGGCTGAAGGCTATGTTGGAACTCTTCTTTTAATCAGATGTTCTTCACAGAGGTATGTTTAGGAGCATTCAGTGATATCAGTCTCCACTTTGAAATGTAAGTGGTACAGCCTAGACACAGGCTTAGCCCTTCAATGACAACCAGACTTGAAGTATCAAACAAATCTTGTTCATTCTTCTGAACTCATTCTTTTATTCTTCAACCTTGCAGGCAATACATCAATAATAAAAAGCTGTTGGAGTTCCAAACTTGTTTTTTTTTTAAAAAACAAAACAAAACTGCTGATGATAAATTTAGGCAAATCCATGGCAAAAGAAGGATGATAAGAAGCAACACTATTTCTCTGCTGTGCTTCAAATAAGCACTGTTATCTTTTGCACCTGCCTATATGGCCTACTGTACAGCTTGGACAAGTTGTTTTTGGAGAGTTCCCAGTCACCACCCCTCCCAGAATCTTCTAGTTGGCTGTGCTACAAAAAAGTAACTTTCCAAGTTCTGTTCATTATTTTCCTAATACACAGTTAGGAAGGAGATGATAATAAGAGAGACATCTCTTTCCCATCCTTCCTATGCAGCTAACCCAGCAGTTGCTGTGTGCTAGATTTCTTTACCAATCAAATGTGCAATGAAGGCAGTGAGAAGACCAAGCTAGGAGCTTATTGTTTACTTTCAACACTTGTTAAAGCCTGTTAGAAAGCATCATCCTTGATGTAATTCTCCTGATTTCACATATGAATAGAAGTTTTACAAAAATAGTTGAACTTACTTTGCCACTACCAGGTTTTGAACTACCAGGGGCCAAAACGGTACATGGCACAAGAAGATCCATTACTTAAGTCTGGGTGCAAAGTTTGGAATTAATTCCTCCCCTACTACCAAAGAAAGGTGTAAACACAGCACCTTAAAATTGTAACTTAGCAAGGGATAGCTTCACTCCCTTAGCAGTGTATGTATTTTTAGTTACTTTCCCAGTTATGGCAGGTGGCCTCAGTAAATGCTGGAGGGGGAATATCACATGGTTCACATGCTGGCTTGCACTGTATCTCATGCTACTGTGTCATGCTGTATTGTGGGTGATGAGGTAGACAGGAGGAGAGTGCATTGTATACCATAGACCAGTGGCTTGTAGAACTCCAAACATTTTTAAAAACAAATTTACAAAAGTTGCTATTTTTTGTTGATTTTGAGAAATGGGAAAATAAAATGATAATTTAAAAAGTCCCAAAATAGAACACTATCAAACTGGAGCATGGTGGGGAGGGTTGGAAATGCGACAGTTTACTTTAAAAACTAACTTCCCAAGTTCTGCTGTGGTTAATCTGTATCCTGTCTAAGGTGAGGGCATAACTGGGAAATGATGACAATGACAATGATGGAAATGGAAATAAATTATTCTATTTATTTATTTTTATCTCATCTTTTCCCTAGTACTTGGGACTCAAATGATGGAAATGGAAATAAATTATTCTATTTATTTATTTTTATCTCATCTTTTCCCTAGCACTTGGGACTCAAATTTTTAGAATGAAGGAGACACACGCATGGGTGCGCTGTGTCCTCCCATGGCCTGTGGTGCATATATTTATTTTAAAGCATTTGTGTACCATCCTTCCTTGTAGTAGATATCACGGCACTGCTAGTACACCTCCCCACAGTCTGTCCCACCACAGACCTTTTGTTGTCAGAAGTAAAGGACCAGATGGCACTCTCTGCTCCACTCCCATTCCACATGCAGAAGCCAACCAGGCTGGCAGCTGAATGTTACCTCAGCACTGGCAAAGGAACAACAAACTTCACTGCAGCTGACGGCAGCTAAGCTAGCAAAGGGGGCACAGGGCAGGCCATGTGTGGCACACATAGTTCCATCTTCCACTTTGCCATCATTTCCATGCATCTCAGCATTTACTGCCTGAGGCAACTATCTCACTCTGTCTAAAGGTAGGTCTGGCTCTGCCACTTCTCAAAGCACTTATGATCCTCAGTTGAGCTCCAATGCTACAAGTGTCCTCAGCTGAGAGAAAAGCCAGGCTACAGGGAGGTAAACTGTAGGCACAGGCTAAGCTGGCCCCCCCTTTTTTTTTTTTGCTTTAAAATTGAGTTTCCTGTATACAACCAGACCAAAATTGAGCTGAAACAGGGTAGTTCCACTGTCATATCTGGGATCTTTTCACAATGTACAATCATAACATGATGATTCCACTTTAACTACAGTGGCTGGATATTATGACATCCAGAAATCTATAATATGGGGAATCATTAAAGGTCTCTGGCTAAGAATTCTAAATATCCCTCCTTAAAGTGTAAATCCTTGGATTCCATACTGTGTTGCCATAGCAGTTACAGTGGAACAACAGTGGTATAATTGTGTTGTGTGAAAGGGCTCCCGGGTTGACTCTCACCTAAAATAGGTTATAACCTTCCAGTGTGAAGGATAACTGCATATTCTCTCCCCTACTGTGGTTTAAAGGTTGTCTAAACTAAATTAATTTAGATGCAGAAATAAGTAGCTGTCACTGTAACTGCCCAAATGTTTATTACTTCTTCTTTAGTCCTTTGACCTCTCTGGTTGCTTCCAACACATGGGGTCCCTCCCTCTGTCACTTGTGATTCCCCCATTCTTTTACCCCACAGATGGGCAGCCCGCTTGTCCCTCCTTTACCTGCAGACACGAAGAAGATGCCGGCACTAAGGATGATGTTATGTCGGGTTTTGTAGAACTCGCTGGCTGCAATGCAGAGTCCACCCATGAAAAGCAGAATCACACTCAGGATCGGAAAAATACTAGAGGCCCTTACAGCCCCTGCAAGCAAAGAAGAGGTGGGGTAGGGTTGGAAGGGGCATTGGGATGGGAGGAGAGGAAGGGGAGGAGTGATGGCATGTGTATGAGCCAAGAAGGGGAAGGGAAGAGAAACAGATGGGAGAAAAGTGGAGCAGGAAGAAACAGAAGGGAGGGTGAGGGTTGCAGTGAAGATGAACAAAAAGGACAGAGCAAAGAAGCACAGGAATTGGAAGGCCGGTGATGAGGAGACAGAAGGAGGAAAGAGAAAGAGAGCATCAACAGAAGAAGAGAGCTATTACAAATGAACTGTCAACATCTTGTTTATTAGAAACCAGCAGTGCACTTGGGGTGGGAAAGAGCAGTCAAAGGGCATCTGGTTGTGGGTAGAGATTTACCAGGGTGCCTTTATGCAACCAGAACACCCAAAAGCATATCTCTTTGATCAAACAGCCAGTGAAATCGAAAGGCCAGAAAACTATCATTAGCGCAGTGTGATATTCAGCATATAGGCAACAATTGCAGTCAGTGGAGACATTGTGGGGAAAATTAAAAAAGAAACCACACAGACATTTTGCTGAAGTGAATGTGGAGGACTTTCCTAAGGAAGTCAGAAGGACAATCCTTGTATGCATGCAGACATACACTTGAGGAAAACATATATGAATTGCACATAAATGAAGGCAGAGTCCTATGTGCTCAATCTCATCCATCCCATCCTCATATAATCCAGCCAGCAGATGGCAGTAGCATGCAGATATTAAACAGACATGTACACACACACACACACACCACACATGTGCACGCACACACACATCCCACCCTCTCACAGTGTGTTTCAGGTTGAGACATGTAGCATATGGGCAACTCTTCTCCTTGCAATTGCTATTTTAATGATTGCTCTTCATTAGTGTTTCTTGTAGCAAACAGATAAAGTGTGGATGTTTCACAGATATATATACACATTCATATATATACATGTATGAGGGATCCTTGACTGGGCTTTGTATCCAGATGTACATGACACCCGTGTTTTACATAAGTGCTATGGGAAACATCAGTGTCACCATCTTCTGTTGCAAGTATGTATAACAGCCACCTAAAATATTTAATCCTCAAAAGCACTAATGCAGTTTAGAATGACCAGTACACAAATAAATGCACACGAAAAATAGGTAAAATGTATTAATTCACCATTCGCTAACCACTTTTTTTGTTTGAAAAATAGGGCAGATGTGATAAAGTGAACCAATCTATTATATATCTTTAAAGCATGTTCCATTAAAAAAAAAAAAGAAACTACGGGGGGTTGCAGACTGTCAAAAATAGTGTGAATTCAGTCCACTTTTAGGGTTAGGGTTAAGGTTAGGGAATCATGGGAACAGAATTTTATTGTGGCACTAGAGTTCTCTGACAAAGAAGGTTCAATGTCTTAGAAAAATAACAATTCCCATGATTCCCTAGCACTAACCCTAACCCTAAAAGTGGACTGAATTCACACTATTTTTGACAGTCTGCAACCCCCCAAAGAGTCCCTAGGAAAGACTAAAATCTGATAGCTTTAGTTACTTCTGCTTTGTTCTCACAATCTTATGGCAAGACCTTTCAAACCTTCTTTCCTTCTGTGTCCTTAATCTCCACCAATTATTAGAAGTACACTCATCCCTCCACATTTGCTGGGGTTGGGGCACAGGACCCCCCATGAATGTGGAAAAACCGCAAATAACAAAAACACTATGTTTTTACCTGAGAGAACAGCTTTTTAGGAATCTCTAGGTCCTCCAGTGCAACTCTGTGGTCATCATCTGCCAGACATTGACCACAGAGTTGTTCTGGAGGAGCTACAAATGCCTAGTGGAGTGTTCTCTCTAGGAATCTCTAATGAGATTTCGGTGCGGCTTTTAGTTGTGCTGGAGGACCTAGATATTCCTAGAGGGAACATATTAATAAAATCTGTGAATAATCAAATCTGCAAAAGTCAAAGCTGCAAATGTGGAGGGATGAGTGTATACCCCCCATGATGCCACAGCAAGACAGGTGTCATAATGCAGGGAAGTAAGGAAACTCACATGAGACATTTGGGTAGAAGGAAATGGTTAGCAGCAGCAGCAGCAGCAACAGCTTTCTTTCCTGGGAAGATGATAGGATGATAGGATCCTAAGCTAAACTATCATGTTTGGTCTCATGAATGTAATGGAAGTCTCCACAGATGCATCAAGTTAAGTCACTGCCACAGTTTAGCAAGGGAGATGTGGGTATGGAACCAGGCTGACATGCCAACAGTTTAAGGGGATATCAGTAGGCACCATGGCACCTGAACTGTGAAGTTATTCAGGACCCAGACAACTTTTGATATGGCTGGGAATGTGACTCCTCCTGTAAGACCAGTAATGCATGACTAGTTGCATCTGATAGGAACTGGATTGTGAACAATGTCTAAATCATGAGTTTGACCCTTGACAATGTAAATATGCTCAGGAATGGACAGACATTGGTTTACTAACAGACTAGTATGGCTCTCCCAGAAGGGCATATAATAATCCTTCATGGATGCTGCATAGCAATTTAAACAGCAGTTGAATTATAGCCCCTATAATAGGGATGGGCAATTTGTTGCCCTCCAGGTGTTGGATTGCAATTTCCATGATCCCTCACTATTAGCTGGCCTGACCTGGACTGATGGGAATTTCAGCCCAGCATCTGGAAGGCCAGAAATGCCCACTCTTGCTCTATCATGAAAGTCTTGAACTGGTATATATGATGTCAGAGATTGTGTTTGTATGAGTCAGTTGGCAAGTGAAAAGAATTGCAGTAGAACCCTCTAATACAGAGGCCAGTGACTGAAGCAAATGTAAGGAAACTTTACAGCAAGCCCTGTATACTTTGAGTTGTGTCAGTTCTTCATCAAGGGAACATTTATTTGTTTAAAAATCTTCCCTTACCTACTCTGGGTGAAGCTTTCCAATAACGGTAGGCAACTTTGGTGGGTCTGGGGCCTTTTTATGTCCTTGAGGTCTCTTATGTCTCATGAGCTGCATGAACTCCCATAACCCCCACCCCCCCAACTCCAAATCTGAAGGAAAGCAAAATCTGAATTATCAAGGGGTTCATGGATTTTTTAAAAAATGTTAAACAATGCAGGGGAGTTCTATACCTTATTTAAAAGCAGGATCTCTACCTCTGGAGATTTCTAGGAGAGTCAATTCACTTTTTTTTTTAAATCAGAGAAAGGGCACCTCTTTATAATCTTTATTTTCTTCTGGAAGTGGATAATAAGCAGTTGTTCTGAGGAGGTGCAAATAACATTTAAACTCCACCCTGCATTTGTCCCTTACTTAAGAGCAAATATAGCTCAAAATTGGTTAGGAACTTATGGAAAATTGTGCGACAGCAACATTTCCTACACCCTTTGAATCAAATTTCACCACTTTGAAAGTGTGTGCAAGCACACATGCATGCGCGCGTGCACACACAAACACACACATTTGTGCATTTAAGGGGTGGTACATGTCATACTGAACAGGATACAAAGTATACATGATAACAAGCACCCATTGTCACTATTCCATATTGAGTAAGCTCCAGTTTTTGTGCCTTCCTTGGTTTTCCTTTGGCTCTTTCAATTCTCTTGTCAAGTACAGAAGGCGATCACACACCACACCATTCTGTTTTCCATCTGATTTGGCCAGGTGTTATGTTGTTTTGCTCAAGAAGGCATGAATTTTGTGTAAATGCACAAAACCACAAACACATGGGAAGGTTGTTTTTTTTTAACATGCTATTGATACTTCTGTACATGAACAGAATGTTGCTTATGCACAGCTATGTGGAAAAGCTAGAAGCTATCATGTCCAAGTCCAGAACACATCTTGAAAAAGTAAATTCTTCAAGTTTTGGTCTAAAGGATTTCAAAGCTGTATTAGACAGACAAGACAAATATCTCTTGCCTTTCCCAGATTTCTGGCCACGTTTCAGAGATGGTGCTATGCTATGCTAATGACTTCTGGAAAGCACTAATGAGATTTAACAGTGGGGGATGTCAGCAAATGCCAGGAGATATTCACCATCTGAGGACGATGCCCTACATACTGAGGGATCTTTTTTTGAGACTATGGGTGTGTGCATCCCAGTTTGCTTCCCCCCCCTTCCATACATCGCTTATTAAAACAAATTAAAAAACAACAGAGAGTTTGTGGCAGCAATGCAGGGCCTTTTCTAGTCAGTTTTAACTGGCTGGAAAAGGATTTTTACTCCAAACACATCATGCAAAAGCAAGCCTATCCATGCAAACTAAGCTCATTTTGTAGGATTTGTTGCTATTAGCAGTGGAAGTGTAGTAGTAATATTTGGAGTGCATGCACTCATCCTGACAGTTCCCATAACCGCTCTTACATGGTGAACCCAAAATACAAGCAACTGTGTCAATCTAGTTAAAGGAAAGAAGCTCTAGCAGTTTTAACCTCAACTGGGAGCACATCTTCTGTAAAACCAATAGGACCTGTCCATTTGAGATCAAGTCATCTCAAAATATTTTGCACTGCAGTAAGGGGGCTCAGAAGAATATGGCTGGCATTCTGTTCAGCAGTTATGACACTGTAAGCTGGATCTGCCATCTTGTAACTACTGGGGATTCATATTTATAGCCATAAATGACCAAACATGAATCCCAAATCCTACCTTTGCAGCCTGGAAGCACCTGGACTGAAGTGTTTCCAAGGTGCTGCAAACTGAAGTGCTAGGGAATGATGTCTACAGTGCTCTTCTGGCTATGAGGTGTACTGAGACAAGCAGTTGTAGCAGGACCCTGAGACATCCAGCTGTTTGTTCTTGATGCACCCACAACTGGGAGAGCACTGCAGACACCCCTGATCTGCAGTATCTCAGGGGGGTTGCAGACTGCCAGAAATAGTGCAAATTGAGTTCACTTTTAGGGTTAGGGTTAGTGCTAGGGAATCATGGGAACTGTATTTTATTGTGGCACCAGAGCTCTCTGACAGAGAAGGCTCAATGTCTCAGAAAAAAACAGTTCCCATGATTCCCTAGCACTAACCCTAACCCTAAAAATGGATTCAATTTGCACTGTTTCTGGCAGTCTGCAACCCCCCTCAGAAACACTTTGGCTAGGGTGCTGCTAGTCACAAAGGTAGGATTTGGGGGCTGGCATTATTAGGCATAACTATGACAACAGAACTCTGTTGCTGTAGTTACATTGACAGTACAAAGTTTTGACCTTTATTTTTGCTAAAAAAATATTTCTATGTAATGTTAGGAATGCAACTAAACTGAAAGGGGACAGGGAAGTCTTGAGTGGATGGGAGAGGACACCTGCTCCTTACTGATAAAAGAAAAGTCCTGGTTCTTCTACCTTAGGAACCCAGCTCTGCTATGTCACTGTCTGTTTCAGAGTGTGGATCCATTTGCAACTCTATATGTCTGAAGCCACTCTGCCTTACAGAAATCCGCCTTTGTCTAGAGAGGTGGAGAAAATTCACTGCCATGTCTGTTTGTGCAGGTGGATGGATTCTACATCCATGGATTAAACAACTTCAACATATTCAAAAAATGAATAAAATAAATCCAAAAAAGCAAACCTTGATTTTATCCTTTTATATAAGGGACACCATTTTACTGTGCCACTGTATATAATGGGACTTGAGGGTCCATGGATTTTGGTATCCACAGCAGGACCTGGAAACAAACCCCAGTGGATACCAAGGGCCCATTGCATTTTGAGTTTATGATCTTGGCATTTCTGTGCACAAAACTGATCCACAGAAAGAAGCATGATTGCTTGCTGTTTGTATAATATCACAGCTCTCTGGAAAAGTATGGAAATAGATATTGCCAGATCACTACAATGTGTTGTATATGTGACTGCCTTTTGAAAATAGTCCAGAAACATTAGCTTATACAAAACATGTCACAAAGAGTCCTGACTCGAAGCAGGGATTATGGTTATATTACACCAGCATTGTGCCATCCTTACTGGCTTCCAATTTATTTCTAGGTCCCATTCAAGGTGATGCTTTTAACCTTTAAACCCCTTCATAGTATCTTGAAGGGCAGCTTGTTCTGTTGTTTTCCTACCCACGCCCTGAGATCATCATCAGAGGCTTTGCTCTGAGCACCCCAATATACTGAGATGCATTGGGTGGCTTCTTAGTAGCAGCTGTATTTATTTATTCATTCATTTATTAATTAGGTTTTGGCCTGCTTCTTTTAAGTGTGATTGGTGGGAATCAGACAGTGAGAAGCAGAGGGCAGTCTGCTAGAACAAACTGATCTTATTTCTGCCCCCTAAAACAGATTGGTTGCTCAAGTGCTTCCAAGATAGATGTAGAACTGAATGCAAGCTCTGATGGACAGGGCAGGGACAGTCTTAATGAAACTCTGTGCCAGATGATGTATCAGTTGCCCCACTTTTCAGTGAACTACCAGCATCTTCCTCAGGGCCATGAATGAGGCTTTTCCTTCCATTTCTACCTCCATGAAAGATCTGTCCAAATCCTCCCAGCCCCTTAGCTTCTGAAGAAAATATGCAAAGAAGCATGGGGCCTCTGAAGGTTTAGCTAGTAATATGCAGATGTGGAGTTTCTGAAAGTCTGATCAGCCTACTTAATCTCTCAGTTGCTAGAAGTTCCTTACTGGGAAGAACAGCCACTTTCTTGTCCAGCCAAGCAGTTTCTGCAGAGATCTGTCCAGGGTACTGAACAGTTTCTCTGTCCTTTGCTTGTCTCTCTCCTCAGACTTGCTTCCTTAGACAGGGCCTTGTGGTATTGACCACGCCAGACCTTCCTGAACCTGAACTAGTATGCTCCCAAGAGATGACACAATTCTATCAGAAATATGGTAAGAACCAAGAAAACTACTGCTTTCCTGGGATCTTCCCAGATTAAGGTATTATGCAAGTCATCTATGCAATGCCAAAGACATAGAGATGCACCCAAATGTCAGGCTTATAAGTTCTAGCAAGTTGCTTTTGGATTTCATCTCTCTCCTTGCCTTCTCTGCAGTAGTACCCCATTTCTACAGAAGGATGACTGACATCAACTTGGCTGGTTTTATGGTGTAAAATGAGGACCTCTGTCTGCCCAGGCATTTTAGAGGGTTCATCTGCTCTTGTTATATTTTGCTACATGTTAATTTATTTTGTGATTGTATTTTGTATTATATGATCATTTCCCCCCTCATTCATGATACCTTTAGCCTAAAGTCAGAACCAATAAATAAATAGGCAAATAAATGAATTCGTTACCAAGAGAAGGATCAAATGATCAAAAGATCATCACCAAAAGGACTCCTTTGACTGCGCAGTTATATGTGTGGTGTTGCACAGATAAACACCATGAACATGCATATACCTATCATATCTTGATCTCCTTCTTCCTCTAAGTGACACACTCTAACACTTCCTGCATTATATTCTCACAGATTGGAAATAAAGATATTCTGGGACCACATCAAAGCTTTGTAGCTGAATAGAGAGTCAAATCCACAGCTTCCTGGTTCAAACCCAACCCTGGATCTTATTGGTTCCCCATCAACACACAAACACATTAAAAGAAGTTGTAAAACCTACTATAAGGATAACCCTGTTGGATCAGATTAAAGGTGCATCTAGTCCAGAATTTTGTTGTCACAGTGGCTGCCCCAATCCCCATGGGAGGCTCATACATGGACATAGTGTTGATGGGATACTCCTGCATGTGCTCCTCAACAACTGCTGTACAGATGCATCTTGTCTGTGAACCCATGTATCATCAATAGCCATCATGACTACTAGCTACCGATAGTATTTTCCTATATTCATTGTACAATTCAAAGCCATGACCATCATTACAACACTATTTTCCTACCAAAGGGAAGGCTCTTGAAATCAAGCTTCTTTTTATTGTCCTTTGAGATACTTTGGGGGCATAACCAGCAAAAAACAGCCTCTAAATATCTGAATAAAATAAAAAGGAACTTTAGCACCATGATGGTATGAGCTAAATGCATGTCCCAGTACAGAGTAATAGTGCAAAGAAGGTAGGACATTAGAGTGTTATCCAACGTATATCTAATCAGAAGTAAGCTCCACTAACCTCAATGAGGATTACTATTAGGTAAATGAGGATAAGATGGCATGCTCCTAAATGTGCCTGGGCAGCTGCTTGAATCCTTATCATTAACAACTCTCTCAGGATACCTACTTGCACACTTTTGGAATCCAGACAGAGAGTATGGAAACTTCTCCCCCAATGTTGAAGTCCCCAACCTTTGTCCTATGACTTAATCCACAACAAAAATGGAGCCAGAAAGACACAGGTCAATATATGGAACTTTTTGGCACTAACGGGCTACCACAGTCTTTTTATGGGAAGTGTTGATACTTATTTTCACTTCTTGTTATGTTTTTTAAAATCTTTAAAATCTCTTTTAATTCAATGTTTTGTTTTAATATCATAGCTATGTAATTGTTGTTAAATTTCACTTTAAGATGTATAACTTTTTGGTGGGCTCTGTTTTGTGCTATTTCAGGTTGTAAGCCACCTTGGCTCCTGCACTGAGAGAAAGGCAGAACAACTGATTGAATAATATTCTGCACTGTAAAATGTGAAGCGGGACTCTCTTGCAAGGTCTGCTTTCAAGATCATGGACCTGAGATGAATCCACACACAACAACATTTTACAGAACTTTGCCTTAGTACTTTAGATTCTTCTCTCTTTACTTGTACCTTGGTTTTTTAAAAAAGTATGGTTTGCCTTTGAAGTTCTTCTCCATCAATATGTATTGCACTTTCCCCCTCTTCTGATAATCAAAACTGCTGGTGTCCCAAATTTGGTGTATTTCCCCAGCTAGGACACCAGCTGCCCCTATGAGCAGAAGATATATTGGACAGGTGAGGTAGCTGAGGAGACACAGTGGAAGACTAGCCCAGTTAACAAATTAGTTGAATGTCATCAACATTTTGCAGTCAGAAAGTCTCCTTTGCACTGAAATACACTTCATCATAACTGTGTTTATTCCTGTTTTAATTATTAGAAAAACAATATGGAGGAAATGTGTTCAAGGGAACCAGGAAAGGCATGAGATGGAACCTTTGACTCCAGAATGTTTCAAAGCACACACACACAGATAGGCTAAGAGGTGCTGTTTCACTTGTTTCCCCCCCCCCTTTTGCCATCCCCAGTGTGCCCATCCTCAAGGGAATGAATGTTGTATAATGTCATCAGCCAGAGAACGAAGGGCATCCAGCAGCATTCAGCACACATAATAGTTCAAAGGAAAAGAAGCTGCACACTTACGGAGGAAATATTCTGCTGTGTCGGCTTCATACTCTGTGTCCTCGAGGAAGTGATCGATTTGCTTACACAGACCTTTAAAATTCCCTACAATACAAGAGGAGAAACAACAAATGAGAACATCAGAAACTGAAGCAACCCAGCTCTCCTTTTGTCCTCCTCTTTGGCTTGCTTTCCATCAGGTCTTTTCCACAGATGATTGTTTTTGCCAGGCAACAAACATGCCATTCAGAAATCTGGAGATGTTTACTCCTGCTAGCATATGTCTCCAGCAGTCAAAGTGCAATATTTTGGGGCTGAAGAAAATATGATTCTCTCCTCCCACCCCTCTAAGCAACTGTTTGTGTTTCATACAACCATGCAGTATGCAATTACAGAAGTGTCACAGTCACCTACTGGACAATGCCCTTGCCATTGCTGTGCTGAGTCTGTGTCATTGTGAGCATTTGATTAACTCTCTAGCTTTATTAAAAAGAGACTTTAAAGGCTGGGCACTCCCTAGTGTGCTATTCAAATGTGGAGCACTCTGGCACACATTTTAAAAATACAATACAAATATATGAAGTTACCTGTAGATATGTGCCACATTAAAACAAACAAACAAACAAACAAACAAACAAACAAACAAACAAACAAACAAACAGTCCCCAGATGTCCCACTAAATCATAACACTCACTGGATGACCTTGGACCAGTCACAGATTCACTTAGCCTGGCCTATGGGAAAGCCCTGTATGTTGTTTCCAGTTTTTTGAGGAAAGGTAGGATATAAATGTAGCTGACAAAAGAAAGACCTGCAGTGCTGAAGCTCTCATCTTCCCTGATGGTAAAAGGTCAACAAACAATTTCCTGCTGCAAATTTGTTTCCCTGGTGTTTAAGCTACCCTTTCCTCCAGGTATTATGATAGGACATTTTGTCCCAATGAAAGGAGATTCTAGTTAGGGTCTATAGGTAAAGGTAAAGGTAGTCCCTTGACATCAATGTCTAGTCATAACTGACTGTAAGAGACGGTGTTCAACTCTGTTACTAAGCCGAAGAACCAGCATTGTCCGAAGATGACTCTGGGGGTCATGTGGCCAGCATGACTACATGGAATGCTGCTACCTTCCCACCAAAGTGGTATCTGTTTGTCTACTTGCATCTGCATGCTTTTGAACTGCTAGGTTGGCAGAAGCTGGCACTAGTGACAGGAGCTCGCCCCATCATGCAGCACTCAAGCCTTGAACTGCCAATCTTCCAATCTTAAAATCGTAGAATTAGTGTCTTAACCACTAAGCCACCACATCCCTACAGTTAGGGTCTAATTTCATGCTAAAAATAAAATTTCTATGGGGCCATCTTGGGATCTTCTAGAAAAATTCTTGGGATTGTGTGCCATACTACACAAACACATTACAACACATACTTATATTTGTATAAGCCAAGTGAACTACAAGACACTTTCATCCACAACTGCTTAAATATGTTTGCCGATATGGCACTGGCATTTATATACCCAGCTCTATACATTATGCCTGAAATCCTACACCAGACTTGCCTAGTCCAAACCACCAGCAGCTGTTGTCCTATGAGACCCTTACACTGAATGGTAACACTGAGCAACTGAATGCAAAACAAATGTGGGAGTGAATGCTCAGCTGAATGCATAACTGAATACACAACTAAATGCACATCTGTATGAGTCTTGGAACCACATGTGCAACTCTGCTTCTGCAACTTTGAACTGAATATGGATATTGTCTAACTCAGGGACAGGCAACCTTTTTCAGACCTGGGCCGGTCTGCCGTCACCCAGGTCTTGGCTGGGCTGAGGGGGGGGGGGAATGGCGGCATGCGCGCTCACGTGTGCGTGCACACCCTCCTCCTCTGCGCGCAACCCCCCGCGCACGCGGCCACCACGCCCACTACTGCGGCCACCGCCGTAGCACGTGCGGCTGCAGCCACCACGGCGCATGTTGCGGCCGCCATTTTGAATGTCAAAATGGCAGTCGTGACATGTTTGCGCATGCACAAGAGTACTGCGCATGCACAACCACATCGCAACCGCCATTTTGACTTCCAAAATGGCGATTGCCACGAGCGCAGCCGAAAACGCGCTCCGATGGCGGTGAGCGGCGGTGGCGGTGGCGCGCGGCAGCGGCGGCAACCTTCGGCCTGGGCCGATAAGTCTGGGGCCCGGGGCCTTAACCGGCCCCCGGGCCGTAGGTTGCCGGTCCCTGGTCTAACTACTTTCATAGGGAAACACATTCATGCATAAGAGACTCAATCTTTGCAGACTGACAGAAATAGTGCAAACTGAGTCCACTTTAAGGGTTAGGGTTAGGGAATCATGGGAACTGTATTTTATTGTGGCATCGGAGCTCTCTGACAGAGAAGGCTCAATGTCTCAGAAAAAAAATCAATTCCCATGACTCCCTAGCACTAACCCTAACCCTTAATGTGGACTCAATTTGCACTATTTCTGGCAGTCTGCAAAGCCCTTGTGTTTCCAAACTATGATTCTTATTGATGAAGATGATATTTTTAAAATCTATGTATTGTTTGTTTGTTTGTTGTTGTGTGCCTTCAAGTCATTTCTGACATGGCAACCCTAAGGCAAACCTATCCCAGGATTTTCTGGGGATGAGAATGTGTGACTCACCCAAAGTCTGGGTTTCCATGGCCAAGTGAGGAATCGAAAACTGGTCTCCAGAGTTGTAGTCTGATGCTAAAAATCACTACACCACACTCGCACTCTCCACCATGCTGTATTGTTTATAGTGCTTTTATTTGTTGTGCATTGCTGTGGGAGCTGTGAGGTGATTTATAAATACTACAAACAAGCAAGTAAGCAAACCATTAGTACATTATGTGCAGCCAGAGTTACACCTCCATAAATATGTCCCCATATTTACAACTTCAAATTTGGTGTGGCTATGTTAAGGTTTGGGTTTTGGAAAGCGCTTCTATCCCAAGGATCAGTACCAATATCCATTGCCCTTATCACTATGAATCAATTGCTTAATTTATGCTTTGCTTGTCCCTCCCAAAAGTGGGACTCCAGTTGGCTCACAGAATAAACACAGATACAAGTAAAACCACACAAATAGATAAAAACACATCAAAAATTCAGGTTAAAATAATATTAAACTGGCTATAGAATTAAAATCATATGAAACATTAATTTAAAAGCATAGATTAAAAACAGTAGAGCACTAAAACAGAAAACCCATTATATAAAACAACCTGTTCCTAAATGCCTGCTGGAATGGAAAAGTCTTTGCTTGACAGTGAATGGACAGCAAAGAGGGAGGTGGTCTGGGCTGCATCTGCACTGCAGAAATAATCCTGTTTGACACCATCTTAACTGGAATTCTGGGAATGGTAGTTTCTTATGGCACTAGAGCTCTCAGATAGAGAAGACTAAATGCCTCTGTTAGGAAGGATCTATTTAGGGGACTTTATAATTAGCTCAAATATGCAAGAGTGGGGCCCTAACAACACCCCGCGAGACCGGAGTACCCATATGTATACCAGAAGACTAAGAGATCCCACAATGGATGACGCTGAGACAGGCTTCTTCAATCAAGGTCTAAATATCTAAATATTTATTAAAGGGGGAAACTGCACACACACAAATATAGTATACACACACACACTGCACACTTGAAGTAAAAGGAGTGGAAGCAGGAATAGTTTGAGATGGGCCAGACTACGGGAGGTACTCACTTCCGAAGGCTTCTCCGGGATCCGCTGTGGATGTGGATGATGATGATGAAGCATGGCCACTGAAATGGGGGGAAGGGATGGCCGATGGAGCTATGATCAGAGCACAGACTGACATGGAGCCACGCTGCACTCCAAAGATAGCACATGGAGTCTAAAAATCATAATGGTTTGGCTGAAGCCTGGACAAAGGTGTTAATTGCCTTAGCTTTGTTAAACCTAGGTGTGAGACCAGTCAAACTAATGCATTTGGTTTTGATTCAATCAAGGAAGGAAGGATGGAGAAAGAGGGTGTTGTTAAATCTGATCACTGCCCCATCAAGAGTGAGACTCAGGACAAACAAGTCCTTTTATGTTGACTTTTGGGGTAATGGTCTTTCCCTTTTAGCAACTCCCAAAACTGTCTGGTAGTGAATTTTCCAGTTGTTTGGGCAGGCTCTCCTGATGCCTACCTGACTTGCCATCTAGAGGATTATGGCTGACATCCCACAGAGGTCAGTTCGGGGTCATACAGGGAACTCCACATGTGTCCCAAAATTTTATTAATTTCATATTTGCTAACACCTCATAAAACTACAATTCCCAGTATTCAACAGCTCTGAGCCACAGGAGTTAAAGTGGTGTCAAACTGGTTTATTTCTGCAGTGTGGATGTAGTCCTAGTCTCCCTAGGAAGAGAGTTCTAGAGTCGGAGCAGACACGTGGAAAGCCCTCTCCCACCTTCCCACCAGATGTGCTTATGAAGGTGGATGGGATTGAGAAAAGCATCATCAAGTATGAGTATCTCATGCTTGATGGTCATTTTATCTGTGCAAATCATTTACATTCATATTGGCTCTGAGCACAGCAGAGAATGGGCATGGATATGGCAACAGCAGCAGCATTAGAGGGACAGCAGGCTAGGCATGTTGTGGAAGCAAAAAGATCTTGAGTGGGTGAACCTTTTAACACTGCAGTGTCCTACATCTGAATACAGAATTAGTAGAAATCTAGTCTTAGCTGATGTGACTGAGTGCAATGTGGAGTGAAGTGGCACTCTGCTAGTAAGTGTTTCTGTGAAGGAC
Source organism: Phrynosoma platyrhinos (assembly GCA_020142125.1). Lineage (NCBI taxonomy): Eukaryota > Metazoa > Chordata > Lepidosauria > Squamata > Phrynosomatidae > Phrynosoma > Phrynosoma platyrhinos. The sequence continues at coordinate 186,435,899 of CM034708.1, read as the reverse complement.
AATGGGAGTGTAGATCACAGAGAAATGTGAACAGAAGTGCAAAGCAGCAACACCAAGGAGTGCATGTGTACTGTGTAGTCTCTCTCAGAATAACTTCAACTCTTTTATAAGATATTGTTTGTTTCCAACCTTGAAACCTTGTGATGGTCTTGCATTACTTTAGTTGTCATACTTCATAACAATGAATTCATCAATGGCCTTGGGAATTCCTTACTTTCTTAAAAGAATTACAGCCCCTAAGCTTCCTTGAGGAGAGAATGAATAGCCCAGTGGTAAAATAACTTTCTTTTTCCACCAGAGGTTGCCTGTTCAAATCCTTGGAGAGAGCCAGAACATGATGTAGTGATTAGTGTCGGATTGGGACTTGGGAAATTCAGTTTTCGGTTCCCCACTGAGTCATGAAGCTCTTTGGGTAACCGTGAGGATCTCAAACTGCCCTGCTTTCTAGAGTAGTTGTGACCATATAGTGAGGAACAGGAAGCCCATGTGCTCACCTTGAACTCATTGAGACAAAGGTGAAATAAAAAACATAAGTAATAAAAAAAATAATTAACCCTGGAGTATAGATAGGAAGGGCTAAACTAAGCACCAGAGCTCTCTGACAGAGAAGGCTAAATGTCTCACAAAACTACAGTTCCCAGAATTCCTTAGCATTAAGCCAGGGCAATTAAAGCGGTCTCAAAGTGGATTGTTTCTGCAGTGTGGATGGGACCAAGACTTAACATTTTAAGTTCTAGTGTTCATGATTTACTTTTTAAACTGTGGCATGGATGTTTTTTTTTAAAAAGTCCCTTGCAGAGGGTGGGATTGAGTTGGAGGGAAGGATTTGACCTTCCCCCTGGCATGGGTCCCAGTCTGAACTCTACTAGTTTTCTGCATGAACTGGGTGTATGTGCACAGTGGGCTATTTGAAATGGGAGGAAAGCACCTCCTGCACTCACAGGAGCTTTCATTTCATTCAAATAACTGCCCTTGTATCCAAACCCCTGAGCCAGTGTTCTATAGTGGTTTGGGTGGTGGACTAGGACCCAGGAGACCAGCCATGGAACCCACTGTGCGACCTTGGTCATGCCATACTCTCTCAGTCCCAGAGGACTGCAGTGGCAACCCCCCTCTGAACAGATCTTGTCAAGAAAACCCCATTACCTTAGGGTAACCATTAGTCAGAAATGACTAGAAGGCTCACAACAATAACAACAACAACAACAACAACAACGACCCTTAATTTTGACTGGAACTGCAATAGAGGCAAGTGGCCAAAGCACCTCCTCTGTACAATGGATCCAACCCAGGTCAATCTCTAAAAAGCTTTTTATTTTTGTAAAAATGTACACTAGACTTAAGTAGCAAGCAGTATCGTTCTAACATAGTCCACATATGGTTTGTTACTGTTGTTGTGTGCCTTGAAGTCATTTCCAGTTTATGGGAACTCTAAGGTGGCGCAGTGGTTAAATATCTGTACTGCAGCCACTCACTCATAGACCACAAGGTTGCGAGTTCAATACTAGCCAGGGCTCAGGCTAGACTCAGGCCTGCATCCTTCCGAGGTCGCTAAAATGAGTACCCAGCTGTTGGGGGGCAATGAGCTTAAACCGGATAGTTGTAAACCGCTTAAACACCCCATAGTGCGGTATGAAGCGGTATATAAATGAAGCTGCTTTGCTTTGCTTTAAGGTGAACAAATCACAGGGGTTTCTCAGCAAGATGGTTGGGTGTGTGTGTGTTGTGTTGACTTCATCTGAGGCTGAGAAAATGTGACTTGCCCAAGGTCACCCAGTAGTTTCCCATGGTTGAGCGGCATTCAAACCCTGATCTCCCAAAGTGCTAGTCCAACACTCAGACTACTACACCACACTGGCTCTTCCCACACATGGTTACTCTCCTGAAAATCAATTTAAAATGTAAGTTCTTTCACAATTGAAATACTTGCTGGAACAGAGAGCATTTTCTGGAACTCTGAACTAGACCTTCATCTTTAATGTTAGCCAAATATAACAGAAAACCAGCTCAATCAAAATGCCAGGCATCTTTTGAAGGGTCAGACCAAGGACAACCAGGACAAAACCAGGACAAACTCAATTACCAATCTCAGTAAATGGGTTTGCTAGGAGTCTCAGCATAGCTAACAGATTTAACAGTACAACAGCTTGCCTGCCACAAGGAGCATTTCCTTTGATTTGCAACTGACTGATTTGTGACCGACCTGATTTGTGACCTTCAGTTAAGCATAACTGAAATGTTTCACTTTCCATAAAACAATGATGAAGGCCTAATAATTTATAAGCTGAACGTATGGTGATGGTCACCATCATTTGGGAGTGTTGTTGGCATGCACATCTCCAGTTTGGAAAAGTTACTTTTGGAGATGACAATGCTCAGAATGACCCAGCCAGCATGGCCACTGGGAGCTGTAATCCAAAACAGCAACTTTCCCAAGCACTGCCTACACATAGGTTTATTCATTTTCTTTCTGCTATTACACATTTTTGAATCAAAGTAGAAAAGAAAAAGGGTCACAACAGCAGGAAGAAAAACCTGCCAATTGATAGGTTGCTTGCCGCTGCAAAATGAATGGCTTGTTGTGTATAGCCATTTAAAATGTCCTCCAGGTGGCAGCTGTTTTATGTGCGCCCACCCATCCTGAAGTGCTCCAAGGAGGCTGGTGGCCATTTTGTAGAGCTGACAGTTGAGTACAGCTGTGACTGAAGCATTCAGCTTATGCTTCGCTGGCCAAACAATAAATGAGTTTTTAAATGGTATGTGACATCAACACTGAATCATGGTTACTGAAACCTGACTTAACTTCTCTATGCCCTGACTCAGCACCGTGACCACATTTCCAGCTTTGGATGAAGCAAAAGTTGGCAAGCCACATGTATGCTTCACTCCCACAGAGATTTTTCTGTTCCCTACTTTTCCTTCAACTTTCCTCTGCATTGTCCATATCCAGAATTTTCACCTGTTCTCCTTGGCCCAGAGTGGCAGTCATCTCCTGGGAGTAAATCGTTACAAACAAATAGCGAATTATTTGTAATAAATTCTTCCTCTAGTAATGAAGATATAACTAAAATAGCTTGCATTTTATTATAAAGTACAATTACTTTAGAATTATAACTCGTAATCTCATCAAATTCTTTTTCTAGCAATGATGATATAACTAAAATATCTTGCATTTTATTATAAAGTACAATTACTTTAGAATTATAACTCATAATCTCATCCCTATTATAATGTAACTATAATTTTTCTAGACTTCCCCAGTTATGGGGTGTTGCCTCACCAAGTAGCAGAGGAGGAATATCACATGGTTTAGGTGTTGCTTTGTGTTGTTGCCTCATATGCTTTTGTTGAGATGATAATGACATGGTGTGCATTTTATATTACTGGCCAGAGGCTTGAAATTTTCAATATATTTAAAAAAGTAGCTAAATGTTACTATTCTAGTAAATATTTATGATTTTTTTTATTTAAAAAATCAACTATAATGGTAATGAAGGTAGAGTGGGTCTTGGAAATATAACAGCAACTAATTACATGTTAAAAAAACAAATTGGTACTGGATTGTATGCTATTGATTGGCTTTTATATGGTTTAGAATATGTTATGCTATTGATTGGCTTTTATATGGTTCAGAATAATTCCCATAATCTGAAAAAAGTGAAGAATGGCTGAATATAAGTTAGAATTTATGACTTGGTTTGAGTTCAGGAAGTCATATTTGGGTTTGGAATGATGTTGGTTGCATGTTAGAGGTGATGTTATTTGTTAGTTTGAATATATGTTGGTGTCTGTGTCAATGATTGTGTTATTTTATGTTCTGTGGTTGTATTAAGGGATATGATTTTTATTATCTTAATAAAATATTTTTTTTTAAAAGTGGCTTTCCATACTAGAGTCGTCATTGCATTTCAAATGGTCACACAGCTATTTTGTACTATGGAATCATAAAACGATAGAGTTGGATGGCCACAAGGGCCATCCAGTCCAACCCACTGCCATGCAAGAAGACACAATCAAAGCACTCACAATAGCTGATTATTCAGCCTCTGCTTAAAAACTTCCAAAGAAGGAGACTCCACCATTCTCCGAGGCAGCATATTCAACTACAGGATTTGATATATAGGGAGTAATGCTATTTTTTCTTATGTTTAGGAAGGTAGAAAAACTAAACAATGGATAACAGCAAGGAGAGAAGGAGAAGACTAGGCCAATTGAATAGGTCTCAGAGAAAAGCCAGAAGCCATTTTAATGGAGAGTGAGTGAATAGGGGAGTTCATTGTTGTGTGTTTTTGTTTTGTTTTTTTTGTTAGGTGTATGTATGTGTCCATTTTGATAATTATTAATAAATAAAAATTTCAAAATGAAAAGACAGACAAGATAGTGATTTAGCCAGCTTAAGAACACAGGGATAGCTGGAGTTTATACTGTATCTCCAGGAAGAAAAACAAAGAATGATCCTTGTGATAAACTCACTTTGACTACAGCCATGCAGCCTCTCTCCTCCTTCTCAGAAAAAGTGCAGGCAATTAAACAGGTGTCCTAGATGGAAACCATTAGGTTAGCCAGTGCTCCAGTCTTGTCAGGAGCTCAAAGAGGGAGAGACAGTTACCCATCATCAAGATGAGCCTTCATTACATAACTAGCTACAAACAGGTCCTTGAGTCATGGGGTCAACAAGGAAGGCTTCAATTATAATTGTATTGAAACAACCCCTTGGGAAGAACCATATGTCATACAACTGAGCAGGAAGGAAGAATGCCTTGAGAGGTTTGTCTCCAGATTATTAGATAGAACTTTGGGAGTGCCAGAGAAAAGACAAATGCCAGAGAATTGGTCTCGGTTTCCATAACGATTCAAACCTTAAATTTGGGCTTTCCTTGTTTCTGATTTCTTTTTATTATTCCTAGCTTTGTTTTTCCAGAAGTGATAATATGTTAGCACAGCATTGGTGGAATACTACAGACTATAGATGGAAAGAACATTCAAAAATATTTTTTAAAACTATAGAAAAAAAAGGGGTCTCCCCCTGCCCTCTAGTGTCAGGAAACCCTGACAAAAAGAAACCTGGGCCTTGTCTGCATGATCCAAAGGCCTTTCCCCATGTTTTTATTATTATTAATTATTAATAAATAAAAAAATTCAATTCTGGATTCTGTTATTCAAATTTTAATTCTGGCATTGTCCTGTTTGGTCAATGTACAAGCCAAATCCCAGTTCTTGTGTGGGCAATCGGGATGATGTCTGGTGTGTCCTGCACCAAACCTGTGGCATAACAAGGTAAAAATGACTTAGCTGTTGCTCCGGATCTTCCTTGGAGACCCAGAGCCCTCTGTTTCTGCACTGTGGTGGCTGTTTGCATGGGTGTCCTGTTGGGCCACCTGGGATGTCTGCCACTGCTGCAGGCCACTTATTTTGACCACCTTATTCTGATCTCAAAAGTGAGCAACCCACAAAGGTGTCGGTGGACATGAAGAAGGGCCCAGGAGAATGCCTATGCAGACAGCCACCGTAGTGTAGAAACAGAGGGCCAGGTAACAGGGGCAGGTTGGGGCAGCTTTGGGGATGTCCCTGGACTATCCTGGCCAGTGGAGACAAGCCTCTAGGCTGATGGGAACTTTTGCAGTTTGGGACCTATTATACATGAAACTTGCATGTAGCTGCTTTGCTCAGAAAACAGCGTTTTCGGCACAGGAACTACTTTTATCTGTCTATGCTGAGAAATATTTTTTGCAAAATAAAATCTATTCCCCATGTAAAACTTGCTGGTTTTTGTGCAAAACACCCAGGTGCAAATTATGTGTAGATTAAGTCCTAAAATTAAATCCCAAAATTAAGTCCCCAAATTGTGAATAGGCTTCAAAAACTGCATGGATTTTCTTGAAGCAGGAAGAAAATGGCTAAAATTACTCATCATTTCATTTGAGACAAAACTTGGGCTGCTGCTACACTGCAGAATTAATGCCGTTTGACACCACTTTAACTCTCATTGCTCCATCCTATGGAGTCCTGGAATTTGTAGTTTGTTGTGGCACCAGAGCTCTCTGACAGAGAAGGCTAAATATCTCACAAAACTCCAAACCTCAGAATTCCATAGCATGGAGCCATAGCAGTTAAAGTGATGTCAAATTGAATTAATTCTGCAGTGCAGAAGTAGCCCTCATGAAGAAATGCAGACCTTCTGGAAGTTGCTGTTTTATAATAATAATAATAATAAAATTTATTTATATCCCACCCTCTGGAAATCCAATCTGGGCGGCTTACAGCAATAAAACATATACAATACCCATAAAAACATATACAATACAGCAGACCCCCTCCCCCCCTTAAAACAGTATTAAATAAAAAAAATTAAAATAACATACAATTAAATAAGAGCAAACTAGACCCAGTAAATAAGCCCAGCAATAATAATCCTAGCCATCCTTAGATGAGGCCACGCAAGTATCGCTGGGGTGGGCCATTTGTACCCGAGACCGGGATGTTTAGTCTGG
>CM034708.1:186410424-186422428 GCA_020142125.1 Phrynosoma platyrhinos | reverse complement strand
ATCACACTGGAAAAAGAGACAAGAGCATGGTGGTTGTATCTGCAGTGTTGCAGAAGATGAACATCTGATGTTGCATGTGACTTTATTAGGTCCTATAGCAATGTTGCCAGAACAGATACAGAAGGAGAGTTCCCATCAAGGTTTGTTGCAGGCTAGTGTTTGTATCCTTGTTAAGTTGCCTGTTCTTGCTAGAGAGTATATACCAAAGTCAATGTTAGTCTTTACGGCAGGGAGATAGAAAACATGGTCTGTAGGTTATGTGCTCCCTCCACCCCGAAGACTACTGAAAGCTCCCAGAACTTACCATTAAAAAAAAAAATTCTGGGTGAAAAATAGCCACTAAAGTGCTCAAATACATTGCTTGGAGTAGTGGTAACACTCAAAATACATCTATGCATACTTCCTGAACTCCATCTCTGAAAAATCAGCCAAAATTAGCTGAAATTCTTAGAAGTCTATACCAAGAGTATATTTTTGCTCACTTCTGGGTTGTGTAGAGGTGTGAATTTTAGGCACTGCTTGTTATACAACCAGGTAACAAAGAACACCTGCTGAAATGTCTGATTCTACACAGCCATTAAAAGTACAGGAGCTATCTCCAGGTTTCACTTTGACAACCCCGAGAGTGATTTTCCACTAAAAACTATTAAGTGCAGTTTGCCACAGAGTCCAAATGCCCCTTGCTCCTTCTACAGTTGCTCACCCGTGCTTTAAGGTGTCACAAGACTTTGGGACTTTTCACACTATACAATACTATACTATAGTATATTATATACTATACTATAATTGTGTCATGTGAAATGGCCCTTATCCTGGTTTTACTGCAACATATGTAATATGGAATACACCCTCTGAAAACCTGACAGTAAGAGTATAATACTGTTTCCCTTCACCAGCCAAGTCTAACCAGTGCTCTTCCAGTCCATGTTTTCCAGAAAACTTTTGATCTCAGCAATATTAGCCATGCCACTTTTTTGTATGATTTGTGCTAAATCTGCTGCACATCAGTTTCATCCGGTGCCCACTAGTTTTTGTATCACACATGGCATGGCAAATCAGCTACTTCTGGTTAATCCCCTGCTTTTCCAAATCCATTGATGATTTTATATACCTCTGTCACACATTTTCCAGAGAGAGATTGGAGGAATAAAAAAACAAAAACAAACAGGTGACATCTCACAGAGAGGCAGAGTAAGCCGAGAGTTGCCTACGAAGCCTTCCTGCTGTTCCATCCCCCCACCCCACTACAAGTCTATAATTGTGTCACATTTCAGCTAAGCAACTGTGGGAGGACAGAGAACTCAGAGATGTGTGTGTGGGGAGGAGAGTATTGTTCTTCTAGCATGACTGATGTGTTGGCACTCACCAGGCATAGCAGACAGACAGGTGCTTGAGTGGCTTATGGCAGCTTTGGACAAAGACACCATCAAAATGTGCCAAGTTGTCAGTGCAGAAGGTACACAGATGAACAAAACAGGCAGAGTAACAATACAAGCAAGAAAAAAAAGAAAAAAAGAACAGGTGAAGCCTGGAGGTATTTCCTTCACTAGCTACAGTTACATGCATTTCAGATCTCTGAGCAACAAGATGTGTTGGGGTCAGCAGTACTTTCTTTTGAAGAGGAAACAACTGGAAACTTAACAGCATTCTTTCAGTTTTTTGCAAAATATACGTAAGACTCTAGGAAGCTGCCTTATGTCAAGTGAGATTGTTGAGCTGCTAGCTCAGCATTGTCTGCAGCAGAGATGGGCATATTCCACATCTTCAAGGGCTACAACACCTGATTTGGATGCTCTGGAGGGCCACAATGCATCACTGTGGCTGCCATTTTGGAGGGAGGTGTGTCACATAGTGAATTTTGAGTACAGTTTTGGGGCTATTTTTACAGTTTCAATGTGAAGTTCCCCATAACAGAATTTTTATGTCTCTGTGAGCTGCTGAGACAAGTTTTCTGGCTGAAGACAAGATCCTAAAGAGTAAAGATATACAAATGAACACTAAAATTAGCATCAACCAAGCTGTTGTATTTCCCATCACCATATATAGATGTGAAAGATGGATAATGAAGAAAATGGATAAGAAGAAAATCAATTCATTTGAGATACGGTGCTGGAGAAAAGTGCTGAGGATACTGTGGATGGCCAAAAAGACAAACAAATGGGGCCTAGGACAGATCAAGTGTGAAATCGCCTTGGAAGCCAAGATGATCAAACTGAAGCTGTTGCACTTTAGCCACATCATGAAAAGGCACAACTCATTTGAAAATAGATTAATGCTAGGAAAGGTAGAGGGTAGTAGAAAGAGAGGAAAACTGCACACCAGATGGACAGACTTATCAAAGAGGCCATGGGCCTGGATTAGTAGGAACTAAAAAGAGCAGTGGAGGACAGGGGGGCTTGGAGGTGTCTCATCTACAGGGTCGCCATGAGTCAGGGTCAACTTGAGGGAGATAACAACAACAAATGTGTGTAAGGTTTTAGGGTGACAGATTGTATCCTTCAAGGCCTGCATGCAGTCAGCAGGCTGCGTGATTCCCATCATTGGGTCTCCACTGCCGGACAGCAGTAGAATTGCAGGTAGGAGTATTTCCTAGCTCCACTTGGAGATGCCTGTGATTGCACCTGGAACCTTTTGGTTGTACAAACACATGTTGCAATTCTGAGCTACAGCACAAGTAAAGCAAAGGTGGAGTCAAGCAGCATGCATATTTCTCTCAGCAGCAGATCTGCTGTCCTCTATCAGATCCTCAGAGAGGAAAAAACACTTTCACCAAGATCCTTCCAACCCTTTTCTTTTTCTAATGCTCTGCTTTGTGTTTCTCTGTATTTGTTGCAGGGGCATCACTAGGCAGGTGCTGGGGATGTGGACCACACCAGGTGACACCCTAAGGGAAGTGAAACCACTGCTCCTCAAATATCTACCTTTTGGCAGAAATGGGATGTGGCATCCCTTTTAAAAGCTGAAGAGATGGTGTGAGTTGGGGGAGACTCAGTGGGAGGAGAAAGGAGAGGCCCTAGTTTTTTAAAATTAAATTTAACTTTTTACAATTTTAAGTTTATTTTAAAATTTTCTTTAAAAAACATCACATCTTACCAAATTTTAACTTTAACCATGTGAAACTAGGTACATGTAAATACATTTAGGCTGTACAATATGTTATTGTAATTTAACAGTATAATTTTAATTTTGCTAGTTGTTTACATCACAACTATTACTATTACACTCAATGATATATGGGAACTAAGACTTATGAATACTGTAATATTAATACAAAACACATTACAAAGGATTCTGTATGGTGTGGTATGGGAAAAGGTTGATACCATGAGTTACTGCACTGGGTGATGCCTACCTTAATAATGCCACTGATCTGTAGTGGGGAAGGTAAGGCTCACAGGTCACATGCAGTCCCAGGAGTCTATTTTTGTGCCCCCCAAAGGTCCCTATTAGTCCCCCAAAGGCAGCAAATCTCCCCAATTTTTTTTAAAAAGGCATGATTTTAGGGTGAAAATTGCCTGAAAATCTTGCTCAAAGGTCCTACAAATGCTGCCTCCAAAATCTCTCACCCTCAGAACACCATGTCTCAAATGTCTTGTTTTCATCCATTTCCACTCCAAAAGAGTGACCAGAAGTGATGCAATACCACTCTCTGTTGTCATTTTAGAAGGGAAACCAATAGAAAAAAGAGTATTTTGGCGTGCTGGTCAGGTGCTGCTCACTGCAGGGGCTGAGAACAGAAAATTACCTTCCACCCCCACAAAGTTGTCTTCCCCTGCTCTAAGGACCCTATACCTCTTCTCTTAATGAAGAAAGGGAAAGGGATACCTCTGTCCTCAAGCTTCAATGCAAGTTTGGAGAACATGTGGCTATTCAGATGATGTTGAACCACAGAACCCAGTCCATGGTGAGAGAGAATAGAAGCTTCAGGATTTCACTTGGGGTGAGAAAGAGAGAAAAGACAGAATTTTGCTCTTTCCAGTAGGCTCAGGCAAAAGTAAGCTGCTGTTTCATCTCCTACCTTGTGTGTTCTTCCCCATTAATATCTTTTGCCATCTTGTCAACACTCTGATATTTTTTGGTCTCACATGTCCTGGTTTTCATCTGTGAAATACTGGAGGCTATGTGCATGTAGGCTCCTTGCATTATGGAGAATTCTTGTGGCATTAGATTTATAAATTATGTGGAAAAATTAGTGGTGTCTTTTTTGGGGATTGTTACTCCCCAAACACTCTAGTATTACTACAGCACTAAAGCTCCTTAGCAGAGAATTCTAGGTATTTCATGATACTACAACTCCCAGGATTCCATAGGATGGAGCTGTAGCATTTAAAATGTTATCAAAGTACTATAATAGTATATTGGGAATACATCACAGAAAGTATTTTTTTCCGAGCTGTTACGAAGGCTGATTTAATATAAAGACCCCTTTTGGGTCCCTGCCATGGCCCTAGACTGAGAAAAGCCCCGATAGCCATAGACCCAAGGCAAGCACATCACGTTGGCACCTGATAATAATTTGCTGATGAAAAGGGCCAAACCTAGGAGCTGTAATGCAGGACATTCACACCTAGAAGATTTATGACTGCCAGCCAGAATGTGTCCGGCTGAAGATGAGATAACATTAACATCCCATCTCCTCTCCTTGGAATTTGTTTACTTCAAAGACTAGGAATCTGGAATCCTTTGATATACAATAGCAACTCTTTGCTTCAGGCTAGGTTTAAGGGTATAAAAGATCCCCAAAATCTCAGGCACATTGGGTCTGGTTAGATTTCATGGTGACACTGCACCACTGTGAACTCTGACTTGGGTCCTGGCTCTTTCCATTGTCCTTTCCCTTTTCATAACGGTTGAGTCTATCCATCTTCATTCATCATTGGAGCAGCCTCCTTCAGGTAATTATCACCATTAGAAAGCCTTGTTTCCTCTCCAATCTAATTACTTTATTCCTGAGTTCTTTTGTGTATGAGTGTATGGTAGAGTGTATTTGTATGTTTGAATCCCAAAATAAATTACAGTTCAATGGAAAGCTTTGTCTCTATCATTCTATTCCCTAGCCATCTCTGTAAACATAGGATAAAAGATTCCATAGAAGACTGGCCTTTAGTAATTTCCCATGTTCAAGTCCTTCTTTACAGAGCTCTAACTCAGGCAAAAACAGTGGAAAAGAGGATCCTAGGAACAGAGTTTAACCCAGATGATGGGAAACTTCTGAAGTGGCCAAATGTGCAAGCAGACATTTGCATCAGAGTTTGAGAAAGTTACCTTCTTGAATTACAACTCCCTGTATTTCCCACTCAGTATGGCAATTAGCTTTAATTAAGGAAACCTCTACCTGTCATTCTCACACAGGGAAATTGTCCAGTCACTGTAATTGTGACTCTGCCTCTACCCTTGACAGCTCCTGGATTTCTGAGGCTGGAGACAGGCAACTTTTTGTTTTAAAACAAATGTTGGAAGTGGTTTGAGAGACATATGCTGCCAAAGAGTTGGGAAGAATATGAAAGCTTGCATTGGAATTTTGGCTGGTCCTAATTAGAGCATGGGAAAATTACTCATTTGACTACAGCTTCTGAGAATCTTTCTGCCAGTATGGCTACTGGGGATTTTTTCAAGATGATAGAATCACTGACAGATTGAGGGAGTTGTAGTCCAAAAAGGGACTTTTCCAAGCTCTGGTCTTATGCACCCAAAGGTGTATTTCAGCTGCAGATGAGGCAGTTCATCCCTTACCCTTTTCCTACTGTAATGTAAAGCCTTTCAGACCCCATTTGAGTAGAAGTGACAGTGAAATTTAAAAAAATGGCAATCCCTCTTATCCACCACCCTCAGCTACCTAGATTCCCCCTAGAAGAATAAAAAGAAAAAGAAATGAAAAGGACCAGAACAGATTCTGGCTCAGTTCAATGGGTGCAATTCTGGAGTAATTTGCTCACCTCCTGAGGCTTGTTGTTGTTGCTGCTGTTGATATTATTTGAATATGCACTGTAAGTGAGACAGAATCTGTCTAATTGGTTTATAAAGTATGTAAAGTGCTCTAGGGTTTTTCAGGATGGAATGAGCTATATAAAAGTTATTATTAATAATAAAATATATCCCAAGGCTCTTGGGAAATAATCTAGAGAATGTAGCAAGCTAATTATACAGACATCTTTCAATCCAGCTCTCCTTATGTTTAGTCACTGGTTCCATCCTCCTTCTACCCATCCCATAATTATACAGTCATTTGGAAAACATGATTGCAGACACTGGTGTTGGTGATCTTAGTATGCACTCTGAAATTCTGCAGCTTTACTAAGTTGTAAGTACTATAGAGAGACACACACACACACACACACACACAGAGACAGAGGAAAGGGTAGAATTTTTTTGCCACTATTTTCACATTGAACACATCCACATCGAAACCTACATACCCCATACACCCATCCTCCCATGAAGTCCCTCTCCCCATTGTTCCAAGTTCTGAGTGCAGATATTTCAAAGTGGGCATCTAGACTGTATTTACTCATTAATAATACAGGAATGCTGTGAGTTGAGGTCAACTCGAGGGCAGTTAACAACAACAACAACAACAACAACAGCAACATGCTTGAATTATGTATGGCTTGGGCAGAGCAAACATCAATGGTTGAAATTGCCTAGGTACTGGATCTTTTAAAGAAGCCTTTCTATACATCCCCTTTCCTGTTTTGAGATAGCTACATGGTGACCCAAGACACAGTTCTAGCATGGGAGGGTCTGGAAAAGATTGTTTTTTACTACTACTCCCAGAACCTCATTGGCAGCAAGGATAGTGGCCAGTCGCTATCCTGGGTGTGGGATTCTAAGATCCATTATCCAAAAAAGTAACTTTCCTTAGCTCTAGAACACTTTATCTTTGTAATGTCCTTCCCAGAAAAGCTTGCCTAATGCCAACCTGTGATATTTTCAGCAACAGGTGAAGAGCTTTTTATTTGCCCTGGTTTTTAAACTGTTCTCATATTTTGGTACTGTTTCTAATTTCAAAGAATGTTAACATCTATCACAGGTTTTAATATTTTGTAGTTTAATATTTCTCTTGTGGATAATTGTTATTTTATCTGAGGGCTGAGTAGAGACAATGAAAGTACTGGTGAATTATAAGCTGGGTGGCCCTGGAAGAGAGTTCCATGGAGTGCCATAAAGATCCAAGAGCAAATGAAACCTGAATTCTCATTAGAAGCTAAAATGAGGCTATTGTGTTTTGGACACGAGACATGGTTCATTAGACAAGATGCTGGGAAAAATGGAAGGCAATAGGAAAAGCAGAAGTTGCCATTGCAGATGGATTGAGTCAAGCAAGGAAGCCACAGCCTGTGAGCTTGCAAGATCTGAACAGGGCTGTTGATGATCAGGGCTCTTGGGTATCTCTCATTCAAAGAGTTGCCATAAGTGGAAACCAACTTGGTGGCCAAAAACAAAACAAAACAAAACAAAACAAAACAAAAAAAACAACAAAACACCAATGAAAATATCCTCAAATGTATCCAGTAGCTTTCACTTCAGTAGAAATAATTTATTCAGCAATGAAGAAATATGTCCGTTTTCAAATTCAGCAAATATTGTTGAGACAGAAGAGCTGATTTTCTAGTGTCTGACAGTATGAAGCTTCCCACATCCCACCATAGAAAGTGTCTTCCTTCCACTTTGCTGATGAGCCAAGGTGAAGGACAACTTCATTTAATATTTTTCTGGTTGGGTTAGAGCTTGGGTGGAAACTGTGCAGTTTGCAGGCCACATATGTGTCCAAGTGTGTATTTGCATCAGTTGACACACTCTGAGGAAATAAAAAATCCACCCCGAGAAACATTTTACTTGCCCTCAAAAATGGAGGAATCACAACTCTCAAGGGCATGCTTCTTCTCTAAAATAGTCACATCCAACTTTATTTGAGTAAAATATCCATTCATCCACCCCCACCCCCCAGTTTTAGGGAGGCAGAAAGGCTGAGAGGCAGTCCTCAAAAATTTATTATTATAAACTATGTCCTTATCTTATTAATGTTTGCTTTTAAATTTCTTAAGTTTAATTTTGTCTTAAGGGGTGTGGGAGGGATGGGTGGAGGGATTGGGATACCGGAATGTTTTTAACTATTGTATTTTTAATTGTTGTAAGCCGCCCTGATTGCTAAGCAGAGGGGCGGGATAAAAATAAAATTTATTATTATTATTATTATTAAAACTTTCAGAGATGGTCGTTTTGACATTCCCTAGCCTAGATGGTTCTGAGTTCAAAAGAACCAGCCCCCAGACTGCTGGAATTTTCTCACCCCTTAGTTAACCAGAAGGACAATGAGAGACAACTTGAGGCAGTAGATAAGGCACCATTCCACTGCCTGTCATCAAACAGTATTGCAGAATTTTTCAGTGTCTCCCAGACCTATCTGGTCAGAAATGAAAGTGGAACAAAAGAAACTACTAGTGGGCATACAATGAGGAATATTGATCCTATGGTACCATCTTCAGTTTAAACAAGCAAGCTTTGTTGGTTCCATTTAGGTTTGCAGTCCTGGCCCTATCATTAGGCCAAGGGTGGAACTGTGATTCTCCACATCTTTCATCTTCAGTTCCTATTAACCATAATCTGAACAGCCAGTGGCAAGAGACTTGGAGAGCTGGAAGCCAAAAACATCTCGAGGGATATGGTGCCCCACAAATGCATTAGGCAGAGTCAAGCAATCACTTCAGTAGGCAACAAAAAAGGGTGAATCTACACTGTAGAAATAATGACACCACTTTAACTGCCATGGCTCCATCTTACAGAATCCAGAGATTTGTAGTTTTGTGAAGCACCAGCACTCTTTGGCAGATAAGGTTAAAACCCTCATTAAACTATAAATCCCAGGATTTCATAGGATGGAGCTAGAGCACTGAAAGTCAAACTGCATTATTTCTACGGTGTAGATGCACCCAAAGAGTTAGAAATGAGAGCTGTGTTTTGTACCTGCCTTAGCTACCCTACACAGCAGGGTGGATGGGTGAAGGATAATATATGCTGATATCAAAGTCTTTTCAATTTCTAGGCCGGCTTGTTTTGTACACAGGATGGGAAGAGAGTGCCATCGTGTTTTTCCTCTCAAATCGCAAAATGTTTAGATCTTACAGGTTTGCAAGCAATTAGGAGGTAATATCCCAAGATATGGCCAGGGCCAAAACAAACTGCTCTGCTGCAGCAGAATGTATTTTGAGCAGCAAAAGAGAAAGGCTGGAGATTCTTATACACCAGAGAGCCCCAAAAGCCCTTCATGAAAAATGGAGAAAAGCGCCCACAGTGCAGTGATTTTACAGACAAACATGGCAGCTTTTATGTGCTCAGCAACTGATCCTTCAGATGCACTCAGGTAGCAGAACCAATTTAACTAAGGAAGGTAGATCATCTCAGCTATTATGGTCTGTTCTGAAGTAGCTATGAGACCTCCATGCTCTTCTGTAAGCTGTCTTTGAGCAAGTGAAAACAAGGTGGATGGTGGCAGTAACTTTGATAAGAGCAGCACTGAGTGTTGAAGTCCAGAGTTTGAAAGTAGTAGTTAAGAAAGTAGTTTGTTATGGAACTCATTGCAAGTCCCCAAACCTAATTTTGTCACTGACACAGCCTTTTATTAACTCATTGCATTATCCTTAAAGTAGCTCATGTTACTTGTTGCTTTCCCATAAATGTCTATTTCTACTCTTGGGGAGTGGAAGCAGAGAATTCCTTAGGCTTGATAAGAAAATGGCGAGATTTTTTCCAAAATGCTCAAAATGACTAAAATGCCCTTTAAAATTAACTAGAAAACATATTTATTTGTTGAATGTTGATACAGGACATACTTAGCTGCGCCTTCATCAATACTGTTCTGATATCATCAATAGCTGCCCCACAGAATAAAAATAAAAATCAATATATGTGTGTGTATGTGTGTTCCTATGTATGATGGAGTCACCAGAGCACAGTTCAGATTCTTACATCATTTTAAGAAAACTGGCTGAATGCTTGTCCCAAAGAATGTACAATATTAATTCTCGGATGGACAACATGGCCATGTGTTCTACTTTACAGTGGACAGTTCTCTATTTTAAAGGCTACACAGAGGACCAGTTCTACTTTAACAATACAGAAACATAGGAAAGGATGGCAACATCCTTGAACTTGCCCATCAAAACCTAGGCAGCAAATGAAACAGATCACTGTCACAATCTTCTTCACTATGGTAAGATATGTTGCATTTATGTTGTGCATGTCTACATATAAATTAGCCTATGCACATTTTATGGAGATCTGTGTCCTTTATTGTCCATTGGCTATTTATATTCCATTTATTAAAATATTCCTATCCTATATGCAAAGGTCTCTGAGCAATGTGCAACAAAACCATTCAAACAGTTTAAAGCAGTTTAAGTAAGAATATTTTATACAGATTAAAAGCATATCAGACAATTTGACAAGTTAAAACAAGACTGTTTAAAACCAGTTAAAATAATTCCAAACAATATAAAACTATGCCCATGTGCCACAAATTATAGGCTCTAAAAGTGAGATTTCTGTATATATATGAGCCTTCAAGTCATCTGTGAACTTACAGCAAGCCTATGAATTTTTCATAAGGTTTTTTAAGGCAAGGAATACCCAGGGGTGGTTTTGTAAATTTTTTCCTCTGAAATACATCCTACAGCACCCGATATTCATTGGCGGTCTCCCATCCAAGTACTAATCAGAGCTGCCTCTGCTTAGTTTCCAAGATCAGATGAGATCTGGTGCCTTTAGGGTATCTGTGCCCCTTACCTATTCCACCTCTCTCTTGACTTCACAATCTATTTGAATTTTTAAAATACTTTTTCTACAATTGCTAGGATTGACAATTTGCATATTTGGCAACTGAAAGTAGACTTTTCTTTTTAAAAATGCACAATTATTGGTTCTTAAAGAGCAGAGGTGGGGAAAAATGGGGTCTATGAGTTATATCTGCTCTTGAAGCCCACTTTTGTGGCCCTGATCCCTATATCCCATAATATATATATTTTAAAGTTTCAAAACAATTTTGGAGTGATATTTCACTCATAAAAAGCACAGAAAGTTCACAAATGCCCTAAACATGCCCAACGTTCCATCACTCCCAAATATCTATGTATGATTTGGAATCACTCTCAAAATGGTGACATGAAGTGATGGCATAACCTCTAGTAGCCATTTTGAGAGGGGAAGCTGAGAAAACTGGAGAGTGAGTTGCTCATCTTATAGGGCAGTAATATCATATTCCTACAGTCCCCCATTAACTCCTTATAAATAAAAATACATGTTTTCAGCAGCATGAAGGAAGGCAAACGCTAGTCATGACTTTTCAGGGATGAGTACCCACCACTGTCCATTGTAGATTTTATGTAATGTCTGTGTGGGGGTGGTGATGCGTGGATGGGTGGGTTGCAATATGGCTATCATGATTCTGCATTTTAAAAGTAGCACGAGAAATATGCATCATTTTTTGTTTGATGTGATGAGCAATGTATTCCACTGAGTTTCACAGGCATAGTCAATGGGATCTGCCAAATTTGTGCCGTTCCCTTATCAGCACTAACATTTTTTTTTACAGCAAGCACATATAATAAAAAGCAACAATTTGAACCATCTCTAGTTGCTTTCTAGGGATAGTAATGAGTAAGAACAACAATTAGCTTTTTTTCAACATGATAAAAAGGACTAGGAATGCATGACTTTCAGAAAGTAACATTGCTAACTTGCGTGAAGCTCAGAACAGAGAAATGAGCATCAAGTGCTGCCACATGGCTGTTTGCAATGTTTTTGGTTTCTTCTGTGCACTCCAGACTGGGGGCATTTTACTTTAGAGTTGCTCAATAGGATACTACCTCTCTGATTCCTTGATGTATAAAGATGATTACACTATACTACTACAGGTGTGCAAAACTGGTCCCTGGGAATGCATGTAACCCCAAAATTTGTTTTATTAGCCTCAACCAGACAACCAGATTGCCCCCTTTCTGCCCCACCC
>CM034708.1:186382215-186393915 GCA_020142125.1 Phrynosoma platyrhinos | reverse complement strand
AAATGAGATGAGACTAACGGGAGAAAAAGATATTGTCTATATGTTGGTGGCATTTATGTTTCGAATATATTTGTAAATATAGTGTTGGTAAGTTTGGTCTACAATTGTATAAGGCAGGCTCAAACTTAAACATATTGGATCGAGAACATGGTTCAGGACTCAGGAAGTTTTTGTTATTGTTTTTGTCTTTTTCTTCTTTTCTGGTTTGTTGTTTGAGGTCTGTTTAGTTTTATAGTTAAGTGTTGTTGGTGTGTATGATGTGTGCTTGTATATATTTATGTATTTCCATGCAATTTGGTGTATTTTTAATAAATAAAAACTTATTAAAAAAAAAAAGAGAATGAGCATTTTGTCTGGATTAAGCTTCAGTTTATTTGCTTTTATCCAGTCCATTACAGCCACCAGGCATCAGTTTACCATAGGAACAACTTCCTTGGGATTAGGTGGAAAGGAATGATGGAGCTGACATACTGGTGGCACCTGACTCCAAAATTCCAGTCAACCTCTCCCTGCATTTTCATGTAGATATTAAAAAGCAGAGGGGACAAGACTGAATCCTGAGGGGCCCCACAGGTCAATGGCCAAGGAGTCGAGCATGAATCCCCCAGCACCATCCTCTCCAAGAAAGGAGCCACTGTAGGACAGTACCTCCAAGCCCCATCCCAAAGAGGTTACTCAGATGGTATCAAAAACTACTGGGAGGTCCAGCAGAACATATAGGGACACATTCTCCTCAGGCCAATTCCCAATAGATCATCCACCAAGGCAACTAAAGCTGTTTCTGTCCCATAAAATTTGAAACCAGACTGAAATGGATCAGAATAATCTATCTCATCCAGAAACCCCTGTAGTTGAAAAGCTGGTTGAAATCTGAAGTGTCTTGTAAAATTAGGAAGCAATTAGATGGGTCTGCACATACACTTGGGATTCACTCCCACTAAGCTTACTCTGGAGGAATAAAACCTCCATGGTGCCCCACTGGGGCTTGTTCACTCAGCAGGGACATACATACATTGTGCACACTTTATTTATTTATTTACAAAGCAAGGGTATCCTATTTAATAGAGAAACATACTCCATAAAGCATTTCCTACAACTGCTGACCTGATTTTTCTGGTGGAAGTGGAATGTGTCCAGCCAGAAAGAGGTATAGTTTTCTTGCTCCAGTCCTATTGACTAAGCAAGACCAATCCTTCCCTCTGGTTTACATATGCTGCCTAAACAGGGATTCAGATATTTTGGAAATCAAAACTGCATGGACAGCCTCCACTGACAGAGCTTCTCTGTTTTAGAAAGTCACTCTCCCTGCAAAGAGAAAGTGAGAACAGAGGTATACATGAATGGAGTAGTACTCCTGATCCTATTTGCTAAATAGGCACAGACCTATAGACAGTGGTAACCAGGGATTACAGGGTCAAAGTGCAAGACTTTTTAAATATCAGGGAATATGAATCATCTGTCATGACCCACCTCCCAGGCAGCTTCTGAGATTAGCCACAATCCCTATAGGAGGAAATAGTTTCCAATCAACAATGCGTTGTTATAAACTATCCCTGTTATAATTCAAAATATTTTGGAGTGGCTATGTCTTATGTGGGTAAGACCCATTAGCTTTACAAATGACTTGCTCATGATGGAGGTGAGAAGTGATGAAAACATAATAGATAGATCAAGAGATAGATCAATACATTTTTGGACTTTCTATGGGAGTGTTGCTATAGGAAGCACTGTGATAGGGGCCTGCCTTTTTCAAATTTACCACTACATCATTGTTTATAAGCTCCAAAGAAAGCTAAATGCTGCAAGCAGGCATAGATACAGTGTGAACAGGTGCAATGCATAAACACCTTAAGCTGCAGGCATTTGTGAGTAGATAGGACACAGACACACCATTTCATTAGATACAGTGCTTCTGATATTTAAAGAGAAGTCTTTATCTGTACTCATGTAGATAACCCCCACAGACAGACAACCATAAACACGGGTCACATAAATTCAACCTGAGGAGGAATAGACTCCACCTTCCAATAAAATAAACCAGTCATGATAAAAAATGACCGGAAAATGGATATACTGTACTCTAAGAATTGTCCTTAAACAGCCAAGGTCACAACTCAGATAAGACTGGTTTGATAGCTCAAGGTTAATGAGGAATAAGCTACCAATGGACACAAATCTGAAGCAGCAGAAGGAATGTGTGGGTATCAGTATAACATTCTTACAAGCAGAGTTTTGAAGTAACTATTCACAAACAATTAGTTACTTGTCATCAATCCCTTTCCCAGTTACAGACACATAACTATATTACATTAGAAATGTAAATTAAAAATGGACAGCTTCACTCCTTTTGCAGCATAACGGTAACTTTTTAGGTACCTTTGTAGTTATGGAGGTTGGGCTCACTAAATGAGGGAGGAAGAATATCACATTGTTCAAGTTCTTGCTGCTGTGCTGCTGTTTTGTGTTGTGAGTGTTAAAGTGATGGTGACAACAAGGCTGGTAGGAGAAGCATGTTTTTTAGTAGTAAGTAGCTGCTAATAAAAAATTCTGAAAAGCATCCTTCTAGGTTCTAGACTTACATTGTGTGTGTGTTGTGTACCTTCAAGTAGTTTTTGACTGATGGCAACCTTAAGGCATGAGGTTGTCTTGGCAAGATTTGTTCATTGCCTTCCCCTGAGGCTGAGAGCATTTACTTGCCCAAGGTTACCCAGTGGGTTCCATGGCTGAGGTGGGACTCAGACTCTGGTCTCCAGAACCCTAGTCCAACACTCAAACCACTACCAACCACATTGGCTCCCCTTACCACATGTCAACTAGAATACCTAAGCTTGGTGGCTATGCATCTGCAATCATGGATTGTAGCCCAGATATAGAGGACATGCCTTACAGACAACATTTCCACATAGGACTGGCAAAAACTCCTGTGTGGAATCCTAGATAGCCACTACCTGCCCATTTAGATAATACTAAGGCAGATAGACCAATGGCCTGAATTGTTATAAAGCAGTTTTTTAAAGAAAGAGCAAAGCTTGGGAAACCTATTTCCCCTCATGGTCCATGGTCATGCTGACTGGAGGGTTCTGGGAGTTATTGTCCCAAAAGGGTGCCTTCCCAAGCTTGAAAGCAGGAGATGTTCCAACAAAGACCCCTCATGACCACTTTACCACATGCCAGGCTGCTCACTCTCCTTTTACTGCTTGACAATATGATTAGGATTGCCAGATCTCAGGGCTTGGCCATGAATCTCCATTTTGTATGTGTCATCTTTGGGCAGAAGAGGAGGGTGCATTTTCTCCAGTTTTAGTGGGCTCAGCTCCAGCCAAGAGGAAAGGCCTGTGGGGAAATGTCCAGCTTAGCTAGTAGAGCAGTTGCTTGCTACAATTTGCAAGGCTTAATTCAGGGGTAGGCAACCTAAGGCCCAGGGGCCAGATGCGGCCCCCCCAAGGCCTTTGGACTGGCCCCAGGCCGGTCCTGTTGCCGCCACCGCCACTCACCATGATGATATTGATTATTGTTGTTATTACTTGTTCTTGGGGTTTTCTTGGCAAAATCTCCACAGGGGTTTTGCCATGGCTTTTCTGGGGCTGAGAGAGTGTGCATGCATATATTTTTTATTTTTTTATTTTTATATTTATTTATTTATTTATGGTGCTTCGGCCCCCCCAATTGTCTGAGAGACAGCAACCCGGCCCCCAGCTCAAAAAGGTTGCCTACCCCTGGCTTAATTGATTAGTTGCTGCAACTTGCAAAGACTCTCCAGAGGTTTATGCATTTACTTCGTTATTTTTCTCCTTCCCTCTGTCATTGTAGTACCAGGACTCACTCTCCACTCTGCTCTGCATCTACATTCTAGCTTGAAGCAAGTAAATGTTCCTTATACTATCTTCCATAAGTAAGTGAGAAACAGAATAGCCTTGTTAGGTAATATTTCTGTCTTAATTTCCAAACAGGAAAATATTTTCTCTATATGTGTACTTCTGTACATATTTGTGGCTGCATTTGAATGACAAGCGATGAGCAATTATATTTGGTACTTATTGCATCATGCTTAAAAGCATCACTGGGGCCATCTCTAAATCTCAGGTTTTGGGCCAGAAACCTAGGGCCTGAGACGATCCTGAACTGTAAAGCCTAAAGGATGATAAAGATGATCATTGGGAGCTACTACCTCCAGGATCAGATAGTCATGTCTCCAAAGAGTAGCAGCCAGGGATCAGTAACAGATGGTAGCTACTGCTTTGCTTTCCTGTTTTTGGGTCTTCTATAGGCATTGGGCTGGGCATTGGATAAAACACAATTCTTGTAGGTGAGACATTTTGGGTCAGCTATATAGGATTGAGTAGATAGGGAAGCAGAAGCAAATGAAGATGGATTTCCATCCCTGCTTACCCATGAATGTCATCCAATGACCTTGGAAAGAACTGTTCAAAAGTAGGATCGACTGCCTTGGAGGGTGGTGCACTCTCCTTCTTTGGCAATCTTTAAACAGGTTGAATGAGCATCTTTCAGGATGTGCTTTAGTTGTGTTTTCCTACATGGCACCCCCCACCCCCCGGTCTGATTCTAAGATTCTATTATTCACTTTCCCTTAATGATCCTGCCTCACAGAATTTTGTGGGGATAATATTGTGGTGGTGCTGGGGAAACATTGTATGCATGTTACCGTGAACTTCTTGGAAGAGAGAGAGGAGGATGAAAATCAAGACTGTTTACACAGGGACTGTCTAAGCAATGTTTGGCTGCCTGAAGCAAACAAAATGATAGCATCCTCATCCATTCCATGTACAAATCCAGCTGGAGAGGCAACTGAATTTTTCTAAAATAATGCTGATGAGATAGGGTCCTCCACCAAACCACAAGGCATCTTGATGCAACTACATCAAGAGGCACAGGGCAGGTCATGTGGCACACAGGTCATTGCTGCCGCCTTCCAGAATTTTCCACCTGTGACTGCCTCAGTTTGCCGAACAGTAGGGCTGGCTCTGTCTGCAACAAATCCCAAGATTCTGCTGAGCATATATCTTCTATCGTTCTGTTTATTAAGTTATACAGTTATCCCTTCTCATTCGCAGACTTCAAGTCCGCAATCCCACTCTTTGCGGGAGGGACAAGTGGGGAGGGATATAATGGTGCCCTGCGCCTGTGCGCACCATTATTTTCAATGGGGTTCAAATATTTTTGCGGGGTTGTGGTGGTCCAGAATGGATCCCCCACAAATTGGGAGGGGCTACTGTATATGTATATGTGTGTCTGTGATATCTATATATATTTGGGGGTGGTATTGTTACTTTATTTAAAATGTATTATATTAAATTCAGTGAAGTGTAATAGTGTGGAGGAGGAAAATCCATTAAGAGTGTGCCTGAATGATGCAGCGGAATCAGCCCTGGGAGGCAAAATGGAAATGAAAGCAGCAAGTCAGGATTTGAAAGAAGAGAAAGGGGGGGGGGGAGGGCTGCTCACTGTTGAAAAATTGTGTGAGCATCTTGGGAGGGGCAGAAATGGAAAGAGTGAGAGCAAGAGAGAGAGCAAGTAGCTCCGGGAGGGAGGAAACAGACTAGGGAAGTGTGGAGGCTGAGGCATGCTGAGTTTAGTGCAACATGGGACACGATGAGGGACAGTCAGTGCAGGCATGATGAAAGAGCACTGCAAGGCTCTGACTGTGAGGGGAGGAAATCTGAATTTGATAGAGAAGGAGATCAGAAGCCAGTTGCATGGATTCAGGGAGAGATGATGACTCAAAGTAGGACACCACGCCAGCAAGATGGCTGCAGCATATTCCAGAGTGCCTCCAGGCCTCTGTGTCCCAGAAGAACAGGGTGGGGGTTTGCTTGTGTGAGCTGATCTGCATGGCTTGATAAAAAGCTGGCCTCTGGAATCCAGACTTTGGTGGACAGACATCAGGTTTATGAGTTCTGCTTCTTGTTTGTTTTGTTTACTAGAGCCCAGAGATCCATTAACTGGAGGCCAGTGCAAAAAACCCAAACAAACAAACAAACAAACAAAAACATATGGGTAGAATGCTGATTTTCTTTTTCTTTTTGTGTTTTGTTTTGAGGAATTTGTTTTGAGGAGCAGAGCTGAAAGGCTGTCATAGTTCCATGCAAAAAAACATTCTTGTTCCCCTGAGGTTTGTGTCTGTCAGAGATATAATTTAGGGCAAGAGGGTAATTTTAGTATTGTTATTGTTAAAGAATTAGAAATAAAAATGCTTGTTGGTGTATTGCAAGAGCCTGGAAAAGGTACTTTGAGGGCACTACGTTACCTAGAATCCCAGGGATTCTGACACCACAGAATCCACAGTGGCTATGCTGGATGGGGGAATGTGGGAGTTAGAGTCCAAATAAGTAATTTTTTGGAGCTGTGGTGTAGAGGTGTTTCTCAGTAATGTATAACATAAATGTGTGCATGCATATGTGTGTAGCCATACAATGGTGTGGGAGGGATCATGATGCTTGGGTGCATTCCAATGATCTCTCACAAGAAAAAATAATCTATGAGGGTCTTCATTTGGAAAAGAACAATTTAATACTTGGACTGAAGGGGATGAATACAAACACAGGTTGGGATGAAAGCTTGGCAACATTACTTTCTCAAGTTGCAGCTCCCAGAATCCCCTAGCTAACATAGCTCCTCCTGGCTGGGGGTTCTGGGAATTGGATTCCAGAATTTTTTGCAAACTCTGGTTCAGATCTCCCTTCTGCTCTCCAGTCCCTACCTGCATCTAATGCAGTCAAGACATTTGCAGCTAATGTTTGCCCTTCTGTTATTACCAAGAAGAGCAGTTGCCACAGGAAGTGACCTTCATTAGAAAAGTCAATTCTGGACCCATGGCAAAGTATTCAGAGGCTCCAAAGTGATGGAATAAATTGTTGGTCTTCTTTATATACTAGCACTCATTAGCCCACCCATTGGTTTCTGATGCCTTAAGATGTCCGTTACATCTATGTGTTGTTGTTGTGTGCCTTCAAGTCATTTCCAGCTTCCCTAAGGTGAATTTATCATGGGGGTTCTTGACAAGATTTGTCCAGATGGGGGGGTCTGCTTTTGACTTCCTTGGAGGCTGAGAGAGTGTGATTTGCCCAAGGTCATGCAATAGGTTTCCATGGCTGAGTGGAGATTCAGACACTGGTCTCCAGAGTCAGACCCATGCTCAAACCACTACACCACATTGGTTCCCCTATCCATGTGTAGAGATTGATAAAATAAAATGAAACCTTCTATAACTCCCTAATCATATTGACTATGAACACAAAGAATAATTCAACCATAGTTATCCCTGGCTTTTTTGAATGCTTTGGCAACTTTGAGGTTCTGTCTCTATAAAGGCTTCCAGTGCTGGCCAAGGCCATTCACAAAATGGCTGCTGTGAGAAGTGAAATTATTCACATTTGCAACTGAAATACATACATGCACACATCCCCATTCCATAGAATGCAAAGCTAGGCTTAAGGAGAAGTAATTATGCCAGGAAACTGAACAAAGAGTACCAAGTAGAGAGTAAAAAAACTGAACCCCATATAACAAAGTACATTTGACTTAACGTAATGTAAGAAAACATCCACTTCACAGAAAGAAAACTGGAGAGGATAAAAGATGTGCAACTCAGATTTTGGAAAGTTATTTTTTTTAAAGTAATTCATTCTCATTATATGCCACAGTGTTTGAAAATCAATACATAGTTGCTACCTGTTGCAGTGGTGGAAAAGTAATTTATTGAATTGTTTCATTGTTCATTCCTGCTCTGTAACTTTCTTGTTACATAAAAATAACCCCACCCCAAACATTGGCATTGATAACAATATATCAAAGCATTAAACAGAATCAAATTTGAAAAAAAAAATGGCCCAAAATGTCTCTAAAATGCATTCTCTCTCTGGCTTTTTCCTTCGCAAACGAAGATTCAGGAAGGACTCTTGTAACAAAATGCATTAAAATACAGTTAAAAGTAGTGCTTTGAGCACTGGACTAGGACTCTGGAGATCAGGTTTTCATTCCCTGGTCAGCCAAGGAAACCCACTGGGGACCTTGGGTGCATCTCACACACCTCAGGATCACCATAAGTCACAAATGACTTGAAGGCACACAATACACACAAAAGTAACTAGAAAATAACAATGACTTTTTATATCAGTTAAATCATTTTGTTCCTACGTAATATGCTACTTTGGAATGCAGCTTTGTTATGTTTTCATTGCCAAGACAAGGAAGTCATCACAGATAACTTGTTACTTTCAAATTCTGGAATAGGTCTGAGAACAAGGCAGAGATGGGAAACTGTCCTAAAATTCATTCATTCATTCATTCATTCATTCATTCATTCATTCATTCTTCTTTCTCCTGGATCAGACCCAAGGCAGCTTCCAAAAGTTTAAAACAAGATTAAATTAAAATCTTATAATACAAAAGTTAAGACCAAATTATAATACAACACACCACTTCATCCACACTATTGCTAGATTAAATCATTCCATTGAATATGTTTTTCATTTCCAAGATTCTGCCCATTTTGGAAACACCATTTATTGCCTTCCTTCCTTCCTTCCTAACTCTCCACCCAGTCTTCACTGCCCTCTCCATCCTGTGTCTCTGTGCCCTTTGTCTGGATTATTCTTCTGCTCTTTCTAACCCCACAGCTCACCAGGCAAAGCTGTAGTGATGATGTGTGTGTTTTTTTCTCCTACAGTCAGCCCTCTATATCCACAGACTTTTTATCCATGGATTCAAACATTCACAGCTTGGAAATATATATTCTAAAGAGCAAAACTTGATTTTGCCATTTTATATAAGGAACACTGTTTTATTTTGTCATTGTATTTAATGGGACTTGAGCACCCATAGATTTTGGTATCCATGGGAGGTCCTGGAACCAAATCCCAGTGGATAGCAAGGGCTCACAGTATTAGTTTTCTTTAAAAAGCATGTTTCTCTAAGTGCCCACATCTGCATGTGCTCAAGTGGTATTGTGTAGTTATGATGAAGATGGCACCAGACTTCATAGCATGGGCAGATGGTACCATATAAATCAGGGGTCAGCAACCTATGGACCGTGGGCCGGATGTAGCCCGTGGAGGCCTTCAGACTGGCCCCTTCCCGGTCCTGCCACCGCCACCGCCACCATGCCACCATTTGCGGCTGCAGGGGTCTTCCGGGGTGCTATTTTGGATTCCAAAATGGCGCCCGGAGAAGCCCCATGGCGGTACTGGGCCTCTTGGAGACCCGGCGCTGCTGTGGGAAGCCTCCTGTTCAACAGTAAGCATGCCTTTGCACTTTCTTCATTGATCTTCCTTAGCGGTTGTTCCAGGTCTGTGAGGTTTTCTGCTAGTATTATAGTGTCGTCAGCATATCTCAGATTGTTGATATTTCTCCCTCCTATTTTCACTCCTCCCTCTTCCATGTCCAAGCCTGCTTTCCTTACAATATATTCTGCATATAAGTTGAATAGGATGCAGCCTTCTCTGACTCCTTTACCATTCTGTTTCTCCATGTTCTGTCCTGACAGTAGCCTCTTGTCCTGAGTACACTGAAGCCAATGCAACATCTTCCTAAGTAGGTAGGCATAGGATTTCACCTTTAAGGCTTGTGGAAGGAGTACTAAAGTCTTTCTTTGCACAAATCTTTTGCACCCTAATAATGGTGGAATAAGTCATGGACAAGCAGATATTAGCAGATTTATTTAACTGACATAAATTTTTCAAACTGATGAATGTAGCTTGGTATGTGCACATGCCTACAGAGCAGAGCATGTTCACACACTGGGGATGGGAATTGTTAATGTAAAACTCCCACAGCCAGTGCAGATGTTTTGGGCTACCATAAAAAGCAAAGAGATCTGTATTTGCCTATGTGTCTTGAAGAGTATATTATACAGTTGTGAGAGCCAGCATGGTGTAGTGGTTTGAGCAATGGACTATGACTCTGGAGACCAAGGTTCGAATCCTTGCTTAGCCATGTAAACCCACTGGGTAACCTTGGTCAAACCACACTCTCTCAGCCTCAGAGGATGGAAATGACAACCCTCCTCTGAAGAAACTTGCCAAGCAAGTCCCACGATAGGTCCATCTCGGGGTTGCCATAAGCTGGAAATGACTTGGAGGCACACAACAACACCAAAAAGAAGCGGGACCCTAAACTTGAAGAAGATAAATTTCTTCTATCAGCTAAAGATGGGACTTTGTTTGAGGCCTCCAGCTACTTGGTAACACTACCCAGTTGGGTTTGTATTAACTTTTACACACCACCTACACCTACAATTAATCTCTAGATTTGTTAATATACAAACTTTTGTTTGTATATTATTATTTGTTAATATACAAACTAATATATTTAATATACAAACTAATATACAAAGTTGCTCCTTTTTTCTATCTATCAAATAACATGCATGCTTACATAAGGATGTAACTAATGGTAATAGCTGGATTCTATGCTTTCAGAAAAGGACAATCAATCATTACATGTTTCTTTCCCTGCTCAGTGCTTGGGAGCATTCATTGGTGCCATCTAAAAATACCATGGCACCTAAACTTCTCCAATCTGGTGTCCTTTAAATGTTTGGAACCACTACACCTTGCAGTTCAAGCCAAAATGGACAGTGGTCAGAGATGAAGAGAGATACAGTCCAAATCATCAGGATGGTACTAGGTTAAGACAGCATTCTCTCCTCCCCAAACCAATTTTCAGATGGTGAATAATTGCAGACTGCAAGTCCATGGCACTGTGCCAGCTTGTGCACTTTCTGCAACTTCTAGAAATTTGTTTAACATCCAGCATGACAAAGAATTCTGGAATACAGCAGAAACTGGTGGCTCCATTTTCCACTGCTGATTAGGGATGATGGGCACTGTAGTCCAATACATTTGAATGTTAACATGGGGAATATTCATTACAGATTAGAGAAATACAGAGAAATAGTTTTTTGGTGGTGCTCTTATTGACTCCTGAGGAAACAAGCCAGTTCCTTCCTGGGAAAGGGAAGGGAATCTGTTCCAAACTGGCTCTTTTTTAAAAAATGAAGATAAACATTTCAAACTGTTTATAGATATGGAGGCAGAATAAATTATGCATTCAGTGCTTGAACCAACAGCTGCTGGTGAGTCTCTCACCTAGGTGCAGAGAAGGTGACAGTCAAGTTGTAGGATGTTACAGAAGAGGGGAGGTAGTAAGAGTCGATATGTAAATAAGAATACAGGCAAGAAATGGATGTGAAATGCTTTTCAAAGGCCTTGATGCCCTGCAATAGACATTTTGCTGCCTGAGGCAGAGGACAAGATGGCATCCCTCCCTGTTCCACATATAGATGCTAACTCAGTTGTCAGACCTCACCTCATCACCAGTGATGGCAAAGCCATACTTGAGGACTAGTTTTGGTGGCCAGGGATAGACTGTGTGGGATAACCAGCTTGGTTTTCTATCCTAGAGGACTGAAATAGGACATCCAGGAAAAAAATGCTGCTGCTGCTGCCTCCTAACATTTTCCACCTAAAACAATTGTTTCACCTTGCATAATATTTGGGCTGGCCCTGATTGATGGAAAAGGTACTTCCTCAACTCTTCATTGGAGGCAATGAAAAAAAGTACAAGGTGGAATGAGTGATCTGAAACTGGGATGGCGGGGGACTTATTTTCTAATTTGCCCCATTTTAGAAGATACATCAACAATGCATCATTTTAAACATAAAAGCTTCTCCAACCCCCCCC
>CM034708.1:186365102-186382115 GCA_020142125.1 Phrynosoma platyrhinos | reverse complement strand
AATCCCATGAATGATTTATTGCTGGTTATTCCCTGGTTATTCCTGGGATAAGTCCTTTCTAATCATGATGTGTCTTGCTGTGATTACAGGACTTTGCCAGGAAAATATCTTTTTAATCCTGGCTTTTCCCCCATGTGATAAAGTCTGAAATAAGATGCATGCCTCAGACAGGAGAGCAATGAGGTGGCAAATTTCCACATACACTAGGAGCACCCCAACACTGTTTTGGTGAATCTTGCTATCCCAAAGTGGTTGCCTCATTCTCTCTTTGTTGGCAAAGAGCATATGGGTAGGCACTGAAGACAGCAATGGAGATTATCACTCATGGGACATCCCATCTCTTTCTCGTCATTGTTCCGTTGCAGGAAGGATTTTCACATGTCATTTATGCTTATCTTGTCCAGGAAGCATGAATGATTGCAATGGCATCAAAGGCTTTCAGATGAAGTCATGCTGATCACATCATTAAACTGCCAATGAGCCATCAGTAAAGCGCCATTGGTCAGCATTTTGTATTAATGAAAGTTTGCATTGTTACAATGGTGCTTTACTGATGGCTTAATGGTGGTTAATGAAGTGATTGGCACAACAATTTGAAAGCCATTTGTGCCATTGGGATAAGGACGGGTTAAGGACAGGATAATGCTGGGGGAGAGATCCTATCCTTATCCCGTCCCTGTGTGATAGTCCCCAGTGCTGAATACAATCACCCCCTCCGTTATTGCAGACTTCAAGTCTGTATCCCTTGTCCATTCGCAAAGCCCTTCTTCCCTGTGTCTTAGGTCCCTTTCCCATTCCACAATTAGAGCAGTGATATCACTTGAGTTGGTATCACTTGGTGCGGTAACTTACGGTGTCACCTGCCATTGACCTCCTCCATACCACACGGTACAGAATCCTTAGTAATGCTTTTTTGTACTAATGTGACTCATAAATCATAATTCCCATATATCACTGAATACAATGGCAATAGTTGTAACACGAACATCTAGCAAAATTAAAACTATACCTTTCAATTATAATAAGATATGCACAACCTAAATGTATTTACATGTACATAGTTTCATGTGGTTAAAGTGAAAATTGGGTAAAAAGTGATGTTTTTAAAGAAAAAAATTAAAAGAATATTTTTTTTTTTAAAAATAAAAAAAATTAAATTTAAAATAAACGACCCCAGATGCTCTCTTTTCTCCTCTCTCTGAGCCTCATCCCACTCACCCCATCTCTTCAGCATTTAAAAGGAATGTAGGCAAATGCCATTGCCCATTTCTGCCCGAACGCAGATGTTTGGGGAGCAGAGGTGTCACCTCCACTGCAGTCGGCACTCCCCACACCCCCTTGTGATGCCACTGAATTAAAGCAGTATCATTTCACTTTAACTGTCATGGAATCCTGGGATCTGTAATTTCATGACGCACTAGATCTCTCTGGCTGAGAATTCTAAATGCTTCTTTCATAAACTGCAGATCCCAGGAATTCACAGGATGTTGCCAGGCAGTTAAAGTGGAATCATGGTGCTATAGCTGAGTAGTGTGAAAGGGCCCTCATCCTCAGACAGTGTGTGTGATGGAAATGGTGGCACATGTAGTCCTTCTTTTTGCCTCAGTGACATAAGAGCTCAGGTTGCTTCAGTCTATTCCCGAAGTGTCTTAGCTTTGCTTTTCTGGTCAGAGCAACAAAAAGATTCCAGCCAAGATTTTCTTTTGATACACACCTGGCCCACTGGCCTTTCCAAATGCCTCATTTCACTCAGACTCACCTCAAATTATTCTTCTGAGTTTAGTTAGTCTACTCGCTTGTTCTTTCTGTGTGTACTATGTTGACTTTTGACAGACCTGTATTGTTTATCAAATTTGCAGTTGTAGCTCTGGTTCCTCTACTCATGTTGTTCTTGTTGTTTATTGCCATCAATAAACTTATGGCTTATGGCAACTGTATGAATTAAAGCCCTTCAAGTCGTCCTGTTATCAACATCTCTGCTTAGGTCTTGCAAATGAAGGGTCTTGGCCTCCTTGACCGAGTCTGTTCATCTGACATGTGGTCTTCCTCTTTTCCTACAGACTTCCACCTTACCAAGCATTGTAGTCTTGTCTAATAGGTCCTGTCTTCTTATTATGTGTCCGAAGTATTCTGGTCTTAGGTTAGTCATGCTGGTTTCTAGGAAAAGTTCAGGCTGGATTTGCTCTAAGACTCATTCATTTATCTTTTAGCAGTCTCTGGTATCTGTAGAGCTCTGCTCCAATTAAGCTCTCATTTCAATTAAGTTGCTTCTCTTCCTTTCCGCTTCTTCACTGTCCTGCATTCACTACCATACACAGAAATTAGAAATGCAATAGCATTGACAATCTTGACCTTGGCATTGAATAATATAGCTCTACATTTGGGGATCTTGTGCAGTTCGTTGATATCTGCCCTTCCAGGTCCTAGTCTTCTTCTGATTTCTTGACAAGCCTCCATTTTGATTTATGATTGAGTGAAGATATAGAAAATCTTTATTTTTTTTTGTCTTTGTTGTCTACTTTAAAGTTATGCAAATCATCTTGTGGTCATTTCTTTTCATTCTGTTCATATTAGTCATCTTAAAATGATTTCTACCACACACACTAAGTTCTGCCCAAGTATCTGCTTCTCTACTTGTTCTACTTCTATCTGAGTTTTAGAGATTGTGGAAAAGTTACTTCTGGACCACAACTCCAAAATCTCCTGCTTGGACAGATTCTGGGTATTGTTGTTCCAAAAGACAAAATCCCAAGCTTTGGTTTGTGCATTGAGGCTGAAAATCATGCAGACTTTCACATGAATATATATAATAATGACTAATAATGAATAAATATAATAAATATAATAACTGCAATAAAGGATTTTGATCAAGGTGCAAAGAGTGGAGT
This sequence comes from Phrynosoma platyrhinos, assembly GCA_020142125.1. Lineage (NCBI taxonomy): Eukaryota > Metazoa > Chordata > Lepidosauria > Squamata > Phrynosomatidae > Phrynosoma > Phrynosoma platyrhinos. Next base: position 186,379,227 of record CM034708.1, on the reverse strand, counting down.
GGATGTTCATGTCAGTAGAGAAGTGAATCCATTCCAGGTTTTATTCCAAATCTCAAAGGCCCTTTTAAGACAGGGTTCTACACTTTGGAGAGCTTCTTTAAATTTCTTTAAACCCAGAGCAAATTCACCACCCCCATGATTTTTCACTGCTGAGTGGAATCAATGGACATGCTGGAGGCAGGGGTGGAAGTCATGGCTATGTGTCTATTTTGCTTTCTGAGTGGAGGTAGGCACTATGACACATATTGCAAAAAGGACTACAGTCATATAGAAAACCTGCAGTGCCCTTTATCACTAAAGTACATAATTCAGAGTTTTGATTTTGTCTCTTAGGTCCTTGGTCACTGAAATCACAGAAGAGAGGAGGAATAGAAAATGTGGCTGTTCAGATTTTCTGGGACTAAAATTCCCACCAGTCCTAGAAAACATAGCCAGTGATGAAGGCTGATAGGAACTGTAATCAGTAGTCTGGAAGGCCACACATGGTCCATGCCTAGAATAGAGAGACAGATGTTTTTTATTTATAAAATTAGCAACCTGTTGTCAGAGGTCTCAAGGTAGCTTAAGGTAACAGGAAAGAAAACAGCCGAAATACTACTCCCTTAGCACCCAATAAAATAATTTTATAACTAACCATTAAGAACAAAGTAAACAACAGTAACAGACAGCATTGCTGAAAAGCAGCAAAGATAAGGAAAACCAAGATGGACTTTTCCTGGCACTTAAAACATAGCAAGGAAGCCCTCAGCTGTACAGTTCTAAGAAGGGAATTCCAGAATTTGGGTCACAATTGATAAGGGCCTCTCTGGTCAGCAACCTACCTAACCTTAGAAGGCAGGAAACCTTGAGATGAGACCTCCAGATTAGGAGAATACACTCATCAGATATCTCTGGATGCATTTATACTACACAGTTACAGAAGTCTGATGCCAGTTTTTCAGACTGGCAGCCAGTAGATGACCTACAGTAGTGTGAAATGTTATCTGCAGTCAGCTTTAGTTAACAGTGTGCCTTCACACTGTGTACCAGTTAGTGATATCTTTATGTGCTCCTTCAGATGTGGTTCAGATCCTTTTGAGCCATTAGCCAATGGTGAAAGATTACAGGAATTGCTGTCCAAAAATACTGGGACAAAAATATATGTTTCCTTGCCCAGCATTTAGGCTCCAAACCTCTGCCCTAAGGTTATACCTCAACAGCATTACTGGTTTCAAAATCTGATATGTCACACCTCTGGGAACTGCAACTGCATCTGCCTTAGGCTGAGAAGTCATTAGCTAATAGCACCACTGTCTTCTACAGAACAATGTTCAATTTGTTCATTCTCAAACAGCCCACCACTGACTCCCAAAATCTTCAGGACAACCATAGGATATAGACAAGATACAGGCAAGTTGGAACAGGTTCAGAGAAGGGCAACAAGAATTCTACAACATATACAGCTGTACCAATGTTGATCCTCTCGTGGCCCCATTGATCTGATGGTGAGGATTGTGGTGTCAGGCTTTTTAAATTTATTAGTATTGGGATTTTAAATTGAATTTGTTTTAAACTATTATTAATTTAATATTATTTTAAGGGGAGGGTACATTGTATTTACTGTTTCTCTGGGATTCTATGTTTTATCTTGTGTGTTTTAACCTGTAAGCCGCCCTGATTGGATTACCATTGGGTGGGGTAAAAATAAATTTTATTATTACTATTATTATTATTATTTGGAGAACAAAACCTATGAGGAAAATTTGAGGAAGGTGGGCATGTTCAGCCTGGTGAAGAGAAGAGTGAGAAGTGACATGATTGACCTCTTTAAATATCTGGATGTCACAGGGAAGAGGATGCAGGTTTATTCTCTGCTACTCCAGAATGTAGGGCCAGGTCTAATGGTCTTAAGTGATCTGGGGTGGGGGTAGATTTTGATAGATCATTAGAAGCAACTTCTTGATGGTAAGAGTAGTTCAGCAATGGAACCAATTATCTAGAGAGGTGGTGGGGTCTCTCTCTCTCTGGACATCTTCAGATAGAGGCTGGACAGCTACCTGTTGGGGCTGGTATAGCTGGAATTCCTGCACTCAGCATAGAGTTGGATTTAAAGGCCTGTGAAGCCCCTTTGTCCTATGAGTCTAGGTTTCCTACTATGTTGTTATTTTACGAATGCAGTAATAGAGGGAATGCTAACATCTCTGGAGTTTCCCATTCTAGGACTTCATTCAATATATTTGTGGCCTTTTGTTCTTCTGAGATGCAACAAATCCCATAACACAAAAGCAGCTGACTAGATTGCCAACATTTTGGACTAGAAGAATGACATTGTTTACCCTTACTCTAGCTGTTATAAAATTCAGGTCAAGTCAGAAACAGCAGCTTTAGTATGCTCGAATGCAGGCATGTGAGTTGGTACTCCCCTTGCATTTATTGTGTAAGTTAACACTAAATTTGAAAGCAGGTAGTGTAAGCAAAGGAAACACTTTTGTAGAGCAAGTGTCCTATATTCCCCTGTCCCTTAACTCTACATTGTATCTTGGATCAGTCATGCATGCCCCCACCCACAGCCCAAGATATTTTGCTGCCTGAGATAGCAAGATGGCACCTCTCTCCTTTCTGTATAGAAAAGCCCACAAGAGTTGACAGTTGACTCATTCTTCAACTTGGACAGTTTGGACCAGCTTTTTGCATTGCACATAAGGCAGCAGGCTAGCTAGGAGTTTGTTGTTGTTGTTGTATGCTTTCAAGTCATTTCCAACAGAGGGGTGTGATATAAATAAATGTTGTTGTCATCATCATCATCATCATCATCATCATCACCATGGGGTTTTCTTGGCAAGATTTGTTCAGAGGTGGTTTTAGGCATGATAAAATATGTGGCATCCAGGCCTTTGTTCCAACATGTTACTTGCTGCCTCTCAGAATCTACTACCTGAGTCAGGGGTAGGCAACCTTTTTGAGCCCTGGTCCGGTCCCCCGAAATCCTCTCCTCCGCCGGGCCGAGGGGGGGGGGAAATGGCGGTGCGCGCACTCACGCGCGCGTGCACCCCCGCCACACACGACCCCACCGCACGCGCTGCCGCTGCCGCTGCCACCGCCACCACCACCGCGGTGCGCATGGGTGCAGCCACCTCCACGCATTAATTTCCAAAATGGCGGCGGTGACGCGTTTGCGCATGTGCAGGAGTACTGCGCATATGCAAATGAGTCGCGCCTGCCATTTTGGAGAACAAAATGGTGGCTGCAACTCATTTGCGCATGCACAGTACACAGTACGCAAGCACAGTACGCGCGGTCGCACAGCGGCAAAAATGCACAGCAGCGGTGGCGTGCGGCAGCGGTGGCAGCAGGGGTCCACCTGGGCCGGTAAGTGCGGCTACCTGGGCCGGAACCGGCCTGGGGGCCATAGGTTGCCGGCCCCTGACCTGAGTGAACCAACTCACTTTACTCAATAATAGGACTGGCCATGAATGCCCTTTATAGATGACAGAGAGGTTTTTTTTTTCATAAATTTGAGACAAATTGCTTCCTTCCCTAGCAGCTGCATTCTTAAGCATATTAAAAAATACATATCTTCAAGAATGGTTGTTACCCTGGTTAAAAAAGAGTGAGCAAATGGAGAGAATTAGGGAGTCTCCTGACTTGGTACTCCTCAGATGTATTGGACTCAAGCTCCCATCATCTCTACCCATCACAGCCAATATCAATGCAGGCTGGGGATAATGGCAGTTGCAGTATAAGACATCTGGAGAGCACCACTTTTAGGAAGGTTACAACCATTTCTTTAGAGTCTTGTTTATTAGAGTCTGAAGGTGCATCTACACTGTAGAAATAATGCAGTTTGACACCACTTTAACTGTCATGGCTCCATCCTATAGAATCCTGAGATTTGTAGTTTTGTGAGGCACCAGCACTCTTAGACAGAGAAGGCTAAAGACCTTGTAAAACTATAAGTCCCAGGATTCCAAAGGATGGAGCCACACCTATTAGTGTGGTGTCAAATGACATTATTTCTACAGAGTAGATGTACCCTTAGACATTTTAGACCTCATAAGGTTGCTGGGTAACTTGTGATATGTTTGGATCAGTAGTCCTACCTACCACAGCCAAAATAATGGTAAAACGGGTGGAATGCAACAACACCAGGAGGCCCATAGATCCTGCACCCGTGTCCTAGAATGTTAGCCCAAGGTTACTCCTGCAGAGGACCAAGCCTATTGCAACTAAAGATCATTTGCAGCCATGCCTTCTTCATTGCAAATTACCTCTTACATCTTACTGACAGGGCAGTCACCCTTCACTAACTTACATATTGTCAGCTATCTCTAAATTCAAGAAAAAGCAGGGAAATACTTCTCTTTATATCCTTTTATTCTTATGTGTGTGCATATCAGCACTGTCTGTTTCCAGGCACAAATTAGGAAATAGGAGAATTGCAGATGGAAAATCACAATCAATAGCAACAACAAAAAGAAGTTTAAACTGTTTATTGGTTTTCTTTTGTCTTGATACAGCAGGTAAGAATCATCATAATAAAAAGGAGCAAAATGCAAAGAAAACGAATGACTTCAGTGGGCAAAATCCAACTCCCAGTCCCAACAAATCAATAAGGTTGACATAGGTGTTGATTTAGCAGCTGGCAACTGATTTAATGCTTCTATGTAGTTGGAGCTAGCAATTCGATTTAGGCCATAACTTCCCCAAATATAAATAAAGACATATTGTTTTAAAGTACATACATAGTATCTCTTATCCATATTCTAGACCAGTTAGAGAAAGTGGTAGCTAGTGGAAGCCATTTTAGCTCTGTGCCTTCAGACTATGAGTAATTACTTTTTTGGAGCTCACTCTGTATCTAGTTACTATAACACATTCAACCACAACAAAAGCTTCTAACATTTTGCAGATGTTTAAATCCTTTTTAGGAACAGAGATACAAAAATAAATTGAAATTGCAGGCAGAGAAATCCTATGAAGGTAATGGAGAGGGAGGAAAATTGTTGGTGGAGGAAGCATTAATTCCTACTGGACTCACTGTAACCAAGGGGAAGGTGTGTGTCCATGTGGTGAAGGACCTTGTACTTTTTTCTTCCTCTTTCTGGTGGATTGTCTTTTCCCTTTCTTTTCTTCCTCTCATTGGTACCAATGTGGAAATCAAATAACTATGCCCTATCATTAGGCAAAGGGAGGCTGCCATCTCTGGAGGCAGATGCTGGATGGTAACAGTAGATTGCAAGAAGTGAGTGCCCTGTCCTGGATCTCCTAAGAAAGCATGCAACAGTCTTGAAGACATACCCTCCAACATTTTACAGATGCGTGTGGCTAAGCAACATCACAGTGTGAAGAACACCCAAGCTAGGAGATGCTGCAGCAGTTTGCTTTTGCCTGAGCCACCTGGGAGTGGCAAGATTTTGCCCCTCCTCTCCCTCCTGCTAAATTAATGGGTTACAAAATATTTTTGCAATCTGAATTCAGTTTGCAGCAATTGATGTAAGCTGAGGACAAAGGAGGAATGTGGAAGGAGGAGACACTGGTACAATTTAAAAGCAGCTGAAAAAAATGGGATAGAAAATTTATCATGATTGTCCCTGCCAAATGAGTATAGTTGGAGGGTATATGGAGAGAGATTTACCTGCCACTCCTTTTGATTTATGCACATGGACTGGGAATTGGCACCACTTGTGCTTCATTTCAAGTTGCAAAATATCTTGGACCTCACACCAGCTGTCCCTGCTTTTCCTCATGCTGACCTCCCTCTCTGCTTACAAAGGAGAAAGGTATATATATTTTCTCTTTTTTGGAGTCATGAAAAGTCTTTAGAGCCATTCGATTTAAAGCTTCTCCTGATGTTGCCATGCTTCTCTTATCAAATCTTATCAAATCATGCCACAGCAGATCTTACAGGGGCAAATGGTAGATCTACTGGACAAGAGTGGCAAATCTATCCTTGATTTTATTTCTGCTCTTTCTGCAGCTGCTTTAAGTGAGAACTGTACCAGTGTTGCATCTTAATACAGCATTGGTGGAGCTCCTTATTCAGCATGGAGCACCTGTGGAAGAAATGTGGTAAAGTCAAGGGTGGATTCACAACCTTGCCACATTTGACAGCCACCCAATCTCTCCCTGGAAGCCTGCAGTATCCTTTGGCCCCTGAGGGGACTCATCTCCAGGAACTATAGGATTCAGGGATATAGCTGTTGGAGGGGGGGTGTCAAAATGAGAGCATTGCCCCCCATAAGAATTCAATCCTCAGTGAAATTTTCCTTCACTCCCCAAATTTCTAGCATCATAGCAACTTAAAATTTCACTTCAGTGAACTATTTAGGCATCCAAAGAAAAGGGGCAGGCAAACATATCAAGGGAATGCAAACAGGGCAAGTACAAGAATTCTAGGTGTGAATGGTTTTCATTGTCTCACTCTCTGGAATGCTAGAAATTTGGTGACTGAAGGAAAATTTAATTCTCTGTGTGTGCATGCGTGCGTGCAGAATTCTTATTTAGGGGGTAATCCTCTCATTTTGCCCTCATATAACTACACCCCTGATAGGACTGCACCTTAAGTTAAACTCTATTTTGTATTTAATTCTGAATATATCATAAAATAGTGTTTTTTTACCTTTGCTTTGAATTTTATTCTGTTACTGAAATTTCTTCAGGGTGTATCCACACCCCATAGTTAAAGAACTCTGATTACCATTTGGTCTGTTATGGCACCATCTTATCCAAATCTCTGGGATTTGGACTTTGGTGAGGTCTTTAGAATACTTTGATGTAGACCTTTACAAAACGTAATGAATGCTATATTAGTGGAAGGAGTGCCTGAAACATGGAAAGAAGCAGACATAGTTTTAATCCCCAAAGAAGGTAAATCTAAACTAGATTCGTCTTTGAAAACTTTATAAAATTTGTTTGAGAAACTGGGTCTCATAGGAAGTACATTTTTGTTTTGCTAATGGAATTTCCTGGAGTTTAAAATACTTTGTTTCCCATCACACAGGGCCAGGAGGAGGAGTAGCCTACCTGTATAGACATCCCTCCATACTCAGAACACCACCACCAGCATTGTGACAAAATGCATGCCTGTGACTAAAATTGGCCCTTTGCAGACTGCCAGAAATAGTGCACATTAAATTGAGGCACTGCCCTGGCTCAGCGCTAGGGAGTCATGGGAATTGTATTTTTTTCTGGGACATTGAGCCTTCTCTGTCAGAGAGCTCTGGTGCCACAATCAATTACAGTTCCCATGATTCCCTAGCACTGAGCCAGGGCAGTGCCTCAATTTAATGTGCACTATTTCTGGCAGTCTGCAAAGGCCCATTGTCCTCTTTCCCCCCTGTATTACTTTAACCCCTTTGCCTGATGAAGAAACCATTGGAGGTTTGAAAACTTGTGACATATTTTATACATCTTGTTTGGCCTAATAAGGGCATCACTGTTTTGTGTATTTTGGATGTTATTGTACTTAATCTCACCAATGAAATCTGAAATAGGATTTGCTGCTCCAGATCTGAGATGTTGCAATTCTTCTCTACTCTGTCAGTACTTAGAAATAAAGAGGCCCTGGTTAGTCATGATTAAAAAGTCCCTTTGAAAGTCATAGGGCTAACTTGTTCTGCTGTTTTGAATGGGATTTGGTGATGACTGTTTTTTTGTTGGAGTAGGGTGAGAAGTGTTGGTGATCATAAACATATTTGACATAATTCGTCCTTCTTCTACTGTCTCTCTCAACTCAAATATATGTTTTTTTTAAATGCTATTATGCAGGCCTGCAAAACCAAACATACAAGTATTCAGAACTGTTAGATTTACAATTGCTCATCAAAGCTTTATTCTGTGCATCCGGCAAAACTTAATGATGCAGGAAGCCTGTCAGGGGTATGTGATGGTTTTAGATTGTACCATAATGAATATGCACAACTGGACAGAATTAAGGCTGCAACCACAAAGCTAGCAATTGCTTACTTCCATCAGCTTGTTTTTGCAATGCAAATAATGAACTTTCAATATATCCCTGTTGTTTTTATATTCATAATACTATGCTCTTCATAGATCTCCAATGTGCTAATAATGGATTGGTTTCCCTTTCTCCCACATATTCATATTTTTAAACAAGTTCTTTCTGTCCTATATATACAGCTTTCAAATTTTGATAAATTCTTCAAAAATGAATTGGAAAAAACTTACCCCACCTGCACTAGACAGATTTAAAAAAATACAGTTATTTCCAGGATGGAGAGTGTCAACTTGCACTTGCCTATTATACAGGTGTTAAAGGTATGTAGTCTCTTAGGGTCAAAGAGAAGGCTCTCTAATTTGGTATAACACAAGTCCAAAAACACACTGCAAAAATAATCCAGTTTGAGACTGCTTTAACTGTCTGGCTCAATGCTAGGGAATTCTGGGAACTGTAGTTTGTGAGAAATTTAGCCTTCTCTATCTGAGAGCTCTGGTGCTACAATAAACTACAATTCCCAGGATTCTCTAGCAATGAGCCAGGGGAGTTAAAGTCGCCTCAAAGTGGATTATTTCTGCAGTGTGTTTTGAAACATGGTTGAATATACAGGGATTCAAATCCGGACTTTTAATATTGAGCCTGAGATTTTGTATGGCACAGTATAGTATAATAGTTCTGCAGACAGAAGTATACTACATCTCTCAATCCTCTCTGGACTCAGAGGGCCCTCCACAGCCATTCAGTAGTTAGTAGAGAATGAAGTTGTGTAGGTAGGGGACTGGAGAAATTCATATCCTCCAACTGTCTTGATTTGGCAGGGACAGTCCTGATTAATCCATTGTTATTCCATTTTTCTAGCTGCTTTAAAAATGTCCCATTTTATTTCTTCTCCCCTCATTTTCTTCCTTTATCCTCAGCTTACTGCAATTGCTGAAAACGGAATTCAAAGGCCAAAAGTAGTTTGCACTCAATTAATTCAGGAGAGCAAAGTTGGGGCAAAATGGAATCTTAGGAGATTATCAGATGGGGAAAAGGATGTCCCTGTCCCATCCTTTCCCTGTCCTTGTCCTGTCCTTCCCATGCAATTTTAGGAAGGACTTTCACATGAAATTGTGCTGATCTGGACCTTGCCCCATCTGGGAAGCACAAATGACATTGATAGCACGAAAGACTTTCATATGACATTGCACTGACCCTATCATTGTCCTGTGAGTAAAATGGAATTGTCCCCTCATTTCCCCTCATTTTGTATTAACAGAAGAACCCGTTAATACAATTCCACTTCACTGACGGGACAATAACTGGATCAGCACAACATGTGTGAATTTTGTGTGATCGCAGTCACGGATGGGATAAGGACAGCTTGCTTGTTCTTCCTCATCAACAACTTTTTTGCAATCTTGACTACAGTCTGATGTTACTTGGCCACATGTGTCCTGGTTTTCATTTGTGAAATGTTGTTGGAGGGGGGTATGGAAATATCTGGGTATATCTCTGTAACCAGACACAATCCAATGACATATACTGGGGAGCTCTAGAGGTCTCAGCAGAAGATGAAATTTCCTTGCATTTGGCTGGATGATGTAATTATTCTGCATCTTCTCAGACTCCCTTCGGACCCTCCATAGGCACTGAATGGCCAAGGGGAAGGGCTGTATCAGCTAAAAGATAACACCAGTGTGTGTGTTGATTGTTGTGAAGGGTGGAAGAGAATACTATCCTTCACAAAACCCAGAAAAAATACATATGTGATGTAAAATGGACTTAATACCTGCATATATCACATTCAGGATGTTCGCGTTAGTGTTACAAATTCCTAGGCTTGCATGGGCAAGTTAGTTTCACATTCTTTCCCATTTGATTTTTTAAAAAAACAATCTCAAGTTCTTTCCAGAATATGAAGAAATGGCTGAAATTTGGTAAATTCCTATCACTAAGATTCTCACCTGCCTTCACTTTCAAGGTATCTATGAAAGGAAGCTCACTGCTAGGTGGAAATATGGAGCGTATCCACCTTGACTCGGGTAGACTAGAATGCACAAACCCATTCTGAGCATGTGTGAAGCATGGAACTATGATCAGGAGGATCACACCTGAAGTTCAACCTATCCCAGGTGAGGAGGGAAACTCGCTGGCTGAGAAGTGTCTCAGAGTGTCTGCTTTGGTAGTGCTCCATGAACCAGGAGTAACAGGGCAGCCTGAACTGAGAGGCATCTACCTACATGAAATATTTATTGTATATCATTACACCCTTGAATTCCTCAGTGGTCTCCTAGTCTGATTAGCCCATACAACCTCAAATAATTTGCACATTGGGCTTTGCTCTCCTCAAAGCAGCTAATCATCGTTTGTCAAGCTATTGACCTGCCTTGGTTTGGAGAACTGGATTCACTAGGAATGGACATCACAAAAGGTACAACTGCAAACATCCAGATTTGGTGCCATGGGGAGGTCAAAAGGAGTTCTGATCTCAAGCGGCTTAAGAAATGCAATGTGTAAACCCTCACCCTCACCAAAGAGGTGCTCTGAAGCATTTTAAAGAGACACTTTCTCCACCATGCCTTTTCCCCCTGACTGCACTGCCTGAGTACAGCTGTCATTCTGCCTCCAATACTCTGCTAGGGAAATTAGATGCAGCTATGCATTGCATGATGGGACTATTGTCTAATGCAGTGCAAGCAGCCAAACAGATCTGATTGCATAAAGATCTTTTTCTCAGTAATCGCCAGAGACCTACATTGTGAGGAAGGAATATAACTTCTTTTGCTCCCCTGAGGAGACCCTGTCCCCCACCCTCCAAAGCAATCTTCAGTATTAAATAGAGACTCCCTCTCCCCCAACCTGATATTGGAACATCTTTGGTTGCATCTGAGGTGGGAATGAGGGAAAGCATTGGACTGATTTACGTATATGTAGAACTCCTGAAAACAGCACACATGTAACAGTTTTGTTTATCCTAAACGGAAAAGCTTTACCCTTACTACAAAGTGCTCATAGAAGCCAGAGACAAGACTGCTAGAGATACAGCATGGAAAAGTAATTTTTAAAAACTAGATCTTCCATTATCCCCCAACCAGCTGGGGGATTCAGGGGGATTTCGGGGAAATTGTTTTTTTTTTCCTGAGACATTGAGCCTTCTCTGTCAGAGAGCTCTGGTGCCACAATAAAATACAGTTCCCATGATTCCCTAGCACTAACCCTAACCCTAAAAGTGGACTCAATTTGGACTATTTTGGGCAGTCTGCAACCCCCCATAGTCTTTAACAAGTCCATTTTTGCAAGGTCTGTTGTTAACTACTATTTTTGATACATTATACTCCCTTGACAAGAAAACCCTATGTTAAGTTTATTTATTTATTTACTTATTTTCATTTCTTTCATTTCTATGCTGTCTTTTCCTCAGAAAGGGACCCAAGGTGGCTCACAAATAAAACCATTTAAAAACTTTACAATAAAAAAAAACCAATTAAAATCAACCAACTAAAAAACAGTATAAAATTACATAAACATACAAAAGTTAAATGCATAACTAAAACACAGACCCCTTATTAAAGCCTCCCTGACACAATTATATATTAAATTACTGCTTGAATATTTTGCCTGCTGGCAAAAGGAAAGCAGTGAATGGTCTAGCCTAGTCTCCCATGGAAGGGAATTCCAGAAGGTGGGAGCAGCCACTGAGAAGGTTCTTTCTTGTGTCCTCACCAAATGAGTTGATGATGATGGTGGGACCAAGAGAAAGCCTTCCCCCATAGACCTTAAGACCCTTACAGGTTTGTATGGGGAGATATGATCTTTCAGATAGTTGACCTTCGGGCTGCCATAAGTCGGAAATGATTTGAAGGCACACAACAACAAACTCCATTATACAAGCACACCTGTTTCCATACACGTGTACAAAAATAATAGCAAAACCAATGTTAGATGTTTAGGAAAACAAATTTTAAAAATAGCTTCTGTTTCATTGCCAACCTACTTCAAGAGGTTCATGGTTATCTTTAGAAGTCTAAAAGGCTGTGGATCCAAATATTCAGGGGTGTAGCTTTCAGGGTAGTGGTGTCAAAATGAGGACATGGACCCCCCCCCTCCTATCACAATTTTAACCTCCCAATGAAAATTTCTTTTATTCACCAAATTTCTAGCATTTCAGAGAATGAAAATTGTTCATGCCTCAAACTGTCATATTTCCTGTCTTTGCCATTGCCTTGGTATCTTTGCCTGCCTCTGTTCTTTGGATATTGATACAATATTCCTAAATGGTCAAGTGAGGTTTTAAGTTACTGCAATGCTAGGAATTTGCAGGCTGAAGGAAAATTACATTTGGGATGGCAAAATTCATATGGGTGTGTGTGAAGTCTATGTATGCTAATGCTACCAACTTCTTTCTTTCTCTCAGGTACTCTCAAAGGTGCTACAATTACTCCTTTGCTGCAATCTGCCTGTATGTCATTAGATGAAGCCCTCCTCCGAGTGCCTTCTTCAAAGCTCATTATGAAGGTCCTCTCCTTTGCAGAACTTGAGGCTACAACTCCGAGATGTTATAGCCCCAATCAGTAACAATTCCAAACTATGCAAAAGAAAGTGTCACAAAAACCCTGAAAGCAGGGCATTTCCTTGGTAATCAGGCCTTTGTTGACTGCCAGAAATTGTGCAAACTGAATCCACTTTAACTGCCCTGGCTCAGTGCTAGGGAATCATGGAACTGTATTTTTTTTCTGAGACATTGAGACTTCTCTGTCAGAGAGCTCTGGTGCCACAGTAAACTACAGTTCCCATGATTCCCTAGCACTGAGTCAGGGCAGTTAAAGTGGACTCAATTTGCACTATTTCTGGCAGTCTGCAAAGGCCCGAGGTCATATTTTTTAAAGCACTAGCTTCAAGTGTGTTTATTTACCCAGGATTTGAAGGTGATTTAAAATGATTATTTGTTTGGCTGGTTAATGAATTGTTGTTTTGTGTGTTTTTCGGGCTATGAGGCTGTTCTAGAAGAATTTATTCCTGATGTTTCACCTGCATCTGTGGCTGGCATCTTCAGAGAGATACACTGTTCATACACTGTTCGAAGAAGGTAGGGACCAATAGCAAGGTCTAATAATGGTCCAAGGTCAAGAACCAGTAAGGTCACACATCACAAATAGGCCAGCCAGGCAAGAAGAATCTAGAGTCAGAGAACAGTGTCAAGGTCAAAAGCAGAGTCCTACAAAGAGTCAAGTAAACAAGATGAGGAGAATCTGAAGTCAAAGTCAAGTAACAGTCCAGCATCTAACCAGTAATGTTCAGAATAGCAAGCAGGCAAACATATTCAGAAAAGTAAAGTCAAAGACAATCCAAGGTTAGGCATCAGCAGATCAGGACACAACTAATGCCAGAGCATGCAAGGAATGAAAAACAACTGAAAGATGTCCACTTGTAGACATTGTTCGCAGTAATTTGTCAGAGAGTGTGTCTACACTGTATAAATAATGCAGTTTGACACAACTATAACTGCCGTGGCACCATCATACAGAATCTTGGGATTTGTAGTTTTGTGAGGCACTAGCACTCTTTGGCAGAAAAGGCTAAAGACCTTGTAAAACAATAAATCCCAGGATTCCATAGGATGGACCTACATCACTTAACATGATTATTATTATTATTATTATTAAAGTTTATTTCTAGAGCGCTGTCAGTGTACTCAGCGCTGTACAAAAGACAATCAAGAATAAAACAAATAAACAAAACCTGCCAGAGGCGTACAATCTAAGTTAAAACAATGAGCAAAATAATAAAAGTCAGTTTAAACAAAGACAATTACAACAATTACTAACAACATCCACTGTTTAATGATGTTAAACTGCATTATTTCTACAGTGTAGTTGTCCTCTTAGCTAGTTCTGAGCTTTTCAGGGATGTATTTCAGGAGCTCAGGAGCAGACACTCCTACATCACCTCTCTCTGGGAAGAGGGACCTTTACTTGAGGTTTTACTCCTGAAATGCTCCTATCCTAAAGAGGCCCCCTATCATGCAAAGTGCTCCTCCAGGCAGTCTGAAGCTGAGACTGTGCCTTTTTCTGACCTTCGTATGGGAGACTGGGAAGAAGTCTATCCCTTTACATCTGATTATAAGGCCATGCCACCTCCTTCCAGTAGGTGCATCCTCCTGTACAGAGGTCCTGGGTTTGCAAAGACAGCAGGTCCCTCAAAATCAGG
>CM034708.1:186334686-186353893 GCA_020142125.1 Phrynosoma platyrhinos | reverse complement strand
GTTTTCTTGGCAAGATTTGTTCAGAGGTTTGCCATTGCCTTCCCCTGATGCTGAGAGCATAAGCTTTGCCCAAGATCACCCATTGGGTTTCATGGCTGAGCTGGGAATTGAATCTTTGTCTCCAGAGTGTAGTTCAGCCCTCAAACCACTATGCCACATGGGAGGTTAGAGGAACTGTATTCCACAATGTTCCTGTGCATGCTAATTGGAAGGATAATGGTTTGTCATGAATCTGGGCAAGAAAGGCACACATGCAGAGCCTCAAATGAGCCCTCAGCTAGGACAAAAGTAAATCCTCAACTAGAATATTGTCATTTTAAATTATAATTGGCATTATATGTAATTTTAAAGGGAGGGTAATTGTTTCACTGTGTCACAATGTACTTTATGTGTGTTTGAGGAATTGTTTGTTAGCCGCCTTGATTGCCTGACAGGCAAAAGGCAGGATACAAGAATAAAGTTTACTTACTTACTTACTAATATTGTTACCATTTATTTCCTGGTCTTGCTCCTGTGATTTTCCTTTACTAGCAAGCTATCCAGGAAATATTAAACAGACTGCTCATTTCTTTCATTTTATGTCCATGCCAGAAAATAGTTCACTAACTTAATTTTTGGAAGCCAGGAATGGTGAAATTTTGTAAAACTTTGTGAACAGATTAAACTGTATGCCTTCCTGACATCTTGTGACAGAGGGTAGAATATAAATATTTTGATAGCCAGGAAGTGGCAGTGGTTTGGATGTTGGACTAGTACTCCAGGAGACCAAGGTTTGAATCCCTGCTCAGCCATGGAAAACTTGACTGACTTTGGATAAATCACACTCTCTCAGCCACAGAGAAAGGCAGTGGAAAGTTACCTCTGAATACGGTAAATCTTGCTAAGAAAATCCTAGGATAGGGACACTATAAGTCAGAGTCAACTTAAGGTATAGAACAACATCAAATACTTTAGTAAATAAAAGCATAAATAAATAATTTTTCACAGACAGCAGAGTGCTTTGTGGCAGTGGTGTCACTAGGGTTGGTGTCATTCGGTGGGTTAACACATGGTGTCACCCCCCCCCATTGACCTCCTACCATAACACACCATACAGAATCCTTAGGAATATTTTTTGTACTAACTTACTTATAAATGGTAATACCTATTTATCATTGAATGTAATGGTAATAGTTGTGGCATAAAGAACTATCAAAATTAAATTTATACATTTAAATTACAATATCACACCCACAGGAAAAATGGGTTTACATATACATAGTTTCATGTGGTTAAAGTGAAAATTTGGTAAAATGTGATGTTTTTAAAGATTTTTTCCCATTTAAAATAAAAATAAAAATTGAGATTTTAATTTTTAAAAAACCTTGGGGCCTCTCCTTTCTCCTTCCACTGAGCCTCACCACACTCACACAATTTCTTCAGCATTTTAAAGAGATACAGGTGAATGCCATAGACCATTTCTGCAAAAATGTAGATTTCTGAGTAGTGGTGTCACCCCCCCCCCCTTATGGTATCACCTGGTGCTGTCTGAACTCCCTGCACCCTGCTAGTGACAACACTGCTTTGTGGAAAATATACTGTTTTCTGTGAAGTTGAAGGCTTTCATGGCCAGCATCTATGTTTTTTTGTGGGTTTTTTGGGCTATGTGGCCATGTTCTAGAAGAGTTTATTCCTGATGTTTTACCAGCATCTGTGGCTGGCATCTTCAGGGAAAAGTGTCAGCCACAGATGCTGGTGAAATGTCAGGGATCAACTCTTCTAGAACAGGGCCCTACAAAAAAACATGATAATCTCTCCCTAAAATTTCATTTCTGGTGGGGGAAAAAAATCACCTTTTTGCAAAATTGAATTTTCCACAAACATATGAAAACATACGAAAATGTGCAGAAATTTTCATGTTACTTCCCAGTGGGAAGAACACTTTGAAATTGTTTGTTCTTTAATGCAAGAAAAAAGTAAGCAAAGATTTACATCCTTACTCTGGAGCAGCAGAAAACATGTTTGCTCCATTTTCTTTGTGGAATCCCTTCAGATGGGTTGGATATGGCTACCATATCATCTTTGAAGCTTCTCTTCTCTAGGCTAAACATGAGCAGCTTCCTCAACAGGGCCCAGTTTCCAGATCCTTTACCATCTTCTGGACATGTTCAAAATTGTGCTATCCTTCTTCATCTGTGGCACCCAGAATTATACACAGTATTCTAAGTGAGTCTGACATGTCATCCTATGACTGACAAATTATTGAACTTCTTAATTATTATTTATTATTTCTGTAAAATGTTGAAATCCTGCACATTTTGCAAATGTCCTTGAGATGGTCTGCAAAAGACCCACAAGTATTCAAGAAAAGTCACAGATTTTTATTAATCCCCACTCAATAAAATTGGCAAAGTGGTGTCGAAATGTTAAAACACTGGAATTGTAAAGGCTAGCAATAATACTTAAATAGTAAAAACAAACAAACAAAAAAAGAGCTAGAGATTGAATGCCTGGTGGAAAAAGATCTGGCATCTCAGTGTTACTAATGAACATGTCATGAAGATTTCCCTTGAGAGGATGTTTCACAAAGTAGGGCTCCTGGCTGAGAAGGATTTGTGGATTTGTAATTAGTAGACCGGCTGAACCCAAAGGGTGCTCAACAATGGCTCCTCTTCATCCTGGAGAGAAGTGACCAGTGGGGTGCCACAGGGTTCTGTCCTGGGACCAGTGCTGTTCAACATCTATCAGTGACTTGGATGAAATAATAGAAGGCATGCTTATCAAAGTTGCAGATGACACCAAATTAGGAAGAGTAGCTAATACCCCAGAAGACAGGATGAAAATTCAAGGAGACTTAATAGATTGGAAAGCTGGGCCAAAGCTAACAAAATGAATTCCAACACGGGTAAATGTAAGGTATTGCACTTAGTGTGGAAAAATGAAATGCATAGATATAGGATGACACCTGGGTTAATGTGACTAAGTGTGAAAGGGATCTAGGAGTCCTAGTAGACCACAAGCTGAACATGAATCAACAGTTAGAATCAAAAAGGCTAATGTGATTTTAGGCTGCATCAATAGAGGTATAGTGTCTAGACAAGGGAAGTAATAGTGGCACTGTATTCTGCTTTGGTCACACTTCACCTGGAATACTCTGACCAGTTCTGAGCACCACAATTCAAAAAGTATATTGACAAATTAGAGTGTGTCCAGGGGAAGGTGACTAAAATGGTGAAGGGTCTGGAAACCATGCCTTATGAGGAAAGACTTAGGGAACTGAGTATGTTTAGCCTGAAGAGACAGTTAAGAGGTAATATGATAGCCCTGTTTAAGTAGTTGAAGGGGTGTCATATTGAGGAGGGAGCTAGCTTGTTTTCTGCTGCTCTAGAGACTAGGACCCGGAACAATGGGTGCGAGCTCCAGGAAAAGACATTCCACCTCAACATTAAGAGGAACTTCCTGACAGTAAGATCTGTCTGACAGTGAAACACATTCCCTCAGAGAGTGGTGGAGTCTCCTTCCTTGGAGGTCTTTAAAAAGAGGCTGGATAGCCATCTGTCAGGGATTGTGATTTTCTGCATGGCAAGAGGTTTGACTTGGTGGCCCTTGCTGTTTATTCCAACTCTATGATTCTATGATTCAATCACCATCATCTCTAGGGATAAAGTAGAAAAGGATGACTAAGATCTCTGCTTTGGCCTAAAAAATATTATCACTAATACATGGGGGGGGGATCTGGTCTAGTACAAGGCATAAAGCAGGGGTAGGTAAAGTGTGGTCTTCCAGATGTCGGTGAACAGTAACTCCCATCAGCTTTAACTAGCCAATGTCAATGGTGATGAATCATGGAGTTACTGTCAATGGTGATGAATCATGGAGTTACTGTCTAGCAACTAGTTCCCTATCTCTGGCATATAGGATCAGTTTCATTGAAATACTAACAACAAGAAACACTGATTTATGTATGGCATAAGGAAATTTTTCAGGTGTATGAAATAATGCTTTAAAAAAGATTATTGATCAAAGTGTTAAAAAGTAAGGCTGGAGGAGGTGTGAAAGAGCTGAGTTCTAGTTCAGCATTATTTTATGTCACCAACACTTTCCCTGAGTGGTGGTAATTTTATAATTTAATTTGGAGAAGCTAACACTGATTTATGTAGGAAATAGGCAAGAATTTCAGGTTTATGAAATGGTCCAGATTCTTTAAGTTATTGCTCAGAGCTTGAAAATTACTTTTCTTGGGACTAGAAAACTCCCAGAAGGCTACAGCCAGCAAGGTAGGTTCTTTCTGGTTAATACCAGCCAATGTGGCAGATTCCAGCTCTGGAAATAATGGAGGTAGTTAGGTGGCTTTTGTAGAGAGGGGGAAAAAAAAGGAACACAGACAGTCCTAGAAAAGCAGGGAGGTTTAGGCTGACAAGGTTTTTGAGTTATCACTGAGTGAAAATCCAAGGTAGGGTGTGAATGGAGAGACTAGCACATATCATCTGGACAAGCGTCTCATTCAGTTATTCATCTGAAAGTGTTCAAGCTAAATGAGCTGAGTTAAAAATGAGGATGAAATATAATTGCTAAATTGAGCACCTGTAGCAGTTCCAAGACCATCCTCCCTCTATCAGACTCACGGCACAGAGAGGAGAAGCTGGTGCCCTACATAATCAGCAGAAAATAGTGCTAATGGGGCTGCGGTAGAGACCTGAAAGGGGCCAGGGAGTCCTTTTATCCCCAGCAAATTTTGAGGCAGAATGACAGCTCCAGAATAAGCAAGAGAGAAGTCAGGAGAGACTGCCTACCTGGCACCAGCAGTTGGCAGGAAGCGAACCTGATGAAGGCTAGAAGTGCAGAGCCTGGGAAAATAACCACTTCACACTGCAATCCTCAGAATCCCCCAGCTAGAATCCCCCCCTCACTATGTTGATTAGGGAATTCTGCAAGCTGTAGTGCAAAATACTCACTTTCACAAGATTTGAGGGTGAGATCTGAGGAGTCCCTCTGCTCTATCCAAACTGGACTGGGCTAAGATGTCCTCCTGCCTGTGAGAGGCAAGTGTGCTCCTTGTTTCCAAAGTCCAGAGGCATATGACACTAGTACAGTCAACATATTATAGCAGCCGAGGCACATCCTTTCATAGGAGCCCTTTCCACTTTCTAGCAGTAAAAATAAAATAAATATTATAATAATTTGGAGAAGATTGATAAATCTTATTATCTTTTATCACTGATAAATCTTTTATCATTGATAAAAGCCAAGATCTTAAGTGTATGTGTGTTTAACTCTGCACATAAAGTTCCTCATCCTCCCATAGCCTAACAGTTGTCAATCTCTGGGAAGGACCCTTTCTGTTGTCACTTATAAGTGGGGATGGGAGGGAGTGGTAAGGCATTTGGATCATAGAAAAGAAGTTTGTCTCCACTCCTTTGGGGAGAGGAAATGAGGGTGCACCCACTCTTTCCTTCCTGTAGGAGCTCAGAGTAGCTGGATCTTCATGGTCCGAATTGCTTCCCCCCCCCCTTCCTTGGTGTGGGAAATGTTTGGATGGAGCACAGGGACAGGAGAATTGCCTTCTGTGGCCCATGATAAAGAGGACTTAACAGGATGGTGGCCAATATCAGCTGACTGAGGTGGTCACCTCATCTGCCCAACGATAAATATGGCCCTGAAAGTCAAAATTCTTAAAGGAGAAGCAAGGAAGATATCTGATTCTTACCAAGCCATCCTTTTTCAAAACAAGAGTTGGCTTCTGTAAGGGAATGTCAGTCCATTGGAATGGTGGGACAGATGTGTGGTACCCATAACAGTGGGGCTGTGAATTCACTTCACATCTTAGCCCAAGCTTTAAGTAAGGGCTCTATCCAAAGTACTGAATGCATTTTGAGAGTGCAGTTCAATAGTTGGAGAGATCCTTCAAAGCCCTGGCAAAAATCTATAGCAGATTCACTGTCCCATCGATATTGTAGCCATCAGCTGCCATTGTATGGAGAATATCTCACATCTGCCCAAACCTCCTTCTTCTCTTTGGACAAAGGTAGTCAGTGTTAGCAAACTCATTCTCACACAGCAGAGAGAGTATGAGGGGTTTTAAAATTGGTTTTTGTGATTGGACAGGCTTAATAATATAACTGTCAATGTCAATATATATTACATTTAATTTCCCTTTGACCTCACTACTACAATCCCATCTCCATACGCAACTGGAATTTGGAAATGTGTTTGGGGAATTCTGGGAGTTGTAGTCCAAAAAAGTAATGGCTTGCATTCTGTTCAGTATTTGTAAGATTTTAAGACCAGGCTTATGATCTC
This sequence comes from Phrynosoma platyrhinos, assembly GCA_020142125.1. NCBI lineage: Eukaryota > Metazoa > Chordata > Lepidosauria > Squamata > Phrynosomatidae > Phrynosoma > Phrynosoma platyrhinos. The sequence continues at coordinate 186,347,614 of CM034708.1, read as the reverse complement.
ATAACTTTTGGTATTTGTATTTAATTGGTAATCAATGACTGAACTACCTCCTAGCAAGCAGTATCCCAAACAAAGGATTTCTAAGGCAAGGCAGATTGGGCTGCTGGGAAACAATGTCTTCAGCATTCTCTCAGCTGCAGGGTGCATTGAGACAAGTAGCTGTAGCAAGTCCCCAAGGGGTCTCTCCAATTGGTCGTCTCAACATGCCCAATGATTGAGAGCACTACAGTCATAATTTCCCAATGCCATGACCTTCAGTGCCTTGGAAACTCTTTAGCTGGGGCACTGCCTGGCATAACAGGTATGTTTTGTGGAGTAGTATTGGCAGAAGTAACTACAACAGAGCTCCATTGTCATAGCTGTGTCTGCAAGTGCAGTATCTCAGCCAATGCTCCTAATTTCTACAGGCAACGATAGGTTCTTTCTCTGTTTCTCTACCTGTGTCTCTGTGTGTGTTTTTGAGAGAGAGAGAGATCAATCATGTGTGTATCTAAGACTGAAATGCTGGATGACACTTCATGCATCTAATGGGCGGTAGTCCATATACATTCATGTTAGAATAAGTGTTTTAGCCTTTCAGGTACCACAAGAGCCCTCTTGCTTTTGTTGCAACAGACCAACCATTTGGAAATTCAAAATAAGTGTTGCTAGCTGCTGTTGTTTTTTTCTGCAAAGGCAGCAAAATGCAGCCCAGCATGAAGAGACAACACAGAACAGGGAAACTGGGCTGCTGTGGGATTAGGTTTGGTCTCTGTGGGCAATCATAAAGAAAACATGTGGTATAAGGGTAAGAAAAGTCATTCTGAGTTTCTTTATCACTTCTGCTCACACAATCACCTCCTTTATTGCATTCTGCCAGTAGTAGCTATATTTTGGTGTGCATGTACCAAAAAAAAAAAAAAAAAAGGTCAGGGGAAAGGAAGTGTGTAACATCTGCCCCCCTCCCCCCTTTCTCATACATTTCCATCACTCCCTTTCTATGGAAGATGACAGCCAAAAAGGAGAGCAGTGGGAAAGTGTTGCTTTCATGTCAATGGGTGCTGAATTCACTTGGGCTTTAAAAGAGGTATCCAAAGGTCCAAACTCTAATGCCTGAATAGGTGCAGAACCTTGGACAGCTCCTTTTAAAATCTAGACCAGCGGTTGGCAACCTCAGCGGACCGAGGGCTGGTCCGCTGGTTTCTGGCGCCCTCTGGGGGCCGTAAAAATGGTGGTGTGTGCGTGCATGCGCGCGCGCACTGTACTTTCGGCGTGTGCGCTATACTTCCAGTGCAAGCATGCATGTGCGATCGCGTCGTGGCTGCCATTTTGGACTCCAAAATGGCGGCCGCGACACGATCGCACCAGTAAGTGCGGCAGCGGCAGGGTCAGCGGGGGCTGGCCCCGGCCCATGGGCCATAGGTTGCCGACCCCTGATCTAGACTCATAGCAGCTAAAGCACTTCTGTGTATTGCATATTCACTCATTAACAGCAAACATGTACAGTATATTAAACCCTTGTACAGGAATAAAATACTCTTGGACAGAGAGAGAGGGAAGATAGAGGTGGGATGGGGTGGGAGAGAGGTCACAACCATACATTGTCATTGGGAAAATCCATTTTCTCTTGACTGTTGTGAGGATTGTAGCTAACTTGGAGTGAAAAAGGAAGCTTGCATTAGGTTTAGGGGTGGGTGAGTAGATGTCAGCTTGTAATCAAGAAGTCCCATGCTAAGAGTTAAATGCTGAGAGTCCTGCCTCCAGTATAGTATTGACAGAGGGCAATGGAAATGGGGACAAGTCTGTCATTTTCACAGTGCTCAAGCCCATTCTTGGATATGTCTGATCTGGCCATAGTAAACCATGTTTTAGTTACATTACAGTTGGATTACAGTACCCTACTGTATGTGGCTGCCTTTAGAAATTTGTTTGGAAACTTCAGCCTGTCCAAAATGATCAGTTCTGGCTGCTGACTGAGGCTGGTTACAGAGTGCATATAACCACTCCCAGGTTGAAGCAGCTTTACTGGCTACTGGTCTATATGTGGGCAGAATTCAAAGTGTTGGTGATGACCTTGAAAAGCCCTATATCTGTGCTGGCAAACCTATGGCACTTGTGGAGAGGCAGCTGAAGGCCCAGGAAGGTGCATGGGGGCAGGAAGGACTGCCCTGTAAGTCCCACCCTGGAAGTCCTGTTCCCCATGGAAGTCCCACCTCTGGCATGGAGGTAACACCTGGTACCAGAAGGCTGTTTAGTTTGGGCACTTGGTGCCTAAAAGTTTTGCCATCACTGCCCTATATACTCTCTGAAAGAGCATATCTCTCTATATGAGCATGTCCAAGTTTTAAGATCTTTAGGGGAAGGCTTTCTCTTGGTCCAACCACCAATCCAATGCACCTTTGATGAGAATGCAGGAGAGAGCCTTTTGGCTGTTGCTCCCAGGTTGTGGACCTCCCTTCCACTAGAGGTTTGGTTGGCCCCCTCTTTCCTCTCCTTCCACTGGCAGGTAAAGATCTTTTTTTACTCAAGCAGACCCTTGGCAGAAAGGTCTTTGAATAGGGTTGTGCTTTTATCTTGTCTACCATCTTTTAGTTGTGTTTTATATTGTTTTAACTTGGTGGTTTTAATTAAATTGTTGTTTAATTGTTTTTAACTTTTGTGTAAATCATTTTTTAGCTGTACCCTGTTTATAATTGGCTGTAAGTTACATTGGATCCTGCACAAGGAGAAACTGAAGATATCAAATGGATGAATGAATGAATGAATAAATGAATAACATTTAATCTACTCAGATGTAGGTGTTTGTGGTGGGGCACATGTTATGCAAGATGGTCCCTGTATTGAACTTCAAAAGTTCTGTAAAGATGTCCTAAGGCTATAATCCCATGCATATTTTGCTATCAAGTACGGTTTTCCCCCTAAGTAAAAATGTACAGGTCAAGGTTTGATAGCCTTGCTGGCAGAGTTTAAACCCCATAGCTAGCTGCAAAACCCCATAGCCTCTTAGTGGCTGAGGGGGTGGGAAGATGCTCAGGGGTCTCCCAGCTGCACTTGGGCAGTCACCAGCCTTCCTCTAACATGGTTTACACTGCATGTGGTCTGCTGATGGTCTTGGATGGTAATAGTTGTGATTTCCCCCAGCTACTTTCCTGTAGCCAGATCGTGCCTGGCTATCTCTTTGCCTCCTCAGCTAGGAAGTGTCAACTGAGGTGTGTCCTGTTACTGTCAAGCTGTGTTGACCAAGGGATGGAGGTGTTGCACAAGGAGGCAACAGATACTTCCCTGCACAACATCCATCAAAGTAGATATGTTGCCAATAGGATCCTGACTTTTGGATTCAGTGGTAAGGCTTGGAATGTAGGAACTCTGAAAAATAAGCCAGTTGTACATTAAGGGACATTAGGATTTAAGTTATGTATGTGCACACACATACACAGAGAGAGTGATCATAAAAAATACATGTATTTCCCTTAAGAACGAACTATCACTAAATGTTGGTGATTTAATACAGATAATGCTTTCTTGTGGCATATGATGTTGGCATGTTTAGTGGCTATTCTTTGGCTGGCTGTATTATAACACATTAATTTTGTATTAGAAAAATCTTTGACATTTGTTGATGCCCATGTACTTTTAAATTATATCTGTAAAAGCATGGTTGGATTCTCCATGCTTTTACTGCTGTTAAAATACTTTAAGAACAGAAAGATAATTTTCACCATCTATTATTCAGTGGTCAGAAGATGCTTTAACTACATATGTATCTTACAGAAAACTCCAACACAACAGCCAAGATCCTCAATTGGTCAACAGAGCATAAAGCTCTACAGGCATAATTCCACTCCCTTCTCCTCTAAGTGCTCTTCACATATGATCTCTGCATCTGGATCACTACCCCATGGTTGTTTGGTGGTGTGGGAGGATGAGAGGGGGTGTCCATGCAGTGTACTGCTGTGCTCCTGCTTCTAGATACATGAGTTTGACATCCTTCTTCTGAACCTCCCAAGTGTCCTCCAAGAACCTCCCAAATGACACCCAAGAGGCCCAGGAGGATGCCTGCTTTTTGTGGAATACAGCCAGATACTGCATGGATCATGTCTCTCTCACCATTAAAGGACTGTTGAAATGGGATTTGGCACTGAGACTCAGGTAAGGGTACAGGAGATGAATGTACTGTGGAATTGAATTCCACCATCTGCACTGACCATAAAAATTCATATATATGAATATATTGGCCTTATATTTGCCTATTTCATTAACAGGATGGCAGACAACAGATTTTTGGACACATGGGCTGAGATCCAGACACATAACCACAATGTCATGGCTACAATATGTTTCTCAGTCTGACCCCTGAAACCCATATTAAAATCCTTAGTGGTTCTGTACCTAGAAGTTGTGACAGGACTCCATGGAGTCTGGGCATCTGATGTTGCACTGCTACTCACTGGTGGGAGGAGGCTGAATACAACATCCCACTCACCAGCACTGCAGAACTCCATCCATCAATAGGTAGGATTTTAAGGTGGGTTTTGGGTGCAATCCTGGCTTTTTGGTGCGATCCACAAAAGTAAATGTCAATAGGGAAAAGTTATGAGGTTGTAAGTATAACTTATGACATCATAGTTAACAGGATGACAAGGCATCATTAGCTTAAATTAATGTACTTGCATAACCCATTTTGCTATCCTATGTGCTCTTTTCTTTTTCTTCTTCTTTTCTTCTCTCCTTTTCCTTTTCTTTGTATTTATATGTTTAAAAAATACAATGCAAATTTTAAAATGATGCAGCTCACTGTTGCACCTGGCAGTGGAGGCCCATGAGACTCTGCAGTATGAATCTGCTGTGCATTAGCCTGGGCAAGGACATTTCTGCACACCATGAAGGAATAAGGGTAGTAGAAGGGAAATCCAGGTCACTAGTTCTATTCATGTGTGCTTATTTCTTTTCCAGTCGCAAACGCGAGAGAGAAAAGACAGAAAGAAATGCAGAGCTCTTCAAGAAATACTGTTTGCTACCAGTAGTTCTAAGAAGGCTTACATCTTAATCCCCAGCACACGAACATGGGCGTCTGCCCCCTTGATTTTGATCGAGTTTGCTTTCAAGTAAGTGTGCTTAAGACTGCAGCTTTGGATTGCTTGTCCCAAACTAGAGAAACTGTCATTGCACAGCAGAAAATGAGTGTTTCACTGAGTTCCCTCATTGTTCTGTGTCGGGGGGATGGGGGGAGGACTTCAGCTCCAGCTCCCATCATCCTTGACCATTGCCTTGCTGACTAGGGCTGATAGGAGTTGCAGTTAAATAACACATTCCCTTCCATCCTTGCCCTACTGTATGCAACTGAAATAACTCATCTCTTCTGCTTCATTTTCCATGCCTTCAGACCTCACTTTTTCCTCTGCTCTTTTGTTTCTGACAATTTGTAGATTGGAAGCCCCTTGGGGCAGGAGTCTGACCTCTCACAATTTGTAAAGATCACATACAAGGATAGCACTATAATAATAATAATAATTAATAATAATAATAATAATAATGACAGGATGGAATAAATGCTGTGTATCTAGAGTTTGATCCTTTACTTAGGAGACTCAGGTTGAAGAAATTTGCTACCTATGCCCTAGAACAGCTTTTCCCAATGCAGTACCCTTCACATGTGGTAAACTACGATTGCCATCTTCCTCAGCTGATGGAATTGAATTGCCCCTCATTTATGTTGTCTTTTAAGAGATGGTACAAGACAGATTTGTTTCCTAGAGGTTATTGCTGAAGCTGCACTGTGTTCTGCCACAAAGAGTTCTTGGCATTGGATTGCATTTGAAGAGTGCTGAAGAAAACTACAAAGAAGATTCAGCCCAGAAAGGTAATCAAAGCAAGTACAGATCTCTCAAACACTTTGAGATTGAATTCAGCCTTTATTCTTAAGGTTGTCCACAGTTCTTCAGCAGAACATCAGCCTCCCTTTCTCCTCCCTTGGTCTGTGTCCCAGATAAAACTCCATAAGCTGAGCCAAGGTTTTACAGTTTCCTGTATGCATCCAAGTAATATTAATGAAGGCTAAATAAATACATAAATAAATTGCTGATATGATACAGCTTTCTTGCCCCCATGTTCCTGCCTCTATTTGGAACTGAGCCAAGATCCTCTCCCAGACTTATTTCCAGTTACAGACTGTATGGAAGCAATTTTTAAAGCCAGTATATGTGTATGCTTATGAGGCCTACTTCTTTGAGGCTCTAGAATGTGGGACAAGTGAAAAGAGGAGACAGGAAAAAAAGAAGAAAGAGACAATTGGTGATGATGAGAGTAGGGAAGTTGAAGAAAGACCCGAGGGAGAAGGTGGAGGAGTAAAATACATTTGAAAGAAAACAAAAATAAAAATAAAGTGGTATACTTTGTGTGGCGAACCAGTGTGCTGTAGTGCTGGACTATGACTCTAGAGATCAGAGTCTGAATCCCCACCCAGCCATGAAAATCCACTGGGTGACCTCAGGCAAGCAACACTCTCTCAGCCTCAGAGGAAGACAAATGCAAATGCCAGTTGAATAACTCTTGCTGGAAAAAACCTGTGATAGGTTTGCTCTAGGGTTGCCATAAGTAAAAAATGACTTGAAGGCACACAACAACAACAACAACCACTACCACATCTGTGCAACTGTGTTTAATGATATATCATGCTAAATGATATCACCTCTGCCTGCCACATAAATTCACAATGTATTACCCCTAGGTCTCAGGTTTTGGCCCTGAATTCTCAGATGGTACTATCCTAGAAACCCTTCTTCTCTACAGAATTCACCCTGAAAAGCCTCTTGTTCAGGTTTGCAAGACTCCTAGAAAACACATTCTTCCAAATTGGTATGAGGCATACTCCCTTTCTTGCTAGAATTCCATTTTCTTCTAATCACAGATCATAATCCAGGAAGCCAAATCTTTCCCATTTGCACTGCTAGTTTGTTCACTAGCATCAAACTATGGGCTTTGGCAGCAAGAGACTAGCCACAGTGAGTTCAGGAAGGTGTAAAGTCCCCTCCATATTTGGAAATTGCCCATCCCTGCCCTATGCCTACTTTGGTTTGATTATTTTAGATTGTTCTCCTTGGAAACTTGAAAAGGATTTGCTTGTGCCTGTCACTCACTCACTCTTCAGTCTTGAGTTAACAATTATGGTTAACAATTATCATACATAACAACAGCATGGCTGTGCAATTATCAAACCATTAAAGCTAAGCACCAAGCAAAAGGAGAAGATATCACCATGCCATCTTTTACAGTAATGACTGCAAAACTCAAGGTTAAAACATGTGGTCTGAAAATGTTTTGTGACCCTGAAATCAACTTAATCCTTAATCAATTTAATACATATACAGAAACAGCCTTAGAGCAGCCCGACTGTTAGGCAGAGTGAGGTGGCTGCCTCAGGCAGCAGAGTGTCAGAGTCATAACAAGATAACAAATGGTTACGTTATTGTGTTTTCAATGCACAGAAGACCCTGTGGCACTACACAATTATAGTATGATGATTTCACCTTTACAGCTGTGGCAACACCATCCTAGGATTTGCAGTGTTGTTCTTGTGTGCCTTCAATTATTATTAACATTTATGGTGACTTTATCAAGGACTTTCTTGGCACAATATAGGCAGAAGAGGTTTGCCATTGCCTTTTTCTGAGGCTGAGAGTGTGTGACTTGCCCAAGGCCAACCAACGGTGACACATTTGCAGTTTAGGGAATGGTATTTAAAATTTGAAAGAGAGCCAGCATGGTGTAGTGGTTTGAATGTTGGACTACAACTCTGAAGACCTGCTTGGGCATGGAAATCCACTTGGGCAAGTCACATACTCTTAGCCTCAGTAAAGGCTCAGATAGTCAGATAGGTTTGCATTAGGATCACCAAAAATCCAAAATGAAAGCGCGCGCGTGCGCGCACACACACACACACACACACACACACACACAAATTCAAAATTATCAGCCAGAGAGCTCTAGTGGCTCAACAAGCTGCAAAGGATGTTTTCACACGGGGCTCTGGTGGAGGCAATCCTACCTTCCGCCGGCCCCATTCCGGAATGGCTCCGGCGGCGGCAGGCTAATTCCTTTTAAAAGTCAGAATTACCTTTCCGCTGCAGAAGCCGGAGTTGGAGGTGCTGAAGCCAGAGGGACGCCGGAAGGACGCCGGACTTAAGGCTCCGTGCGTGTGAACACACGGAGCTAGAAGCCGGACGTACGCAGGGATGGCACCGGAAGGGGCGGGGTTTTCTGCGACGTGCGTCTGAACAAGCTGGAAGAAGAGCCGGAGTGGGGCCGGAGGGAGGCCGGCTAGCGTCCTCAAAAAGCCGCGTGGGAAAACGTCCAAAGTCCGGTATCCCATAGAATGTAGCCATGGCAGTTACAGTGGATTCATCATACTATAATTGTGTAGTGTGAAAGGCTCTAGGGAGGGGACAAAGACATATGTGAAATTTTCTGCCTCATGTGTAAAAGAAAAATTGGTTTTGGTAGAACTTGGAAAAGTTCCTTTTTGGACCTGCTACTCCTAGAATCTCTTATTCAGATTTCAGATTCAGCCAATGTCTACCCCCCTCTCAACTGTTTTAGGATGGTGACTAGAAGAATGGTGCAGAGTGAGGAGTGTGAGTTGGCACTGGGCTTTTAATAGTGTGCTTCAGTATTCTTGTTATGGAAGACCTTGTATCGTCATGTATGTATATGTCATGTGCCTTCACCTTTTTTTCCCTAATTCATGGCAACTCTAAAGCAATCTCATCACAGGGTTTTCTTGGCCAGATTTGTTCAGAGTTTGCCATTGCCTCCCGAAAGAGTGTGATTTCCATGGCTGAGTAGGGATTTAGCCAGAAAGTAGGCCTTTTGCACAGTTTAGCTGGTGCTCAGTAAGCATAGCTTAAGCTGTAAACTATCATGGAGATGTCTGGTAGTGATCCCTCTAACTTCACTCCCAGATAAGACCTAGCTATCACACAACCCATGGAAAGATTGTTGCTCCTCCTTTCTCAATGGCAGCAGAGAGGCCTTCTTTTCCTTGAGAAAACAGTTTGTTTCCAAGCCTGAGTTTCTCATGACAAGTACAGAGACTGTTACAGTAGTCCCTTTTTTGTATGCTGGGGCAGGGGCCAGACAGAAGCATATTAGCAACTAGGATCTAGTGTTTTTCCTTTTGGCCTGTGTATCAATGTCCTGGGATGCTTCTGGAGACCACTATTATTATTAATTGAAAGGAATTTTGGCTTCCATCATCTAAGGCAGGGGTAGGCAACCTTTTTGAGCCTATCTTTTTGAGCTGGGTTGCTGTCCCTCAGACAATGGGGGGGGGGCCGAAGCACCATAAATAAATAAAAAAATAAATAATAAAAAATAAAAAAATATGCATGCACACTCTCTCAGCCCCAGAAAAGCCATGGCAAAAACCCTGTGGAGATTTTGCCAAGAAAACCCCAAGAACAAATAATAACAATAATCAATATCATCATGGCGGGTGGTGGCAGCAGTGGCGGCGGTGGTGGCAGGACCAGCCAGGGCCAGTCCAAAGGCCTCGGAGGGCTGCATCCGGCCCCCAGGCCTCAGGTTGCCTACCCCTGATCTAAGGGGTATGTGTAATCTTTCTTTGCCTTTGTTAATCATAGAATGTGTTGAGACTAACTGCAAAAGGAGTTGTAGCATGAGATTTTGTAGACTTGAGCTATTTCCTCAGATGCTGCAAGATTCCTTTACACACTGATGATCCACACTAACATGCCTATGTCTTTTTATCAACCACGTATATTCATTAAATGGTATATTATCTTGGTGTGCAGATTACTTCATTTCATTCTGGTATTCCCAGACTCTGGTTTGATTGGGACCTGAGTGGAACAGGTTCCCAGTTAGTATATGCACACGCACACACCCCCCCCCTTCAGTCAAGATCTAAATCTGTAAAAACATAGGATATAATGCATTTCATGTCTCATCTAGCTTAGCCTATAACAATTCCATGGACTGGGAGACCTTCATCTCTCAAGAAGGCAGAATTATGGCCAGCCCACTGATTAGGGAGAGTGAAATACTTGCTTCAGGTAGAGGTTTTTGAGTATGATGAAAGGGCAGATAATTTTTTACTTATTTAATTTGTGGTTGATCTATTGCCAGAAGAGGTACCTGTAGGATTTTCTGTCTCATGTGCCGAAATAACTTGGTTTGTTTTGGATTCATCTTTAATTGGATATGAGTGTAGGGGTGGGTTAGGTTTTCATTTGCTGTTCTGGCTTGGACTGGTCTTGTACAGCAGGGAAGATGTGTATTAAATTCACAAGAAAATGAAAACATGGCCAACACAGACATAATTCCAGTTTTGCTTAAAAACAAACAAAGTTGAGAAGGACCCAGTTTTTAACCCAAAATAATGGTTTAGAGTTCTCAATTTCCAGGAAATAGTCAAAAGGGGGAGGAACAAAGTATCCAACTTGATTCTTGCAATACAATATCAACACTTGGATATAACCAGCCTAAACCATAGGTCATGTTAAGAGTAGTATCCCAGCTGAACCACGAGATCACTGATTCCTCTAGTATGGCAACAAATGAACAAACAAACAAACAGCCCCAATTTGGCAGGGACAGCCCTAATAAATCATCTGTTCTAGTTTTTCAGCTGCTTTTAAAATGTCTCAAGGCCTTTGCAGACTGCCAGAAATAGTGCACATTAAATTGAGGCACTGCCCTGGCTCAGTGCTAGGGAATCATGGGAACTGTAATTTATTGTGGCACCAGAGCTCTCTCACAGAGAAGGCTCAATGTCTCAGAAAAAAAATACAATTCTCATGATTCCCTAGCACTGAGCCAGGGCAGTGCCTCAATTTAAAATGCACTATTTCTGGCAGTCTGCAAAGGCCCTCAGTTTTTTCTCTTTCTCCTTCTGCCCTTTGTCCTCAGCTTACCTCAGCTGCTGCAAAATGAGTTCAAAGTGTAAAAGTAGTTTGTACAGAGTTAATCATACCTCTAAGGAAGTAGGCCCTAGTCTATCAAAGCTCATGCTACCAGCTTCTTTCTTTAGTCTGAAGGTGCTACAAAATCCTTTGCATACTGATTTTCCAGATTAACATAACTATAATATGTCTCTGAATTCTACCAGCAAGGGGGAGAAGAGGAGGAGAAGGAATCTTGCCCTTTCCAGCAGACTTAGGCAAAAGCAAACTGCTGCAGTCTTTCCTGGTTTGTCTGTTCTTTATGATTAACAACCCTTGCTATCTTGACCACATTCTTATATTGTTTAGCCACACATGTCCCAGTTTTCATCTATGAAATGTTGGAGGATACATGATTCCCTCTCAAGGGAAGTCAAGTTAGTACAATCGCTGCTGAGCTTCTAGTGCATATTAAAATCATACTATACTATATGGCTTTTGATTTTAAAACTGGTTTTTAAAATTGTTTTTCAAAAATGGATTTTAATCCCTTTAAAAAGAATGTTATTGTAGATCTTGCACATTGCTTTGTGGTTCCTAGTGAGCAGGAACATGACCAATAAAACATTTTAACTGATATGAATAGTTAATGCAATAATATCATAAATAATCAATAAAAACAGCACAATCAAAAATCCAGCAAACTTACTGCAATAGGTACATTGTAATGCAACATGGATTACACAAGCTAAAAACAACATTCAGAGATAGGATCCTGGTTTCTTTCACTACACCATGTTAAGACCAAACACAGTTCTCAGTTTTAATACAGAGGTGCCTTTGGATGTTATACAACAATTGTGCAAGATTTGTGTGAGCTGGTATAAGCCCAAGAAAGCCTTTGGTTGTTAATGGACAATAAAAGTGAGCTTAGGACCTTAGTTACGGTATTTCAAAATCCAAATGAAAGTTAAATCCAAACCATATCATAACCAAATTGCAATAACAATCAAACTATAACAATTGGTTATGAAGACAACTTGGTAAACTAATCAATATCTGTTGAAAATCATAATCCTTGGTCTAGATGACAGGACAAGTTGAGAGTAAAAGAAAACTGTTTTTTTTAAGTTTTCTGCCCAGCCACATGGAGGGAAGGGAGAAGGAGGGAGGCAGGAATTTAACCCAAAATTTAATCAGGCTCTTTTGTCTTATACACCCCCCCCCCATATCCGGCAACTGCCCCAATTTGGCAGTGACAGTCCAGAGTAATTCTTTATCATCCCACTTTTTCAGCTGCTTTTAAAATGTCCTAGTTTCTCTTTCCTTCTCCTACTTTTCCCTTATCTCCATAGCTTACTTCAATTGCTGCAACTGAGTTCAAAGTACACAAAGTTCAATGTGTGGACCTATGTAACTCAGCAGGAGGAGCCAGCAGGCTCAGGCAAAAGTAAATTGCTGCAGCCTCTGCTATCTTATCTGTTCTTCCTCATGTATAACTTTTGCCATCTTGGCCACATTCTGATGTTGCTTGGATGAATATATCCAAGTGTTCATCCATGAAATGTTGGAAGATATGTATTACACTAAACTAGGGGGACAACTTCTGTGGATCCAGCAGCCAGTTTCATCCCCTTGAAACCCACTATGGGCCACCCATTCCTGCCCTATCCCCCATTGAAATTCAGCAACACATTGTGTCTCCAGCAGTTTCTGCTTGTCCTTGGTGCCAAACAGCTACAGGAACAGAAGAAAAAACTGGGAAGCATGTATTCACAGTAGAAGAATGAAAGGAGACAAAGTCCCATGTGCTATACGATGGCCAAAAGCTCTCTGTAGAAGTGGATCACTGAGTACTGTAACACTCAAAGGTCCACTACTATAGAGTGCAGACTGAAACTCCAGAAATTTCTGTGGACTGCCCCTGAAGAAGGCCAGTTGTTGATAAAGCTGAAATACATTGGGCTTTTTGGGTTTTTGAACATTGTACATCATAATGTGAGACTTTTGGCCTTTGCAGACTGCCAGAAATAGTGCAAATTGAGTCCACT
>CM034708.1:186317292-186328047 GCA_020142125.1 Phrynosoma platyrhinos | reverse complement strand
AAGTGGCTCTCTGGGTTCTGGAGCATGTTTATGCCTGCTCTTAATGTCACTCCCTGCATTTCTCTGTTATGTGTGAATGTGGTATGAGCATGCATGTCCTTTGTCCCTTCCCACTTTGGCCTTGAGCCATCTAACATGGAAATTTGGTTTTGCCTGCTGCTAATATGCAACTTTTGACTATTCTCCCCTGAAGGAATATGGCCTTTGCGGTGAAGTGGAGTGGGCAATGTTTCCTGCTCCTGTTGTAAATTTTCTGGCCATAAATTAGAAATCTGCTAGGCTCAGTAACTTGTCCATGGTTGGCACGATAGAGAAGTGGTGTCTTTTATGATGGTCACCCTTGGTAGGTCAGATATTAAAGATAGAGTGTATTATATACAATGTTCCAACTTTGGATAGTGAACTTCTGTACACTTTCAATGCCTTATGCCTTTCACCCAAAATAGCAAAAATATCAGAACAAGTGTAGAGTATGCAAAACAACAGTGGAGTATCTTTGGCTCTTAAGATTATCATTGTTAAATAGTTTTTGTGCTGCTAATGCAGTTTAAATTTTATTTCCTGGACTTTAAGACTCTTTGTCTCCCATGACCAAAATACAGATCATCGTATTGACTAAAAAGTCAATGTTGTGTTCTATAAGGATAAAACAAAACAAATCGAATAAAACTTGATTTGACATGATCATGAGGAAGTCCAGCTCCTGCTACCTTGACTTGTAGAGCAGATTGGTTGACTCAATTTGTGAAGCAGATCTTACAGACCTGGTGAATAGAAATGATTGACCTACAACTTCCCTTTGCCTTCTTCCAAGGCTGTGCAATGATGTAAACACAGAGGTCAAGCTGGCACCTTCCTCAATGTTGTTCCAATAACACCTATTTTTTTTTAATATTCCCCAGGCTTTTTAATTTCTATGGTGGTTTAGTGTTTGTTTTGAATATTTGTGCATCATCCTCTCTGTTTATTGACTGGTCAAGGGGATGTATAAAAATACAAAGAATAAATTCCCAACATAAACATAAATTCTAACATGTACTGTTCTAGCTCTGTGAACTTTTATTCCTAATCCATGCATTTTTAATTTGCTTCATGCTGTGTAATTGTTCTCTTCTGCTCTGTTTCTAAAGCCATTCTATATTTGTGCTTTATTTGCTGTCTTTCATTATGTTTGTTATTATTTTAATTTGATTTTAATTTGTAAGTTGCTCAGAGAACTCCTAATATAAGGCAGCTTGTGAATGTTGTTATTGTTGTTATGTGCCTTTACACTGACTCCGACTTATTTTTCTTGGGCAAGAATTGTTCAGAGGGATAGTTTGCCATTGCCTTTCTCTCAGGCTGAGAGTGTGTGACTTGCCCAAGGCCACCCAATGAGTTTCCATGGCTGAGTGGGGATTCCAGCCCTGGTCTCCCAGAGTCCTAGTTCAACACTTATACTACTACATCATGCTGACTGTTGTGAATTGTATTGTGTATGTACAAATACATATACAAATAATTGGGCTGTACAACCTCCAGCTACTGGTGGGATGTAAATATTTGAATATTTTCCCATGGGGGAAAGAAACCCCCACATACAGAAACCAACATGCCAGAATGAAGCCTAAGTGAAAGTCCTTCTCCCTGATCATTAGTTTTCTATGTGAAGTGAACTGCATTTTGTTTTGTTTTAATATAGAGAGGGTCAATCAGTTATGCAATCCTCCAACCACATTTTCAAGTCGAGAGGAGTAGAAGTCTAATTATTGCTGTGATTTGAGATTGGCTATTCTCTGCATGACGAGCACCTCAAGGATTCTCTAATGTCCTCAAGGTATCTCAGTGTTGATAGCAAGAGATGGAGATGACAGATGGTTACTTTTCTTTCTGTTGTGTTTGCAATTTGCTCAGAATGGAGTTTATGTACAGCTCCCATCTCTGCACAAAACTACTGTCTTTTCTAACATGTGCAGCTGAACACATAGGAAGTACACAGGACAGGCTGGTGGATTATGAAATTACAAACAACCCATTAAATGCTCCTGTTTTTACTGGCCCATGAAACAAAGCAACCAGTTATCACATTTTCCAAATGAGAAATCACTCATGAGAATGCCCAGATTTTCTTCAGGATCATCACCAACAAAAATCCTACTGTCTCATGGTGATCCACATCAAGGAGGGAGAAAAAGTTGTCTCATTTATGAGAGAAGAATGAACTAAGTCAGATTGACATCCCAGTGGTACAACTTTACCATGTGAACTCCTACCCACTCCTGCCAATGCTTTGGCCGGGGGTAGCCTTTGGGAAATGCTTTAAATTCTCTTCCTGTCTCCAGTGGGCTTCCACTACCATTAGAGTATGCAGAGTTCTGAAAAGTGATTTTTTTGGGGGCTGCATCGCCTAGATTTCCCAGATATTTGGCTTGGGGATTTTGGAGTTGTAGCCCCCCAAAAGTAAGTGCTGCATAGGATTCAGGTTTCCTGTAGCTATAATCTTTGGGTCTAATAGTTCTAAGAATCAAGGAAATTCTGGTTTACAAGGCTACCACACTCTGTTGCTCCAGCAGTGGTGAAACAGTAGCCACATCTGGGGTTGGGTAGCAGCAGATGGAAGCATTATGCAACATGTTGTTGCCATTATGGCCTTTAGACAGCCTCATGGGAGTCTAACAAATCCAGTGGAAAAGAACCCTACAGAAAGAGGCCTCTTGGTAGAAAATGAGCAGGCAGTCATAAGCTAATGCAACCATAATATGAATCAGTGACGCAGATGAAAATCTATGTGGCAGCACAGAAACCTGAAATACAAAGGCAACGCTCCAGCACAGCATTACCCATTGCATTGATCCTGTGGTTATCTGATTATTGCAAATGATATAATCATTCTCAGGAGACTATGCTGGATGATGCAGCAGTGTTGCTTGCCGGGGCTTTATCGAACTGCCGCACTCTGATTGGCTTAAGGAGCATCCCCACTGGGTGATTCAGCCAATTAAACAGCCTGCTAGCCCACAAAGCATTATTAAATACATCCCTTTTTATTATGGCATTTCCTATCAAGCAAATAGAACAGTTCTGCTGTGCTCCTTTTGGTGGTATACAACCACTTTATTCACTGCATTCAGTTGAGGTCTGAATGGCTAATGTTCAAGGGAACCAAATTGAAACAGCACTACTCTGAACCAAATAACCTTCCTTCTCTCCTTCTTCACATTTCTGATCATTGCATTTAGCTGAGGTAGCCAACCTGCTGCTTAGACAGCTGCCAAGTGGCTCAAGCAAGATCCATTGGTACTTCCCTTCTTTCCTCTGCCAAGCCAGATAGAAGTATGAAATTCATAAACACATCCGTGCCTGGAAAGTTTTATTTTGACATACATTACATCTGAACTGGATGTAGTCTCTTGTGTTATCTTCTATCATCTTATATTATCAGTTAAACAGATTTTATTGTACATCACCTTTTTACTGTTGATCTTGGTGCTGATGTTGATGTAGGGCAAGATATATGTGTTTTAACAAATGAACAAACAAAATAAGATGGCATATGTGTAATTAATTGCTTTTTCCAATTAAAAAGGTGTAGGTAAAGGTGTAACTGCAATTTAAAGAAAGATAATATCACTTCTTTTGCAATGTAACAATAAATATTTTTCATTACTTCTGTATGTACAGTGGAGTATGTGGAGTCAATAAATAGTGCAGGAGGAATATCACATGGTTTAAGTGGTGGCTCATGCTGCTGACATGCAATGGCTGTTGCCGGCTCCCATGTCAGTGGGGCATCTTTTTAGCCTGTACAGTCTGGTCTTCATTTTCATTGATTCCTTATCCACAGATGTAACCATCCATGATTTGAAAATATGTATATATATGCCAAAAAGCAAAGCTTGATTTTGCCATTTTATATAAGGGATACTGTTTTACTGTGCATTGTATTTAATGGGATTTGAACATCTATGGATTTTGGTATCCACAGGGGGTCCTGGAACCAAACCTCTGTGATTACCAAGAGCCCACTGTACTTTAAAGAAGTTGCCCAAGGTTATTGAACCTACTTTCAAGGATAGGGTTCAGCACCCTGGACATCTCATTTAAAGCAGCTTTTTTAAAAAACAAAACTATAAAAGGAATAAACTACTTCAGGGCCTTGGAACTATAATATATTTACTTACTTTTGAAAAGTATGTTCCAAAATCTACATTTCATCAATGACTACAGTCTTTCAATACCAAGCATAAACTACCAACACCTTGCCATGAACAACTGACAATCGGAAAAGCTTTAGTGCACCCCCTTCACATTTATATTTGATGAAATAAAGCCATGTAGACCCATCACACATAAAAGAGTATGTTGTACCATTTTCACAGCTTTTTGAGTAGCCTTGTAAATATATCCAAAAACCCACCCAAATATGCAAAATGTTAAGAGCCTGGCTGCCCACACATATCCTTGCTGGTGGCTCACCAATGTCTTAAAAGGAAAACCAAACCATACTCTCTTCTGGAGTAATAAACCTTCCCTGCCTGGCTGCTTGACTGTCCTTTTTACTCACCAGAGGTAACAACAGAGTTTTGGTGACAACAACAGTTGGCTAAATGGTCAGGAAGTTATGAGAACCCCAAAATGCAGTTGCTATTACCTACATTATCATGGCACCACTGAGAATTTCACCTTATTCTGTTAGTCTACTTTCTGCTCAGAAAGGAACCTCCCTAGAAATATCACTTCTGGAAACCAACATGCCTTTTATTCTACAGGTACTGTGATTATTATAGAGCTCACCTCTCTCTTTCCCTACTGACCTTACAGCAAATATACTATAGGCCATGTCATATCTATATAAGTAAAATGACTGTGAGCCCATCTGCATATAAATTAAGACAGATTGATCTGATTCTGATTCGAGGGTACATTTAGCTTACATCAAAGTAGATTTCTGTTCAAAAATTTTGCATCACAGGTGTCTATGTGTTTGGAAACAGGGATGCCTTTATGAATCCATAGGCAAAGCAACTATCAAGTCATAAATCAATCTTGGTGGGTAGAATAACATGTCATTTGTTCTGGAAACCAATCCCTATGAGAAATAACTGAGGGAACCACATAAGTTTATCTTGGATAACAGAGGACTGAGAGGTAATATGAAAGCTATTTTAAACTATCCAAAGTAATGCTTGTTGTGTTACATAACAAGAGTAAAACAAAGATAGTAGTATGCTTTTGGACCTGATCTATCAAATACTATAGGTACTTGCCTAACAAGCATTTTGCATTTATGCCCCCCCTCCCTGTAATACACAATTATAAAATTATTGTGACTTAATGCACAATTATGAACTTATTGTAATAGTTTGATTTAGCATGACATCCTAAACATATTAATGAAAGTTTTGGATGAATCAGTGAATTTTGGTCTTTTGTGTGTGTGTGAATTACTGAGTTTGGTCCATTTTGCATGGGACTTGGTATGAAACAAATTCCACAGATGCAGGCAAAACATCAGGAATACATTCTTCTAGAACACAGCCTCATAGCCTGAAAAACCCACAAAACCCTATCTCCTTAAAGTATTTAATCAAGGAGTAGGATGAAGCGAAACACTCAGCTTAAGATGTCTGGAAGGAACATATCCTGTGTTGACAGTTCGGTCTTAATAACATTTGTATTTTCTTAGCAAAATATTAGAATGGCATATCTCTGCACTCTTTAAGGCATCTTCCTACTCCCACGGAATTCAGTACGCCTTTGCCTGTTGACAGGCCCTTTCTTAAAACTCTCTCTCTCTTTCTCTCTTTCTGATCTCTTCTTGGCCCTAAGCAAGTGAAACACATGCACCAAGATGTCATGAAGTTGTTCTTGCCATCTGAGACTGCAGGGGAGAAAAGTGCTGTCCATGCCAGTTGCTATCTTAGAAGACTGTTTGAAATTGAAGTTCTAAAGGCAAAGGTTACATCATCTGGTTCCCCACCCCCAAACTATTGCCTGGAAGTATTTATGGGTCACTAAGGTCAGCAAGAACCAATGAACATAAAGGGTGCGGAGGTCAACAGAATATTTTTAATTTAAAAAATCTGCAATATATACAATTGATATACAGTTACATCATCATAATCAAGGAAAAGCTTCTTTCTCTCAACTCTGTCAAAAGACTTGTGGAGGTGGAGGATCCATCCACACACCCGAGGCAGTCTATTCCACAGTCAAACAGCTCTTACTGTCAGGAGGACCTTCCTAAAGTTTAAATGGAATTTCTTTTCTTGCAATTTGTGTTCTAGCTTGTTCCATCTTCAACATGATGTCCTTTCAGATATGTACATATGGCTATCCTATCACCTCTTGACTAAATATATCCAGCCCCCTAAGCCATTCCTAATAGGGCTTGGACCAACCATCTTGGTCACCCTTCTCTAGACACATTTCAGAAAAATATGGGATTGGCTTCCTCAGGATTTAGTGGGGGTTGCCAATCTGGTCAGCTTCGAAAAGGAACCAGGCAATTTTTTTTGAAGAGAAGAGTGTCAATGCCTATTAATTTCAAAGGTGATATAATATGTCCACCATCTGTTTGGGTCTATATACCAGTTACTAGAACATGCAATGATGAAGGTGGTGTTGTGCAAATCCTGTGGCCGGGGCTTCCCACAGGCATCAACTATTGTTTTTGTGAGAAGAGAATGCTGCACTAAATGGGTCTGTGGTGTGATCCACAGTATTTCAGGCCTACGTGTTCTCCAGAGGTATTGGTAGTCGATACTGGAAGATGATTATTTTAGGTTCCATGGTAAGGACTATATTTCAGGGCCAAAATTCAAGACTTTGGGGTGATTCTTTCCTTGTAACATCACAGGGAGTGCACCCTGAGGATATTACGAGGGTAATGCTATAAGGGGCAGCCCCTAATGATGCCATTAAGCATGACATGTTAAGCATCAACCACAGTTTCACAGAGTATGTCACTCAAACCAAAATCATAAAGCCTAATACATGAAGAAAACATGCACACGTTTCAAAGAATTCTCAACCTGAGATTCCTCCTCCTCCCCTTCAGGATCAAAGAAAAAGGGTCCAGGTTCCTGAGACTCAGACCCAGGTCCTGTCCTTAGTTACAGATAGCCCTTCGATCCAAACTGACTGCTTTGCTAAAAAAAGGGTCCAGTTGCAGAGATGCAGTCCTAGGAATGACCACTAATTTTTTGCTTTTGATGCAACAAATATGGTTACTCCTCTGGAATATGACTACAGCCAGCACTCTGTATCTACAGATTTTTCATCCATGGATTCATCCATCCATGGGTTGAATATATATATATATATATATATATATATATATATATATATATTTCCATAAGCAAACCTTGTTTTTGCCCTCTTATATGTGGGACACCATTTCACTATGCCATTATATTTAATGGGATTTGAACATTGATGGATTTTGGTATCCATGAGGGTCCTGGAACCAAACCCCAGCAAGTACCAAAGACCCACTGTAGTTTGTATCAAATCAGTCTCATAAAGCACCCTGGAAAACCTGTGGAGTGGTCCTGAAGAATACGATTTTGGATAACAGCAGCAACAACAACATTTATTTCCCACTTTTCCTCCAGTCCAGGACTCAATGTGGCTTACAACATAACAAGCTTAAAAGTCAAGAAAAATAGAAAAAGTAATCAAATTATCAATAACATTAAATCCAATAAAAACAGCCATTAAACAGAAAACAACAGATAGACAATACAACACATTATGCAAAGTCTATACCTTTGAGCTGTCAGTATTTAAAGACCTCCTGAAACAAAAAAGTCTTCAACTGCCTGTGAAAAGACAGAAAAGGTGTTCCCAATCTAACCTCTCTAGAAAAGGAGATCCAGGGTTCAGGAGCAGCTACTGAGAAAGCCCTCTCCCATGTTTCCACCAGATGTACTTGTGAGGGTGATGGGACAGAGGGAAGGGCCTCCCCAAAACATCTCAAGCCATAGACAGGTTCATATGAAAGAATATGGTCCTTCAAATAAACTGAACCTGAGCCTATAAGGCTTTATAGTTCAAGCCAGTGCTTGGAATTGTACCTGGAAACAGACTAGTATCCTGTGAAACTATTCCAAAAGAGAGTTGTTTGCTCCCTGTAGCAAACCCCAGTTAACAATCTGGTGG
This sequence comes from Phrynosoma platyrhinos, assembly GCA_020142125.1. Taxonomy (NCBI): domain Eukaryota; kingdom Metazoa; phylum Chordata; class Lepidosauria; order Squamata; family Phrynosomatidae; genus Phrynosoma; species Phrynosoma platyrhinos. The sequence goes on along the minus strand of CM034708.1, from coordinate 186,319,905 downwards.
TAGCTCTTTTGGCCAACAAAAGTTTCCAAACAATCTTCAAAGGAAGAATTAATGCAGTTTAAATGTCAAGGGTTCATGCTATGTAATCCTGAGATTTGTAGTTGTGGTACCAGAGCTCTCTGACAAAGAAGACTAAGGGGGGTTGCAGACTGCCAGAAATAGTGCAAATTGAGTCCACTTTTAGGGTTAGGGTTAAGGTTAGAGAATCATGGGAACTGTATTTTATTGTGGCACCAGAGCTCTCTGACAGAGAAGGCTCAATGTCTCAGAAAAAAAACAATTCCCATGATTCCCTAGCACTAACCCTAACCCTAAAAGTGGATTCAATTTGCACTATTTCTGGCAGTCTGCAACCCCCCTAAATATCTCACAAAAATACAAATCCCAGAATTCTATAGCATTGAGCCATGGCAGTTGAAGCAGTATCAAACTGCATTAATTCTCCAGTGTAGATGCAGTCTGAGTCATGTACAACTACAGTTGTAAATTCTTAGCATAAGGACTGCAAGTTATATTACATGATGTCAAATGGAGGTTTGGTACCAATTATGTTCATTGTCAGTGATCTGGAGCTCCCTCACTAAAAGACAGGGTGCATAATGGTTAGAGTATTGCACTAAAGTTGGAGAAACCATGGTTCAAATCCACACTCAGTCATGAACTTCATTGAGTAAAATTGGCAGAATCACCTTCTGTCAGACTACTCTACCTCACAGGATTGTTGTGAGGATAAAATGAGGAGAAGGTAGTGTAAATTGCTTGGAACTCTTTGCATGAGTGGTCAGATACAAAAATAGCAAATAAATGATAAATATGTGCCCATGCACTAAGCCAAGAACACATAGAAACATCACATACAATAATTCACACAGTAGTTCACAGCTGGGTCTTAATATATAAGAAATGAGTCCAAGAAAGTGAAGTTGGGGTACACCAATGCATTTTTTTTTTTGCAATAACCAGATAGAAGTGAACTGATTTGAATTTGGGGTTCAAACAGGAGTGTTAAGTGGAACTCTTTTTGGACATTCTTAGCTGTGCTGCTTGATCTGCAGCCATGTTTACTTGGAAGTAAGGCTTACTGGGGGACCCCCCCAATAATGATCACAAATGATTTATATAACTTGAACGTGAGTAATGAAAACATTGACAAAGATTTTGTATATCTAGGCTCAGTTATTAATCAAAATGGAGATTGTAGTAAAGAAATCAGAAGAAGATTAAGACTTGGAAGGGCAGCTATAGAAGAACTAGATAAGATTCCCAGATATAATGTTGTATCAATAGATACCAAAGTCAGAATCATCACTATAGTATAGAATCATAGAATCACAGAATTGGATAGAGACCATAAGGCCCATCCATTCCAGCCCCCTGCCATGCAGGAACACAGCATCAAAGCATTCCTGACAGATGGCCATCCAGCCTCTGTTTATGAACCTCCAAAGAAGGAGACTACACCACACTCCAACAGTGTTCCACTGTTGAACAGCTCTTACTGTCAGGAAGTTCTTCCTAATGTTTAGGTGGAATCTCAGATTGTAAGTGTAGATGTGAAAGCTGGACAGTAAAGAAAGGTAGCAGGAAGAGAATCAACTCATGTGACGTGTGGTTGGAGGAGAGCTCTACAGACAACACAGAACGCTAAAAAGACACATAAATGGGTCCTTGAACATATCAAGTCTGAACACACACTAGTAGCCAAGATGACAAACTGAGACTGCTATACTTTGGACAGATATAAGATGATGTGACTCACTGAAAAAGATGATAATCTTTGGCAAAGTGGAAGACAGTAGGTCAAAAGGAAGACCACATTCTACATGTATTGATTCAATCAAGGAAGCCATGCTCCTGAATTTGCAAAACCTGAGAAGGGCAGTTATGACCAGGGCTCTTGGAGATCTCTTATTCATATGGTCATTGTAAGTCAGTCAACTTTACAGCAAATAACAACAACAAAGCCCACTGTGCTGAATAGGTCCTACTCTTGAGTAAATATGAATACGGTTGCAGCCTTAGGAAGTATCTGTTTAACAATCACACTGGATTTTTCTATTCTCAATGCCAAGATCTGTCAAGCTAATAATGAATCTAATCCCAGCATACTCTCTCATATGTTGGAATGGACAGAAAGTAATGCTTTCTAGCAGGGGTGGACAAAATGTGCACTACCAGAGCTGTTTTTTCAGGCATTGAATCTTCCAGACCTCTTGAACTGCCTTTTTTTGGCAAAAAAAAAAAGAGGGGGATTACCTTTTCTGAAAGCTTCTAGGATTGGTAATTCATGTTTTAAGTAGGTTGCATTCCCCCCTTTCCCCCTTAATGTTTAATATTCTACCCTCACAGGTACATGTGGTGGAAACATGGGAGAGGGCCTTCTTGGTGGCTACTCCCAGGCTCCGGAATTACCTTTTTAGAAGATCCCAGGGGCAGAAAACTATCTCCCAGATGCCAGATAACTGCCTTATCTACTCTGTAGCAATTATGGAACTTATGGCTCTGCAGATGTTTTGGACGTCAGTCCTTCCATTCAGGATTGCTAATGGTAAAGGACTCTGACCCAGCATGGTTTAGTGCAGGGGTAGGCAACCTTTTTGAGCCGGGGGCCGG
>CM034708.1:186283796-186317192 GCA_020142125.1 Phrynosoma platyrhinos | reverse complement strand
GGACCGGCCTGGGGCCGGTCCAAAGGCTTCGGTGGGCCGCATCCGGCCTCTGGGCCTTAGGTTGCCTACCCCTGGTTTAGTGGTTTGAGTGTTGGACTAGGACTGTGGATTAAAATCTCCGCTCAGCCATGGAAACCCACTGAGTGACCTTGGGCAATTCTCTCTCAGGTTCAGAGAAAGTCAATGTCAAACTCGGTCTGAAAAAATCTTGCCATGACAATACTACTACTACTACTAATAATAATAATAATCAACATCATAATTTATTTTCTTATATCCCACCTTTCTCCCAATATAGGGACTCAAGGCGGTGTGATAAGCCTGTGATAGGTTCACCTTGAGGTCACCGTAAGTTGCAAATGACTTGAATGCGCACAACAATAGCAACTCCAAAACATCTGGTATGCCAAAGGTTTTTCATTCCTCTTTTACAGAGAAATCACTGATGTTCCATTATTTTCTGTTGGGATTACCAAAGGAAGTTATTGAGCTATACTGGGAATTAGTTCCAAAGTAAGGGTATCAAAATCAAGATTTATAAGTTGGAAATGTTTAGACACTGCCATTCTTGTAGTTTGTTGTCTTAAATTATGAACAGGAATGGGGGAAAAGTTTGGTACCCAAGGGCCATACTGGAAATTTATGAGCTGGAGACCTGTAACTAAATCTGCATATTTTATTAACATGGCTGGGAATTGTGGTAAGTCTTTTTCAGTGGTTGAATCTTCCACTCAACTGCATTGCCAGCTGCTCACAATCTGTAACCCTCAAAATGTATCCTTCCTCCACTACCATTCTGACTTTTTTATGGAGTGGGATATAGGATTCTTTTAAAAAAACCAAACCTGACTCCCACATCTTTCAGAAAACCTTCTATCGCGTCTCAAAAATTTCCCCCACATCCATGAGGGCTGCTTTCAACTGCTTTGAAAATGCATACTGCAGCATACACTCCAACAGTGCAGATTTGGCAGGAACAGTCCCAATTAATCCTATGTCATTTTTGTTGTTGTTAACTGCCCTTGAGTTCATCTTGACCCATGGCGGCCCTATGGATGAGACATCTCCAAGACCCTCTGTCCTCCACTGCTCTGCTGAATTCCTGCAACCCCTTCATACCTGTGACCTCCTTAATAGAGTCTATCCATCTGGCACGTGGCCTTCCTCTCTTCCTACTTCCCTCCACCTTTCCCAGCATTATTGTTTTTTTAAAAGAGTCCTCTCTTCTCATGATGTGTCTGAAGTATGACAGTCTCAGTTTAGTCATCTTGGCTTCCGGGGAGGTTTCTGGTTTGATCTGCTCTAAGACCCACTTGTTTGTTCTTGGTTGTCCACCATGGGATCCTCAACACTCTTCTCCAGCACCACATCTCAAATGAATTGATTTTCTTCCTATCCATTTTCTTGACTGTCCAGCTCTCACATCCATACATGGGTTGTATGATTCTAACTTTTGTGCTGAGTTGTTATATCTTTGCATTTTAGAACCTTTTCTAGTTCCTTCATTGCTGCCCTCCTCATTCTTAATCTTCTGATTTCCTGACTGCAGTCCCCATTTCTATCAATGTTTGATCCCAGGTATAGGATTCTTTTACTATTTTCATTTCTTGATTGTCTAGGTTGAACTTGTGAAGGTCCTTAATGGTTAATATTTTTGTTTTCTTTATGTTCAACATTAAGCTGGCCTTTGCACTTTCTCTGACCTTTCTTAATAGGTGTACCAGGTCTGTGAGGTTTTCTGCTAGTACTATGGTGTCATCTGCATATCTTAGATTGTTGATATTCCTTCCTCCTGTTTTCATTCCTCCTTCTTCTGTGTCCAAGCCTGCTTTTCTTATTATATGTTCTGCATATAGTGTGAAAGGATACAACCTTGTCTGACCCCTTTGCCAACTGGGAACCATTCTGTTTCTGCATGTTCTGTTCTGACAGTAGCCTCTTGTCCTGAGTACAGATTCCTCATCAGGTCTATCAGATGTGTGGGCACTCCCATGTCTTTAAGGGCATTCCATAGCCTTTCATGATCTATGCAGTCAAAGGCTTTGCTACAGTTATAAATCACATGCTGTTTTACCCCTTTTAAAATGTCCCATTTTCTTTTTCCTCCTCCCACTTTTCTCTTTTGTCTTCAGTTTACTTCAATTGCTGCAAAATGAGTTCAGAATGCAAATGTAGTTTGCACTCAATTAACTGATCAGGAGAGAAAGGCGAGAAGGGAACAGCTTGTCTGTTCTTCCTCATGCATAACTCTTGCCATCTTGACCGCACTCTGATGTTGTATGACCATACATGTCCTGGTTTTGATCTGTTAAATGTTGGGGTGTATGCTGATGGCAGAGACTTTCAAAGTTCCAATAACAGTTTCAGCTTCCAGTCACCCTGAAAACAAGACTTTATTACTAAGACAGAGGAGCTGCCAGAGCAACTGTAACATCTCTGATACCAACTTCTCAGTGAAAGACATTGTGGCTGAGAGCTGCTGTTTAACCAGGAATCTTGAAGCACTTGACAATCTGCTGTTAACACCAGTCCTAAAGTTGCTTCCTCACACAGTAGAAATGGATTGTTTTTCTTTTAAACAAGTTTCATCACCATGGCTTACATCAAGGGACTTTGGAAACCATAACTGATAATAGGAAGAAAGGGTTTGCTTCTTTCATCTCCCTGCATCCACCAAGAATACTTTCTCTCTAAATTATTACATGCTTCTCATTTCCCTAAGTGCTGAGATGTTCTTGGTACAGAGGGAATGCTACCTGGGTTTAGACTCCACTTGGAAGTCAGATGATGGGAGATTTTTTTTTTTGGCAATTTTTTACATTTTACATAGGAGGAGGCAAGCGGCATAAGTATGCCAAGCCAAAAGTAAACCTTCTGTCCTGCATCAGATTCCCAGAGTGATGCTTGGACTCCCCGATATGCCTTCATCTCAAGTATGGTCTACCATGAAGCAGAGTGAGGGGATCACCCTAGCAAGCATCCCAAAAAGACAGCAAATGTTTATTTACTTTACTGACTCTGCCACAGTTGGGAAGACATGATTTGCTGCCTCATGTAACAAAATAACTTGGTTGGCTTTGAGTGCTTAGGAAAGACCACATTACACAGGGATAGACTCAGTCAAGGAAGCTCTGAGTTTGCAAGACCTGAGTAGAGCCATTGATAATGGATTGATTTGGAGATCTATCATTTATATCATTGCCATAAGTCAAAGTTAACTTGACAGAGGTTAACAAGAACAACTTTGAGTGCTGAGCACCTTGTCTTAGAGATGTGTGGGAAGGGGAGGGAATATTGCTTCACCTCAGCAAGCAAAATGTGATAGGCAATCTTTGTCTAGCTCAGAATTCTGGTTCTTTTCAAGCTGCTTGTACTATTACTCCAAACAGAGAGAAGGCTGGAGATAGTGTCATCTTTCCATATTCTCTGTAGAAAATCTGTAGAAAACAGATTATTAGGTCTTCTGGATAATATTGTCATTAAGTCTTCTGGAAGAACCATCCTGAACCAAAAAAGTTAATTTTTTGGATCATATTTTCTGGACTGCTACATTAACATGGCAATTGGGTAGTTCTGGCAGATGTAGTCTAAAATGTAACTTTCCCAAGTTCTATATTAATATTATTTTATGAAATCCCAAGTTTATAATCCAGAGTAGTGTTGATGTCAACTGTCACAGAATAAGGCAAGCAGCAATCACACAATATGGGTATCTCTAACCTCTTCTCGCTCCCTCGCTTTCTCCCTCATGTGTCTTCATTTCTGCTGCTGCTATCCTCCTCCCATTTCTTTCACCTTGCTTGCTCTATAGTTGGATAGCTAAAGTGCTTGCTTTCTCCCAGACTATCATTAATTTTGTTCACTTCCATCTTTTGCCTTCACTTTAATCATTCATAGTCTTAGCTATGAACTCTTCCTGACCTTTACTTATTGTCTTTTCTTTGTGGAAATGTAGAGAATGCTTCTGTTGCCAGAATATGTTTGGAGAATGAAGAGTTGGATGTACATCCCTAATTCTGATGAACAGCAGAAAGGAGACTAAGAAAACCCTCTTGTCATTTGAGAGTCACAGTTGTAGCTGGATAGTAGAAGCTTCTTGTAGAAGAGAAAGACCACTCCATCTTTTAAAGATCTCCATTCTTCTGTATGTGCTCTGTGTAAGCCAGGGATGGCAGAAGGTAGATCAGATTCTACTAACAGAATAAAATACTTACTGTTGTTTTTATTGTTTGTTATGTGTCTTCAAGTCATTTCCGACTTATGGCAATCCTAAAATGATCCTATCACTGGGTTTTCTAGGGTTAAGAGTGTGTGATTCACCCAGTGGGTTTTTATGGCCAAGAGGGGAATCAAACCCTGATCTCCAGAACTGTAGTCCAACACCCAAACAACTATACCACACTGGCTCTCATACTTACAATCCTGCAAGTTGAAAAAGTATGACCATCAATTTGTGACTCAGGTTTAAGATATTTGATAAAATACTTGTGATAGATCTCTGGGTTATATGCAGTTTATCAACAAGAGTAGACTGAAAATGACTCTCCCCACCCTCTTCCCCAAATTTTATTGGTGAAAGGAAGAAAGTTAGGATAACCAGGAGTGAATATTTGTACAGAACGACTATGACACCTTTTTATTTCCCATACTCAAAGCAGGTTTCTAGCCCAATCATCTTTAATTCTAATGCATTTATTTTGAGACAGATTCCTCTTGGTGGATCTCAGGATTCTAGTAGAAAAACACAATGTAAATTCCATAAACCAGCAGTCTTCCCTTTCCTGCATGTCTTACAATATACCTATTGAGTGCCTCTTTCCCCCTTTCTCTGCTGAACATCCACTATACTAACCAACAGCATTCCAACAATGATGACTGGTGTCTCCCATGCCAATGGGATGGTAAATCCTGGTTTTAGTCTAAAGTGTTTATCAAGTTGCTGAACTTGTTTTGGGGATTGGGTTCAGCACCTTGAATAGCTCCATTAAAGTCTGGAGTGAATTCATCAGCTCACTGACATGGGCTGCATCCACACTGCAGAAGTAAACCAGTTTGATACCACTTTAACAACCATGGCTTAATGCTAAGGAATTCTGAGAACTGTAGTTTTAACCTTATCTGCCACTCTGGGGCCACAAGAACCTAAAATTAGTCATAACTCCCTTAATGTTGCTTTGGGGGTGTCATTTGAGGGGACTGGAAGCCATATTTGCATCTATTTTTAAAGAGATAAATAAATAAAACTATAACACACAATGTCCTATGCTACTCTCTGAATAAAGATGAACACCAGATAAGTTATTTTAAGGAAAACAATGAATAACTAGTAAGAGGTTATTTTTTAAAATAAGAAAGGAAACTTCCCAAGCTCTATACATACATAAGAATATACAGAAGGGTAAATGAAGGTCACAGAGGTTGATAGGAATAGAGAGTGCAAGGGTCCATCTCACAAATACTGCAGATGAAAGTATAGACTAAACTAGGGTAGGCTGTCCCAAAACTGATCGAAGAATCAGTGGATTGTAACCCGGCACTTGCTAGTTTCTTTGGTCTCTGTGAGCTGATGATGAATCATCCCCACCAAAGCTTGGAAAAATCACTGTATATATTAATGTATAAGTCTAGAAATTTTAGTAAAAACTTGACCCCCAAAATACTGGGTCATCTTATCCATGGATCAATGTAAGTACTTTATTTTAAGTCTTATGAACCCTTTCTGAGTAGAGTAGTGAAAGGTGAGAACTTAGTCTGTCCCAGGAACAACTAAAAGAAGCATTTCTCTGCAATGGCATCACTTCCGGATTTTTTGAATGCCTGGGTGGGAAAATGGTGGCAGAGGCAGCTCTTTGGAGTTACCTCTCAAAGAAGTACCAAGAGGAATCAGGTTTGGAGGATATGAATAAGACATCCATGTATGTTTGTCAGTTCTTCTGGGTAAAAATCAGACAAAGTTGCCAAGTTAAAGTTAACATAGCGGGGCAGCTGCATGTCAGCTGCCCCAACCCCATGCCAACACCTTTCTGATGCCACATACTGTTACGCATGGCGCGCAGTGTCAGGATGCCCTCTCGCTGCAGTGTTTAAACACGCTGAGCTGAAAGGATGCTGAAGAGTTGCGGCACCAGCTCTTAGGGTGGCCTTTTCTGCCCCTAAAAGGAGTGGCATTTTGCTGCTCTTTTCAGGGTAGCAAAAGGGAGGATTGGGGCTGCAGCGTGGGGTTGCCATGGCCCCGATTCATCACTTCCCAGGGCAGCCCAGAGCTGCCCATCTGCAGAGGCCCATAGTTACCATTTCCTTTGCTTTGCCTTTTCATCTTTTTTGGCATATGTGCATTTTTTTTAGCTCTGCCTGTTCCTGGTCACTTCTCCCCATACATTGCACAGCCATGATTTACGATAGTTCCATCCTCATTCATCCATCCTTTAATATGAGCAGTTATGTCTGCCTGAATTTTTAAAGTTCTTTGGCATTGATTTTCTTTACATCCTTTACATCTTTACTTACATGCCCCTAAGTTTTATCCTCAAATTATCCATGGGTCATAGCAAAATCCATAATTTGGGCCCCAAAATCTGCCCTCAACATATACATAAGGTTATAGTTGAGTACATACGGTACTTTCTTGAGCTACAGTGCCCACAACTGAGCTACATTATGTGTATGTGGGGGGTGGTGGTGTTGTGGAGTTGGGAAGTCATAGACAATCTACATTACACTATTATAGGCACTGTAATGGTCATGACTCTGTCCTGCAGAATCCTGGTCTCTGTAGTTTGGGAATGTTCTGTGACACATCTGTAGTACTGTAGAGTACTGTAGTACTCTAGTTCAGGACAGTGAAACTAGAATTCCCAGGACCCTGTAGGATGGAACCATGACCTTTAAAGAGCTATCAAAGTGCTGTGACTCTGTACTGTAGATACACTCATAGTCTAAGAGCAAGAGCAAGAGCATAGTCTAAGAGCAAGAGCCAGCAGGTGTGTAAGTGACCCCACCATAGTTACACAGAAGGTCCCAGAGAGAGGGTGACAATGCCATAGGGCTCTTCTGCAGCACCAGCCAGTCAACGGCTCTTTGGGTAGAGGTGTGGCAAACTTATGTCCAATACCACCCAGCAACTTTTGCACACTGTGCAAAAACATTGTACAGTGTCTCCAAAAGTACTGTCACACACCAGTGTAAGTCATTAAGAGGATTTCAGTCCCCAAATATAATTTCCCCAAACTCTGCTTCCCACCTTCTATGTCCTTCATTCTGATTCTTCCAGAGCTCCCACGGTAGCCCTGTGGCTCAGAGAGCCCTAGTTGAAGTAGAACTGTCAAACCATCAGAGTGAGAGGAGATGTAGAAACAGGTCACCTAGAGCAGGGATCATTGAGACAGACATTCAATATGGTAGCAAAGGAAAGGAAGCTGGATGCATCTGATCACTTAGCATTTCTATCCAGCTCTCAGCAGAAGTAGCCAGGGGTTGCTCGCATGCAGCACATTCGTGACAAAATAAATGAGAAAGAGTAGGCAGAGCACAATATCCTCTAATTCTTGAAAGCGCTGAGAAGCCTTAGAATAGGTGGTTGGTGAAGAAATCTCCATACGAGACAGTATGAAGTCTGCAATGGTAGCTGATTTAATGGAAGACTGACGAACTGCAACAAATGTTATTTTTCCATTAGATATTTTTTCCTTGCCAAAATGATCCATAGTTTTTAATGTATGTATATATAATATGTATATTTACCAAGCTTTGTTCAGAGGAAGTTTGCCATTGCCATCCCCCAAGGCGACTTGCCCAAGATCACCCAGTGGGTTTCATGGCTTCATGGTTTTTATATATATATCTATATCGAGACTCCTAGGGGACAGAAGCTACATTTTAAATGTATTTTGAAACCTTTATGAGACATTCTAGTTGCCTGCAATGCAGATTAACATAACTATATTTTTAGTTTTTCCATAGCTTTAACTTAACAAAGTATGGAAGCCTCAAGTCCTACTTAAGTAATTGATTCTGGAGTAGTGAAGTGGATGGAGGATCAAAGTCTACAGGAGTACCATGCCTTGATAAACAACATAAGGGAGTTGCCCTTTTATTATGTATTTCATTTTCTTATGCCTTCTGGTTAATATTTATTTATTTTCTTTAAAAGTGAAGCTGTTGTTCTTCTGTAAGGCACACAGGTACAAAAAGCATTGGAGATTTTACCAGTGTTTCTAAGATCTAGTGTGGTATAGTGGTTTGAGCACTGGACTACAGCTCTGGAGATTGGGATTTGCTACCCCGCCTGAGCATTAAAAACTCACTGGGTGACCTTGGGCAAGTCACATGCTCTCAGCCTCAGAGGATAACAATGGCAAACCTCCTCTGAATAAATCTGCCAAGAAAACACGATGATAGGTTTTCCCTAGGGTCACCATAAGTAAAAAAAATGATTTGGAGGCACACAACAACACCTAATCAGAAGTACATCACAAGCCTTTAAAAAATATCTGAAAACACAACCCTATGTATTATGTAGTGTCTGAGTGGCTTGGACTCTGGGAGACTAGGGTTTGATTTTTTTCTTAGCCATGGAAATCCATTGGGTGACCTTGGGTGAGTCACATTTTCTCAGCCTGCAATGGCAAGCCTCCTCTGAAAAAACCTTGCCAGGAAAAGCCTGTGATAGATAGATTCACCTTAGGCTTGCCATAGGTCAGAAATGACTTGAAAGATGCAGCAGCAACAGCAGCAACCACCACCACTACTACCACTACCACCACCTATGTTTGTGAGCTGGAAATGGAATTCAAAACCTTCTGTCCAAGGAAGGCTTTTGGTTCAATGGAAGGATCCCACTGGCATAAGGGTAAATCCCTCCCATTGCAGCACCCACCCATTCAATAGAGTCCTCCAACCTGTCAAAGCAGATGTTTTTTGAGGGTCAAAGGGCTGTAGTGAGAAGTTAAAAACTGGAAAACGAATCTTCGACTCTTTCACAGATAAGAACTCCCCTTGGGTGGTAGTCTTCCCAGCAGGAACAAACTCTGGAACAAAGCCAGTAATTATGTGGAGGGGTGGTGGTGGTGACCCCAAACAGAGGGACCTGACCTTCTCTGTAGCCATTTTAATTCAAGCAGATCATTGAAACAACCAATGTACTTTTTCAACCTTTGATTATTCTAATGGGGCGGTGACAAAGGCTATCTGATGTAGCGATTCCTAAATTTGGATCCCAAGATCTTTCACTATAACTTCCAGAAGTTGGCTAAGGCTAAGGCTTCTGGGAGTTGCAGTCCAACAACAGCAAGGACTTGGAAACATTCTGCTCTTATGCAATAATGTGTGATGTGAGGTTCAGGGTCCGCTGGCATTTCATCACCTGCTTCACATATTCTGTGAGGTTTTGGTGAAAACAATGGAGAAATGTCCTGAAAAAGCTGGTGATATTTCTTTGATGGTTTGAAGTACAATACAAGTGGCAAACAGTTTTCTTTGGAAAAGTATATTGCATTGAAAAGCTATTTGCATCATCAGCTGTCATTTGCAAAAGTCATTTGCAACTTGCTGCAATGGTTCTGTATGTTAATTTTCCCCATCTGCATGATTAGATTGATTGCGCTATGCTCCTTAAAGGACAAATGTAGCCATTTGAGTTTTAATATAGAAATATTTAAGGCTCCTCCTTTGTGATGGCAGTGAAGTAAGAACACATTGTGGTTTGCACAAAACAAAGAAACAATGGGGCTTTATCACAAGACTCTAGTTTTTAGAGAACACTGAACTGATGCACAGCCATCTTGCTGAAACTGAGCAAGTTAGGTCTGGGTAGAAGAGTGCCTGAGAAACCCCAGATATGCCAGCTTGACTCTCAGAATATATGAAAAATGGGCTATAAAGCTACAAATAAGGTCTCCTGTTGTAAAGAACTCTGGAAATGAGTACTATGGCACATATTCAGTGTGGAGTTGGTGACACTTGCTGGACTTTAGCAGAGCTAAGGCATTATTTTGGGGGCCCAATACAAACTTCTAACATGTGTCAACAAAGAAACCCATTGATAACTTCTAGCCTCAGTTTTCCTCTCCCACTCATTGTAATGGAGTTACAGCCTGATCTGACTCCTGGGGTAATCTGGCCTGCATAAAGCATACCCATTCACGCTTAGGCCATTGACTTCACCAGTCTTTCCTGTTAACTGATGCATACCAAATTCTCTCCTGTGGCGGCACATTTTCAAGGTTAATTTAATACTAGTGGGGAAACAACCTTTCAGAGAAGCTTGTCTGCCATTAGCAGTGGACTTATCCTTAAGAACCCCTTAAGAAAACAAGTACATGTCAGGCCAAAGGCCTATCTAATCTAGCATTCTGCTTCCTACAGTGGTCAGCAGATGCTTATGGGATGCCCACAAGCAGGACATGGCCCACCCAGACCTTTGTGTTCTCCAAAAATTTATATTCGGAGAAATCCTGCCTCCGATACTAGAGAAAATATATACTAATCATAGTAGCCATTGATACACTTTCCACCTGTGAATAACCATTGATAAGATTCTGAAGGACTTTAGGTTTCTTTGAGAGATGTCATGACTTCTCTCTTCCATTTACTCACCCCCCAAACTTTTTTTTAAATACATACTTTCCTCCAACTTGCTGCCAATCTGATGTCTTAGACTACAACTCCCATCAACCCTAGACTCAAGCCATCATGGTCACTGATTATGTTATACAATATTACCCCTATTACACTGCTGGTCCTGAACCTAGATACTTGAATTTCTGTTTTATCTTCTTCCTTTAAAATTTCTATTTGTTGCCTGAGAACATTATATTCCATACAGATTCTGGATTCCCCCCCTCCCACTATTTTTAGTTCTTTCATCTTTTATTTCTACATTCCTAATTATGACATTCGTTTTTCCATTTCACCTCTCGGTGAGTTTGGCTGAAAGGAATGGTCCACTTATTTCCCATTCCATACAAGGAAACATTTGTTTTTCTCTCAATCAGCCATTTCTCAGCTTTAAAAGTATGAGAAATGTAAAATGTTTGGACTAATTTGGCTGGCAGTCAGAGTTACAGAAAGGGAAAATGGAAACTTGGACCACACAGAGAAATAGCCAAGTTTCATGTTTGTGTGGCCTTTTTAAAAACAAGTATCGCAGGTTCTGTTAACCAGAGTATGGTATAGTTTTAACCTGATGGTGGAAAGAGAGCAGAGGGGGCTAACTGGACCCCCATGGGAGGGAGTTACACAGTCTGGGAGCAGCCATTGAGAAGGCTTTCTCCCACATCCTCACCAACCCTACATATATTTAGACTAGAAGCCTGTTGGTACCCTACAATGACATAAATATGCCAGCAAAGTGGGTGCCAGTAGGCAGAAAATGGCATTGGACGCAACAGCAATGAAAGAAGTAAAGCACTCAAACAATAGGCTGCTTGGAACTTTCAGATTTTGGCAGCCTCATACTGACATATATATTTTATTTATTACTTATATATTAAATTTATACCCTGTCTTTCTCCTGCAAAGAGACCCAAGGTGGCTTACCAAAATTAAAGTAAACGTTTAGCTAAAAAAATAGAAATGTATTACTAAGAAAGAAACATCAGCTCTACAAAAAGCACATAGTTAAATATATTTTAAAACATGTTTAAAACAGAATGAGAAACATACAAAATAAAAACAAAGCACACCATTTCAAATAGAATCATAGAATCAGTGTTGGAAGAGACCACAAGGGCCATCCAGTCCTACACCCTGCCATGCAGGAACTCATAATCAAAGCACCCCCGACGGATGGCCATCCAGTCTCTGTTTAAAAACCTCCAAAGAAGGAGACTCCACCACTCTTCAAGGGAGTGTATTCCACTGTCAAACAGTTCTTATTGTCAGGAAGTTCCTCATAATGTTTAGCTGGATTCTCTTTTCCTGTAGCTTGCATCTATTGTACTGTGTCCCATTCTCTGGAGCAGCAGAAAACAAGCTTGCTCCATCCTCAGAGTGACACCCCTTCAAATACTTAAACAGGGCTATCACATCACCTCTTAACCATCTCTTCTCCAGACTAAACATACCCAGTTCCCTAAGCCTTTCCTCATAAGGCATGGTTTCCAGACCCTTCGCCATTTTAGTCACCTTCCTCTGGACACACTCCAGCTTTTGAACATCCTTTTTGAATTCTGGCACCCAGAACTGGACACAGTATTCCAGGTGGCACTATAATAGTGCCACTCTGTTCTGACCAAAGCAGAACAGAGTGGCACTATTACTTCCCTTGATCCAGACACTATACTTCTATTGATGCAGCCTAGAATCATATTGGCCTTTTATGGTGACAATGGATCAGTCATCCTCTTTCAGCTTGATCTACCTACCACACAGGATTGTTGTAAAGATAACGTGGAATGCATCAGAGCCATGCATGACACACTGAGTTCATTGGAGAAAAGATGAGTTACAAATATAACTAATGAACCAATAAATAAATGTGCATGTTAAAAATGCAAATATTGTTGTGTGTGTCTTCAGGTTGTTTCCAACATATGATGACCCTAGGTGATCCTATTTTGGGGTTTTCTGGGACTGAGCATGTGTGACTCTCCCAAGGTCAGTGAGTTTCCATGGCCAAGCAGGAAATTGAATCCTGATCTCCTGAGATGTAGTTTGAAACTCAAACCACTACACCATTACAAATAGCTACCACACAACAGGATCAGGACAACTGAGTGAGGAATGGAAAAGCCAGGGGAGGTTAACCCTTCCCTCCCCCTGCAGTGGTCCAGACAAATCTATCCCAAAGGTATCTATATCTGAGAATGACAGAATATCACAAGAGTCAAAAAAATAGGATCTGTGAAGAGGGGGCAAGAAAGTAAGAGTAGGGGGTGTAGAAGGCAAAGAGCACACAAATGAATGAATTCTCTGGATGAAGGAAGGGATAGTGAGACAAAGACAGATGGGAACTGGGCAGGAGGCACAGAAAGGCAATGGAATCAACCAGCACACCTGCCACTTTTTCAACATCTTTGAAAACAAATTGCCAATCTCATAAGGGATTATGTTTGGGAAACATCTGTGAGCAGCTGGTATGGAACACATCACTACTTTGAAGCAATAGGAGCTTATCAGTGAAATAAGAAGGGGCCTTAAAATGAACTCCCTGGGTGAGCAAGTGCTTAACTGCACATTATGTATCCAAAAGAAACTGGATACCTTCTGGCAGAGGTTGGAGAGGCTTCCTTTTTGAACTACATTTCCCAGAATCCTCCCATTAGTAGGTCCCAGCAATTACTTTGGCATACCCTGACTTTCAAGCAACTGTTGTGGCTAAGGATGGGAATTGTGCATCCATTGTGAGGAATGCAACTCCCAGTATCCTTTCCAACTAGCTAGGGTAGCTGTTCAACAATGTCTGGAGAATGGCACAATCCCACTGTGTGTGCATATTTATCAGCAAATAATAGCTGTTTCAGAAAGAGTGTGCTTGTTGAGATTATTGTCATCAAAGCAATCTATGAGACAAGTCACAAATTCTTCCATTTCAACTCTGGAAGCAGAAACATAGCAATTCCATTAGCCTGCCACCCATGGATAGCCTGGAAGAAATGGCTTTGGTACATTGCTAATTTTTTTAAAGCTGAACTTGACTGTTGCCATAGCCATGTCTCCAAAGAGAGTCCAAAAATGTGAGTAGCCATGGTGACCCATGCCCCTAAGCAGGTTCTAGTAGTTTCAGTCACCACCAGGAGCAGGTGTTTTCTAAAATTAATGGCTCTTAATCATCCCTTTCAAATCAACTCACTCTCAAACAGTCTGCATTACAGCAGGGCAAGCTCATAACAATACTACTGCAGGGAAAATACACCCCCCAAGCTACTATGAGATTTGCAGTTCACTTCAGAGGGAAGAATTAAGCTTGAGAGGTGGGTGGTAGATCATGGTGGTTATCAATTTTGCTAATCAAAGTCTCAGCACTTTTACTCTGTGGGCCCTGGATCCAGTACACCACAGCTGGAGGGGCTGACAGAAGACCTCAAATACCCTGTTACCAACAGAGCCAAATGTAGTGCATAAAAGAAGGTGGATAACCTATCACTTCTTTTTGAGGTGGCTAGCAGTTTTTATTTTAACGTACCCGCTCCCCCAATTCTGAACAGCTTAGCATCTGACCGATTAAATGCTTTCTCTTGTCATCTCAGCACGTCTAAGGGCAACCATGGATAAAGAAGCCCTTCTGTCATTCACAGTGATATCTGACCTGGATCTTTGTAATAAAGGATATGGGAAAACAGCAGAAGTGATTGGAAGCAGCAGTTCCTAAAATACTGCTCCTCTTTTTCCTAAATCCTGAGAGCTATTCAATACCTCAAGAGCTAGTGTAGCAGATTGAGCATGGACTACGACTCTGGAAACCAAGGTCCGAATCCCTACTTGACCATGGAAAGTCAGTGGGTAGCCTTGGGCAAATCTCACTCTCTCAGAGGATGGCAAGGCAAACCCTCTCTTACTAAATCTTGCCAAGAAAACCCCATGATAGGTTCACCTTAGGATCATCATAGACTGGAAATAACTTTAAAGGCACAAAACAATAATTCAATACCTGTTAATAATGGTGATCCACAAAGAAGAGCTTAGCTCAATAACAGGGAATATGCAAATACAAGGTACCTGGTGAACCCTGCAGCATCCCCTGTTATAGGAGTCAGGCAGTGATACTGAGCAAAATCCCTGTTCTTACAGCTTCTGCCAGTTGAGATACAAAATCTGTGGAACATTAGTCTGACTCAGTATAAACCAGCATCTTATATAAGTGCCCAGTTCTCTTCTTGCTGAAACTGCTTCAATACCAAATATAAAATCCTCCTCCCTTCCTTCCCCCCACTCGCATCCATGGAATGACTCACGAGTTACACCAGTGTGTGATAGAAAAAGTGAGGCAGTCTAGCATGTATTTTAAATAGCAAAACAAACCATATAGCAACCAATGACATTGATTTTCAGGTTCAGCATCGATTTGACCAATGCTGTCATGGACACTGAAAAAGCAAGACATATATGGTTTGGCCAGAATGCTAAACTGAACTACAGATGTAGATGTTGGATTATAGTCTTACATGAGAGAACATAAAATTTTAAAAGTTTTTTTTTCTCAGTGGGTGAGAGATTATGAGAGTATATATATATATTCTTGATTTTTAGGGAAGGAGGATGTCAAAAACCTCAAATTTTCTTACAGAAAACATTCAAAAGTCATAATTTCCACACAAAGAGCAATTTAAAGAAAAAGAAGGGTGGTATTTTGTATAAAATGCAATGTTTTGTCAAAAACAAACAACCAACAACCAACAAAACCCAATGAGAATAAAAAAGTGGAGGAAAAGCATACTAGGGGCTCAGTGCTAGGTAACTCTGGGATTGGCAGCAGTATTTGAGATATTTAACATTCTCTGGTGCCACAATAAATTACAAGTCCAAGGATTCCATAGGATGGTGCCATTACAATTAAAGCAGTACCAAACTGCATTAATTCTACAATGTGGCAGCAGACTCTTCTACACTAATAACATCCAAATTGTCACTGCAAGGAAATATCAAGGCATGGACCCTTCCTTGTATATCAATAAACATTGCAGAAGGCTCCTTTCCACTGTGTGTTTCATGCATTTTTTTGTTCTGCAATAGCCTCTCCTTCACTGATGTCAAAGGCGAGAAGGGATCCTTTCTTTTTTTGGTTACAACAGATAACACCAGAAAATGCATAACTATATATGTTAGGACACTGAACAGGTGACAATAAACCATACTGACTGCAGCAGGGTGCATAATAGGGTATGTTAGTGTTCATGCATTTGCAGTTCCATGCAGCTATGCAACAGAGACAGGATGCATCTAATTCCTGCCCCACAGAAAGAGTTAACTTCTAGAGACCAAGCAGAAGAGGCCTAGAACCTGAACACTGATAACTGTAGTAACTTTATATTAAAAGGTTAAAAAGGCATCCTGGCCAGAGCCAGCCTTACCCTGTAGTAGAATTTGGAAATGTTACTTTCTTGACAACAGTTCCCAGAATCCCTCTGCCAGCATGGCTCTTCTGGCTCAGAGATTCTGGGAAGTGTAGTCCACATAAAAGGCAATTTTGGAATTTAAAACCTTTTGCAACTGTGAGTCAACCATATCAGGTAGTAGAATTTTAGTGTCGTGAAAAGGCTCAAATGATTTCCTATGTATGTATAATGTATAATTGTTTGTTGCTGTTGTGTGCCTTCAAGTCATTTCTAACTTGCAATAATCCTAAGGCAAACCTATTGTGGTGTTTTCTTAGCAGGATTTTTCCAGAGGGGAGTTGATTTTGCTTTCCTCTGAGGCTGAGAGAGTGTGACTTGCTCAAGGTGAGCAAGTCAGCAGTGTACTGTGGGTGAGTAGGGATTTGAACTCTGGTCTCTCAGTGTCCTAGTCTAACACTCAGAGCACAACATCATGCTGGCTCCCCGTATGTTTGTAAGATTACTGATTTCTTATCGCCAAAAATAGGGACAGGGAAGACGACTTCTGGGACATTCTGTCTCCACATTACTTGGTGTCCACAGGATATTTTGCATCTAGCCAGTGTGATGTAGTAGTTTGAGCATTGAGCTGCATCTCTGGAGACCAGGGTTCAATTCCCTGCTTGAGAATACAACAACTCACTGGGTAACCTTGAGCAAGTCACACTCTCTCAGCCTCAGAGGATGGCATTAGCAAAACCTCCTTTGAAGAAATTTGCCAAGGAAGCCCTAAGGTTCCCCTTAATGTTGTCATGAGTCAAAAGTGACTTGGAGGCACACACCACCACCACCACCACCACCACCATGCAGCAGTTGCCTTGAGCTTTTTTTTTTTCAAAAAAAGCAGCAAACCTGTTTCGGGCTCACTCTCCTCAAAGGGAAAACAGAAACAAATAGGAACAGTGAGATACCTTTTGCAGACTGCTAGAAATAGTGCAAATTGAGTCCACTTTAACTGCCCTGGCTCAGTGCTAGAGAATCATGGGAATTGTATTTTTTTCTGAGACATTGAGCCTTCTCTGTCAAAGAGCTCTGGTGCCATAATAAACTACAGTTCCCATGATTCCCTAACACTGAGTCAGGGCAGTTAAAGTGGACTCAATTTGCACTATTTCTGGCAGTCTGCAAAGGCCCTGACTGGCCAGGTAAAGGTAGCAGAAAACGAAGACTACACCCGGGAAATAGGATCAGTGAGAATGTATGAAATGACATGAAGGTACAAATGAATAATTCAGATTTAACATGTCTGACAATCAGCAATTCAGCTTCAACTTGCCTGAAAAAAAGTAACCCTCTCTGGTGAATCTCTGCCATATCAATGTGAAGGTTCATGGTCACTTCTTTTGTGAAGAAGAAAAACCAGTTCCTTCTCCAGTAAACAAATTAACCAGAGCAAATGTTTGCCTTTCTAATTCACTCCTCAGAGCTACAGATTTGCCACAGTCCAGTGCAACACCGTGGCTGCCATGGTCAAGCTTCGACCTCTGAGCCCCAAGCCCATCTTTTATTAGTGGTTCAGCCCTTTTTGCAGTGAATGTGCTATTGATCTCTCATGTGCCCAAATTTATAGTCCAGAAGCCCCAGTTATCATGTACAGCATTTGGAAAAGTTACTTTCTTGAAAATTCTCAGAATCCCTCTGCTAGCACAGCCCTTCTGTCTTAGGGATTCTGCGTGCTGTGGTTGTCCCAAAAAGAAATTTTAGAAGCTCTTCTCATTTGGAACTGCAAGGCAGCCACAGCAGGCAGCAGAACTGTAGTGTAATGAAAAGGCTCAAATGGTTTGCTAGGTATGTATAATGGTTGTTTGTTGCTGTTGTGTGCCTTCAAGCCATTTCTGACTTACGGTGACCCTAAGGCAGGATTTGATTCCCCTCTCAGCCATGAAACTATTGAGTGACCTTGGACTCTCAGCCTCAGAGGAAGGCAATGGCAAACCTCCTTGGAACAAATTGTGCCAAGAAAACTCCATGAGAGGGTCACATTAGAGTTGCCATCAGTCAGAAATGACTTGAAGGCAGATACCAACAACAACAACAGGGTGGAATTCAGGATTATAGGAACTGTGTGCTAAGCACTAGTATTTTAGTACTGTAGTGCTAAGTACTAAGTGGGATGCAGTGGCTTAGTGGTTAAGACGTCAATTCTGATGATCAAAAGGTTAGCAGTTTGTAGCACGAGTGCTGCATGATGGAGTGAGCTCCTGTCACTAGTCCCAGCTTCTGTCAACCTAGCAGTTCAAAAGCATGCAAATGCAAATAGATAAATAGGCACTACTTCAATGGGAAGGTAACAGTGTTTGGTGCAGTCATGCTGGCCACATGGCCACTGGAGTAGTCCTCGGACAACACTGGCTCTTTGGCTTAGTAACGGAGTTGAGCACCATCCCCTACAGTGGTTACGACTAGTCATTCATGTCAAGGGACTACCTTTATCTTTTATCTTTAGTGCTAAACATTGGGAGGGACAAAGGCTCCCCATCCCTTCTATCTCTTCTCAGGAACTCAAAAAGGTCATTTTTTCCCCTACTTCCGAGTTTTCAATTATTCTTTCTCAATGTATGTTCACCAGTTCTTGGTTGATGAATACACTTGATCCTCATTGGGCTGTTTTTAAATACACACCTGCACCCTCATAGGTTTTTTTTAAAAATATTTCCTATACTCTTACAAATCTCAAGGCTCCACCAAGCATTGTGACAGCTCCCATCTTATTTCTTAGAGGCCATCTTACTTTTCAGCTCCAGTACACTGCTGACATTCATTACTTTAGTTTGTTATTATAAGGAGTGACGATTTGAGAGTCAGCATTTCTGAGTACATGGTAAGACTAAAAACAAATTTATTATATGACAATACCAACTTGGTGGATCCACCTATAACAAAAATGAAAATGGTATGCATAGAAAAGGGTCAAGAAGAAACAGAAATGTTACACAAGTGGATCAATGTCCTCTTTCAGGACATATTGAGCACTTGGGAGCTGTTCCTGCTCTAAATTCCAAAGTTATAACTGTCACATGTAAACCAGACAGATACACATTACAGAAGTGAGTTTAAAATGTCAGCGGGTTCAAGTATCTCAGTGTTTAACTGCTAGCATGAGGAAGCTTGAAGCAGGATAGCAGTTCATGTTTTGCATTATGGTGCTACAATTATCGGGATATGGCTCTGGACATAGATGTGATTGCTTTTCTTGTCAGCAAATGCTATGGTTTGACAAACATCTGAGTAGCCTTATCTGATTCCTACTCAGTTCCTTCTCAACGTATCTATAGGGCATTGTGTTAGAGCATTGTGGGGGAAGTAGTGGCTAATGGCTGAAACCATGAAGAGGAGCATTTCTGTTAAGGGCTAAACTGGGACTGGGCAGGAATTCCTGATGTTACTGTTTCAGTGGCATATCTGACAATGATGAATCAAGATCAAGAACCTTCTGAGAGTTGTATGGATGTTCTGGATATGACCCAACATCTTTTTTTCATGGGTAAAAGGTCAGTCCAGCAGAAATAGCAGCCATACGAAAAAGTTACATTTGTACATTTGTAAGAGAGGCTGACTGTTGTTGTGTGGGACAAAACAAGGCCTCTCAAATGTGCATAAGATCAGAATGGGTTCCCTGCTACCCTCTGTAGACAAAGCTTCCTCTAGTTTAGGAAGCCTTGCTTCAACAAACTCAACTGTTGTCACTCAAGCAGATGCCACAACAACTAGTTTCTCCTATGGAGAGGATCTTTGCAGAGTTTCAATGGACATGCCATCAGTGCTCATTTGGAGAACAGTCCTTCAAAGCTTGTTGCAAACTGATCAAGAGTTCTTGCTATTTCCATTGCAAGTTGAGGAAGGGTATCGTGAAATATAAACCACTATACAATTGTGAATGGAAGTTGACTCTTGCATATTCAAGTAAATACTAAAAGATGATGATAATGATGAGTAGAAAATTGATGCTCAATAGGTCAAAGCTACTGAACTCTTTCAGAAAGACTTTTCTCATACTCTTGTCCAAGTTGGGTATTTCTGGAAAGCATGAATGCTATCAGCTATTAGGAAGGGGTGTTATTTGATTCTAAGGACCTCCTTAACTAAAATCTTCTGCCTTTACCCACCAGATTACAGTGACATGCAAAAGTCAAGCTACTCAACCATGTGTCTTGTGACCGTGAGGATGTTTCCTTCAAGCTCACCATTGTCTATCATCCGCAAAAAGACAGGAAGCAAAACAAGAAGGGGTGCCCTGCAGGCCAGGCAAGTGAGACAAAGAAGAGGAGAACCAGGGTGAATTTCTCCTTAGAGGTGACAAAATAGGAAGCCATAAGGAGTGGAGAAAGAGATGTGCACATGGAGGAGGTACAGAAACACAGAACATTGTTTTTCCTTACCCTTATGAGCAACACAGCAGCTGTCCTACTCCTCAGCTGGAAGAAAGAAAGAGGACTCAAGCTGAGGAGATGGGCATCAAAGAGGCATTTTAAAAAGAGATATGAGGGGGAAACAGCAGTAGATAGTTACTGTCATACAAAGGAAATGAATTTATGGAAGTGGAGATGAAACAACAGAAGCAGAAAAGGAGGAGGACAACTGGTGGTGAGATATAGTGAAATGGAGAAGACTAAGGGTCAGTAATAAAACATGGAGACAAAGGAACAGTGACACAACAGGTGAATGCAAGCTCATTAGAAATGAGGAAAGAATAAGGAAAACAGGCAAATGAGAATACAGACAAGGGAAACAGATCACTGGACACATGAAAGAAGAAAGGAAGAAGAAGGAGAAATAATATGAACAGATCAGTCAAAGGAGACCTGAAGAGAGGTTTGGTAGGCCTGGTTGTTAATGTTTGCTAAGGCTGTAACTTCAAAACCCTTGAATGTATATCAATCATTATAAGCACATGGGTTAGCTGGATGGTGACAATAATAAGTACGTAATACTTGTCATTGTTACAAAGGGCTCTTGTAGTACTTTCGGGGCTAACGGAGAGCATCTATCTGATGAAATAGACCTATGCTACAAAGTCTTCTTCTCAGTTAGTCTCAAAGGTGCTACAAGATCCCTTTGCATACTGATACAGACTAACATGGCTAGTTTTGAATATTATTATTACAGTTATTATTACTATTATTACTATTACTGTTATTACTATTACTATCAGCATATGTTTTCCAGATTATATATACACTGTGAGACATCAGTTCCTGTCTGATCTTGGAAGTTGAGTAGGATCAGCTCTGGTTAACACTTGGATGGGAGACCACCAATAAATACAAGCTGCTGTAGGCTATATTTCAGAGGAAGAAACTCTGAGTATTGCTTGCCTAAGAAAACCCTATGAATTTCATGGGGTCACCATAAGTCAACAAGCAATGTGAAGGTACACACACATGCATATTAAGGGGGGGGGAGAAATACTTGGCATGGGGATCTGGTACAACTGTCCTCCCTTTTAATCTCTCTCTCCTCCAATCTGGCTAAGTATTTTTTTTAAAAAAATAGTATTAATTCAAACATTTCTGGTATTTAATAGTCCATGAGCTTCTCTAATTCTTTTTTTGGGGGGTGGGGTGGAGGACGCAGTGGAATGATGTGGCAAAGTGTGTGTGTGCATGTATATATATATGCACACATTCAATGCACACATTGAAAAGGTATTTAAAATTGTGTCTTGTGCTCACCCAACTGCCTTCTTTCCTAAACAAATTTGGGTTCACAGGGAGGCAGTGAACAGCACAAGAATAATACAGGCCTGAACAGACTGTCCCCTTTGGAAAAGAAAATACACCATCATCCAGTGCAATTGATATGCAACAGGCAGAGGCAAAGAGCTCTTTACCTTGGGATTTAGAAGGAATTGCTTTCTTTGCCCTGCTTTCTGTCCAAATATAAAATCATATCAAAATGCATACCTACAGAGGAGAGGTCTACTTAAGGCTACACAAACCTGGATTGTTTATGAGATTAAATAGGGGGAGAGGGAGAAGAACAATTTAATCTTCAAAAGAGAGTTCATGGCATCCCTGGCAGAGTCAGCATGTTTTCCCATTCTCCCCATGCAATTGCTGCATGTGGTGGTGGTGTTCCTGCTGCTGCTACACTGCAGCTCCACATCCCTCTCGCTACGTTTCCTTCCCACTCTCTCGAAGGCAGCCATTTGTGGTGCATTTCAGGACAATGTTAACCTATCCATCACTGCATGCACAGCAGCAGGCGCGCTGGTTGTGGCTCATAATTTTTGTGCCATCTTTAGCTCTTCATCTCTGAAGGCTGCGTTTCTCATGATAGCTTTACCTGAGTCTGGTCAATTGCCGCTGGCTACCACCCTAACTCTGCAAAATTAAAGGCTTATTTTAAAAACCAGAGCAGGGAGAAACCCTGAGATGACCACCAAATCCTGCAAAGTACCTTAGGATCTTCACCCCCCCCCCCCCCCCCCGCCGCTTTCAGACATCCCTGAACCTTTCAGTTAAGAATGACAGAAATCACACTGTACCAAACCTCTTGTCTGTATCAGACACTGATGCTAACCCAGATCAAAGAGCTGACATGTATCCAGGGCCATCTACCTTGGCAGGAAGTGGCTCACCAGGTTTGCAGAAGGGTGGGAGAAGGCTCCTATCCTTGCTATTTGAAATCTTTATTTCAGCCAAAGATTCCAATGCTTGGACTTTATATATGCACAGCATGCACTCACCTGCTGAGACATGGCCCTTACCTAGCCCCTGCTGCATACAGACAACCAGCCACTCTTATATGTTCAACATCCTGGGCAATCACTTGCTGCTCTGCAGGAGACATAACCCTGTATCCAGGCTTCTTACAAGGATACAATCACCCAACCTTAAAGCACAGCAATTAATGGTGTGTTGTGCTCAGAGGAAATCTTCAGGCTGGAATCATAAATCAGGCTGTGTGTGCCTGAGCAAAGCTTTGTGAGTCCTAACACTCCTAGCAGGCATTTGGGCTGGCAAAAGCGAGACCATAAATAAGTACTGCAGATCCCAAACTTGGAATGGTGGCTGATGCTGACAATCTAGGGGGTGGGTTCTAATGGCAAAATGGTTATGACTCTAAATCTAAGAAGCTGACACCAAGGTGCATTGGCAGTATTGGCAGGACCCTTGGGAAACTTTAATGATGGAGTCAGGAGATGAGCCTTGACTACTTAAAGCTGGCAGAAAATTATGGGAGAGTGAGAATAAATAACAGAGGTTTTATCAATCAGAAAACAGTCAGGACAAAGGGGGGGGGATCTCTCTAGTGCCTGCTTAGGCTTGGGGGAGTTACTTTTTTGGACTATATCTCCCAGTGGCCATGCTGACAGAGGATTCTGGAGTCATTAGTCCAAAATAGTAACACCCCCAAGCTCTTCTGCTTGCCTCCCCACTCAAGCTTGTGTCAACGCTTGGCTCTTCTGATGGTTGAAATTGCCCTCAAACTGATGTGCACCACCTCTCAGCTAGAACAAGCAGCAAAGAGAAAGCAATGAGCTTGTTAATTTCCTTCCGGAAGAGATCTTTTCTTGGCTGTGGATCTTTGCAGCATCGGCCTCTGTTCAATTACTCGCCTTCACACTAAGCAAATCCACAATGCTGTCTAACCTTTTGTGCATCACTCATCCTTACCCTCAGTATCATTTGCTCTGCCCTCCGCCTCACTGATGGGCCTCCAAGACTGATCCCTCTCTAATAGCAATGACATGACAAAGCCAATAACCATGCAGCAAAAGAAAATCAAATTCATTCCCATTTGCTTCATAAAGCCATAGTGAGCCAATCTCTTTCAGTTCCTAGGTTCCAGCAAAAGGAAGGCCAAATGACCCCCTAGTTAGAGAGATTCAACCAAAGCTTGGAAATAAAATTAATCAAAATTAATAAGTAGAAGCTAAGAAAGAAATGGCTATCCAAGAAAAAAGTTGTGCAGGCAGAGGTGACACAGGCTTGCTGATTTCAGCTGTTTGACATACAAATGAGCAATTACAAGCTCCCCCCCCCCATTGTTCAACCCAGAAAACTAGCAACGGCTGCAGCAAGCAGACTAATAGGAGATGATGGAGATGATTTGACTCAAATGTGGGAAAGTTACTTTTTCACATTACAGCTCTCAACATCACCCAGCCAGTGGCCATGTTCTCTGGGGGGGGGGGGGGATTCTGCAGGTTGTACTAAAAACACACACAAAACAATCTATTGCCAAGATCTGACTCCCAAAAATGTAGGTGAAGAGAACTTGATGGAGAAGTTAATGCCATGAGATGGAGAATTATTCTCAAGGTGGATCAGAACCAGGGGCTAATAGGGGCTCCCAAGTCAAAGGAGCCTTGAATCCATTCCATCTTTTAGTACAAATTTTAAGGAGGCATACAAATTGCTGAATCTATTGGGGGTGGGACTTCAGCATTCAGCACCTTGGATAGCTCCTTTAAATTTCAGACCCCACTGACATGGACGTCACCAGCTGCCACGAAGTGCACTCTGTTAAGATGAGAAAGAACATCTATATTTGAATGTCAGTGCATAAATAAAGCTTCATTCCTCACTCAGTTCAGGCAAAAGGACAAAGTCCCTCAGCTGGACTGCAAAACATTGCAGCCATTAGCCATGTTGGGTAAAGATGATGGGAGTTGGAATTCAATTCATATGGAGGGTACTAGGCTAGAGAAGACTGAAGTGTTGTGCCTATGGAGAAAGTAGAAGATTAAAATCTTGTTTTGTCAGGAAGCATACTATGTGCTTCCAGATAATTATATCTAGGGATGTTTGTAATTACTTTCCCATCTCGCCTTCCAATTTCCCTCTTCACCTGTTTTTGCCTGAAGTTAAACATTCACATACTTTTTGAACTTCCCAGTAGGCAAAATTTCACAAGCAACACTAATTGTGAGGAGTCAGGACATAAGCAAATATTGCTTGGTTTGCTTTTTTTAATTTAATTTTTTTAAATGTACACAGGACATCATCAGTGACAATCCAAGACATTTTTCTGCCTGAAGCAAAGACAAGGTAACTACCCTTCCTATTATATGTGCAGAGTACAGAAGTGGGCCCTTGCATATTGGTGATGGAGTAATGTGCTGTCTTCTATCTTTAATTCTGAAAACCTTAAGGGTGGGGATTCTATAACTCACCAGACCTTTTGGACTACATCTCCCATATTCCCTATGATGGTTGATGAGCTCTCTGAAAACTGAAATACATTTGAAAGTCTAAACACTCCCCCATCCCTGTTCTAGGCATAAACCTCTACACCTCCTACTCCAGCCCACTCCAACCCTGTTTGTTTGTAATAAAATTATATACAGCAATTCTATTATACATGTTAACTTTTCAGAGCATTTCATATACATCAGCTCAGTAATCAGTAATCATAATTACCTCAGTAATTTTTAGGATATTTCCCTCCCGCACACCTATTTTCATCAGGAGCCCTGATTAAACCAGTCTCTTGAGGATCAAAGTAACTCTCCTTGAAATAATTCCTAGCAGAAACTCAACACACTATCAGCCATTTCCTCAACTGTCTTCTAAATCAGGGATGGCTAATTTCTGGATTTGGGTGGGTGGATGGGGGATAATTCTGTTCCCCAGTGTATGAAGAAATGCATTCATCACACAAACATAACCTTTAGCTTTGATTGGAGAGACTCTACTATAAAGTTATCCATAACTAGTGGTGAAGACTTCACATTTTCCCCTGGGAAACATATGTGTATACATAGACCCCAGAACTATTTTTTAACATGGGAGTCCTTCAATATTGGCGAGCAGGTTCATATTAATTTTTCCTACTTGCAGATACTTGCAGGGAGCAGGACAGATTACTCTTTCCATCCATTGTCATTTAAACATTCATAAATATGAAGATTCCTACAAGTATAGTGTGTACTTATATGTGTCCTCCATGTGTTCAGTGGAGTTTACTTACAAGTAATACAAAAATAATGACCATGGAAGATCTACAAGAATTCTTCCCAGATGAGAAAATTGAAATAATCAAAGAGTTCCTATACCTTGGTTCAAATATTGACCAGAATGGAGACTGCAGTCAAGAAATCGGAAGAAGACTAAGAATGGGAAGGACAGTTATGTAAGAACTGGACAAGATCATAAAGTGTAAAGACATAACTCTGAACATTAAAGTGAGGATTGTCCAAGCCATTGTATTCCCCATTCCCCATGTATGGATGTGAGAGCTGGACAGTAAAGAACAGCCCATAGGAAGAAAATCAACTAATTTGAGATGTGGTGCTTGAGAAGAATAGTGAGAATACCATGGACAGCCAAGAAGACAAATGGGTTCTAGAACAGATTGAGCATGAACCCTCTCTGGAAGCCAATATGACTACATTGAGGCTGTTGTACTTTGGCTACATCATGAGGAAAATGAATCATTAGAAAAAACAGTAATGCTAGGAAAGATGGAAGGCAGTAGAAAGAAAGGAAGGCCACATGTCAGATGGTTAGATTTAATCAGGGAGGACATGGGCTTGGACCTGCAGGACAAGGGGTCTTGGAGACATCTCAGGGTCAACATAA
Organism: Phrynosoma platyrhinos; assembly: GCA_020142125.1. Classification (NCBI taxonomy): domain Eukaryota; kingdom Metazoa; phylum Chordata; class Lepidosauria; order Squamata; family Phrynosomatidae; genus Phrynosoma; species Phrynosoma platyrhinos. The sequence continues at coordinate 186,290,632 of CM034708.1, read as the reverse complement.
GTTGAAGCCAACTAGAGGACAGTTAACAGCAGCAGTGGCAGCAGCAGCAACAACAAAGTGTGCCTGGGATAAATTGCAGTTGACTTGTATTATTTCTGGGAGAGTTCAACAATGACAACAGTCTTAATATTTCCTAGTGTTCTATCAAAAAATGTATCTTATTCTATTGTACTCTTCTGAGAATGTCTGAGGACATTCAACAACATAGGAGTCTTGGTGGTCCAATGTTGCCAGGTCATTTTTTGGGGAGTCACACAGCTCTTGCTTCAGGGGAGGGCTTGAGCCCCCTTGCTTCTGTTGTTCCAGACTCCATGAATGTGTGTATGTGTGGTGAAACTATAGGCGCAAAACAACTTGAGAGATGGTGATTTGACATGCAGATGTGATGGGCAGGGACAGGATTAAGTAATCCTTTGCCAACTTGTTATCTTCCAGGTATTTTGAACTGCAGCTTCCATCAGTCCAGCAGCTCATATGGCCAATGGTGGGCAAGGATGGGAAATGATGTTCAAAAATCTGGAGGTTATGGGTGGGAGAAATTTGGGTTAAATGCTTCCAACGCCTTCAGATTCTTCACTCCACAACTAACCTTTTCAGATGAGGCTTTTCCAGCTAAATAACCAGCTGATAAATGTTATTTACATGTGTATGAGTAATATGTCTAGTTCCATCTCAGTGGAGCACATATACTTCAGCAGTGCATTACATGATTGTTAGTATGTACTTCAAACAAAGCCCAAAAGGGAGATATACATATTAGAGCAGACCTGCACAACCTGGAAGTAGGTAGGGGCCAAAATTAAAATAGGCTAAACTTCTTTGGGCCACAAAAACATTTTAATTAAATATTAATTCATTAATATTAATTCCATCCTTCTCCTCTGCCCAGCCCTCTCCTCAGGAGAAAGGTGAGCAGCAGAGGAGCCTTTCCTGTCCTTCTCTTCAGCTACACAGACTTCTCCTCAGGAGAAGGCTGGGCAAAGGAGAAACCTTGAAGGGTGAGTATTTGCCCATCTTCTTCCTCCTCCACCACCCATACTTCTACTTGGGGGAGAAAACCAAGTAATGGAGGAGCCTTGCAGGATGAGTGTTCACCTATTGTCCTTCTCTGCCCATCCTTCTCCTCAGGAGAAGCCAGGTGGTGCAGGAACCTTGCAGGGTGGGCATTTGCCCTTCGTCTTCCTCCTCTGCATGGCACTCTCCTCAGGAGGAGGCCAAAGGGTTGAGGAGCCTTGAAGTTGTTCCACATCCTTGTGGGCCACCCCAAATCCTTTGATGGGCCGCGTTTGGCCCTGGGCCATACGTCATGCAGGACTGTCTTAGAATGTAGAATAATTCAATTTCTTCTAACTTGCACACACCCCTCCTCATGACAAATAAAACTGTGAATATCTTGTTTCAAAGTTTATACTCCCACAGTGCTAGTCAAACTTGCAGGCTTCTGGTATACCATCCCAGCCCTGATTCAAGGAATTATTCTGAAGAAACACCCAATGAGTCCAGTGGCACCTTCTATTGGCACAAATGTGCCAATAGAAGTAGAAAGAAAATAGAAAGCTTTCTTAGATGCCTCGCAAAAGCCTATGTTATAATAAATTATTTGTTTTGAAGATGCTACGGGACTTATGTTCTTGCTGCTGCTACTGCTGGCTGCAACAGAAAACAAACTAACACAGCTATACATCTGGACATGATTTAGAAGACAAACCAAAGCCTGAACCAACATTTAGCTTCTACTCAATTGTCCCCAAAAGTTCCAGTTCAAAGGCAACTGCAGCATGACTGTCGCACAAGGTGACACATAGTATGGGTGGGGACAGATATCCTGCTGCTCACTCTCCCTAAGAATATATTTTTTAAAAAACACAGGGAATAGGGAAGTTGTGAATAGAGCAAAGAGTCTTGTGGCATCTTCAAGACTAACACATTTTATTTGGCATAAGATTTTGTGGACTGCAGCCCATTTTGTCAGATGCATCTGATAAAGTGGGCTGCAGTTCACATCAGCTTACATCAAATGAAATGTTTTAGCCTTGAGGACCTCACAAGATTCTCAGCTATTTTGCTGCAACAGACAAATACAGCTCCCTGCCCCTGCCTAACCAATAAAAAACATTTCAAGGGAAGATGCATGTTACTAGAGTGCTGGGGTGGTGGTGGAGACATGTATAACCTTTCAAGAAACAAATTTCAAAAAATGAGATGTTTTCACAAAATGATCAGTGCGGTGCTGATGACACACCCTGGTGTTGGCCATTGTGTAAAAACAAAACAAAACCCATCTGGTCCCACATTGTAGTAGTATAACAGGATTTTTCTACCTCCAAAACAATACATACGGAGAGAGCTAAATCCAATTGTTATTTGCATCTAGAGTACCTCACTGATTCAACAGAAATTTGGTAAGTCAGCACTTATGTATGTCTCTGATTCAATATTGACTTTAGTTGAGGAACTTACAATGGCCCACAACCTTACCTAGGTTTTCTTGAAGTAAAACCCATTGTGTTAAGTGGGGCTTATTTTCACAGGACATCAGCCAAGAAAGATCACAAAAAATCCTGAAACAGCATGTATGGCATTGTGTCGTTCGTTATTAGTCTATCCCCTTCTCCATTTCAGCTGGAAAAGCCAAAGGGATGAGCTGGAGGTCACCTTGGCCTATATAGCATGTTCTCTGGAGCTTATGCAACTAGCTGTCCTTTGACATCCAAACACTACCAACAAATCACTCTTTACATGGCACAGACCCTTCCCCTAGACATCAGTTGCAGAAGAATCCAATAAGAACATGTAGATTTTGCATAGTCTTCTTTACACTAGCAATAATGGTCAGGCTTTCAAGGTGTGGGTACATGGAGTATTAAATCACATTTTCCTGATATTGAAATGCTCCTGCATATGCTAGCAACAGAGGACATTCCCAAAACACAAATGTAAGTTAGCCTACTGAACAAATGACTATCACAAGTACAACATCTGGTGGATTGTGCGATTGTGAAAATAGTGCAGAAAGATTGGATGGCTTTCCATACACAGAGGGCCTTTCAACTACAAAATGTGTCCTATTCCATCACACAGTTCAATCAGAAAGGCTAGAACTAGGAAAGAGGGAAAGATTCAGGTTAAAGGGAATCCTGTATGAAACCCACAAGCCCTCCTGACTCTATCCACCCAGAGCTCAGCCAAATAACGACTCTCATAGAATTTTTTTTTATAGAAAACAGAATGAACAGCTAAAGGGGTCATCATAAAAGATAGGAGGTGCTCCTCTTCTCACCATTAAGTGAGCAGCAATATCGGAACAAACGTGTTCCTGGCAACATTTGGACACATGCTAATGGAAAATCAGACTATACCCTAAATCCCATGTATTCCAAGGGGATGCAATGGGAATTTAATCCCAGGGATGGCAGATTTACTTGCAAGGTCTACTTTTTGTTTTTCTAGAACCAAGAAATTCACCAAGCACCAAGGGACCAAAGTTAAGAAAAGTTACCTTTTTTGGATTACAGCTATGATTTTGGGGATGGGATTTTTGGGGCTGTGGTTCAGAAAAGAATAACATTACTATGCTGTACCAAAGGCGATCATTTCAAATGGAAAAAGTGGGGTTTCGGAGCTGCTACTCAGCCAAGAAATTTGTTTGGGGTACCAGGATGGATCTGTGCTCACCATTCTGCTACACAAAAATTTCTTGCTGGTTAGCCATGTTTTCTTTCTGAGTTATTTTCATAGTGGTGGTGGGGAATCACTGAGTTGCTGTTCTTGTTCAGCAGTTGGGACATGGATCCATTCACACTACAATTTATAGCACTATAATTCCACTTTATCTGTCTTGGCTGCATCCTAAAGAATCCTGGTTTTGTTTTGTTTTTCAGTTCTGTGAGGTAGTAGAGCTCCTTGCCAGACAATTATGCATGCTCCTCCCTGCACTACAAATTCCAGGATTCCATAAGATGTACCTAGCTATGGCAGTTAAAGTGGAATCATAGTACTCTATGTGGTGCAAAAGGGCACTTAGAAATGCTGCTGATTGTAGATAACCCAGAAACTCACCAATGGAGTATTCACACTGCTTACTTACATCACAGTTTGAGACCACTTTAACTGAGATGGCTATGGAATTCTAGGATTTGTAGTTTGGGGAGGCACTTAGGATTCTCTGCTAGAGAGTCCCAGTAATATAGTTCAAGCCAGTGTAATAGAGTGTTGCCTCTGAGGAAGCAGACCAAGTGAAAGTTTATGCTACATCTTCTTCTATTTATTTAGTCTCAAAGGTGGAAGAAAGGTGGGATATAAATTGTGGGTGAAAGGTGGGATATAAATCCTTGAAATAAAAGTAAATAAATAAATAAATAAATAAGAGGTGCTTCAAGGTCCCCTTAAATACAGAGAATACTCTCAAGTAATTTCTGACTTAGGATAACCCTCAAAAGAATCTATCATGGGGTTTTCTTTGCAAGATTTGTTCAGAGAGGTTTGCCTTTGCATGTCTCTGAGTTTGAGAAAGTGTGACTTGCTCAAGGTCATCCAGTGGTTTTCATGGTGGACCAAGGTTTCAAAGCTTGGTCTCCAGAGTCATAGTCCAACACTCAAATCACTACAGCACACTGACTCTCTTACTAAGTATCTTGCCAAACTACAAATCCTAGGATTCCAGAGAATGGAGCCATGGCAGTAGAAGCATTATCAAAGTGTTATATTTGTGCAATGTTGAAACACCACCAGGAGATCCAGAATGACCTTCTATCTACCCCTGATTCTAAGTGAACTTCATTTTCCCCAAGATCCCAAACACCAGTAGACAAATTAAGACTTTCTTTAGAAACAAAGGAACAAGAATATCTTCAAAAGCAGTTCTTTATTTTTTTCTCCCCAACTTTTAATGTTATGTCTTGAAAGGGTGGGAATGGGTACCTTTCAAGCTGAGCCAGGTGACCTTTCCAAAACCTCCTTTCTTCTAGAAAGGAAATAGTTCCAGAAGTGGGGAAAGCTATTCTTAAATAAAAATGAAAATCTTGACCAGCCATCCTACCCACTACACTCTTGCAAATTTTATTTTTGTATTTTACTAGAAAACCCAGACCATCAAGTAGAGCATGGAAGGCCACAGCCTGGAAAGCTTCCTTTTTAAAAAGATCACAACTCCCAGAATCCCACACACTAACCATCCTAGATGGAAAGGATTCTGGGATGTGTAATTGTCTTTTTAAAGGAACATTTCCAAACTCCACAAGTCTACAGTGACTTTCATCAGGAAGTCAACTTTCCAATAAAAAAAGAAAGAGAGAAGGGAAGTGGGTAGATCAAGAACACTACTACAGTATATATATATATATATATATATATTCATTTGGAACCATTAATAGCAGTTCGACCCAATTTCTCTTAAATCTGCAACATGAGCCTTTATTCTTCTAGGGATGAAGTGGGGTTAAGGAAAAGGAACATTTCTCTTCTCTCTTGCTTAGAATCATGGGGCTCTTGGAATAAAAGTGGGAGGAAAATTGGGCCTAGGATTTTGCTTTCAAAGGTGAGCAATTGTCTCTCCTGCTTGGGCAACTGGGTGCCCCAAATGAACCAAACCTGGAAGGCTAACTAACTAGTCCTGGATGACTAGCCTGATGTCACCCTCAGCCCAGGCCTGGGGGAAGGAAGAAATCATGTAATATCTTCCAAATAAGATTTCTAACTCTCCCTAAATGCCATTTTCTTTCAGTCCTCAAACATCCATCATTGCAGAAAGTGAGTGTGCATCTACACTGTAGAAATAATGCAGTTTGACACCAATTTAACTGCCATGGCTCCATCCTACAGAATCTTAGGCCTTGTAGTTTTTTGAGGCACTTCTTAGCAAAGAAGGCTAAAGCCCTTGTAAAACTGCAAACCCCAAGATTCCATAGGATGGAGTAGAGCACTTAAAGTGGTGTCAAACTGCATTATTCCTATGGTCTAGGTGTGTCCATAGACACATTAAATGGTTCACACCTAGACTTCCTGTTGGGAAGTTTGCCTGCCTCATTTCTTTAGATGTCTGGGCTGTATCTATTTCTAAAGGCTCAGCTGACCCTGTAAGTTACTGCAACACTAAAAATCTGGAGACCTATATATATATATATATACACACACACACACACGCACACACACATACACTTGTTGTTGTGTGCCTTCAAGTCATTTCCAACTTAAGGCGATCCTAAGGCGAACTTATTATGGGCTTTGCTTGGCAGGCTTCTTCAGAGGGGGTTTGCCATTGCCATTCTTTGAGGCTGAGAGAGTGTGACTTGCTCAAGGTCACCTAGTGGGTTTCCATGGCTGAACTGGGAATTGATCCCTGGTCTCCAGAAGTCAGTCCAATGCTCAGACCACTACACCATGCTGGTGCATATACATGGATGCATATACATATTTCTTTCAGCCTCCAAATTTCTAGAATTCTGTCCTTTCAAATATTATACAAACACACACACACACACACATATATATGGAGGGACAGCATTCTTATGGGGGGCAACACATCCATTTTGTACCCCCCCCAGTAGCTACTCCCTTGTCCTAGGCCCAGACCACATCTAGAGACTGGTCCATCCCCAGCTCTGCTTCCAGGAATGGGTGAGCAACAGTTGACATTTCAAGGTCCCTGGCTTCCCAAAGTGTCTAGGGCAGGGGTAGGCAACCTAAGGCCTGGGGGCCAGATGCGGCCCACCGAGGCCTTTGGACCGGCCCCAGGCCAGTCCTGCCGCCGCCGCCGCCCACCATGATGATATAGATTATTGTTGTTATTTTTCTTGGGGTTTTCTTGGCAAAATCTCCACAGGGGGGTTGTCATGGCT
>CM034708.1:186256414-186280856 GCA_020142125.1 Phrynosoma platyrhinos | reverse complement strand
TTAAAGTGGACTCAATTTGCACTATTGCAAAGGCCCTGTGTATTAAAAGAAAGAAAGAACAGAAACCCCGTTGGGAGGGAGCATTGGTGGTTTACCTCTATACTTTGGGTCCAAAACACGCTGCAGAAATAATCCAGGTCGAGACCACTTTAGCTGCCCTGGCTCAGTGCTAAGGAATGCTGACAAGTGTAGTTTATGTGGCACCAGAGCTCTCTGATAGAGAAGACTAAATGTCTGGCAAAACTACCGTTCCCAGAATTCCCTAGCATTGAATCAGGGCAGGATTATTTCTGCAGTGTGTTTTGGATCTTTGTCCCTCTGTTAATTGCAACTGAGGATCTATGCTATGTCTGATTTACACCCCCCCCCCCTCTGATATACCAGGATGTGTCATATATGGGCTCCATCAAGTTGGCATATCACAGATACAGGGATGGCCAAATGAAGTGGAAAAGGGCAGCTGATGCATATTTAGAATCCTTTCTCTTCAATAACCTTAAAATGTGTTTCATGCATCTGAGGAAGTAGGTGGAAGTCTACGAAAGCTCATGCTACCAGCTTGTTTCTTGCAGTTAGTCTAGGTGCTGCAAGATCACTTTGCATATTAAAATGTGTTTGCTTGTGTGTCTGTAGCCATAGATCTAAAAGCAAAGAGGGGCCTTGCTGGACACATCTAATTGTATCCTGTTCCCTACAGTCAGATGCCTATATGAAGCCCACATGTATGACAGGCAATCTTACTATCTCTCCTTGTTTTCCCAGCAACTAGTAGATACTGTGATACTTTTGATTCTGGAGGCAATATGTAGACACCACAAATAACCTTATCTTGCATTAAAATCCACCAAACAGTGATACCTTTATTGGCCAACCAAAATGCACAATATACTTGTTGCAAGCTTTCGAAGCTCCATGGGCTTCTTCTTCATCAGGCAAGATTTACAAACCAAATAGTAGGGAAAAAATGGAGATGTTAGTCAGATGCCTGCATTTGGATGTTTCTGTCCTTAGTTAAGATGGTAAGGGAAGGGTATCTTTTGCAGGATGGCCCCTCCTCCTTCTGGCCCTGTGGCTATAGGGAGATTTGCAAAGACCAGAAAATTTAAAGTCCATTTGCATCTCAACAAGGACCCCTTCTTGCAATCCAATATGTCTCCATTCCTATGAGGTCACAGACCTCTTTGTAGGCAGAGGACAATGGGTTCCTCAAGGAGTCTTCATGTTTTTGCATCAGGAACATTTTTGTAGGTGTTGAGGTAAAACATGCCAATCCAGTTCAAATTTAAGAAGAAAAAATGTTTTGTCTTGTTATGGTTAAAAACAGTTATGGTTAAAAACAGGGGTTTATAGAGGTACTCAAAATAACTGGACAAAGGCAAATCCTCCCCCATTTGCAGAAACAGCCATAGCTCTTCTACATTATGCTGAGAGGAGGTGACCAAGTTCTCTAGTGCTCAAAGAAAAGTGTAGAGTTCTCTCATCTTGTCTTCCAGAATGTTCTTGTATTATTAGGAATACTGTTCTGCCTCTCTGCCTGGCATTCTTAACTATTCAGCAATGCAAATTTGGAGAAAGCTGTGTCATTATGTTATGTGAAGTGTGCAGATATCCCTGACAATCCCCTCTGGTAAGTGACAATGATCATATCCACTTCGTGAAATAACCAGAACTGTTCACCATATTCCAAATGTGATTGTACCATAGAATTGTATACAGACATTATGATATAGGAAGTTTTATTTTTGATGTATCTCCCAGTGGCCCTAACTAGCATTTTTCCATAAACACACACATACACACACACCACATGCACAGAGTCAATATTTTTGTCAAGCTATCTGCCACAACAACAGGATACCTTTCTTGGTCACCATAATCCATAAATTAGGAGTTATTTATTTTTTGCACTAGTATGCATCAGTTTACAGTTACATATATTGAACAACATTTGCCATTTTTATTGACTACTCACTCATTTGAGAGAGATCCTTTTGAAGCTGTTCACAATCCCTTTCTGGCTTTTACCACCCCAATTAATTTGTGTCTGTGAATTTAGCCACCTCACTGATTACCACTAACTGTAGAAAATTCATGAACAAATTAAAAAGCACTGGTCCCAGTACAGAACTTTAGGGATTCATCTTAAATCCATCAATTGTTGTTTTTGTTGTTGTTATGTGCCTTCAAGTCAGTTCCAACTCTTGGTGACCCTTTCATTGGGTTTGCTCAGCCAAATTTATTCAGAGAGGGTTTGCCATTGGCCGAAAAAGTGAGACTAGCTCAAGGTCATCCTCTTGGTTTTGGATGGCTGAGTGGAGATTCAAACCCCTAGAGTCCTAGTCCTACAGCTGAACCACTATGCCATGCTGAATGTCTTATTTCATTTTCTAAAAGTGTAAGAGCTCATGGTATTTACTAAATTTTCTTGCCAATTGTAACTAGCTTGTAAAGGGCCCAAGGATCTTTAGGCAGTAGTATGTCATAATCCTTTCCTCCCTTTCATCACTCTCAGCAGTTTCATTTTATGAGGTTAATTACATCAGTCACCTCATCGTTCTTAACGTGGAACTGCTCATTTATGTAACAACAGTAAAGGAAATAAAATGATTCTCATCTAATTCTTGATCCAACTGATTTCATTTATCGCTGAGCAGTTTCATAGATCAGAGAACAACAGGGACTAGAAGGGCCACGTGAGATTACCTGTAGTTTTGCCAGAAGGGTATGTGGAGGAAGATGAATCTCTGGAAGAGACTGAAATGTGTTTCAGTTTCACCTTTCTTTCTTTTTTTCTCTTTCTTTCTTTCTTTCTTTCTTTCTTTCTCAGGCTGGTTCTTCTCCTTTTTTTTTATGTTTGTGCTTTTTTGTGTTTAAAATTAGCAGTCATTCAAGAGCCTGATAAATGTTAAAGAATTTGCATAAGGCAAATGGCTTAACTAATCAAGCTCACACACAAAGTAGAAGAAATAGCCATTAAAAGTTTCCTTATTTTTTCCCCTAAGTGTATTGAACTTTGAGGAAAACAGATAGCCAAAAGGATTGCAATTATGACAAAATACTCATGGTCAGAAAAGTTGTTGTTGTCATTGTCATTATTAACAGCTCCCAGAATTCCCCATCCAACACAATCAATAAACATCACACAGGGGCAAAGTGCTTGCAGTCCCTTCACCTATTTTCCCATTCACTACTGTTCTATCCCCAAATTTGCTACCACACTGCCAAATTTAAAATGCATGGCAAAAATGGGCATATTTTCACTTTAAGACAAGCTGCACAGGGAGAGCACAACCTCTTTTTCAGCTGAATTGCCTATCTGGAAATTCAGTTGAAAACAAGGTGTGTGCTCTCTCCATGCTTTGTTTTAGATAGAAGAGGAAGACTTTCTGGCCATGGCTACTACACTGCCAACTTTTGGGACATGGGAACAAATTTGGTGGTGGGACAGCAGTGAGACAGTGTGTCATAGTGGGATGGGGGGGAGTGTATCCCTCCAGATGTTGTCCACTTTTATTTAAATCCACTAGTGTATACATTTGTGTTATACATGCCGTTGTATGGATGCACTCCATCTGATTCAACCCCAAACGATTTATGCAGAAGGCATTACGCTAGTATTGAGAGTGAGGCAATGAGTTGCTGAAGGCTAACTAGAAAATTAATGGGGCTGGCCAAAAATTTTCCCCCAGGTTTCCCCAGATCTACTGGACATGGTGGCTTAGCGGTTAAGATGCTGACTCTGATGATTGCACAGTTGGCAATTCGAGACCCAAGCGCCATGTGGCAGAGTGAGTTCTCACTCACTCTATAAAGGTGCAAGTAGATAAAAAGTGCAAGAGTGTAAAAGTGCAAGTAGATATATAGGTACCACTTTGGTGGGAAGTTAACAGTGTTCCATGTGCCTTGGCATGCTGGCCACAAAACCACAGAGTTGTCTTTGACAACTTTGGCTCCCTTGGCTCAGTAATGGAGATAAGCATCACCCCTACAGTCAGACATGACTAGACAAATTTGTTAAAAGGGAAACCTATACTCCCCCATTCCCCAGATCTAACCTGGTTGGAATAGAGCCAACGCAGAGGGACATAGGGATTAAGAGTCTTTGCTTCTATATCACTTCACTTGCTCATCCAAAAGCATCTGTTAGCCACAGAGGTAAAAACACATGAACACATTTTTACTGTAGCTTTGACTACCATCATCCCCACAATTCCTCCTCCCCCACCATCACACCAGGATGCAGTTACAGCTGAAAGTCCCTTTTCCTGCAACTAGTAAGTACTCCCACTGAGACCACCAGAGCAGCAGGAAAGCAGTCCTTCCACTGTGTTCAGATTCAACTCCATGAGCTGTTAAAATCCTTACCTGCCATTCATATATGAAAGACTCTGGAAAACAGAAAGTAAAGGCAGTCTAAAGGGACTTGCAGAAAGGGAATACAATTTCACATTCCAGTAGGCTCAGTGCAACTGGCTTGGGAAATTAGAGAGCAGTGGGCAAAGGCTCTGTCTAGGTCAAGTGCAGAAATAAAATATGGCAGCTAAAGAAAAACCACTAATCAAGGAGATTGCCTACATGTTGAGTTACTATTCAGTTGATTAAATGGATTTACTTTTGTTTAAGCAGGCTTTTAATGTGTAAGCAGGGGAGTTTCTTAATGGGATGCTTTATTTATCTCTTAAACCAGGGGTAGGCAACCTTTCCCCTTTAAGGGCCGAGGGACTTCAGCTCCCAGAAGCCTCAGTCATGTTGGCCAATAGTCCCATGTTGGCCAATAGCTCCTGGGATTCTGGGAGCTGAAGTCCCTTGGCCCTTAAAGGGGAAAGGTTGCCTACCCCTGTCTTAAACTATTGTATGTCTTTTAAATGGTTTTAATACTATTTTATGCAGAAATTTTAATTGTTTTAAATTTTATTGTCACTTTTTAAAATTTGCACCTTGAATCATACTCTGCGATAAAGGCAGCATACATGTGAAATGAAAAAATAAATAAATAGAAGATTTAAAAAAATCCTTTAGTTGGGAATAATAAATAGAATCCAGGCATTTATCACCCTCCTTCTCCTCAAATTTTCATTTAATTTGATCTTGATCTTGTTTTATTACATTTTATGAACACCTCGGAGATACAGAAAAGTGGGATATAATTTGAAATCAATTAATCAGTCAATCAATTCCCAATGCTTCTGGTCTTTACCTTCAATGCATATACCTATCTGTTCAGCATTGGAGCATAAAACATTAAAAGGGTAAAAATAAAAAATGGGGAACAGAGAAGTGGGCCCTCTAGGACTCTGGAACTTCACATTTGAACCCCTGTGCCATGGGCTGAATAGTTTTGCCTCTCTAGAACAGAAAACCCAAGGCTATCCTGGCTGTCATTATCAGTGAACATTTATTTTAAAGGATAAATGCTGGCTTCTGTGCAAGGAAGGCAATATGAATTTGGTAAAGAATAAGTCTCTCTCTACAGCATTTTTTACACAGAAGATAATATTTCTATGCATGCACATTTTTTTGCAGGAAAAAATGCTGTTTTCTTTGCAAAAAAAATTATTGTTTTCTGCATTACATTACCATATACAAATTTTGCACAGAGTAAGTCCCAAACTGCAACTAGGCTCCAAAAACTACAGGTTTTCAAAACTTTGTCACAATGGGAAGAAAATCAAGAAAATTACTCATTGTTTCCTTTGTGATCAAAATGAGTCAATAATCACATCCCTGCTTTTGACTCATCTGGCCTAAAGTTTGAGAAATGCTGATATAAAGATTCTGTTTGTTTTGTTTTGTTTTTCTTTAGCTGGAAAAGTTAGTTTGGAAATGGATTGGTTGGAAGTGGAGCACTGTGTAGGAGAGGCTTCTCTCTTCTTTCCACACTTGCCATTGCTCCTTTCTGAATAGTGCAACCTGAGGCCTTCACCATGTACTTTCCAAGAGTATGTTTTTAAGAGCAAACACAGGTTCAGGAAGAAGAATTATGGGTGCAGGATAGTTTAGAATAGAGAAATGGCAGGTTGGGAAAGGGTTAAATTGGAAGCTTCAGGAGCCTGTGGCTGCTGCCACACTGCAAAATTAATGCAGTTTGGCACTACTTTAATGGTAATGGTTCCATCCATGGAATCCTGGGATTTGTAATTTGTTGTGGCACTAGAGCTCTTGGACAAAGAAGTCTAAATATCACACAAAACTACAAATCCCAGAGTTCTATAGCATTGAGCCATGGTAGTGAGCAGTATCAAACTACATTAATTCTGTAGTATAGATGCATCCTGAATTTGTTGGTGAAGTGATGAAAGTCAGAATTCTAGTTTCTCAGTTAAGGAATGTGAGTCCCAAGCTTCATAACCAGCCTGCTTGCGGAATTTTCTCCTTTATCGTGGCTTTGGGGGCTTTCTGAGGACTGGAACATGGCATTTGTAAATAAGCACCACCTTTGTTTGGAATGGGGGGGAAATTGGGATGAACTGGTCAATGCTGGGGTGTGACTTCCAGCTCTACAGCAATAGTATTCCCTATTTCTATTTCTTCTTATTCAGCTCAAAGACTTCTGTGCTTGGGAAATGTATCTCTGAGGATTTCCAGGGCATAGAGACAAACTATGATCAGCGTAATTGTTTTGGGGACAACAGCCACTCATTTGAACACTGGTATATAACATCCACATGGTGAGATTTGGATTCATCTCAAGCTTTTTAATGTGTAAGGAATCTAATTGAATAGGCTTATGGTTCAGCTCATCTTCAGATGGTAGCTGGCACCCAGAGGAAGGCAAGAGTTTGTGTTTTTTTATGAGTTTTTTGGGGAGTAGGTGCTTGTTACTATGAAACTGGAGGTCACACCGATCCTTATCAGAATTTGGAAAATTGACTCCTGGATGGCTTTCTGGGATTTGCAATGCAAAAAAGTAACTTTTCAGTGATCTGTCCCATCCCAGCCACAGATCTGAGGAAACACAGAAAAAGGGCAAACTTTTTTGCCTTACTGCTTGCCAAAGAGAGTGCTACCAAGAAATGGAGCCCAATTGAATAAAATGGCACCAATGGCAATCAGAAGGATTTGTTTGTCAACGAAGGCATGCTAGTGTCTGGCACTATTGGCGACAAGAGCAGTAGCAGCATCTGCTGTCTTCTGTAGCAGACGTTCCTTTCCTTCTGTGCAGAGCAAGGCTTTGAGAAGAAGGAGGATGCCTGGTTTTGTAACTGCTTATTTTGTTTCAGTTTTATCCCTTCCTGTTCTAATGGGTCTCTTCTGGCTCTTTTCCCTTTAAGTCAGGTGATCATTGGGGAAAATTCCTTATAAGTGAGCATCACAAATAGAAAACCAAACATATCTAGTATAGGTACAACAGAGCCCCCCTCCCCCAAGAAAATTGTGTTTGGCTTTGATTTGTTGTACCACCATAATTCTTTTCCTCCCAGTATTGAGAAAATTGATAGGAATGCAGAAAACCCCAGCTCTCTTTCTGACACACTATAGTGAAATTTGTCACTGAAAACAAATGTATTGCATGCTTTAAATACTTCAAAATAAATTTACTTAAACTTATTTATTAAATTTTCATAAATAAATAAAGAGATACATGTTGGGATGAACTGTAACCATCCAGTATTGTCACATTACATTTCATCAGTATCATTACATTATCCTGCAAAAAGCAATGTATGGTTACTCTGATAGCCAGTACACTTTTCAAGAGGAGAGGGGAATTATGCTGGATGTGAGTGGTAGACATTACACAGTCCAGTAATATCTTCAGGGCCACATGCTCTGCATCCCCACTTAACAAAAGGGCCATGTCCCCATTTTGTGTTGGTGTTTCAAAACTTGTCATTCCATTCCCCACTGTCTCTCTTACAAAAATACAGAGATAGCTATGTTGATCATAAAACAAATGACATATTGTGGGAATGCTTTTGTCAGACCATCCAAAAGGGCACAAAAATCTGTTTCCAAAAGCTTATGCAGTCAATAGTTATGTCAACTTTAGGATTTTTTAATGCAGCTTGCCAAACAGCCTTTAAGTTATTTCAGAAAATGGTGGTGATAATGTGTGTGGGAAAAGCAAATCTGGCCCAATTAATTGTGTTAATGGTGCTTGGTGATGGTGGTAATAATGGAGAGGAATATTTTCAGGGAGGAACATTCAATATAGTGTTCCTAGAATTCAGAGCCATAGCTGTGTTAGTCTGAAATATCAGTATGCAAAGGTATCTTGTAGCACCTTTGAGGCTAACTGTAAGAAAAAAGTTGTAGTATAAGCTCCATGCATCTGAAGCAGACCAAGGAAGGAAGTAGATCAACTCTACAAAAGCTTATGCAATAGCTTCTAGTTAGTCTCAATGGTGCTACAAGATCCCTTTGCATAATGATTCTGTGTGGGTATGTGTTTGTGGGTGTGAAAATAATGCTTTTGTTTTACCTCCTCGATTATAGAGCCTTTACAGACTGTCAGAAATAGTGCAGCTTGAGGCCACTTTAACTGTCCTGGCTCAGTGCTAGGGAATCATGGGAATTGCATTTTTTTCTGGGACATTGAGCCTTCTCTGCCAGAGAGCTCTGGTGCCACAATAAACTACAGCTCCTATGATTCCTTAGCACTGAGCCAGGACCGTTAAAGTGGCCTCAAGCTGCACTATTTCTGGCAGTCTGTAAAGGCCCTTAAGTGTTGTAGGTGGCAGCTTCCTATCCCCTTTCATATTAGAGGAGGGGGTACAATGTACTTAGCTAACCAAAGATGTGCTCTTTTGATGTGTGTACATCCATGGACAGTTGGCAGGCCTCATTCCGCAGTTACCTTCAGAAAATCTGGTGAATTACAGAAAGCACAGTCGTTTCTGGAAAAGGCTGGAAACTGGAAGGCCTCTGGCACAGACTTCCAGCAGAATTCCTGCTGGGCTATATGTGTATATCATTCCCTGGTGGAGTGGAGAATGTTACCACACACTACAGTGAAACTGAAACCATACAGTCAATTGCCTGGCTTGGAAGAATTACTTTTTTTGGATTATAATGGTCATGTTGGCTGGGGATGCTGAGAATTGTAATTGAAAAAGTGACCTTTCTAAGCTCTGGTCTCCTACAGCACTGAACTATGTAGTTTTCACATCCCTCCCACTGCCAACTGACCCTGTGAAAATGGGGTGGCCAGTACTTCTGTCCCATCCAGGGCCAGCAAACTCCACAGACAGCCTGGGAGAATGGTCCAGCCAACTATTTGCAGGGATAGTGATATGAGTGAGAAGGACAGCTCAGAAAATGCAAGCATAAAGACTATCAGATTATTAATAAACCTGCTTACCTGATCTGGATTAAAATTAGAAGCAGGGAGCATCCTGATAGTATCAGATGCATTTAGCTGCTGAAATCACCATCTGGGTGCAGCCTGACTCCATCACTGCTCCAAGAGGTGCTCCTTGCACCTCTTTTCAAAGCCTGGAGTTTTCCAGTTTGAAAAAATGATCACTGGAGTGCCCCTCAGAGAAGCTATGGAGCAGGGCTTCACCTGGGCAGTGATTTCGGTGGCTAAATGCATCTGATAATATCAGGATGTCACCCTCTTCTAATTGTAAGCCAGTTTATGTAAGCCATTTTATAACCTAATCCGATAATCTTCGTAGAGGGGCAGCAGATACAGGAGTTTCAGGAGAAGCAACATTTCAGTTTGTAAGACTATAGACAGATCACTGGGTGAGTAGAATTTATTTTCTGACTCAGAATATCGAACACCAGTTATGGAACACTCCCCTTGAAGGCCCAATTGGCACCAACACTGCTTCTGCTTAGGCACCAAGTAAAAACATGGTTGTTTATGAAAGCTTTTGGGGCCTCATTGATTTCACAAAACTTTCCAATACACGTGGTTTCAATGCATTTTGAATTATTTTAATGCTTTTAATCTGTTAATTGTTTAATATGTATTTAGACATTTTAAATTATTTTAATTTATTTATACTATTTTGAATTTTGTTATATTGCTTTTATTGTACTCTGCCCTGAGATTTTCATATTTTAATGAAATAAAATATATAACAGAATCAGGAATAGGAAACAAGTGGTCTTTCATATTTTGATTAGTTCCCAGGGTTCCTCATCACTGGCTACACTGATTGTGGCTCAAGGGAACTGCAGTCCAGCAAATTTCAAGGGTCACAAGTTCCTCAACTCTGCTTCTCGCACTTCCTGACCCTCACTATATTCCTCACGCTCAACCCACAGGTGGAGATCTTTAAAGGGACAGTCTTTGGGCCTGAGACTTAGCACTTGGATTCATTTCCTTTCCATCTGACATATTTTTTGTGCCAATGAAAAGAATCAGGGAGGTTCTGGGATGGCAAGGCAAAACGACTGAGCAACTATCTCTGAGAGTTTTGGTTTGGAGACCTCACGTTTCAAGTTTAAAAGCAGAGACTGGGGTTATATCTCCACTACACAATTATAGCACTTTAATGCTTCATATAGAATCCCGGGATTTATACTTTTGTGAAAGATTTAGAATCATCTGCTATAGAACTCTGATGCTCTAATTGGTATGTGAGGAGGTAGACTGGGGTCTCTAAGCAGAGAATTCTAGTACTTTGCCAAACTACAAAGTCCAGGATTCTGCAGTATGGGGCCATGGCAGTAGTATCATGTCAAGGAAAAAGCAACATGGGACATACAGTAATAGAAATAAAAATATGTATGTGAGAGTCAAAGTGACTAAGCAGGAGCAATCAGGAAGATACACAGGTGAAAAAGATAATATAATTAAGAAGCCTTGAGAGCCAAGGACAAAGCTATAGAAGGTATATTGAGAACACCTGTGATAGATTGCAAACACCTGAGACTCATTAAGTGGTCAAGGTAAAGTGATGAAACACTTGGGTTGGTCTTGGGTATGGGATGATCTATGTGGACCAATCAAGATGTATGTACACACCCACTGGGTGGAAACTGACTGGTGGGTGGTGTCTAACAATGGCTATAAATGCAATGGTTGCTAATGTACATTGTGGAGTAGTTTGAGATATTGTTATAGTAGAGATTGTGATTTGTAGGGCATATAGTATTTATTTAGATATAGTAGAATAAAGTAGATCTTTTATATAAGACTACTGAGTTGTCTGGTGTCTTGAGGGAAGATACAAGAGCCAAAAGAATCCTGGAGACGTTTGGAGACATCTCAGGAAGAAGAGTGAGAAGGCTTGGAGAGTTTGTCAGGGTCTTCAGCCTATCTCTGAAACTCTGCTGCTTGGGAAAGAAGCATCAACCACTGATCAAAACTGGTCAGCTCTGCTGCATAACAAGATGGTGAGTTAGAGCCAGAGGTGAAGAGCTACAACTCCCATCATCCCTGACATATCAAACTTCTAAAATTGTGCAGTGTGGATGCACACTGGGTCTTGCTTTGCTGGCAATATGGTCAAGATCGACTTGACCATTACTTTACCTTCTATATCCAAATCATGCCCAGAGCCTGGAAAAGTTAATTTTAGGATAACAGCTCCCCAAGCCAGTGGGGATTCTGGGAGTTGTCATTCAAAAGAGTAACTTTCTCAGTTTAGTCTTGGCAGCTTCCCTGTACTCAAGCCACGACTTCTAGTTTGATGTTTGCTCTCAAAGAGAGAGAATTGGGGAGAATCCCTTTTGATTTTGACAGGTGAAAATGTGATGCCAGAATTGGCCATTCATTCTGAGAGAATCCTGTAAGGAGGAGTAAGCAATGCCCTAGTCCTTCTGGTCCATGGTTCCTGAAAAAAAAAAATCCCTATTTTTGATCAGTATGTCAGTCTAATCTTTTTCCGAGTGTATGACTCCACAGGAACCATTCCAAAAGCACTCACTTGGAAGAAAGCATTCCTTTGGAACCGGCCTTCTATTTGCACACAAAACAAATGCCAAATCCATGTTTGGGTTCCCCTCATTTCCCTTCTCACTTTGCTTCCTTTCCACAGGCTTTTTATTAGAAGAAGGAAAGTTATTGACTAATTGGCTCTGTGGGGTGGATCATTGTTGAGCTCTGCATGTGCAAAAGAGAGCAGAGGGAACAAAGAGGGTGAGAGGGGGAATTAGTGATATCCCGTGCCCTTGCCCTGCTTTGCTCCCAGTTTTTCACTGCTTTTCAAAGCTCTACTCAGCCCATTTCCCTTTGCATCCAACCTATTACTCATCAAATCTTCCTTCTTTAACTATTCTGTTTATTTTTAATCTCTCTTCCTTTCTGAAATACCTCTGCAGGGAGAGGAGAAAGAAAAAAAGATAAAGAGCTTGGGAGGGTGAACTCAGGGGCTATAACCCAATACTGCTACTTCAAGTCGCCTGTCGATGTATGGTGACTCATGAATTTCATAGGGTTTTCTTAGACAAGGAATACTCACAAGGTGGTTTTGCCAGTTACTTCTTCTGAAATATAGCCTATAGTACCTGGTATTTGTTGGGGGTTTCCCATTCAATTATCAGTAAGAGCTGACCCTGCTTAGCTTCTAAGATGAAATGGGATCTGGTGCTTTAGGGTATTTAGGCCTCAATGCTACTACTACTCTTGCATAATTATAAAAGCAACATCATGTGAGTATGTGTGTTTGTAAATGTTACTAATCGATCAGAAAGAGAGAGAGAGAATGAGAAAGAGAAGTATAGGTCCAAAACCATGAAAGACAGTCACCTGAAATTTGGTATGGGTACTAATGAAAGCCTTAGTGTAATCTCAGAATTATTTATTTTAGAATAGTTTAATTAATTTAGTGCATTAAAATCTGTCTGTAGTCTGCAGTACCACCTACTACAGTCACTAGATAATGGTGTATTGTTGTGTACCTTCAAATCATTTCTGATTTATGGTGACCCTAAGGTGAACTTGTCATAGGGTTTTCTTGGCAAGATTTGCTCAGAAGAGGTTTGCCCTTGCTTTCCTCTGAAGCTAAGAGTACGAATTTCCCAAGGTCACCCAGTGGGTTTCCATAGCCAAACAGGGATTTGAACCCAGTCTCCAGAATTGTAGTCCAACACTTAAAACACTACAGCATGCTGACTTTCATGTAACCAAGAGGCAAAACTAAACAGGTTAGAGGGCATCTAGGCAGCTTCATTCATGCTTCCTCTGGAGGTCCCCAGATTCCTCAAATACTTGAAGTGCAAAGGAGTCTCAGTGCACAATATCTTACAGTAAAAGTGTGTAGAGAAAGAGAGATAAAGAGTTGCTAGTGGAGACTAAGGTCTTTCTAACATTTGTGAAGGTAGATATTTCTATTAGTAAATGACAGAGTAGTAGGGAGAAAGATGAACAACTATCAGAATCACCCCAGAATGTCAACAGAGTTAACTTCATGATATGTTCTTGGTTGCTTTAAGTTTCCCCTTGTTGCTCTTTAGACAGAAAATGCCTGGTCCAAAAGGAGCAGAGAAGTAAAAGTGGGGCTCTTTAAGCAGAAATACTTTTTGGCTAGCAGGAGCACAACCCAGATGTTCAGCAACACCTGGTGAAAAATATCAGCCTGCTTGGATGTTCCCAAAAAGATGTCATCAAAAACTAGAAGACATGGGAGAATGGGATACGCTTCTTCTTTCAAGAGCATATGGTACTGAGAAGGGATAGGAGGATGCAAACCTAGCTTGGGAAAGTTTCTTTCTGGACTACAACTCCCAAGATCCCACAACCATGCTGCCTGAGAGATTCTGGGAACTGTACTCCAAGAGGTCACTTCCCCAAGCTGTGGTTTGTAGGAACACCAGAGAGAACATTGGACACAGTGATGCAGTTCTCTAGTTTGAACAGACTATAAGATGGATGGGCCTCTCACCAGACTTCAAGGGAGGCAACAGTTCCCTAGATAAGGCAACCATACACCCGAAGTGCTGAAGACCTCTATGCTGAAACTGCCATCCATTTAAAACAGCTTTGCTTAGCTTCAGATCAGCTTCAGCAAATATATTTTTAATCCTTTTCACCATTCCCACACAACTTCAAGCTAGTAAGGCTTGAGATGTCATTGTGCAAGTCTCTTAAAGCTAGATTTCCAGTTTTTGTGTGTACAGATGCTATCATTTTGCTAGCAGTGCTTAAATCAAATCGTTACAGACCCAGGACAGATTTATTAGGGTACTTCCAATGTGAAGATTAAGGTAGAACCAGGGTGAAAGGAGTCACTTCTACAATTTTTTAAGGTCAAAGTAATAATGACTGGAGGGAATCAGATAAAACAAATGAAGGCTGAGCTGAAGAGACTGATAAAATCAAAGTTCTTTATATCTTCTATCTTCCATTACTTAATCAACATGCAATGAGTTTGATGCTGGGATTTTAGTAGGACACTTTAAAGCTATGCTGTGCCCTACCTCCCCCAGTGAAAGAAGCAATGGGATAAAAATCCTGCCAAGGATTTGATCTAACATCACCTAAAATTTGCTTTGCAAATATTAACCAATATGTCAAACACATGGTTGTAAAAAATAATTTGAAACTATTAACTGAGTCCCTCTGATGAAGAAAGAGAGATGTTTAAGTGTTGTTGCTTTTTCAATGAGATTTTACATAGATGTAGTCCCACTAATGTTGGCCGAAACAGAGCAATTTAAGGGATTCATGAAATTCCATTTAACTGAGGTGTCAGCAATTGTATTCCACAAGTTTCATGCAGCTCCTAGACCCCACTTTTCTGCCCCCTATAGCTTACTACACTCATTTAAAAAACAAAGCAAAACAAAACCCAGTCAACTTTTCAGGCAATCTTTGCCCCTAAAGCGTGAAAAAGCCCCCAATTGCATGAAAACACACAAAAATATCCCTACCCCACAAGCATGCAGAATCCTATACACTCGTCCCTCCACATTCTCTGGGGTTAGGGGCACAAGACCCCCCAAAAGTGGAAAAACAGGAAATAAGAAAAACACTATGTTTTTACCTGAGATAACACATCTCTAGGAATCTCTAGATCAGGGGTAGGCAACCTTTTTGAGCTGGGGGCCAGGTTGCTGTCCCTCAGACAATGGGGGGGGGGGCCGAAGCACCATAAATAAATAAATAAATAAAATTTAAAAAGTATTTTTTTTAAAAAAATTAAAAATTAAAAAAAATATGCATGCACACTCTCTCAGCCCTAGAAAAGCCATGGCAAAACCCCTGTGGAGATTTTGCCAAGAAAACCCCAAGAACAAGTAATAACAACAATAATATTATCATGGCAGGCGGCAGCGGTGGCAGCGGCGGCAGGACCAGCTTGGGGCCGGTCCAAAGGCTTCAGGGGGCCGCATCTGGCCCCCGGGCCTTAGGTTGCCTACCCCTGCTCTAGATCCTCCAGTGCAACTCTGTGGTCACTCTCTGCCAGACATTGGCCATGGAATTGCATTGGAGGAGCTACAAATGCCTAGTGGAGTGTTCTCTCTAGGACTCTCTAGATCCGTCAGTGAGACTTTTGGTTAAAGTTGACCATAGAGTTGTGCTGGAGGACCTAGATATTCCTAGAGAGAATATATTAATAAAAACCATGAAAAATCAAATCCACAAAAGTCAAAGCTGCAAATGTGGAGGGATGAGTGTACTACTCTCAAATAACTTGGATTTCCTCTGCAGTCCCTCTCAAAATTGAGACAGAAGTGATGTGACATTCAAATTCATGCATTATTTCTCATTAGATTCTAATGCATGGAAATACAGTCAAATATTCAAGAGAGATTTGTTCTTCTAGTAACATTTTCATACATTACTAAAATATTATTGCTTTTAAACAAGTCGTCTATTTATTTTTTCTATTGATTTGTGAATAAATATTATGCTTGTTACAATCATAGAACTTTAAACAGATTATTTATAAGCTACATTTATGTCATATGTTGTCTCCAAGGAGTCTGGCCCAATCCCCCAGCCCCAACCAACTCTATCAGCCAGCAGCCAGATTGGATGCATGAGCTCTGTTCAGCTACCTATCGGAGCATGAGGAGGATAACATTTCTAACTCCCTTCCACCAGTGAGTAAGAGTGTGACAAGGTCTTGTTGCTTCTGATTATCACACCTTCACTTGTTGGTGGGTGAATCCCTTTACTTTGTAGATTCACCTTTTCTCAGTTGACTTAATCATTGTCTAATACTACCAATTCCAATTTCCACTTCTTGGTATAATCCTGTACAGAATTTCTTTTACTCTTCTTAGGTTTCTTCCAAGCACACAGTTCATCCCACCTGAAAGATTTTGGCTGCTCTCCTGAAGACACTTGTGAACCTGTCAATCTCATTGACTACAATAGGATTTATGTGCCTACAAATTGTTTCATAGTAACAGCCCTTGTCTCTCTCTGTATTCCCTGCCTTCTTCCTGTCATTTTCCTATTATTGCTCTTCCCTCCTTCTCATTACAATTTTATAACTTCAGAAATTTATTATTTATCAGTAGTTACTATTTTATAAGGTTCCCCCCCCCCTTCCTTAGGTCTTTCTGTTATTTCACACTGAATAACATCCATCCCATTGGAAGCCAATACAAGGTAAAATCTTATTTGCTCCCTGTTTCTTTCCTTTGCCTATTATACTACAGTACAATCCTATGCACCAGTAAGACATACTGGTGAGAGAACCCAATGGGATTAAACTCTCCACCCTAATTACATGAGTGTAGCTTTAGTCAGCATGGCATATGTTATTTACTCTCACACATTATAAAGGCCTTTTTTGTTTTAAATATTTCTTGTTGTTCTTAACCACCCTTGAGTTGATCTTAACCCATGGCAACCCTGTGGATGAGACATCTCCAACCCCCTCAGCAGACGAGGGCGTCCAGGACGCCCTGCGCCGGCACGCCGCGGGGCCGCAGCCTCCGCATCTCGGCACACCGGCGGCGTCCCTGGAAGGAGCGCTAAATCAGCGCTCCTTCCTCAAGACAGCGAAAGTGCGCCCTAAAAGCGGCGGGCGCACTTTCGCTGTCTTATCCTCCGCAGCGCGTCCGGTCGCTGCGGAGGGAGGTTGCCCCGGAAGCGCCGGACGTGCGGAGGGCCAGCAGCTTCCGGGGCGACCTCAGGAAGAGGAAGGGGCGCCGAACGTGCGGCTGCCCCTCCTCTTCCGGGCCCGGAAGACGACCCAATTAGTCGTCTGCCGAGGCCCCAAGACTCCCTGTCCTCCACTGCTCTACTTAGTTCCTGCAAGCTGATACCCGTGAACTCCTTCATGGAGTCCATCCATCTAGCATGTGGTCTTCCTCTTTCTGCTTCCTTCCACCTTTCCTAGCATTATTGTTATTTCCAGTGAGTTGTGCCTTCTTATGATGTGACCAAAGTATGACAGCCCTAGTTTTGTCATCTTGGCTTCCAAGGAGATTTCTGGCTTTATCTGCCCTAGGATCCATTTGTTTGTCTTTTTGGCTGTCCACAATAACCTCAGCACTCTTCTCTAGTACCATATCTCAAATGAATCGATTATCTTCCTATCTTCTTTCTTAACTGTCCACCTCTCACATCCATTCATGGTAATAGGGAATACAACAGCTTGTATGATTCTAACTTTTTTACTCAGTTGTATATCTTTGCATTTTGGGATCTTTTTCTAGTTCTTTCATAGCCACTCTCCCCATTCTTAATCTTCTTTTGGTTCCTGGCTGCAGTTCTAATTTCTATCAATGTTTGATCCCAGGTATGAAAACTCTGTTACTACTTCTTTCTTCATTGTCTAGATTGAATTTGTCTACTCTAGATTCTCTGTGTTCATTATTTTTGTTTTCTTTATGTTCAACAGTAAGCTTGCCTTTTCACTTTCTTCCTTGATCTTCCTTAGTAGTTGTTCGAGATCTGGGAGGTTTTCTGCTAGTATTATGGTGTTCTCTATGTATCTTAGATTGTTGATATTCCTTCTTCCTATTTTCACTGTAGCTTCATCCTATGGAATTCTGGGATGTGCAGTTTCATAAGGTCTTTAGCCTACTCTGCTAAAGAATGCTGGTGCCTCACCAAACTACAAATCTTACGATTCTGTAGGATGGAGACATGGCACTTAAAGTAGTGTTTAACTGCATTATTTCTACATTGTAGGTATACCCTTTGTAAGGCTTTTCAGTAGTAATGAACCAACCAATGATAGGCATTTGTTCTTTGCACACGATATACTCTTTCATAAACAGATGTAGTATCTGTAGGAAAATGATATAATATCTTATTGACTGTTGCTCTGGTGCTCTAAACCTGGGTCTGATGTTGTAGGTTCTTACCTGGGAAAACTCATATGACAAAAGTAAAAGTTCAGGGACATAGCCATGTTTTGTCTGGGAAAACAGTATGCAAAGATATCTTGTGAAATAAGCTGGTAGTATGAGCTTTCATGGACAAGTCCAAATAAGCTTATGCTACCATCTTATTTCACTCAATTAGTCTCAAAGGTGCCACAAGATCCCTTTGCATACTTTTCAAAAAAGTTGTTAGGGTTATCGTGGGCATCATTTCTTTGTTTGTGACTCATTTTTCTACAAAATTGTGCCTGAAGCAGCTCACAACATATCAAATAGTAATTAACAATATTCAGCAAAAATGATATTAGGAATACTAATATTTTTACAAATAACTACAACCATATTATTAGAAAATAACAAATAATCTTATTATCAGTTGGTAAATACACAGCAGGTACATACAATTTTATATAAAACCATAGTTTAAATCAGGGGTGGGAATCATCCAGCCCCTCTGAATGTTGTTAGGATACAGCAGGGGTAGGCAACCTTTCCCCTTTAAGCGCCGAAGGACTTCAGCTCCCAGAAGCCTCAGCCATGTTGGCCAATAGTCCCATGTTGGCCAATAGCTCCTGGGATTCTGGGAGCTGAAGTCCCTCGGCCCTTAAAGGGGAAAGGTTGCCTACCCCTGGGATACAGTATTCTACACCATTGCCAGTGCTGTCTACACTACAAAATTAATGAAGTTTGGCACCACTTTAACTACCACTACTTAATGCAATGGAATTTTGGGATTTGTAGTTTTGTAAGATATTTAGCCTTCTCTGACAGAGAGCTTTGGTGCCAGAACAAACTACAAATCCCATGATTCCATAGGGTGGCACCATGACAGTTAAGATCAGGGGTAGGCAACCTTTCCCCTTTAAGGGTCGAGGGACTTCAGCTCCCAGAATCCCAGGAGCTATTGGCCAACATGGCTGAGGTTTCTGGGAGCTGAAGTCCCTCGGCCCTTAAAGGGGAAAGGTTGCCTACTCCTGGTTAAGATGGTATCAAACTGCATTAATTCTGCAGTGTGGCAGCAGCCTATGACTCATGAAAACTACAGCCCAGCAGTTCTGGAGGATCAATGGCTTCTCATTCCTGGTCTAAATCCATCCTTTTTGTAAACAGGTCTACTCTAGTTGGCCTATTGAATCAGTGGAACTTACATAAGTGCTAACTTACCAAGTCCCCCTTGATGCAATGGGACTACTTGTGATCCTAGAGTGGCTCAGTCCAACATCTAAAAACTAAAGAGAGGGGAAAAAAAGAAGCCTCACACCTAAATATACAAGATAAAAAGCTAAATATTGCATTCAACAAAAGCAATATGGGGTTCTTCACAATAAGGCTATACTCCTCAGCTGGCAGTCACATCTCTCACTTGATGTCAGTTTTCTTCTTTAGCATTGTTTTCCTTTGCTTCATCCTTTAGATACTTTGCTATATGCTCCTAAGTTTTACCCTCAACTTTACTACGGGTCATATCAAAATCCATAATTTTGGCCCCAAAACCTGCCCTCAACTTATATATGAGGTCAACTTATAGTTGAGTATATATGGTATATTTATGTCCACCCTCTACCCTCCCTCCCTTTCCAAGACACACTTTTCAGTTATGGGGGTTTCTTTCTCCCTTCTTAAGCTCACCTTTAAACTCAGCTCTATTCTGCTTTACCCACTTTCTCCATCTGTCTTTTTATTCATTCCCTCCCTCTCTCTCAAACTAGACTGTGAGTTCTATGAGCATCATAAAGGGACAAGCTGTAAAACTGTAATTCCCAGAGGACCAAGTTGTGATCATTTCATTTTTACTTTGTCTCTGGATGTGAAGAGGTGTTTATTCAAGGGGGGAAGGGTTGTGTACTTGAGTGTGAAGGGGGAGTGTAGGCCTGAACAAATGGAGTTTGAGATGAATATAGGTCAATTACAGATAAGACCCTATGTGGTCTCTTGAAAACATCAGTGCCTTCATGCTTTTGGCAAAGTACCAGAAACATGGTAGGATAAAAACCCCACCCCATTCAGTTATTAAAAGCCTGAAGGCATAAAAATGTTTTAACTTGTGGACAGAAGGAAAGCAAAGATGGGGCCATCCCGTCCTCCCTAGGGAGGGAGTTCTAAAGTCTGGAAGCAGCCACCAAGAAGGTCCTCTCTCTTGTTCCCATCAAGGTGGTGGGAAAGAGAGAAAGGCCTCTCTAGATCATCTTAGAGCTCTTAGGGGAAAAATAGTCCTTGAAATAATCTGGACCCAAAGGTTAACTAAAGGGGCTGTTCCGAGATCAAGGTGAAACGAGGAGCCATTAAAGCCCTTCTTGAGATTTTCCTAGCCCTCCAAACTCCCACTATAAACATTTTTTCCAGGTTGATTTTTGGGGTGATTTTTAACCCGATAAAATGACTTCAAGCATGCCAAAACCAACCCACAAACACAGCAGAGTTTTTCACCTCTCCAGAGGCCTGCAGTACCCCTGCTGTATGTGTATATGTGCCATCAGGTTGCCTGTTGACTTAATGACAAACCCATGCATTTCATCACATTTTCTTAGGCAATGAACACTCAGAGGTGGTTTTGCCAGTTCTTTTC
The DNA here is from genome assembly GCA_020142125.1 of Phrynosoma platyrhinos. Taxonomy (NCBI): domain Eukaryota; kingdom Metazoa; phylum Chordata; class Lepidosauria; order Squamata; family Phrynosomatidae; genus Phrynosoma; species Phrynosoma platyrhinos. Next base: position 186,260,104 of record CM034708.1, on the reverse strand, counting down.
TCTGAAATGTGCCTATAGCATCTGGTATTTGTTGGCAGTCTCCCTTCAAAGTACTAACCAGGGTTGACCCTACTTAACTTTCAAGATCAGATGAGATCTGGTGCCTTTAGAATATTTAGACCAGTAACCAGTGTGGCATAGTGATTTGAGCACTGGAGACCAGGGTTTGAATCCTGCTGTGGCCATGGAAACCCACTTGGCCATGGAAACCTTGCACAAGTTTTAGCAATTGTGTTTATTGTATCTGCTTTTAATGCAAGCTGCCTTGAGGGGTTTTTTTTAAATGAAAAGCAGAAATTCTTAAATAGATAAAAATAAGGTTAGATATGAGATGCTCATACAAGTCCAAAAGTCAATGTGTAGTGTTTTGAGCAATGGACTATGACTCTGAAGACCAGGATTCATATCACTGCTCAGCCATGGAAACCCACTGGGTGGCTTTGGGCAAGTCACACTTGCTTAGCCTCTGAATGACAATGACAATGGCAAATCCCCTCTGATTAAATCTTGGTAAGAAAACCCATAATAATTTAACCTTAGGGTCACCATGAGTTGGAAACAACTTGAAGGCACACAACAATAATGCATGCCCAGTGTCAGTTTTCTTTAGAATGTTGTACTGCAAATAGACTCTCAGGCTTTGTTTTTGTTTTGGTTCTGTTTTTACCTTAATAGGAAAAAATCTTTTTAAGGCCATGCCAGTGGCTCTACTGTACATAGTTGAATATTACAGAACTCATCCTTGATAGTTGACAAATATGTTTTGTAAAAGAGAAAGATGAGTGGCCCATAGGAATGATCACTAGGTCAGGAGGGTTGCCAGGTGAAATAAGGGACAGGAATTGTATGCCTCCAGAGGTTCTATAGAAGAAAACATGTCAGCAGGTATTGCTTCTGGTGGTATACTCAAGTCTTTTACTCCAAGTCTTAAGTCTCTATCTTTAAGTCTCAAGTTGAGTCTCAAGTCTAAGAGCCAACTTTTAACAGAAAAAAAAGGAAATGGAGTATATTTCTTGGAGGAGAACAGCAAACACAATAAGCAGTGCCCTTAAAACAGGAGTTAAGGTCTGCAGTGCATCACTGGCTGTTTCCATAACAAGCAACAATTGCAGAAATTCCCTTTTCTACACAACTAATAAAGGGATCAGAACTTTGTCCCTTATTTAATTGGACAACTCTAGATTGCAGTGATGGCCTTCAGAATCCCAAAAGACTCACAGTGTTGTTGGTGTCTATGGTTAGCCAGCAGTGGAGTCTTACAATTCAGAGTGTCCCTAAATCTAGAAAAAAACTAGGAATTGGGAGTGAACAAATCCACCTTACTCCTCTCTTTGCCCTGCAGCTTTCTGTATGATATCCAATAGTAGCCACTGTTTGAGGTGGAGATACTGAGCAGAGCTCCATGGGCTGATGGATTGATCCATTCTGGCAGTTCTTATGTTTTTTTATGATCACTCCCTAACAGCTGCCCTGGGCAAGCCAGTCTGTTCCATACAGAATTCAGGTAATGATGTTTTGAGGAAGGAGTTTTGTGTGTATGCAGGAGAGCACATGGCACATGAGTGCATGAATTTCTGGATGCTGCAGGCCAGCCAGGGAGCCTGAGTCAATGACAGCATGTAGCTTTAGTGGGGATGCGGGGGGGGGGGGGCATAAAGGTGAAAGGTTTGAAGCTGCAAAGGGGCTGCATTTCTTGCTTCTGTCTCTACACCTTCACATAAAAAACAGACCATTACCACTCCATATGGATAAGCATCAAAGTGAATCATCTCCACTCCAGGGCTTAATGGTCTCTGGATTTGTCTTGTATTCCTAAGGCTGCTAAGAAGATTTTAAATGTGTAAATGCAGAAACAATGTTTTATTTTCTCCCCATCTCCCTGCACTCTTTGACTCCCTGACTGCATTCCCCATTCTTTCCTATCTCTTAAGTGATAGCTTCAGAAGAGGAAATCTTTATAGGCTGCCATGAGCATCCTACCTAATAGCTGTGGATAAAGCTCTTGTCCATATAAACATACATACATCATTTTAATATTTATATGCCACAAAGGCTAGTAGTCAAAGGCCCAAATAAAATGATACATTTAGACCAGTTTGCGATTCGCCTTCACTCCGTATCAGTGAATCAATTCCAAAAGGTCCATCATTCCCACTATGAAAGTGGATTTTTTCATTGTTCCTTTGTAATCACTTCTTTTTTGGCACAATTTTCACCACTTCAAAATGCATGTCAATCATCTGCATGTCATCGGTGATGCAAATGGCAGCACAATAAGGACAGGGCCAGAGCAGGGTGACTTTAGCAGGCTGCTCAAAAGTACACCATTTCCCCTTTGAGCAGCCTGGCTTGGGAACTAATTGTTTTTTAAATGATTGAAAATTCTGTCCATTGGCTTTGCAACTACTTGTTTCGCTGAGCTGCCATTGGCCTGTTTTTGCAACAGATCACATATTCAGTAATTCTATATATATAAAATGCGCTCATAGGTCATAGGTCACACAAGCACAAAGGTAGTGCTAGGGGGGGGAATGCAGATCTCCCAAAAATTGAGTTGAGATGGTAAACACACCTCTGCCATTAATTCCACCCCTCCAGTATGACCTGATTCAGATCTGTTGTTCCCATTTGTTGAACATGCTCCACAATCAATTATTTTCAAAAGAACTGCCAAAGAACTTCATCGCAATTGCAACTGAGCTCAATAGGATCAGAACCAGTTTCAAGTGGGAACGATGATCATATAACCCAATCTACAATTTGCTTTAAATGATAGTGGGAATGAGGCTCTAGAGTGGAATGCCCAAAGAGGGAGTTGTGAGGATTGTCAATTTTCCTTCCACTGTCATTATTGTAATAAGCCTTTTCTGATTGTCTAAACTGCTGCCACCACAGACACCACTATGCCTGACTTATAATAATAATAATAATAATAATAATAATAATAATAATTTTTATTTAATACCCCGCCCCTCTGTGCACAATCGGGGCGGCTTACATCATAAAATTTCCAGAAACAGTTAAGAACAATTACCTCCACCCTCCCCCCCTTAAAAAATTATTAAACCCCAATACAAGTTAAAAAGAAGCACAATATAAGGAGGTAAATTCCTCCATTAAAACAAATAATACATAAAAACAAACCAAAAACAAAAAGTGCGGCAGATGTCAAATGCTGGCTCAAGAAGGAACCCCGTCACAGAGGGGGAACATCTCGGAGGGAAAAAGACTCTGGAGCCAGGCTGGTGAATTAATCTGGGAAGGCCTGTCGGAAGAGATCCGTCTTGACAGCTTTCTTGAAGCTGTCAAGTGATGACAATTGACGGATCTCCTCCGGCAGGCCGTTCCACAGTTTGGGGGCAACTGCAGAGAATGCCCTCTGGGAGGTCGACACCAGCCTCGTTGTATTGATAAGGTATTGACTTATCAATAACCTATATCTACACTTCTGAATTAATGCAATTTGACAATGCTTTAACTGCTATGGCTCGGTGCTATGAACTTCTAGAATTTGTAGTTTTGTGAGATACAGTCGGCCCTCTATATCCACTGATTCCTAATGCACAGATTCAAGAATCCATGACTTGAAAATATTTTTTAAAATATATACATTCCAAATAGCAAACTTTGATTTTATATTAAGGACACCATTTTACTGTGCCATTGTATATAATGGGACTTGAGCATCCA
>CM034708.1:186240909-186256314 GCA_020142125.1 Phrynosoma platyrhinos | reverse complement strand
CCCTCCCCATGGCCCCTGCAGAATGTATTTTGTTGACTCCTCTAAACTATTTTTAAAACTCTCAGCTAGGTAGATAGCCATCACAAGTAATTTATTCATTGTGTTCAGGAGCATCACTAAGGGGGTGCAGTGGGTTCAGGCTGCACCGGGTGACACCACTGCTCCCCAGACATTTGCCTCTGGGCAGGAATGTGCTCTGGCATTTGCCTACATCCCTTTAAAATGGTGGAGTTCAGTGGAAGGGATGGTGTGAGTGGGGCGAGGTTCAGTGGAAGGAAAAAGGAGAGGTCCCAGGTTTGTTTGTTTTTTTCAAATTGAAACTCAAAAGTCCAGCATAGTTGCAACCCTGCCATAGACACAGCCTCATTGCACTGTTCTATGAAGCCTGGGATTCCATAGGACATTGCCACTGCAGTTAATATATAATCAAAGGACTATAAATGTGCAAGGTGAAAGGGCTCAGAACTTAACAAAATTGTGCAAAGGAAAAAAAAAACTTCCCCAAGTCTTCATTCTGGGTGTTTGTAGTAGCTGGGTTTTGTTTTGTCATACATTTTGGATCTCCAGCTTTCCAGCTGGCATGGGAAAAAAATTGTCATATATTGAGTTCCCTGTTTGGGAGAGAAAGATTCAGAGAGAGAGAGAGATGTTCTTGTCTCCATTTCAGAAAAAGGACTTGTACTTATTTTGATGTGCAGTAAGGGAAAGGTATTTTTACTCCACTGCTCTGTCTCCTCTGTGGGACTACAGATGAGGGAAAGTGAGCCGCTTATTGTATAACTGCCTGAAGGCTCCTGTGTCTGGTTCAGCACAGATCCCACCCTTTACTCTGACCTGACCCAACAAAGTCAGCCTACCTTCCCAAGAATATTTTACCCCAAAATATTTATTCAGCTGGCATGCCTTGTTAACAACCAGCCCTCTGTTTAGAGCTAATGGCTTGCATCCATTGATTTCTTCCCTATGCCTATTGATCAGGCAGCTTGCTCGACATACAAACCTCACCAAAACATGCAAAGTAAAGGGACATGAAAGAGTTCTCATCCTAGAAACCCAGTGCTATGTAGAGAATGTGTCAGGAAAAGTCTGGCTACTCTTTCTTTCTTTCTTTCTTTCTTTCTTTCTTTCTTTCTTTCTTTCTTTCTTTCTTTCTTTCTTTCTTTCTTTCTTTCTTTCTTTCTTTCTTTCTTTCTTTCTTTCTTTCAACATTTTTACCTCCCTGTCACATCAAAAGATCTCAGGGCAGGTTACAGACATTGAAACAATTTAAAGCATGTGCACTACTACATCAGAACTCCACAACCGAATCAGACCATGATCATTGCCCCATCCCACCCCTCTGGTTTTATATTGGCATCAGAGTGTTGGTTCCCATCTTGTTTGCAAAGGATAGACACTTGTCTGCTCTCAGTCTCCCAAAAGAGATTTAAAACAAGGATAAAGTCACAAGACTGAGCTTTTTGGGTCAATTTTTTGACTAAAATTTCTAGACTTATATATAAGCATATACAATAAATGGGAAGAAAGGAAATTGAAACACTGGGGAGAAGAGTAGTGAAATAAACATGTGTCCCAAAAAATGTTGATTTGAATGCAGTCTCACAAGCACATTTTTTTGATGTAATAGCAGCCAGAACTTGGAAAAGTGCTTGTTGAAATAGTAGCCATGCACCTGTAGATTTGGGGGAATCGTAGTCCAAAAAGTAACTTTTCCATGCTCTTATGGAAATATACTAGTGGGAATGTATATAGTGTGGCATAGCAGTTTGATTGTTGACCTGCGACCCTGGAGACCAGGGTTTGATTCCCTGCTCAGGCATGAAACTCACTAGATGACCTTGGATAAGTCACATATTCTCAGCCTCAGAAGAAGGCAATGGCAAAGCATTTCTGAACAAGTCCTGCCAGGAAAACCCCATGATAGGTGTAGGGTTTTCATAAGTTGAAAACAACATATCCCCCATCCATAAGTGTTTCTAAGCAGTTCTAAATATAGTGAAATATACTACAGAACTACATAAAAAAATGTTTTTATTGTATTTTAATTTTGTTTAACCTGGTTTAATTCTATCATAGTTTAATATAGTTTTAAGGGGTGGGAGGGCTAGGGTGTGGGATGGAGGAATGTTTTAACTGTTGTCTTTTTAACCTTGTTGTACACCGCCCCGATTGCCGTACAGAAGTGTGGGCTACAAATAAAAAATTATTATTATTATTATTATTATTATTATTATTATTATTATTATTATTATTATCTACAAAGATAGGGCCAGTAGCTGGGTGACATGACCTTCACCAAATGGGAATATGGGAGGTGAGGCTGATGAACACACAACTTGATATGTGAATGGTGCAGCAAGACCTTTCCATGTGTTAGTCATTACTGGAAATGGAGGCAGCGGAGGAGGTTCTACTCTGATGCAAAGGGTCTTGAAATGGCACTGAACATAGGTGCTGAGGTAGCATTTATGATACCAGAATAGCACCATCTGCCAATTCATTGCCACTGCTGTGAAACCACCTGCTACAGAGCCAACTGCAACCATCCAGACTCAGCCTTGCCTGAATACACACACAGAGACACATGTGGGGTAAGAAAGATTATAGATAATCTTTAAAGCACTTCAGGCAACTAACTCTGCTCTGAATCCCAGAAGGATGCTGTCAATCACTTAAGTATATATTTATTACAATGACTGACAAAAAAAGAAATATTTGAATATTATTTTGGCTTTTGCCTTGTTTGACTGAGCTGAAAAGAACATAGATTTTTTTTCAGAGCATCTGAAGAAGGCAGAAGTTGAAACATCTTGCCATAACAGTCAAATATGTCGCTTGTCAGTCACTCTTATAAATATACATATATAGAGCCTCCTCCCCTACCCCCATTTCCATTGAATGAATGAAATGCATAAACAAAGAACAGAGGGCAGACAATCTAGATATGACAGAGGTATTTCTTCATGAAACCATCACAACCTGCTAATTATTAATTTTCATGTCTGGGATGGATATTCCTCCGACACAAATAATTTTTCTCCTCTGCACTACTAACTCTGCTGGGGCATGTGCTTGTAAAACTATGAGTGTTTGGGAAGAAGCCCGATTATGATAATTTATTTCTTGCTATGTTAGAGTTGCTATGTTGCTCATCTTGAGAGCTTTGAAAAATCACTACAACACCCAGAAACCTCAACCATTGGTCACACTGGCTGGGGGATTCTGGGAATTGTTGTCCAAAAGGTAATTTTCTCAAGCTCAGCTTGTTTCTAGTGTTCTAGTGTGATACACTAGCAATAAAAGCAAATTTCAGCAAACAAGGCCAGAACATTTGGATTTCCAAAGGCAAACAGAATTGCTTTGTCAAAAGATATTTAATAGTTCACTACACACATATACTATGTTTGGAGAAAAATAAACAAAATGCTCTGTGCGCTTATGAAACATAACTCTAGCTAGATGCTGGCCACTAAGGGAGTCAGCAGAGGCTCGCTTAGCTGCATTACAAACAGCACCGCTTAAAACATGCTCCCTGAGTCAGAGATCAATGTTTATTCCCAAGAAACCAAGATGAGAACTGAACACTGCATTTTTAAAGGCAACACAGGCTAGTTTTAGATTATTTCCTACCATTGAATGAATACAAAAAATAATTATCATGAGATCTAAACTTAATTAACAAATACATTTTACCTAAGCATATCTTGGAGCCAGTGTGGTAGTGGTCTGAGCATTGGACTATGACTCTGGAGACCAAGGATCGAATCCTGGCTCTGCCATATATAAATCCACTGGGTGATCTTGGGTTAGTCACACACTCTCAGCCTCAGAGGATGGCAATGGCAAACCTCCTCTGAAGAAACTTACCAAGAAAACCCCAAGATAGGCTTACTTTAGGATTGCCATAAGTTGGAAACAACTTGAAGGCAACAACAACAACAATAGCAAAGCCTATCTTACTTTCTGCATGAATATGCTTAACCTCTTAAGTCTTAGAATCTGAAAGTCATATTATACATTATGGCAAATGTATATTCCTTGCAGTTAACATATGTTCACTTGCTGAATCTACCTGAGGAATAAAGTTTATCAATTTGGACAGCTCTTTTAAAATTCAGACTAAGGTTTGGAGTGGATTCCCCACCCCATTGACATGGGAGCTACTAATCACTTTGGATAGATTCCCCATCTGGAACCTAAGCCAAGTTCCTAGTGGTCTCAGATCTTTCTGCTTCCCCCTGAGCTCTCTCCTACATGTTGTTTGAAATTGTTACTCTAAAGATTGTTTTTTTCCTCCTTGGTGGCCATAATCTCTACCAAATTTCAGATTCCCAGCTGTACACTTTTCATAAAGACAAAGGCCCAGGAAGGGAAAAAAAAAAGATCAGGAAGGGAGGGAAGGTATAATTATAATTCAGAGGAAATATGCTGAAAGACTAGGGAAGATAATAGATTAACAAGATATTGTTTTTATCAAAAATTATAAAAAGAGAGGCAGTCAAAATAGCATATATTATTGCTGTGAAGTCATGATCAAGCCACCAAGACCTTGGTCAGAACTCTTTTGGAAGTCCTATCTACCTCAAATCTTACTACTGCATGCCATGCTTTCATCAGAGGCATTCTGAATCAATGTGTACTGGAACAACTTACCAATTCTTTAAACTCTACAATGCCTCCCACACCTTTTGCAAATCTCAAGCACAGTAAGATACTTGGGAAGGCACTGGAGAACAATGGCCTAGGTATCCTTGGGAATCAACTGTCCTGACTTGAAGCTTGATGGAAGAGGACTGCAATAGAAGCACCAACTGGTCGGTCTTAGTCACACTTGTACATCAAGCAAGGCCAGATCACAACAGGCAAGAATAGGACCATTATGAGGACCTTGGACAGTGCACTGCAGAAAGTCCTGAACAATGAGGAAGACTATTCTTTTATCAATATTTAACCTTCTGAGGCTTTGTGAAAACAGGCCAAGCTACTCCTGTATTAGTGCCATCCCCTTCTGAGAAGTTGTCAGAGACCTTAAAAGATCACTACCTTACTATAAAGCTACTATAATATGGGGCAATTGGGGCTATAGCAAGAGTAGATTTTCTGTGTCTGTGAAATCTAGCAGTGTTAACACTTTATAGCATGGAAGATCTTCAAGTAGCAGCTCTTCATCCAAGTCTTCTCCTGCCTGGTGTGTGTATGTGTGTGAAGGCTGGAGAACATGCCACCATCTCAATCTCGTTGTTATTGTACAGTATATATAGCCTTAGTTAACCATGAGTTCAAAGAGGAAACAGGTGGTCCTAGTTAGTGGGCCATCTCCAGTCCCTCATGTGGCCTGACCTTTGGGATTACCGAGACCTCAGATCCATACAGGGAAGACTGAGGCAGGCATAATCTGTTCTAGAAATTATGTGTTTTCCTTCCACAAGACTTCAAAAGCAGCCTTCCTTAACCTTTTATCCTGGATGAATTATTGAAATAGTTTTCAGGTCAAAGGGAACTCCTGACTATATACATGGAACCCTAGTTGAGAAACTTCAGCCTAGAGGTTCTGGGGAATGACAGGGAAGACTTAGATTCCCAATTATTTTTTCTTCTTCCTCTCCCTCCTCTACAACTCTCAGAGGGTGGGGTATTATGAGCCTCTGAGTTGGCATGTGCCAGTTCTGGGAAAGAAGAGTCTGTCAATGAGCTATGAGAAGAACAGCTAGAAGAAGGAACCCTATGGTCTCTCTTTGTGGCCAACTTGTCCCTTGATTAGTGGAGCCCTTTCTTCCCCTTATGGGATTTGGAGGTTGGATCCTGAACATAAAGAACTCTATTGCTCCTCCTTTACCACTGCTCAGATTCCTTGAGCAGTAAGTAGTTTCGCTTCAAGAGAGGAACTGGGGCTGAGCTAAGCATTAAGATCTGGGAGCTACTGTGAAGCTGCTGCAGTTCCCCGATTGACTCATCTCCTTCTTACCATAAACTGCTGAGCATGCTTATGGGATCCTTTTATAACTGTCTATGAATGTAACAAAGTTGAATGATGATACTTATGGGATCAATGAGCAATTGCTTCTTCATTTGCTAGTGCTTCTTCTGCTGATCTTTCTGGTCAGTCCAGTCTGGTGCATTTAGAATTGGGGTAGGAATCATGAGTCCCACCAGTTGTTGCTCGACTGCAAAACCAAGCAACTCTAGCCAACAGTGATAAACACTGGGAGTTGCTTTACCTAAATACTGGAATCTATGGGAGGCAGGGTGTGACACAACGTCTTGGTGCCATTCTTCATGCTTTGGCCAGAACTGTCTCATCAACCTGAAAGAGGACTGAAAGAGGCTAAACCTTCCTCCATGAGGGCTGGCTGGTGTCTGTTGCATTAATTGGGTGACCATTTTGATTATAGAGTAACATGCATATATGGAGTGAATGGGAATGAGAAGGATTTTCTCCAACAGCATAATAAAATTAAAAAGTACTAATCATTCTCTGTGAGCCATGATCTTGGCCTTTTCACTTGTTTTTCAGAATACTTTCAGTTACAAATGTTTAAAAAGGGCCATTCTCCAGATCAGGGGTAGGCAATCTAAGGCCCAGGGGCCGGATGCGGCCCCCCGAGGCCTTTGGACCGGCCCCAGGCCGGTACTGCTGCCACCACCACCGCCGCCGCCCGCCATGATGATATTGATTATTGTTGTTATTACTTGTTCTTGGGGTTTTCTCGGCAAAATCTCCACAGGGGTTTTGCCATGGCTTTTCTGGGGCTGAGAGAGTGTGCACGCATATATTTTTTTAAAAAATATATTTTTAAATTTTATTTATTTATTTATTTATGGTGCTTCGGCCCCCTAATTATCTGAGGGACAGCAACCCGGCCCCTGGCTCAAAAAGGTTGCCTACCCCTACTCCAGATGCATGAATTGCTCTTCCTATTAAAGATGAATGCAATTGGACACCTACCTATCATCATGTGGATGGGGCTCTTAAAGGTGCTAGAATGCTCTTCAGAAGATAGAGAAAAACCTTGATAGATCAAGATTTCTAACAACTAGAACACCATCTCTTTCATCTTTAGTGTATTTTAGGAATGACTCTTTTTTGTTCCTGACAACCTACCCAAGACGTGCTAGTATCTCCTTACATTCTAAAGATCCCTTTCAACCACTTCAGCCCACATTTAGTCAGCTTTAGTCCAAATCTTCTTCTTACCATTCAACTCCCTTCATGTTCCTTACCATGCTTTTCTCTCTTCATTTTTTTCTGATTATATATATTCCACCCTTTTTCTTCATCTTTGTTCACTTCTCATTTGCCTCTCCTCTCCTCCAGAGCTTGCTAAAAGTTGCCATTTTGGATAATAGTTCCCAAAATCTCCTGACCAGCATGGCCATGCTTGAAGGATTCTGGAAACTATAGTCCCAAAAGTAACTTTTCTAAGCTCTTCTCTGGTGGGAACACAATCTAGCCACCATGGTTGATACATACTATTTCGTGGATATGTCTAGGCACTTGTTGCTGAATGGCAAGTCACACTCTCTCAGCCTCAGAGGACGGCAATGGCAACCCCTCCCAATAAATTGGCCCCCAGTACATCCTGGGTGACCTGGCAGTGACAAACTCCCTCTGAGGACAGTGACTTGGGCAAGTCACACTCTCTCAGCCCCATCTCTCTCTTTCATGCTATATATGTCTACTGCCTCCATCCATTTGTCCTTCCCTCCCCTTGCCTTTATTTCAACTGTTCCATCCCTTTTATATCTACTGGGCTGGTCTATTTTCCTCTACCTGTCTTCTCCCCCACACTCCCCAAATCTCAGATGATTTCATCTCCCTCTTGACAGTCCATCTTTCTGCATCTCAAACACTTCCAGGTCCTCACTCAGTCTCTCCCATACTGAGAGGAGGCAGCAGCAAAGAATTTGCTGCTGACCGCTGCATTGCTAGGAGGCAAACACATGCCCGGCCTTGTGCAGGCCAGTTTCCGCCTGAGTGCTCCAAGTCACATATCCCCAGCATCATCTCCAGCACTGAGAAAACAGATGGTATAATAAATGAGTGCAGTCTGATAGGGGGATGAAGGGGCTGCCTGCCTAGGATAACCCTAAAAAAGAAACACACACATACAAATTTGAGCAATACTCAAAAGTGCCTGTTTGAGACCAGCCCACTTCTGGTACCGTGGAGTGAAATGATGGCTTCACTCTGGCTTAAGCATCAAGTGGAACATACAGGAGTGCATACCAGGAGAAAGATAGGGTCATGGTGGGAAGGATCGATTCAGGATGGATCTTAAAAGCCAACATTAAAATGTGCTTGGGAAACTAGAGACAGAAAGATGCTGAGATGAGGTCTGTCACTGGCTTTGCAGAAGAGGGGAGAGGGGGCATTTAAAAGACCTCACATAGGTTCTCTTTCCTAGGCTTTAATAATGAAAAATCACAGGCAGTGCCTATAGATGCATAGGAAGAATTGGCAGTGCACAACACAACCTATTTCAGCTTAGGAAGAGGTACACACACTCAGTTGCCTGCCAGTCAGCCGCCTCCTCTTTGGCTGTGCACTCTCTCTACCCCATCTCTCCTGCAAGCCCCTGTCACTTCTGTTTAGTCGTGTCTCCCATCTGTGAGAACAAGTGAAAGCCACACCACTGGGTTGACTTCTGCGACAGGGCTATCGGCAGCAGAAGTAGCAGCAGCTGTGACTCAATCCTTGCCCAAGAGAAACATCCCCAGGCTTTCCGACATGATGGAAAGAGCTATTGTTTTGAGGCTCAGCTTTTGACACAGACATATAACACTCTCTTTCATTAAACTCGAGTCTAATCTAGGATGTCCACCATGGACAGAAATCTATCTAGAAAATGTTTTCTAAGAATTCCCTGCTCAGCTTCAGCCTCCATCTTGTTTTTTGTGTGTGTATGTTTATAACAGCTTAGAAATCATCCACAGTAGGTCCCCTGTGTGGAACCTGCGCTCAGGATCAGATTAAGACCAAGGGCTACATAGTCTGGCTTTAGTTGATCTACATTTTACTACTCACTTTAGCTTTGGATTCTCTCACACTGCAGTTATAGTGCTATGTTTCCACTGTAACTGCCATGCTTCCACCCTACAGAATTCTGGGATTTTCAGATTAAATATTTAGAATTCTTAACCAGAAAATTGTATTGCCTATCAAACTACCAAGTCCAGGAAGCAAACATGCCAATTAAAGTGGAATCACAGTGCTAGAACTATATCATGTGAAAGAGCTCTTAGTGAACCAATGATAGGGATTGGTCAGATCTTGCTCTTTCCTCTTACAGAGATTTCTAAAGTGTAAAATCATCTCAGATTGTATCATCCTGTTCACTTATATTACCTAGTTGCTTTTGTTAGGATTTGTATTTGTTTTAGTTGTAAGCTGCCTTGATTGCTACGGCAAAAGGCGGGGTATAAATAAATTTATTATTATTATTATTATTATCATCCTTGTGGGTGCTGTGTGCCTTCAAGTCGTTTCCAGCTTATGATGATCCTATCACAGGGTTTTCTTGACAAGTTTTGTTCAGAGGAGGTTTGGATCTGCTTTCTTCTGAGGCTGAATGTGTATGACTAGCCTAAGGTGGGTTTCCATGACTGAGTGGGGATTTGAACTCTGTTCTCCAGAGTCCCAATAGCTTTCAACTTCATTTTGCCAACTGCCAGTTCCTTTCTCTGAAATGAAGTCTACAGCACCTGGTATTCATTAGCAGCCTCCCATCTAAGTACTAACCCAGGGCCGACTCTGCTTAGCTTCCAAGATCGAAAGAGATCTGGTATCTTGAGGGTATTTAGGCCCTGCCTGCAAACTGGTAATTACTGTAACCACAAAGCTTTGTTTTCATGCTGGACCCATTGCCCTTGTTTTAATACAGATAATGGGTTGAGAATTAAGTGTGCGCATCAAAATAATGATGTACTCCCTATCATTTACAAAGATATCCAACAACCCAAATCAACATGCATATTTTTTTTAAAAAAAATAAGGGAGGTAAGCAAGGAAGTGAAGTGTGATTTAAATAAAGTCTTATTCATATGGAACCCTCTCCCCCACTCAGAAGTGTCTGTGGTTTGTTATGCTACTGCTTAGTCCAAACTATATATTTGAGTTAGGTCTGGAAACAGCAGATCCTGCTCAGTTATTAAGTGAGATGACCTTTTTGCCAAGAGCAGCTGTAACAAGCTGCAAGAACAAAAAAGGAGTCTTTAGAAGGGTATCCATTCTAGAAGTCTACTGTGCACCTTAACACAATTATAGATAAACTACCTGAGTTATCCACTCTGTGCAACACCGTAGGGGATCTTCAGGTTACTTCATAACTAGTAGACTTGGGTTTAAGCCCTGTTTAGTACTATCAATTTTAGTAAGACAGTCATGTTAGATCCAAATATCCAATTAGTTTGTAGTGTGCCTCCAAGAATCATCACAAGCAACTGAAAAATTTTAGTGGTTCAGTAAAGAGCCCAAAATGATCTCAGGGCATCTGACTTCAAATGTCATTGCAGTCACACCATTTGAACACCAGTGTGAGCTTCTGTTCCTCTTACAAGAATAAGAGTGACAAATAAGCTAGCTGGAAGCATGAAATAAAAAATTACATAGCACCTTGCACATTTAGAATGTTACCTGTAAGCATAAAATCCATTATCCTGTACCTGGGCAACTATTTGGGGCCAGAGCATAGTCAGAATGTTGCTATTTTGCATTTACTTTACACAGCAAAAAATAGATGTTCAAAATGCTGGCTATAGAAGAATGGAACCTTTGATGTTTTGAGACTAAAGCAGATGAAGAACAAAAGAATATATATCCCACTGTTGTTTATATACATGACAGTATCAAAACACAAACAGGTAAGTCTAGAAATCATCACAAGTATATGGCTTTTATATGTTTACATAAAACCTCAAACAACATTCTTTTCCATTAGTTAACTTTTAATTATTATTGCACCTAGCTGCTTTGTAATTTTAATAAGTCTTAGGTTTTGCTCCACCAAGAATGAATGAAAGCCTGGTTCTATGCATTGTCTAGAAACAATTAACAAGCGGTACATGAATGGAGAGAGCCAGTGTGGTGTAGCAGTTTGAATCAGTGTTGGACTAGGAATCTGTGATATAGGATGCGAGTCCCTGCTCAGTTATGGAAACCCACTGAGCGACCTTGGGCAAATCACACTCTCTCAGCCTTAGAAGAAAGCAATGGCAAACCACCATTGAATAACTCTTACCAAGAAGACCCTGAGAAGGTTGCCATAAGTCACAGTTAACATGAAGGCATATAACCAAAATAAATAAATAAATAAATAAATAAAATAAAATAAAATAAAAAAAAAAGATGTATGGATTTGAGGACTGGTCTAGGGAAACATACATTAGCCTAGCTTAAAAGCTGCAGTTACATGGATCAAATTGCTCAGAGGTCTGGGACAGAAATTATCCTTATTTATTTAGAATATACTTACTGCTCCAGCCATAAAATGGAATGCAGTGGAATCAGAAGGGGCTGATTCCCCCATACTCGAATTTTTTATGCATCTCCTCAAGCTGGCTCAGGAAGGTTAGGAAAACCTCTGGAAATAGTTCACTAATGATGCAGAGAGCTGCAATTTTCCAATTTTATTTTGGAGATGAATACACATTTTTTTCTAACTCCAAATATTTTCTGTCAGCTCCCAGTATGATCAGAGGCTTTATATACTACTCCTCAGAACCGTTTATTTTAACCTGGTATAAAACTGCAAAGAACAGGAACAAAATCTTTTCAATCAATCTGGATATGGCTTTCCTCAGAGATCTTGTCACAAACTCCATGTTGTTCTTGTTCATATTTTATGTCTTGAGGGAGACTCATAAAACTGACCCCTTTCCCAACCCCTGCTTGACAAAAAGGGTCTGTCACATTCATGCTATCAATACTGGGGAATCTTGACTCATTTTCAGAGACCAGGGCAAAAAGGCAACCCTGGGTTTCATTTTGAAAAAAGGAAGAACACAGCTCCAAGGGAAGAGATACACGATGCTGTGACACAAGAATGAAGTTGCCCCCTCCAGTGTTGAGGAGAAAAAAGACTCTGAGATCAGAACAAGAACAGCTAGTGCTGTGAAAGTTAAAACAGCAACCACTACAGTGAAGACTGGAACTAGCCTGTCAACACTCAAGCGGACACCAGAATGTGAGGAAACCACTTTAGCCTCACACATACCTGCAGCTTCTTCAGGACATACATATTAAATTAGAGAAGATGTTGGATTCCAAAATTCCCCTGAGCAACTCCTGTTGCTGCAAAGGACTAGAAATCCAGAACCTCAAAAAGTTCTCCAGTGATCCTCCAATGATGTTTTGGGTCACAAGAACCATAGGTCAAGAAGACAAAAGGAAACTGACTTTGTTTTTTTGTGGGTTTTTCGGGCATCTTCATCTGAAGATACCAGCCACAGATGCTGGCGAAACATCAGAAAGAAACTCTTCTAGAACATGGCCACACAGCCAAAAAACCCACAAAAAACTATGGATGCCGGCCATGAAAGCCTACAACTTCACATTGAAACTGACTTTGGTTTCTCCTGTACTGCTGTTGCAGTAAATTGGTGAAAATGCTGTTGTTGTTTTTTATGGAGTTTGAGTATTTCTGGTTTGATTTAATTGAGCCCTGAAATTCTGTTAATGAAGGGAAGTATATAAATATTTTTAAATAAATGAAGGTGTTTACACAATATAAGCGATTTATATCATATAGGCAAGCAGATGCCACATCAAAGATACTACCTACTTCTGGAGGGGAGGGGAGCCATATCTGGGATGAAAGCAGGGAACTTCTGTCTCTATGTATGTATGTGAAAGCACCCAAAGGTAGCAAGAGCTGCATAAAAAATGGAAATGCAGCATTTTCCCTTCTGCAAGCATCAGCACCTGAATTCTGCTTTCTCTTAAGATGGGTCCTAAATGGGATTTATTACAGGTTTCTAGCAGAAGACTGAAGACTTACTAATTCTGCCTTTAATGGATGCCTTTTGGGCACAATTCAGGTCTGACCAAACACCGCACCACTTTCACATCTTACTCATTCATTCTGTATGAAATGAATTCACTCAGTACATTTTCTTCTGCTTTAAAGGACAGGTTCTACACAAGCTGCTGAATCAATGAAAATTCCGTTCTAAGTAAATGTATATCAATGTTAAGCAGAAGTTAATCAATAAGCTTGCCTTCATCAACAGCAAGTTGCACACCATTTGCCATGAATATCTGTTGCATACACTTTACTGAAACCAATGGGCCCTTGCAAAAACACCATTAACTGAGAAGTACAGAAATTCCTGGGAGCCTGCTCCTCCTGTCATCAGTCAATGAGACTGCTGGCCTATTACTTTTATTACATTCACTCTATATTTTTTGGTATCAGTAGATGGTGTTCTGAAATTTCAACTGGCTTCCTGTAAGTGCGTTAAGTTTGCACATGTTGGGATGTGTTAACATAGCTGGAGTTTTGTAGTTTTATAATGTGATATTTTTAGATTTTATTTTATGTGCTGCATGTTATGACCTGCCCTGAGCCCTGGGGATAAGAAAGAATAAAAATCAGAATAGATAAATATGTTATGACAAGACTTTCCAGTATACTCTCTCAATTTAGAAGAAGCAAGGGTATTCTCTAACATTCCCACAAGAAATTCTTGGTATATCACAGATGAGGGATCAGAAGCCCAAACATTTCTACAACATGTCAATCACTAGTAACATGGATTTTATTTGACAAAAGCAACTTTTTAACTTAGGGCCTTTGCAGACTGCTAGAGATAGTGCAAATTGAGTCCACTTTAACTGCCCTGGCTCAGTGCTAGGGAATCATAGGAACTGTATTTTTTTCTGAGACACAGAGCCTTCTCTGTCAGAGAGCTCTGGTGCCACAATAAACTACAGTTCCCATGATTCTCTAGCACTGAGTCAGAGCAGTTAAAGTGGACTCAATTTGCACTATTTCTGGCAGTCTGCAAAGGCCCTTACACATTTAGTAAACCAGTATGGTATCCAAGAGGATGTTATGCAAACCACTGAAGGCATTTTAATGCCCCATATCACTTGCTTAAGTGATCTCTACACCAGCAGAGGGCAGTACATTCCCAAATAATAAAAGGCAGAAAGAAAAGCCATTAATAGCTAAAATAGCTTCTAGAATAAAAAGCCAAATCAAAACAAATGTTCTGTGAAATCAGGAGCAGAGATCAGTGTTGTAGTGACACTACAAAGTTCCAAACAGTGGTAACTACCCAACAGACTAGAGGTAGGGCTCACATGGTCATCCAGATGTCAGACTGCAATGCCCAGCATTCCTCACCATTGGATTGCTGGCAACTGTAGTCCAGCAACACCTGGAGTGCTGCATGATTCCTCCACCTTCACAGACTCCGCTCCTTTACCTGAGATCAGAACACAATGATTCCATTTTTGTTTCTTAACTTTATTTTTTTTCTAGAAGAGCACTGGTATTTAATGTTATTTATTCCTGGTAGTTTGGTTGCAGAAGGATGGCCAGGCTGTTATTTTGTTTGTATATGCTGCCTGTCAACTTTATAGATTTTATTTCTGGAATTTTCTCACACTAGCTATACTATACTTGCTTTCAAAATATTTAAACAATGGAATCATTCAAAACCCACAAACAACAACACTTCATTTAAAATTGTATGAGACAGGATGGATAGTCAATAGCAAGCTAAGACTTGGAATGATAGTCAAAAACAAACAACTTCTATAGGTTGTTTAGGTTTAATTTCTACTCTCTCATGCCATTATCTATGATAATTAAACATTTAAATATTTTCAGTCTCAAGTAAAAAAACAAGGTATATTTATTACACTCAGATCGACCTCAAAGCAGCGAATGAAAGGTTTCCACCTTCTCTTTGTATAGTTGGTGGAAGGAATTTGCTAAAATGCAAAAAGGAGCTTCATAGTTTTCCATTTCTTTCTGTAAAGAAAAAAATAAGATGGGGAAGTGAGAAGGAAAAGTTCTTGATGAAACAACCTAAGGCATTCAAGCCAATAAGACCTACCATGTATACTTGACTATAAGTGGACCTCACGTATAAGTCAAGGGCAAGTTTTGGGACCAATATTGTGGATTTTGATATGACCTGTGGATAAGTCGAGGGAACTCTCTGTCCCTTGCCTCAGTAGCTGTTAAAAGATCTCTGGCTATGAGGGAAGAGGAGTGTGAGTGGGGAAACGGACACAAAAGCTTTTTCTTTCCCACTCTCGAGTCCCTGCCTTCCCTCAGCTGCTACTCCTTTAAGAGCCCTGGCTATGGGGGAAAGGCTGGAGAGACATTCACACAGAGAGAGGCGCGCTGAGGAACTCCAATTAGGAAGCAAGCTTTCTCTCTCTCTCTCTCTCTC
>CM034708.1:186192107-186212511 GCA_020142125.1 Phrynosoma platyrhinos | reverse complement strand
TGGCTGTTGGAACGGATTAATTTCGTAAGTAGAGGTACCACTGTAGTTGTTACATAAACAACTTGGTTTTTTTTGCTGTCATGTGCCTTCAATTCACTCCAAATTATGGAGACCTTAAGGGGGTTTTCTTGGCAAGATTTGTTCAGAGGAGGTTTGCCATTGCCTTCCCCAGAGGCTGAGAGAATGTGACTTATCCAAGGTCACCCACTGGGTTTTATGGCTAAGCTGGGAGACAAACCCAGGGAATCAAACTCCAGAGTTGCAGTCCAACACTCAAACCACAAAGCACACCGGCTGTCTAACCAATTAACCAAATTAAAATTATACCTTTAGATTACAATAATATATGCACAACATAAATACATTTACATATAAATAGTTTCATGTGGTTGAAGTGAAAATTTGGTAAAATGTGATGCTTTTAAAGAAAATTTTAAAGATTTAAAATTTAAAAACTGGGGTCTTTTCTTTCTCTTCCCACTAAACCTCACCCCACTCACCCCATCTTTTCAGCATTTTAAAGAGATACAGGTGAATGCCACAGCCTGTTTCTGCCAAAAGGCTGATGTTTGGGGAGCAGTGGTGTCACCCCCCCCTTAGGATAGGTTTACCTTAGGGTCACCAAATGTTGGAAATGACTTGAAAGCACACAACAACAAACAACAACTCTCCCTCCAGATTAAGAGAGAGCTCCATTTTCCTTCTTGAGATGAAGAACAAGATAGCAGACCCTCCCGTTCTTCATACAGAAGCCAATTCAACTAATAATTAAATCTTAACACTGGTGATGGAATCAGAATTGTGTCCTCTGCTACACTAGAGGCAACAAGCCAGTTTAGGGAGCTCAGAGCAGAAAATTCTGTCCTCCAGAACATGCAAAATGACATTATTCTTATTTATGTTCTTAGTGGGTCAAGATATTATCTTAACTTTATTGGGGGAACAGACAAGTGCAAGCAATGCTGGTTTGGCAAATTAGTTTTGCCTTCAGGATTAATTAATTATAACATTAATTTGATTTATTTCCCACTTTTTCCCCCAGACATGGGATCCAAGGCAGTTTACAATACGGCAAAAACAAGAGACAACTAAAAACCTGATGATAAAAAAGGTTAAATTAAACTAGTCATTGTTTTAAAACGCCATTAATTTTTAAAAGTGTAAAATCATTGAAAAACAACAATAAAGATACAAGTACAGTACACAAAGACCACACACACATACACACACATACAAAGACTCCCTGGTCCCTGCAACCAATTTTAGTGTCTCTGTACCACTCTGCAATCCAAGTGAACCTGGAACAGGGGGGTGAGTGAGTAAGGAAAAGAAAGAGAGAGTCAATCCAAATAATGAGGTGCATCAATGAGAAAGATGGGTCATTTTTTTTGGTGTTTTTCTTTTTAAAAAATCAAAGGTGAGAAGTGTGCACCTTCAGATGGTGTTGAATGACAGATCCCAGCATCCTTCACTGTTGCCTGTTTTTAGCTAGGTCTGATGGGAATTATAATCCAACACCATGTGGAGGGCAGCACGATTCCCATTCACTTTTAAAATATGCCTCAGTGTCCCATTTGTAGTATGCATTACTGTTATGCTCTGGTCCGTAGACAGCAAAATGGGAAAAGTATTGTCCTCTCTACCATGCTTGCTCAAAACTAATTGCTAGTTGTGATTGATGATGTTGGGCTTAGAACAAACATTGGTATGATGACTCAGTAGATGTCAGCACTTTTCAATACCTTCAGGGCAGAATAAAAAGGATGAAGGTAAGTGGTATGCAGTTGTGAAGCTGGAAGTGATCTGCTCAGCTGAACTTCACTCAGAAAGAACCTTTTTCTTCCTATGAAGAAGGCAGAGGTTGACAGTCTATAGACCTATCAAAGATTGGTTAATACCTGTCTACAAACATAGCAGTTGTTCGTTGTCCTATAACTCTGGTTATTAAAAGTGTAATTGTGCTTTGTTGCCACAGGAGGTCAGTGGCTGCTGAGAAAAAAAAAACACTGTTAAGAAATATTATCTGAAACTGTGATCCTGTTTATACTTATCTGGGGATCAGGTCCATTAAACTCCACAAAACTTGTTTCCATAGAGGCATATATAGCATAGAATACCACTGGCCCCTTGGTATCCTTTGGGGTTTGGTTCTAGGTGTTATGCTTGGTTGGGAGTGATGAAATGTACTCATGACCCTTTCGACTCCTAATTTTTCCTGCAAAACATTCCAGAATTTCAAAGTAAATTGTCTGCCTCAATCGGTCACAATTTTAACTGAAAGTCTGTGATTTTTGTATATATGTCCAATGAATAAATCCACTAATTTGGCTGTGCTGGGCAAGCCTTTGCACCCCACAAAGTGTAGCTATTTTGAGAACAAGTCTGTGACCACCCGTATGGTATTTCTTCCTTACTGTCTGGTAAGTCCATAATAAAGTCCATAGCTATATGCTTCCAGGGGCTGCTTGGCATGGGCAATGGTTGGAGCAGCCCCTGAGGCTTGCCTATCACTGGCTTAAAGTGGACATATGCAGGGCAACCTTTCACATAGGTCTCTACATCACTCCACATTCCCTCCCACCAGTACTGTTTTCTTACCCAGAGCCTTCAGGAATCCTCAGTGTCCCGTCACCTTAGAGCTGTGGCACAACTGCAGAATTCTGGATCTCAGCTCTTTCGAAACGTAGACCTAGTCTCCTTTGCGCCACAGCCCATCTTTGAACTCCAGGGTGTCTGGATGGTCTGCCAGCCATTGATTCCCCCCTCCTCGACTCTCTGATGTCTTGAGAAGGCTTTTTGTTTTTTTGTCTTTTCTGAGAGGCTTTTAGCTTGAATCTGAAGCAGTAGAATTCTTTAGCCCACTGACCCTGCTTTGGGCTTAGTTTTTTCAGAGCTAGCAAGGCTTCTAAATTGTGATGATCAGTCCAAACCTCAAAGGGGTGGCTGGCCCCTTCCAGGAATTGGTGCCAAGTTTCCAGTGCCCTCTTGATGGCCACTGTCTCTTTCTCCCAAGTAGGCCAATTTAGTTGCACTGCCTTGAACTTTTTGGATAAGTCTACCTTCTGAGTCCTTTTTCATTAATACAGCACCCAAATCAGCATCACTGGCATCAGTTTGCACAACAAATGGCTGATCTGGATTAGGGTGTTTTAAAATCGGCTGAGAGCAAAAGAGTTCTTTCAGCTGCTCAAAAGCTGCTTGACAGTCTGGAGTCCACCACACCTTGGTGGATGGCTTGGATTCCTCATTGGGTTCCCTGGGATGAGTCTTGGTTTTTGGTAGGTCAGTGATGGGCAATGCCAGTTAAGTGAAATTTGGGATGAACTGTCAGTAAAAGTTGGCAAAGCCCAAAACTTTTTGCATCTGCTTTCACATCTTAAGTGGGGCTCATTCCAGGATCTTTTGCACTTTGGCTGGATCCATTCCTATTCCTCAAGTGGACACCTGGTATCCCAGAAAGTCCAACTTGTCTGTATGAAATTCACATTTAGGCAGTTTCACATATAGATAATTGTCCAGGAGGCACTTCAAGATCTCCCTCACTAGCTTTATATGGGAGTCTAAGTGTTGGGAGTAAATCAGGACATCATCCAGGTAAACTAGGACTCCCTCAAACAACAAGTCATGTAAAACTTTGTTCACGAGTCTTGTGAAAACATCCGGTGCACCCTATAGCCCAAAAGGGAGAATGAGATATTCAAAAGCCCCTAGGTGGCAATTAAATGAAGTCTTGTATTTGTCCCCTTCTCGTATGTGCACCCTGTAGTAGGCATCTCTCAAATCCAGTTTGGTAAAGATCCAGCTGGTGGCTAGCTGGCTCAGCATGTCCTTCATCAGAGCAATTGGGTATTTGTTAGTATTGTAAATCCCATTAAGGTGTCTGTAGTCCATTTCCAGGTGTAGTAAAATGTCTTTCTTCTCCCAGAAGAACACTGGGGCCCCGAATGTGGAAGTGGACAGGCGGATGAAGCCCTTAGTCAACTTCTTTTCCACAAAGTCCTTTAAGGTTTTCATCTCTAGTGGGGTCATGGAGTATAGCTGGGACTTGGGGGCTTCTGCCCCTGGCATCAATTTGATCATGCAATCTGTTTCCCGATGGGGAAGGAGTTGGTCACATTCCTTTTCCTGGTGGGTCCTTTGCAACTGCACTTCTGACCCTCTCTAACAGTGAACTGAGTTGCCCCAATGTCACCACTGAGCACTCACCCACTCTCAATCTGGTGTCTGGTGTGTGCTCTGCTTGTAAGCCTGCCTTGAACTGTTGCACCTTGGTAGCGTTGGGCCAGTCTGTGACTTGAGCTGCATTGGAATGGCCGGAGTCACTGGGAACTGGTCCCACCACATAGCTTCATGGGTTGGGGTTTCCTCTGCGGTGTCTGCCCGCTGCACTGGCCTCTTGCTGGGATCCCCATCCTGCCTTCTCTGCTGTCCTCATCATCGTGATGAGCCCCCACTAGCCATTGGGGTCCAGAACCACTTGTACACTCCTACTGTGTCCAGTGGGTCCTCAGGGGCATCTTACCACAACCCATCCGAGGTTTCCTCAGATCCTTCTTCTTCCATTGACCAGTCCTCCCAGTCCAAGTAAGTTGGGGCCCATCCTGTTCTGCAGCTCTGTGCTGTTCACCGGGCCTCCTACTGAGTCCATCTGCCTCTCCCAGGGCCTCCCCCAGCTTCCTGGGGTCTCCGCGCTCCAGACACCTGGCCAGAGTTCACTCGGCCTTTCCAGGCTGTGGTCACCAAACCACCACTTCACTTTTCCTGGGAAGGTTCCTCAAGGTCAGCTTTGCTTTGGGCCACTTTGCTTCAGGCCACAAGCAGTTGCTGTGGACTGGGTGAAGTTGGAGGGAGAGTTGTTTTAGTGTCATGCTTGGTAGCGAGGAACTTGAAGAACCAGGAAAACATTTTTAAGTGTAAATTCACTATAGCTTTATTCCAGAATCAAGGCACTTTGCTACAGCAATCCTTTTTAGAAACAACTCTGAGTCTTTCCCACCAAACCAGTATTTTAAAGCCCTCTGACCAAATCTCTTTCCCCCCTCCCCCATGGTCCGGTTGTTCATATCAAAGAATCTTAGAGGTTTGTTCTTCCAGGTCCATCTCCTTTAATCTCCTGGGATCGGAAGGCAAACTCTCATCCCAGTCACAAACCCGCCCCAGTGTCCCATCTATTATTTAAAACGCCCATCTGCCATTCCCTTTGATTTCCCCCCACTACCTGCATCACCCCTTGGTGGTCAGATTCCTATGAGAAGCATAGAATCCTGAAACTAGGACCCTTTGTGGATACCAAAATCCATGGATGTTCAAGTCCCTTTAAATTCTGAACTATTGACTGTAGATTGTTTATTGATGTTTTATACAATAAAGTTTTTTTTAAAAAAATTCAATGGCATAGTAAAATGGTATCCCTTAAATAAAATGGCAAAATCAAGCTTTGCTTTTTAGAACTTATACTGTATTTAAAAAAAAAAATCAAGCTGGGGATGACTGGATCCATGGATAAAGAATCCATGGATAAGGAAGCCTGACTGTATTTCTTCTTTGACAACTACTAAGGCATGATGAGCATTTTTTACAGTTTATACATGCTACATAGTTCTGGGGAACTAGCATGGTGTAATGGCTTGAGTGTTGGACTATGGGTCTTCCTGTGATAATTTCCATTGATGAAAGTCTGGGACTTTTTGATTAACAGGGATGGTGCTATTATTTGCCATCCTTCTTTGGCTTCCCTAAGCATAGCTGCAATCTTCATGGTATCGTGCAGGTGGGGGAGCAGGATAAATTTTTCAGTTATTGAAAATATTTTGGATCATGAATGGGCAATTGAGATCCATAAGCTTGACAAAAGACTTTCCCCTGTAGTGATGGTTTGATGTAACTGGCTTGTTCAAAACATCAACTTTCATTTGTGGATTCTCCTTGTAGGGATGGAAATAATATTTGTAATTATAGGCCTGAACAGACAGGCCAAATGAAGCGGCTTCAGGCTACTTTGGAGGTGTGCTGTTTGAACAACATACACATCCTAAGAGGCTGGAGGCCACACTAAAGCCACGCTCCAGTTTTAAGGACCGGAGCACAGCTTCAGCACAGCTTCTAGACTCTTAGTATTTATGCGTCATTTAAACAGCACACCTCCAGAGTAGCCCAAAGCTGCTACATCTGGCCTATCTGTTTGGGTCTTACACGTTCCCAAGTGAAAAAAAGGGTTTTCCTACAATTTGGAACCCCATTGGGAGGAATAATAGACCAGCATGAATTCTGCCAAATTTCTTCTTGGCAATTGATGTCATAAAATGTTGTAGAGGGATTATTCTGTGGAGGAAAATGTGGGTTCTTTCTTTCTTTCTTTCTTTCTTTCTTTCTTTCTTTCTTTCTTTCTTTCTTTTTGGCACCAAACCCACATTTCCTTTTTCCCACAGAAAATTTGTTTCTTATGCTGAGAACACAATTTTCTGTACAGGAAAACTGTTTTCTGTGCAAAAACCCCATGGGTTTTTGTACAAAAACTCACTTTTTTATTTCTTCAGAATTCCTCTGAAACAATTCAGGATATTCAAAATAAATGAGGATACTACAGGGCAAAATTCATTTTCTCCTACAAAAAAACCCTATCCTAATTATTTGTTTTTGCATATAAGGATGAAAATCTCAAGGGGATTTCCATCTCCATTTCCATGTAGGTAGGATTATAAAGACTGCCAAGATGAGTAGCTGAAGTCCCAACTTTATCATAACATGTATGTGTTGTGATAAAAAAAATATTGTTTTTTTAAAAAGACTTAAAACAATTTGCCCATAAAGTAATAGGGAAGGGATGCATCCCAGGCAGATGATCTTTCAGGATGAGTCTAGACAAATCTGAGAGGTATTCTGCATGTGCATACAATCAGTATTGCAAAGGCATTCTCTTGTGTTTGCATCAGGATCCAAGGTAGTGTACCAATGTCTTGGGTTAGTCCCATGGTGACATATTCTTCCTCTAAAGTAAGAACATGATGATTTGCAATGGTTTCTATTGAAATAGGATGATATCATCTTTGCAGGCCTTTCTCTGAGATTCCCTCCTGTCCAATGGTGTAGTGGTAAAATTTAAAGTTCAGACCCTTGTGATGACAATTCTTAAAGCAACATGTCTTTTATGCAACTAATTGGTCAAGACCAAGGCACTCTCATGTACTTTCAACCGTAAGAAGGATATGTGTGTGTATGTGTGTATGTGCCTTCAAGTTGCCTGTCAACTTATGGTGACCCCATCAATTTCACAGGGTTTTCTTGTGCAAGGAATACACAGAGGTAGTTTTACCAGTTCCTTCCTCTGAAATATAGCCTACTGTGTCTGGTATTCATTGGCAGTCTCCCATCCAAGTAATAACCAAGGACTAACCCGGTTAGCTTCTAGGTCACACAAGAATACCCTTAAATACCTTTTAGGGTATTTAAACCCTGTGAAACTCTACAAAAACCCTATGAAATACTTTTAGGGTATTTAGGGCACACAAGAGATAGCTCATAACAATAATATTATTGCTAGCAATATTCATAGCTCACAACAATACATTTTTGCTAGCAAAATCCATTACCCCTCCAGCTAATGCATTTAAACCCAAAAAGAACAAGTGAATTCAAATTTGCCATTTTGACCACACTCTAATATTCCTTGGCCACACATGTCCCAGTTTTTATCTGTGAGATGTTAAAGAGTATGCACTGCTCCAACTTGTACTATATGTTATGTTATGTCAATGTTAGGAGGATACAGCCAACTTCACAAGCCTTGGGATTTACTGTGTGTTATTGATCACTGTTGACACTCTGCTTTTTTCATCTGTGTTTTAGTACTGAGATGGCCAGGCCTAGAAGGTGATGAGGTGCCAATCCTACAATAAACTTCTTAAAAACCAGAAGTGATGTGCCAATAATTTTTGATAACTTCACAATACATAGTGATTAAGCCCCAAACCTCAACTCCTAGAATCCTTTGGATGTGCATGTTTGAGTTTTCAGCTGTTTTCTTTAAAAATTGCTGGTGTCATGAGGCTCAAGAACTGCATCAATGCCCTCTCGGGCTGCAAATGGTCCATGAGCCATAGGATCACACTCAGTTTCTGGAATTCCTTTCCTAGAAAGGTTAGACTGATGCCCTGCTTGCTACTTGTTCAAGGACAGATGAAGACCTTTTCATTTTGGCAGGCCTTTGAGGGCTGATCACTCATTGGGAAACAGCCTCTCTTGAGCTATGTTGTTTGTATTTGTTATTCTTCTTTATAATGGTTATACTTCTGTTTTAAATGTTACTGATAGTTGGATGATATGTTTAACTTTTTTATGATGTGAGATGTTCAGCTGTATCTGTTTTGTAAGCCACTTTGAATCCCAGACTGGGAAAAAGTCAGGTTATAAATTAATATTTTGTCTGCTCCTTTTTCTCCTCTATTCTATTTAGAAAGCTGTAAGTGCTAAACAGAAGGAGAGGAATAATCTAATTGTAAGAAACAGATAGCAATGTTCAAGAGATAGGGGCAGAGATGGGTGAGAATTTCATTTCCTTTTGATAGATAATTACCCAAATTCATGAAATTCATATTTATTGCAGAAAGAATTTGAAAAATCAAATTATGAATGTGCAGAAAAATGACACCGATTCAACTCCAGGCTCAGAGCTTTGAATTCTTAGTTTTTTTAAAATTCTAAGTTTAAAACCTCTGCATTACACAGTCATGTTAGTGCTACATTAGGGTTTAGTTCTCCCCCCCCCTCTGGTGAGCTTCTCAACAGATACATGATAAACATATGGCATCTTCTTTTTCTCCATTCTTGGAATAGCTGTTGAATGTGGGTGATGAAAATGAAGGAGAATTTCATTTGCATTTATTTGGAAGAATTTATCTACATTTACAAAATTTCTTCATCTTCCAAAATGAAAGGATGTGGGATTATTATTTTTTAAAGTCAAAAGCAGGAGATTGTAGAGTGATGGATTTTTTTCCCCATCTCTAGGCAAAAGTTGGATCTGCAGAATGCAAACTTCCTACCTAGGACAATAAACTATTGCTTTTAGAATAGCTGAAGCTTAGCTGAATCACTCATTCTCCTGCAGGAAATTTAAAGAAGCAGTGCCTTCTCTAGAAGCTGTGATGACTGGCATTACTAGAGAGCATCTATGTATGTCCTTGCCTTCTAATGATCAGTTTTGAATAGTTGATGAGATAGTGGAGCTATAAGTTTATTTCTCCAGGACCTCTGAGTCTTCATCCTGGAAGATGGAATTAAAGAAAATAACACCTCTTTCTGTTTTTGGCAATAAGACTTACTATATATACTCATGTATAAGTCTAAAAGTTATTCAAAAAATCGACCCCAAAAATCTGGGTTGACTTATCTATGGACCAATGTATTAAAAAGGGTACCATCTCTTTTTCTGAGTAGAGTGACAAAAGGTGAGAGTTTAATGTATTCTGGGAACATCTAAGAGTGTCCTGACCCCCTTTGCTCTCTCCGCCACACTGCTTCTGAACCTTTTGAATATCTGGGCAGGAAAATGGTGACAGTGGCTGCTCTTTGACATTTCACCTCAAAAGAGCACTGAGAGGAACTGGGATTTGAAGGATTTGAATAAGACATTCGTGTATGTTTGTCAGCTTTTCTGAGTTAAGATCGGGCAAAGTTATCACATTAAAGTTAAAGGCTATAATCACTCCTAACCTATAGTCACCATTTTCTTTGCTTTGCCTTTTCATCCTTTTGACATGTATGTTTTCTTAGCCCCAACTATGCTTGTTGCCTTCTTGACACCTTTCACAGCTACCATTTGCTGTAGTTCCCTTGCTCATCTACCCAGCCTTTAGTGTGAACACAAAGTTATTATACCTGTTAGAATTTTGTACCTCCGTTGGTATCATTTTCCTTTGCTTCATCCTTTACATCCTTTGTTATATACCCTAAGTTTTATCCATGGGTGTTATCAAAATTTATAATTTTGGCTCCCAAATCTGTCCTCATGTTATATATGAGTATGTATGGTATGCTTTTGGCAGTTGTTTTGAAAGGTATACAGCAGGCTACAAAACATGCAGTAGGGCAAAATATGTGTAGTTGGAAAGCTGATAGATGTGTAGTTGGAGAAAAGTAGGAGACAGACACTTATTATGTATTGGAGGCAGGACACTGGAATTTGTAACAATATGCAAAATCCACAACCTTCACAAATTTACTTTCTTGGGGACAACTCCCAGAATCTCCAGCCAGCATGGGGTCTGGGAACTGTCACCTAAAATACTGGATTTTACAAGTTGCAAAACCTCTTGCTGAAGTTTTAAAAGCATTTAAGGATTATTCTGGACCTACAAATAGCTCAGTGTTTGAAATGTACCAAGTGCAGAGGTCTGCAGTCACAACTGTTGGCTTCCACATCACAAGGGTGGTGAATATTTTCTGAGTTTTTGTCTAGATTTTAAATGAATGATTCAAAATGGTGAAACTCTATGGCATCTGGTTTAGTACCATGGATATCTCAATGAGAATTCACACTAAAATCTGGAGTGGATTCATACATACCTGGGATCAGGAAGCCATAAATCACCTCTGCAAGTCTGATGAAGCAATAGAAGGTAGCCTAACAAATGAATAATCACTATATGACAGGTAAAAACTAGTCATTCGTATAAAGAAACTGCCACTATACAGAATATAAACAATGAGCAAAACATGCTTTGTGTTTCACTTGGATGATGTGGTGTTTGATGGAGCATTTGCATAGCTGTAAAATTTACTTTAAAAACACCCATTTTGTTTTGTTCTTAATTTGATTTTTACACTGCAGAAAGGTAGCAAACCTCCACTAGGATCTAAGATGCACCTTTGAATTCTGAGAAGCAACCACTGTTGGATCAGATCTAAAATGCAAGCCCAGACTGTTGTCAAGGATTAAAAAAATGTTTTCATAAGGACCCGGTATGAAAATAATTAATCAAAGCCTCAGTAAAACTATTTCTTTTCTAATCATCTAGATTTCTTCAAGATAGTGCAAGTCAACTAAACTACTGGCAAGCACAATGGACATAGGATATTGTCCATCCTATATCAGACTGCATTGCAGCCATTTCTGAACTGCTCTTTGAGACTGATTGACATAAGCTCATATTATTATACACGCATTTGTTCAAATAACTCCCTGAATTTTTTTTAAAAATAACACACTAATAAATTTATAGGAAGATTTTCCAACAATATTTCACCAGAAAAAGTAATGTGAGGTGAGCCGTTGAGATATTTTACAGCTTCAAATAATTAAATCAAAGGACTTAGCTATCAAATGAAGTTGTGCAATTGTTATCACTAAAGATGTGTTGTGTGTGAGTTTGTGCGCGAAAGTGTCTGTGCATGCATGTTTCATTTAATGCAGAAGACTTTTAGGACAACAAAATCAAGTCTTGCCACAAAGCAGCAAGATGAGATTAAATTATTTACCACTCTCATATTCCTGCTGAAGTAATTTTGTTAAATGCCTCTGTCCTTAAAATGACCTAGGCTGCAGCAGGAAGGATAACCAAATAAGTCAACGGAATATACCCCTAACCCCACCCTGGTTTTCCCTTTCTTTCCACCTTCCCTTTCAAACAAAAATAAAATGGGGCACATGCAAAAGGCAGAGAGAGTGGAGCCCAGATTGATGTGACCTTTATTATTTTAACAGCTTCTTTCAGCACAATTACAGAGTTGCAGGGCTGCAGAGAACAGAGTTGGAGTATAAAACAACATAAATAAATAGAAGAGGAACCAAGGAGGTCAGCAGAAAACAGGTGGAATCAGGCGGAGAAGGGTGAACGAAGGGTTTGGATTGGTCCACGCCTTTATGATTCAGCCACCATGGTTGTGAATTCTGGAAGAGAGACAGATGAGAATTAAAAGGAGGAAGGGGAGGGGAGATATGAAGGTCTATAAAATGCCCTTGGGGCCATGTGTGAGCCACAAGATGTATTCTGACTACTGTGCTATAACACACAGTGATATATATATATATGAAACCTCTGCCTACATTGATGTCACTCTAGTCCATCTTAACTGACAACAGAAATAACATCTTAGACAAAATGTAGGACTGTGACTTTAAAATCATCACTTTTCTTCTCCTGTGTGATTTTTAGCATTTTTGCCTGATGAAGAAGCCAGTGAATCTTCTAAAGCTTGTATGATGTATTATCTGTATTTTGATTGGTTAATAAAAGTATCACTCTTTTGTGAATTTTGGATTTTGTTGTATGTGAAGCAAGGTGATCTGATCATGGGACTTTTTGAAGGAAATATTAAAAGTGCCAGAATAGCTTTTAACAGTCATACAGCTGGAAAGGGAGTCAGAAACTTGGTTGGGGGAGCAGCCAGCAGCCATTAGCTCTCTATATAGCTGCAGTCCCAGTCCTTGAAGCTCAGTGAACAAGAGCTCAGCTAATAGGCTTCTCCTCATCCTTGAGAGAAGTGACTAAAGGGGTGTCCCAGGGTTTTGTCCTGGGCCCAGTGCTATTCAACATCTTTACATAACTGACTTGGATGATGGTAGAGCACATGTTTATCAAGTTTTCAGATGACATTAAGTTAAGATGGGTAGCTAATATCCCAGATGACAGGATCAGAATTCAAAATGATCTTAATAGATTAGAAAACTGGGCTAAAAGTAACTAAATGTGCTGGTCTATGACCATGATAAAGATTCTGTTCTAACTAAATGAATTTCAACAGAGAGGTAATACACTTAGGCAATAAAATGAAAGGCACTAATATAGGATGGGTGACACCTGGCTTGACAACAATACTTGTGAGAGGGATCTGAGAGTCATAGTAGATCATGATCTGAACATGAGTCAGCAGTGTGATGTGGCATCTGAAAAAGCCAATGCAATTCCAGGCTGCATCAATAGGAGTATAGTGTCTAGATCGAGGGAAATAATAGTTCCACTCTAATGAAAAAGAAGGTTTTTAAATGAATGCTCTGTTGAGAGTGCTTTGATTGTGTATTCCTGCCTGAGAGTGGATAGAGTGGATGGTCCCTTGTGGTCTCTTCCAGCTGTTGATTCTATGATTTTAAGAGTCTATAACTGAGATTTTTAAAGAAAATTCAATATAATCCAGATGTGCATAGAAACAAAGATTTGGAAGAATATGCCTCCATTAGCCTTGTATAATACCTCGTGTTCATAGAAATCCAATAGAAATGTGGGTAGGTGTTGTTAAAAACTGACTTTCATTTCTTGTTCAAGAAACATCTGTATTGAATTTACTGGATTTCATTTCTGGAGCAATTTTCACAAGAAAGCCATATATGAGACTTTAGCATTTCTTCACTTTCAGATCTTTGACATCCATCCCATCGTCAAAGCAATTTGAGAACTGTTACAAACGTTGATTGCCAACAGAAGTATTTGATATGAACATTTATTACTAGTTTTTAGATTAGATTAGGTTTGCTTTTGGCAAGGCTGTCCATTTTATTTTTGTACATCATGGTGCTATATACACAAATAATTCTGCCATATGCATTTTTCATTTCCTCATTGTTCTGTAAACCTAGAGGCCATCTAGACTGATTTCTATTGACTCGCTTATTATATCTTTTGAAGGGCATCTTTGGTGGATGTCTGACCCCTTCTTGGACAAGTTTCAGTCTTTCTACGCTGTGAAAAGATGCGAAATCAATTCATGACATGTATCCCTCATCCCCGTAGCTAAAAGCACAACTGAAGTGCTGGCTCTAAGACAAATGCCAGCAACTTCTGCTCCTGGCATGCCAAGATGGCTTACATTTATGAATGAAAGAGAGGCATGTGTCATGAAAGTTGATGGTTACTGGACAAGAATAAAACCTGTGGTTGAAAGGATGCAGGAAAAATTGTTCCAGATATTCAGCCTCTTCCAAAGATGGGTCATTCTGCTGTCTCTTTGCAGTTAAAATACCTGTCTATTTCACTCATATCTAATGAGATTATGGAAGAGAATGACTTGCCTCTAGTCTGAGGCCAATTGGAAGCTCATGCTGAGATATATAATAGGCAACCTCCTCTGAGATGAGATGCCTGGGTCTGACAAAAGCTGTTGTACCTTTGTTTGGTTAATGACTTTTAAAAATATTTATATTCTGTCCTGTGTCCAAAGATCTTAATTGACTTATTAAATCGCTATGAAGGTATCAGATCCCATCTGATCATGGAAATTAAGTAGGGTCAGGCCTTATTAGTACCTGGAAGGGGAACCACCAAGGTGAGATAGGTTAAAATTTCAGAGGAAGGCAATGTCAAACCATCTTAAGTATTCCTTGCCTAAGAAAACCCTGGGTCACCAAAAGTCAACAGGTGACTTAAAGCCACCAGGGATATAATTCTTCAATAAGTTTCTTTCTGAAGGAAGCAACAAGTATTTTTTTAACAATTTTTCTTCCCATTACAAGAAAGTCTTTGAAAATTATACTGGTTTTTGAAGCCTATTCACAAATCAGGACTTATTGTACACAAAATTCATATACTTGCTTTGCACAGAAAGCAGCATTATGTGCAAAGAAAATAGTGGCTGGAATCCTGTATCAGCAATGATAATTAAGTAATATTTAACTAAGTAGCTGATACAGGATTCTGGCCAGTATGTCTACACAGAAATTTTATTTTCTGTACAGAAAAAAAAAAGCTGTTTCTGGAGAGAAACTGCTGTTTTCTACACAAATCAACCATGTGTGAATTTTGTGTAGAATAAGTCTGCATTACAAACAAAATGTTGGTGCAAGAACAGCTTTTTGTGTACAGGAAATAATATTCCTGTGTAGAAAATTATTCTTTTCTGTGCAGAAAATACTGTTTCCTATGCAAAAACAACCACATGCAAATTTGTGCAGAATAAGTCCTGAACTGCAAAGCTTCTCACCAATCAAGAATTCTCTTCAAGGACTTTTCAACGGTTTTTCAAAAAATATTTTAAAGTATTATTTCCATCCCTTGAAGACTCTTACACACACACACACACACACACACACACATTCTAAAGCTTCTAATGTGTATTAGGATGCATTTGGGGAAACATCAGATTTTAATGCATTATCATTCTTTGTATGGAGTTCTCTCATTGTAACCTCTTCAAGCCAAGTTTGAACTCTCCAGGGCAGAGCACTCACCATCAACGCCAATTTTGCCATCCCCATCTTTATCTCCCGCAGCCAAGAATGCCTTAGTTTCTTTATCAGAGAGGTCCCTGCCATCAGGGGTAAAGCCTTTCAATACGAACCTATGAAGAGGGAGACAGGAAGATTGGCTGAGATGGCTTCATATACATGCATATACATAATTTGAATTTATATAGTGCTTTTCCTTCAATGTAGTTTACAAAAGAATTAAAACACCATAAAACATAATACCATTCATAGTTATAAATACCATTCAGCTTATAAAAATACAAATTTAAGAATCACATCAAAAGCACTTGCTACTGTGTTGTTGTTTTTTTACTTTGTTAAAAAAGCCATCCCTGAATCCCACAATAATGAATAATTATCAGCCAGTGTCCAACCTACCATTTTGAGCAAGGTTTTAGATCATGTGGTGGCTTCCCAGCTACAGGGGTTTCTGGATGAAACGGATTATCTAGATCCATTTCAAACAGGTTTCAGGCCTGGCTATGGAACAGAGACAGCCTTGATGGATCACTTACACAGGGAAATAGTCAGGAAGCATGTGTCCCTGTTTGTTTGGCTGGATCTCTCAGCAGTTCTCGATACCATCATCCATGGTATCCTTCTGGGCCACCTCTCTGGGATGGGACTTGGAGGTACTGTTTTATAGTGGCTATGTTCCTTCCTGAAGGAGTGAACCCAGAATTGGCCTGTGGGGTCCCTCAGGGGTCTGTGTTTTCCCCTATGCTATTTAACATATACATGAAGCCACTGGGAGAGGTTATCCAGAGTTTTGGGGTGCGGTGTCATCAATATGTTGATGACACTCAACTCTACTACTCCTTTCCACCTCAATCCAAGGAGGCTGTCCTGGTCTTAAATCAGTCCCTGTCATCAGTAATAGATCAGATGAGGACAAACAAGTTGATACTTAATCCAGATAAGACAAGGTGCTCCTGGTCAGTTGGCAGGCAGATCAGGGAATAGGGATCCAGCCTGGGTTAAATGGGGTCACACTCTTCCTGAAGATGCAGGTTCACAGTTTGGGGGTATTCCTAGACTCAGCTTTTAACCTGGAGGCCCAGGCCTCTGCAGTGACCAGGAATGTTTTTGCACATTTAAAACTTGTGAGCCAACTGCGCCCGTTCCTTAAGATGCTGGATCTGGCCTCAGTTGTACATGCCTTGGTTACATCCTGTTTGGACTACTGTAATGCACTCTACTTGGGAATGGCTTTGAAGAGTGTTTGGAAACTTCAGCTGGTCCAAAGAGACGCAGCCAGGCTGCTAACAGGGACAGGTTACAGAGACCACACAACGCTCCTGTTGAAACAGCTCCACTGGCTGCCAGTTTGTTTCTGGGCACAATTCAAAGTGCTGCTGATGACCCTTAAAGCCCTGTATGGCTCAGGTCCAGGCTATTTGGCAGACCATATCTCCCTCTGTAAGCCAGCTGAGGCTCTGAGATCCTCCGGGGAGGCCCTTCTTTCCATCCCACCAGCATCACAAGCACGGTTAGTGAGGACACGAGAGAGACCCTTTTCCGTGGTTGCCCCTAGACTCTGGATCTCTCTGCCCAGGGAGACCAGAATGGCCCCTTCCTTGAAGGCCTTCCCCTGACAGGCGAAAACCTTCCTTTTGAGACAGGTATTCAAAACAGAAAACTTCTAATGAACGGCCTGGGATACTATATTATTTAAAATGAATTTGAAACATGTTTATCTTCTCATTTTATTTTATTTTATTGTAGTAGTTTAATTCTGTTTTTATGTATTATTTTTTGTATGTTTTAATTGTATTGTTTTTTTTAAAAAATGTTGTAAGCTGCCCTGAGTCCCAATCCTGGGAGAAGGGCAGGATGATGATGATGATGATGATGATGATGATGATAATGTAGTGTCATAGTGATTAAACGGAATGTAAGACTTGGCCAATCCAGGTTCTAGTCCCCGTTGGGCCATGAAATTTGCCAGATGACCTGGGGTCACCCCGTCTTTCTCAGGCTGAGAGCTGTGCAAGTATTCTTGAGTTCATTTGGAAGGAAGATAGGATATGTTATTGTTGTGTGCCTTCAAGTCATTTCTGACTTATGGTGACCCTAAGGCAAACCTATCATGGGGCTTTCTGGGGCTAAGAGTGCATGACTTGCCCAAAGTCACCCAGTGGGTTTCCATGGATGAGCATGGAATTGAACCTTGGTCTCCAGGGTCGTAGTCCGATACTCAATCCACTATGTCACACTGCCTCTCAGACAGGATATACGTTTAACTAAAAACAAATTCAGAGTAGCTCTTAAAAATAAAATACAGTTTTGCAATTAAACCTTAGATGAGTATCTGTTGGAGCAAGTGTATGCTTAGCACACACTCTAAGGTCTTGGAGCACTGTGTCTAGCAAGCTTCTCGTGTTTGAGATAGTAGAAGGCCTATATGTCAGATATAACCATAAAAATAAAATAAATATGGCAGATAACTTCACTTTTGATTGTGCATTTGGGACAATGTGGTTCCTCAGGTATTCCAGGCCCAATTTGCAAGACTCTAATACTCCTAATATGCCCAAGGACAAACTGGTAAACTAGCAGAGCATTCAAAGGACCAGTCTCCCATGTTCCCAGAATTCCCAGTATTCAATGAAAACAGCCTCTCTGGGCAAGCAGGATTTTCCAGATTGTCTTCAAGGTAGGCTTATTGAAAATCCATTACTGTAGCCAAGCTGAGTCATTTTACTGCAGCATGCAAAAAAGAAAGTAGGGTCCAGGAAAAGGTCAAGATTGTGGATGAGCTGCAAGTGATGGATGGCTCTACTGGCCAGAGCTGTCACCTGGATCCAAAATCACCACACAGTGCCAATTGGATCTTTAAAGAAGTGGGTTGTATGTTATGACCCTAGCCAGAGACAGCAATTTCCCTAAAAGTTAGGGTGGAGAGAGTAAATTGCCACATTTGTGGCCAGTTTGGGATGTTTTTGACAGGTTTGGGGGAAAATAATCATCCCAGAAATGATGTAAAAATATAAAAGGGAGATCAAGCACTTCCAAAGCCACAATTTGGGGCTCCAAAGGCCACATGCAACCCTGCCCTAAATCCTTGTCAACAGAACTACCACCATCCACCAGCATGGGGACCCTGGAACTGGTTTTAAGGTGGGAAGGCTGATCATTGAGAGCCAGTGTAGTGTAGTGGTTGAGTATTGGGCTAGAGCTCTGGAGAACAGGGTTTGAATCCCTGCTCAGCTGTAGAAACCCATTGGGTGACCTTTAGCAAATCACACTATCTCAGCCTCAGAGGAAGGCAAAGGCAAACCTTCTTCTGAACAGATGTTGCAAAAAACCCAAAGAACAGACCAAACCCCTATGATACGTTTACCTTAGGGTCATCAAAAGTTGGAAATGACTTGAAGGCACACAATAAGAAAAGGCAGGTCATTAAGAATTTTGTGTAATTACAGTACAAAACAGTAAAAACATAGGATACATTGAATACTACTACTACTACTACTACTACTACTACTAATAATAATAATAATAACAACAACAATGCTATCACCTTAAGACAATGACAAAATAGTAAATTAAACATTACCAAATTGTTTAAAGCATAAAAGTAATATGTCAAGAAACAGAATGAATGCAAGAGTGAATATTAACTGACTGCAAAGATGGCTAAAAAAGACAGTGTGGTGTAGTGGTCTGAATGCTGGTCTAGGACTCTGAGAATCATGGCTTGAATCCCTGCTGAGCCATGGAAACCCACTGGATGACCTTGGGCAAGTCACATTCTCTCAGCCTCAGAGGAAGGCTACAGCAACCTCACCTCTGAACAAATCCTGCCAAGAAAACCCCATGATAGTGTCACCGTAAGTAGGAATTACTTAAGGGCACACCACCACCACCGCCACAACAACAATAACAACAACAAAGATGGCCATAAATGAGAGTACTCCTCATTGGCAGTTTCTCAGTGAGCTCAACTACACATCCATCTTGGTGGCGCTGATCCATGGTGCCTGATTATTTCAGTAAAGGTTCCTTCACACACACACACAGACACACCCCAGTCTAGCTTTCTGAAGGTTCATACCCCTCTCCTCCATTCTGGCATCAATGCATCTCCATTTTGCCTTGACTAAAGTTTAGTTTATTCACTCATATCCAGCCCATTGCTAAACTCAGCAAGCCAGGATAGAAAGGAACAGTTGGTTCCTGTTCTTTCTGGTGAGGGTGACCTTCTTAATGTCACCGAAAGAGTGAAAATTGTCACATGAAGCTACTTCAGGTAGGAGGGAGTCTCACTAGGGAAAGCTCAATTTCAGATGCTTCAGCAGTTATTTCAAGCCATGTTACAGATTTCTTCCAGCCGTTGCTCTCTTTTGAGAATTCTTTTCCCTTTTAAATGTTTTTGTTCTGTGCTCAATCCATGCACATAGGGAAGGGGACACAAAGAAAGAACTGCAGGACTTGTTCCTTGAATCCAGACCCCTTCCTTGGATATTTTTGAATAAATAAATGCAGCCCCAGTATTCAAACCAATGGCTCAACAAGAGGAACACTCTGTGATTATTTCCATTTATTCTGAAATTGGAACTGAATGTTATTAAAATTATTTAGGCTTCAATCTTATAGTACCTGGGGGAGTATTCCAAGGCTCACAGGATGTATGGATCTCCCTTTTCTTGGTGGTCCATGGATGAAGAATGAGGTCTGCTTTCTCATTGCTGGCTCAGATACCTCTGCCATTTTATTGGGCTGCCTTTAGAGCTTAAAGAGGTGTTGTTGTGTGCCTTCAAGTCATTTCCAACTTATGTTGAACTGAAGGTTACCCTATCATGGGGGTTTGACTTTGCCTCCCTCTGAGGCTGAGAGAAAGTGACTTACCCAGGGTCACCCAATGGGTTTCCATGGCTGAGTAGGGATTTGAACCCTGTTCTCCAGAGTTGTAATCCAGTGCTCAAACCACTACACTATGCTGGCTCTTGTTCAAGATCAAAAAGAGAGGGAACAAAGGAGGGTATTTGGATTTTCAGAATCCAAAGCACTCCCATTCTTCCACCTGCATGAAGGGAAAATAACCTTGCTAGTTTTGGAGGTGATATATTAAACATACCTGGGGAAACATACCCCAGGAAACTGGGGTGGAGAAACTGCCAGATCTCAAGCTATATCAAGCTTAAATCACCATAACATACATGGGGCAGGAGCATGTACCCCGTATTTTCCTTCGTATAAGACGACTTTCTAAGCAGGAAAAGCTGG
>CM034708.1:186157648-186181112 GCA_020142125.1 Phrynosoma platyrhinos | reverse complement strand
TCTGACAACACTGGCTCTTTGGCTTAGTAACAGAGATGAGCACCACTCTCTTTGATCAGATACGACTTGATGACCTTGTCAATGGGAAATACCTTTACCTTTACCTTACCTACCTTACCTACCTATCTACCTACATCTGACCTACCCAAATGCAGCTCATTAGACTTAAGTCTATCAAATCTCATGCTCCCAACTTCTTTCTTTCAGTCAGTCTCAAGGGTGCTACAAGATCTCTCTACATACTACCTTACAGGATTGTTGTGAGAATGTGGTGGTGGAGGAGGATTGCTAGTGTACACCTTGAGCACATTGGAGGAAAGGTGTGATTTAAAATGGTTGGAGCTAGGGTGGAAACAATAAGACCAGCATGGTATAGTGGTTTGAGTTGGACTACAACTCGAGAGATCACGGTTCAAGGTCCGGCTCCACTGTGAAACTCATTGGGTGACCTTGGGCAAATCACACTCTCTCAGCCTTGGAGGAAGGCAATGCCAAAGTTTATTGGAACAAATTCTGCCAAGAAAACCCCATGATAGATTTCCTCTTAGGGTCACCATAAGCCAGAAATGACTTATGGCATACACAACAACAATAATCCACATTTCACAGTTGCACAGTTTGACATGACTTTAAATGCCATGGCTCCATTCTGGCCAAGAAAACCTCATGATAGGGTTTGTTCCCTTAGGGTCTCTGTAAGTTGGAAAGGACTTGAAGGCACACAACAACAACATCAACAAGGGTGAAAGGGAACAAGCTTGTTTTCTGCTGCTCCAGAGACTAGGACCCGAAACAATGGATGCAAGCTGCAAGAAAAGAGATTCCACCTCAACATTAGGAGGAACTTCCTAACAGTAAGGGCGGTTCGGGAGTGGAACACACTCCCTCGGAGAGTAGTGGAGTCTCCTTCATTGGAGGTCTTTAAGCAGAGGCTGGATGGCCATCTGTCAGGGATGCTTTGATTGGGAATTCCTGCATGGCAGGGGGTTGTACTGGATGGCCCTTGTGGTCTCTTCCAACTCTATGATTCTATGATTCTATGATTCTATGAAAATGCATGTGTGTGTGTGTGGTTGTGTGTGTGGTTCTGTTGCCTGACACATAGGTTCACAGAAATGACCTTTGGTGTCTTGGGGAATGATGGGAAGTTTGTTTGGTGGTGCGGAGCCTCAATTGGAATAGTGCAAACTATTGAAATTTGCTACCACTTCAGCTGACTTTGCTTCTTCCTGGGGAATGCTGGGAGCTGTAGTAGGGAGAGGTACTTGGGATTCTCTGATACACAACTCTGATTCAGGGAAGCAATCTAGAGCTCTCTGGCAGAGAGTACTGGGATGGTGGAGAAGAACATGGCGGTCATTCCAAGTTTAGGCTGGCCAGGATGGTGGTGGATGAAATCCTGGAAGGATTTCTGGCAAAGAGAGGACTTGAATCCTTCTGGCAAAGAGAGGATGGGAGGGTTATTCTGCAACACAGAATGAATATTGTCCAATGAAATTGACAATAAAATAAATACCTACATTCCTCCCTCCCTCTTCCTTCCTTCCTTCCTCCTGGGTTCTGGGCAATGAGAGCCAAAGTTTGACCCTCACAATCAATCTGTCAGGAAGGTTGCAGGTAGAACTAGTGACTGGCCCAAAGTCATCCAGAGAGGGGACTCGAACCCAGGTCTTGACCTCCCACACTCTGAACTGGAGAGGTTTCATTTGCTAGTCCTACTATGAGTTGAGGATTTCTGCACGTAGAGCTTTTCTGTTTTGGGAGTGCTGCTAAAGTGCAACCCTCCTCACACTTGGTTTCTATGCAATCCTTTGAACTATGGGGTAGGATTGATTGTCTCATATTTCTGTCTACCTAGTCACCCTGACTAGTGTTCAGCCTGCTAGCAAACCAACCATAGTCTTAAAAACATAGGTCCAAAACACACTGCAGAAGTAATCCAGTTTGAGACTGCTTCAGTGCTAGGGAATACTGGGAAGTGTAGTTTTGTGAGACATTTAGCCTTCTCTGTCAGAGAGCTCTGATGCCACAACAAACTACACTTGCCAGGATTCCCTAGCACTGAGACAGGGCGGTCTAACTAGATTGTTTCTGCAATGTGCTTTGGACCAAAGAGAGAGAGAAACAGAAGGAAAGCAAGACAATTGCCTACAAGTACTGTGATGAAAATGACAATCCTTCTGTTAAAGAAGCTGCAGTCTTATGCATGTTCACTTTGGTAAGATCTGCACTCAAGACTCTTTTGGCTCTGAAGCACTGCTGTGGATATAGTCTTCCTTCCCAATATAATTGCTTCTTTTTGGGCACACCTTAATGCAAGGGAGAAGACCTGCTGGCCCTTTTCCAGCTGCTGCTGAGCCTCCAGTTCTCACCAGTCTATCCAGCATGGGCAATGACTGGGTATGATGGGAACAGTAGTTAAACAGCATCTGGAGGGCTACTCCAACTTGAATGAACACATCCTGGCATGCATCTATACAGTTACAGCAATATACGTAATACCATTTTAATTGTCATAGTTTTATCCTAGGGAGCCTGGCACTTGGACCTTGGTATACTCGAAATTCTCTCTGCCAGAGAGCTCTAGATTACGTCTCTGAATTAGAGTTCTATATCAGAGAATTCCAAGTACCCCTCCCTACTACAGCTCCCAGCATTCCCCAAGAAGGAGCCATGTCAGTTGAAGTGGTAGCAAATTTCAAAGTTGTGTAATGAAGATCCAGTGTCGACTATGTTGATAACATAATCAAATGATACACATCAATGCATACCATCACCACACAATTGTATGTCTTAATATAGCAGAAGAAGAAAAAAGTCCTTCTGTCGGGTTTCTGCCCATACTCATAATTGCACAGTGTTTGAACATCCCCCACTCTATCCATATATATGCATATATGTGTATGTGCATATATATATATATATATGTGTGTGTGTGTGTGTGTGTGTGTGTGTGTATACACATACATACATCTCCTAATTAAAAACCTCCAATTACTTTAAACTTTCCTAATGAGGATAATTTGGAATATGGTAATCTTTTTCCCCCTCCTGTATCTTTCATCCTTTCATGGTTCTGAAGCAAGGGCAGAAGGACAACATGGTGTACTTTCAATGCTTACGACTACAACTCTTCAAAAGTCTTGGTCACAGGTCATGCTGGTTGAAGCTAATGGGAGCTGTAGTCCAAAACGGTTGAAGGGCAAGGAAAGGAGGTTTCTTCTCTTTGCTCTGAATTTCTCTTTTGAGATAGCTTGGCCAGAATCCTGTATAATGTCCTGTCTGCAAAATGTATTTTTAGAAAGATGCTCTATGATACTACTCATTTGATTTTTCAGTCCCTTCCTAATATTTTATTTATAGCTGTTCTACACTATGCTGATACTTTCATCCAAGTATCTATCACAACCTCAAGATCCCTTTCTTGATGGGTCCTAGCCAGTTCAAAGTCCATGTGTGTTCATATGTTTTTAAGGTTTGGAAAGGGAGTTAAGGGTGTTGCCCCAGTTGACATAGCTTCATATTTACTGGCTTCTCATTCACTCAG
The DNA here is from genome assembly GCA_020142125.1 of Phrynosoma platyrhinos. NCBI lineage: Eukaryota > Metazoa > Chordata > Lepidosauria > Squamata > Phrynosomatidae > Phrynosoma > Phrynosoma platyrhinos. Next base: position 186,177,565 of record CM034708.1, on the reverse strand, counting down.
CTTGGGGAGCTCCTTTTGGAGTTCTTTAATGCATCTCTGGCTTTCATCAGCCTATCACCTGCAAACTTACCTACTTCTTTATTTGGCTCTGATAATCTATGTTATAGTTTCTATGTGTAGATTTAAAAGTGCTGGTCCTTCCCAAAACAGATCATTTAGGAATTCCTTTTCTTTCTTCATCCTGTTAAGAACAGCATATGCACTTCTATCCTTTTGTATCTGTCTCAAAAGTGCTACAAGACCCCTTGCATACTGTCATTTAATTTGTTACTAATCTACAACAGCATATGTCCTCTTACCCTACCATTGCTATATTCACTTAGAAATTTTTCATAATTTTGCTTAAAAGGGTTTTTAAAAACAAACAAAAAAAAAAAACTCCAGGTATATAGTGGGAATATGGTCTGAATGGTGGACTGGGACAGTGGGAGACCAGGGTTCAAATCCTCACTTGACCACTTGACCACTGGGTGACCTTGGGCAAGTCACGCTCTCTCAGCCTCAGAGGAAGTTAAGTTCTGACTTATGGAACACACAGCAACAACAATCCACATTTCTCAGTTAATGCAGTTTGACATGACTTTAACTGCCATGGCTCCATTCTGCAGAATCCTGAGGTTGATAGTCTGATGTTGGAGTTAAGGGAAAATAGTGCTCTAGAACTCACTAGTAGAAAATTTGAAGCTCCTCACCAAATTATACAAATCCCAACATTCTACAGGATGGAGCCATGACTGTTAAAGTCATATCAAACTATTACAATGGTTTGCTGTGGATATAATTTTGTTTTGCTTTGTGCATATGCCTTCAAGTCTCCTGTTGACTTATAGCAATCCCATTAATTTCATGGGGTTTTCTTAGGAAGGAATACTCAGAGGTGATTTTGCCAGTTCCTTTCTCCTCTGAAATATATCCTATGGCAGCTGGTATTTACTGGTGATCTCCCATCCAAGTAATAACCAGGGCTGAACCTGCTTAGCTTCCAAGATCAGACAGGATCTGGTGCCATTAGGGTATTTAGGCCCTATCACAGTTGTATGATTCTGTATCCATAGATTTAACCAGCCATGGTTCAAAAATATTCAGAGAGAGAGAGAGAGAGAGAGAGAGATTTTCAAAAGCAAACCTTCATTTTGCTGTTTTATATAAGGGACATTATTTTACTATGCCATTGCATTTAATGGGACTTGAACATCCATGGATTTTGGTATGCACAAAGGATCCTAGAGCCAAATTCCAGCAAATAGTGAGGGCCCTCTGTATGTTTTGGAGAGTTCTAAAAGTCTGCTGACACAGGACTTCACTTAAACAAAGCCATGCTAAATATAATTTTGCAAGTCTTGTTCTTCCACAGGCTTAATAATTCTAACTATACTGTATTTTTTACAGATTTATCTATAACCAATATTTTATTTAATTAATTTTTAAATTTTATTTATTAGATTTATATCCTGCCTGTCTCCCAAAATGGGATTAAAGACCCTCTTTCTAATATTTGGTATTCCACATGAATGAACAACTTCTCCCTTCAGCTTCAGAAGGAAACCTATTTAGTGAAAAGTTTGTATTTTATTTGAAGTCCAGCATTTTCATAATGAAGAATTTAGATAGTTAGCTGAACTAGTTCCTTAATTATATTTAATTTATCCCTAGCACTTAGTAAATAGATAGCTTCCTTATACTGAGTTAGGCCATTAGTCTGTCTAGCTGTCTAGGGATTATGGGAGCTGTAATCCAACACATCTTGAAGGTATCATGTTGGAAGGGTCTGATCTACACTATGAATCATCAGCTGGTGGGTTGGAATGGACCCATTACTGAGTCAAGATCTGACCTAAGGTGCACATTTTTTAAAAAAGAACTTGGCCCCCTTTGGGTTAATCCTCTCATGTTGGGAAATGTTGAAAACTGTTGGTAAATTGGGCATAGATAGCTGTCCAACATGACCAGCAGTGAATACTGAGGCAAATCATTGATGCAAGTCTTCCAGTCCTCTTCAGTAGCAATCCTTTCACACCTTTATTATCTGACGATCCAGCCGCCTCACTGTCCAGTTTCTTATCCCTGATGTATAATACATGTTTGAAAATCATTTAACCTCATTTTTTAGCAGCTCATTCACTGAATTCTTCTCCTTTTACAATACTGCAAATCCAAAGCTACACTGATCATATCCTATTTAATTTTGTTCTCCCAATTGGGCCAAGACAATTTAAAAAGCCTTCTTGAAAATCCTTAATTCTCCTTGTTAACAGTGCGAGTGCCTTGTTTGTACTTTTCCTTATCGTTGGTGTACATTTTGAATTAGCTGTTTAAACAGTTTGAAACAAATGATCCATCTCATGACTCTTCCTTTCATATTCCTTTTAATGTTTGCTTTATTTTTTTATTACATGTTTCCACCTCTGAAATCCATTGAGTCAATGCTGGTCTTCCTGGATAGCTTATTACAGAGACATACATTATGTTTGACAGCACTGTGTCTACTGTTCCCAACATATCTTGTATCAGATCCTGGGCATCACTTAGGATAGGATTTACTACCAGTCCACATAGGACAAGCAGCATGTTCTATATTGTTTCTGTGCTTCCAAGTCATCTGTTAACATCTGGTGACTCCATGGATTTCATAGGGTTTTCTTAGGTAAAGAATTCTTAAAGCTAGTTTGCCCCTGAAATTTAGTCAACACCACTTACTACTTCTTTGCAATTCCCCTTCCAGGTACTAACCAGTCCTGACCCTGCTTAGCTTCCAAGACCAGATGAGAGCTGAAGCCTTCAGATTATTTAGGAAATTACAGACCTATGTATGTCTAGACAAAAGTAAGACCCATTAAGTTCCATGGGACTTTACTCCTAAGTATGTGGGCATAAGATTGCAACCTTATATTCTAGACCAGTGGTAAGAAATTGGGTGTTCCCCAATACCCCAAGAATACCTCCAAAATTTGGTTAGAAAAAAACATTTTTTGGTAATGCCCCTGCAAACACTTTTAAATGTTAAAACATGCTGCCCTTAAACACCTAAAATAGCTAAAAAGGTAACCAGGGACGTTATCACACGAGGGCAAATCTGTTGGTTAATCCACACAAAACCCAGACAGAAACTGGATTAGTGGCCCATGTTTTCACACGACATCACACAGAAACTGGACAGAAATTGGACAGAAACTGGTATTAACTGCGATCTTTTGAAATTCGGTTGTTTGGAGGAAATGCAAATGCGCAATTAAGGTAATTTCGCATTTACCATAATGTGAAAAGCAAATGTGCATTTGGGAACATTTCCCTGCTTTTCCCATGGTTCCAGCGAGCATTCCTCAATCTGCGCATGTGCAAGAAGCTCATTTCTAGTACATTTATGGGCTTTTTTCACTTGTGTGTGGACGTTTAATGTGATTACTGTAAATTTGCAATTAAGGTAACGATGTTTGCGGAATTAAGGTTTATTTTCCGTTTATTTTCAGAATGCCTCATTTCCACTTTATTTTTGCTTTCTGGCCCACGTGTGATAACGTCCCAGGAGTGGATGCAATTCATTTCTGGTCACTAAAATGGCAATTGTGATTATTTGATTCCAGAGCTTCAGAGGAGGCAAGAAAGCAGCCGGTGTAGTTCTCTGGGCTCTGGAGCATGTTTATCCCTTTTCTAAAGCCAGACTGGAGCTAGATATTTTGTGTCTTTTACAACCATGTTACCCAGTTAATGGAAGGGCAATTGGTCAATCATTTGCAGAAGAAGCAGTAGCAGCATTGCTAGGCATTATGAATTTGAAAAGATAATACAAAGGACCATTGAAAAAGCATGGCTACCCTGATGTCCATGGAAAAAGGTGCGGAGGGAGTTGGGAAAAGGTGAGAAGGGAGTTAGAAAGATTGAAACAGGACAAGAGGTTAAATAGACACAAATTAGATGTTAGAAATGGCAACACCCCCAAACTGCTTGCAGAACATTTCTGTCTTCCTGGGCATACAGTAAGGGATTTACAGGCCACAGTCCTTGAACAAGGAAATTACAAAGGACTAGAAAGAGAAACAGCTGAATTGAATTGTATTCACAAATTCCAATCCATTATCAAAGGTATGAGCAAAGACAATGGCTTCATGGTGCACTGCATATATTAATGCAAGAGTCCTCGCTACTGCACTCATATGGATTCTTCTCAGAGATAATTTTGAACCCAGGGAAACTAGCTTTTTGTACGCAGATTTATGCTTTCACACATTAACACTAGCTGGCCACTGAAGATCTAAAGGACTTGTATCACCTTGCCTAGCCTTTGAAAACTGAGAGCAAAGGATATTATTTGCATTGTTCTGGATCCTATTATGTTTTATCTCACTCCCACATCTATGTAACTATGCTTTATAACTGAGATCTTAATACCAGTTGGTAACACATCTGAAGAAGTGGGTTCATATCCATGAAAGCTCATGCTAAAATAAAACCCAGTTAGTTTTAATGGTGCTGCCACATTCCCTTTTCTCTCTCCCTCCTGTCCTCCTTTTTATGTTGTAAGAGACTAATATGGCTATTTCTTTGAAAACTTAAAACGAGTGCTATGTAACAATAAGAGGACTGAAGGAAGACCTCTCAGAGAAAGCCTGGGTCAGGGAATGAGTATTTAAAAAAACCCTTTGAATTCAGATCTTTCAGTATTTTATAAAGCAGAACAATTATCAGGAAGGAAATTCAAAAAGTAATAATGGGGCAAGGAGGAATACAAGAAGAAGCAGATGTGGCAAGTCAAGAAACATATTCCTGACAGTAGCAGTGAATGGTTCTCATTTCAGCAGAGTGGATAATCTTCTCTGAGGTTTAGATCCAAAATGCGCTGTAGAAATAATCCAGTTTGAGACTGTTTTAAATGTCCTAGTTCAATTTTAGGGAATACTGGCAACTGTAGTTTTGTGAGACATTTAGCTGCTTCTATCAGAGAGCTCTTTTGCCACAACAAACTACAGTTCCCAGATTCCCTAGCACTGAGCCAGGTTAGTTAAAGCATTCTCAGACTAGATTATTTCTGCGGTATGTTTTAGACCGAAGTCTAAAATTCAAAGGAGGTATCCAAGGTGCTGAAATTATTTGGGGGATAGTGTTTGGCCTTGGAGATTTCCTTTACAATTTGTACCAAAACCTGGATTTGCCATCACACTGACATATTAGCTACCAGCCACTCATTCCAGAAGAAAAAGTGGATTCTTCACTCCTGCTCTTATACTGCATTCTCATACAGTTGTACTCAGCTGCAGTTTCCAATGCCAGCCCTGTTTGTGTCCCTGTGGAAACAAAACTCCTTGTACTGATTTGTGCTAATTTTGCCTTATATCAAGGGAGTCAGGTCACTCAAGGCCAAAATGCTCCCATTTAATTTCTGCCTTTAGTCAGTTGTCTGAAGATGGATGCATCTCTACTTCCCTACCCTTGCAGGAGAGCAGTGCTTGTCCCAGGTTGGACCAAGGTGGAATTAAGATATGCCAAGGCCCCAAACAATGTGAAGTCTGAGAGGACCCATTGCAATCTTTCAAAAATGTTTGCTCTAATATAGTACTGGGCAATATGCAAACCCGAGGAAATTCCTACAGCTCCCCAAAGTCTTGCTGGATCTCCTTAAACTCATAGTCCCTGCCCCTTCAAGTTTAGGGGAGAGGGTAAAAATTTCCCATTGGCAGATACCCCAACTTTAAAAATTGGCTAAAACTAGAAACCAGATGTAAATTCCAGTTATGTTTTAGCTGCTCATTATGTGGCTGTGTGTCTTCAAGTTATTTCCAGTGGTGAACCTCATGTGGCAAGATTTGTTCAGAGCATGCTTGCCATTGCCTTCTTCTGAGGCTGAGAGTGTGTGCTTTGGCCAAGTTTGCCAAAGGGTTTCCATGGCTGAGCAGGGATTTGAATCTGAATCCTGGTATCCAGGGTCATAGTCCAACACTCAAACTACTAACATATATAATATCAGCTGCATGTTTGGAAAAAAAATGGCAGCAAAAAGAGAAAACCAAGTGCTTAGACAAATCAGATTCAGTGGTTTGGGGGTGGGGTGGGGGTTAAAGGGTATGGAGCACTGCACTCCATTATATTGCAAAACTGCTATTCTTGGATAATTCCAGGAATAGGAAATTGTATTTTTGGCTGATTTTTCACCCCATGGAGAGGGCTGGATGCTCAGGGGTTCCCAAAGCTGCAAAATGAACTTGGGGTTGTATGTAGACAGGAGCTTTATCTTGTCCATTAGTACCTTAGGTTATAGCTTACTCAAAGTGTGCATAAATCTGTTGCTGTGTACACTGCTAAGCCAAAGAATAAGAGAAGAGCCTAATGGGGAAAGCTGCTAATAGGCCTTTCTCCATGTGCTCAATGTGAAGTCTGAGATCTAAACAAGATAAGTTCCTGGAAAGGGTCTCATCAAAAGATGCAGAAGTACTTTTTAGTCCCCTGAAATCAATCCTTGAGAAATATTCCAGCAAAAATGCAGTGAAGGGGTTTGCAACCAAATTGAGGCTGTCGTACTTCGGCCACATCATGAGAAGGCGTGACTCCATAGAAAAGATGATAACACTAGGAAAGGTAGAAGGCAGCAGGACTTTTAATGTAAGCCGCCTTGATAGCTTTGGCTAAAGGTGGGGTATACATATTATTATTATTATTATTATTATTATTATTATTATTATTATTATTATTAAGAAGAACACATACCAGATAGATACCCTTAATCAAGGAGGACATGGTACTGAGTCTGCAGGACCTACCGGTAAGCAGACCTGTTGAGGATAGGGTGTCTCATTGTCGACTTGAAGGCAGTTAACAACAAACTCTAGTTGAGACTAGCAATAGGATTCAAGCCTATAAATCAGTTGAATTAAGAAGTATAAACCAGAAAAAGAAGCAGAAGAAAGAATTTTGTGAAACTCATTAAACCATATGAAATAATCTACTCAACAAACATTTTGTTCCCTTGAAAGAGTCCCCTTGTTTTGTTCCATCGAGAAAATAAAACATACAAAATAGGAGAAGCATTTGCTGTCCTCTGTTGATGTAAGAAAGGGTTGAGGAATCCCTGGCTCTCCATGTGTTGCTGGACTATAACTCCTATCAGTCCCAGTCAACAAGGCCAATGGTGAGGTGTGATGGGTTTGTAGCTGAGCAACATCTGGATGGCCACAAATTTCCTAGGCTGATAGAATATAGGCTTTTTCAATGATAGCAAAATTCCCCATCTACCAGAAAAACTCCCCAGTGTGCAAAATGGTTCTCTGATCAGAGATGTGGTGTTGGTAAGAAGTTTTTAACAGCAAACTGGATGTAGTTTGTGAGCAGGACACCAGCAGCTAATATACAAAAGCTGCACAGATTTCTTCCTTGGACTCTTCAATGGGAAGGGAAATAGAGGTTTTGAAGAGAAAGGAGAAAAACTGGAGATCACCAGAGAAAGGGAAAACAAAAATGGAGACTGAGTGGGAAGGGACTGAAGAAAGAGAGACAGAGGAAGGAAAGGGAAGTAAGAGAGAGCAGGGAGGTGGAAAGAACAGGTGCAAACATGATGGATATTATGGCAAATGAAAAACTGAGAGAGAAAGCAGGTGCTTGACTCTTGCCTAAATCTTTGCTGGCTTGTTTGTAATAGTATTGCCTTGGCCCTGGAGATCTTGCAATTTGCTGGGATGGGGCTTGGGGGCTACACTAAGTGTCTTGTGGCTATATTTGGCCCATGAACCAAAATCACTGTCTTAATTCATGCATCCTTTTTGCTATTGAAATCAACTAATGCACACTTTGGTGGGTTTCACCCCACCCTACTAACCTGGTGAGACCATAGTTTAAATGCCTGGATTTGAGGTTACAGCATCTTCTTTAGCTCAGGAACAGAGATTGGGAAACTTTGGATTACAGTCCTATACTTCCCCCTCTCCTCAGCCAGCATGGCAGATGCATACTGACTTGGAGATCCTGGGAGATATGGTCCAGTAGAATAACTTTTCCAAGTTATTCTCAAAAGTATCTTGAGGTGTTGAGATCTGCTGAAGTTTTTATTTTAAAACTCTGCCCCTTCACTTTGAGGATGTGTGTGTGTGAGACAACCAGAGGGAAAGCAGCCTATCTCTTCAGTAGCACCTGTTCTTCTCTACTACACACCCGATACTTGTGGCCCCTTGCTCAGGCCTTACTCAGCAACCCCCTGGACTTGAGACTTCTCAGGTCACAGTGCATCAAATCTTTCCTTGACTGGCAGCCAGAAGCAAAGATGCTCTGGTTCCTTCTGCTGCTGACATCCCCCCTGCCAGCCCCCCACTTTGCTGAAGATGCAATTTAGATTATGTTTCCTTAGCCCATCCTGAAGTCAAGAGGCCAAAGCCTTCCCTGCCAAACACAGTAGCTTCCAAAAGGGTAGGCCTTTGGGTAGAAAGCCAGCCCCTGACTTCAGTAGAATGAGGAGAAGACATCCCCATTAAAGGAAGGATGCCACATTTTGGAATTAGCATGCAAAAGGTGGGTGGGGAACCATTTTGAAGAGAAGCAGTCCACACTGGTATCTCAAAAGGACATTCCATAAAAAGCATTAAGCTTGGAGGGATCTCATAAAACCATTTTGTCCAGACTGTAAAATGATGTAAGTGTGTCACGACTATGCTCATCATTCACAAGTGCTATCAAACTAAAAAGATGGTGATAATAGGAGATCAAGAAGGAGAGATGCTTCTTCCATACCCATACAATCCCATATTTTAATTATCAAGGAGTTAACAAAAAAGGGAGAAATTAGAAATAGAGACAGGAATGGGAAAAAACAAACAATGAGCAGGTTGTGATCACCTCTGTTTCTTTTATCTCAAATGATGTAGCTGATGATTAGGTCACCTTTTTATTTGATAAGATTAGGACAGCCAGAGTTAGAGTTCTTTCAGGGTTGGGACTTTTATTCAGGCTTCCAACAACAGATGCAATTTTAAAAAGTGCCATACCCTGCGTCTTTTGAAGAAAGGTGGCAACTGGTTTCATAACCAACTACGGCATACAAACTATTTTGCTTTATATCTGACATTTTTGCCCCTCTCTACCCAATTATTAGTTGAAAAAAAGATAAGCCTCTTTCTTCTAGTAAAACAGGCAGTATTAAATGTGAGGAAAGTTAACAGGACTTTGCCACCCTTTCTCTCAGCCTTAGGCTTGTTCAGTCTTAGTTTTAGAGAGTGGGATGCAAGCAGGGCAGTGGGCTGATCAGGAACTTCTGGGATTCCAGAAGGACCACCACTGTATCCATGGAGTATCACCAACCAGCAGTTCTCTCTTTTGAAATCTGAGAGCTCATAATATTCCCTACTGACATTTTGTGAAACAAACTTTCATACTACACTTCATGCCTCTTCTCCCCCACTTCCCACTCCACCACCAGACAAAGCAAATATGGCTTGCAAGAGCAGCAAGCAGGAGCACATCAAGTCAAAAATCATGGACAGAGATCCACACCACCTGATGATGAATATTATAAAGGCCCCAGAAGCATAAACAGTCTGAGGAGAAAGCCAAGCCAAGCAATTAAGAGACAAGTTGGCCAACACCTCCCGAAATCCTCCAGCTAGGATACTGGTGGTGGGGGGGGAATACTGGGAAGTATAGTCCCAACAGTGACTTGCCTCAGCTCATAGAGGGACAAGAGTTCACAAGAGCCGTCTCCCACTCTGAAGCAGTGAATGGCAGCTGGAGCAAAGGGGGAAGATGCTCCAGGTCGAAAGGGATTGTCCAGGGAAAGAGATGCTTCAGGTCGAAAGGGATTGTCCTTCACAATCTTCCTTTGGTTTTTCAGTATCCTTGACATCTGAGATTCGACTGGCACTGTTTCACTTTCCTGCCCATTCTCTCCTTTCCCCCCTTTGGTTCACAAGAGATCTCTTTTAACACACACTCCTGGTTCATGCCATCTTTCATTCTCACTTTCCCACCCTCTAGCAGTCCCTTTCCATGGTTTCCTTCTACCTTTCATTTAAGTGGTCGACTCAACTTCATTTAAGTAGTCAACTCCATTTAAGTGGTCAATTCTACAACTCCACAAGTTCATTCCTCCATCACCCACCTATCACCCAGACCTTCTTGGAATCTCCTTGTTGACAAATGGGATGGAGGAGCTCCTAGACACAATTTTGCTTTACTTTAACAGGGGATGGCAGAATTTGGAAAAGTTCCTAGGGGAGGGGACTACAACTGCCAGACCCTGACAATGCTGGCTGGGACTTTTGGACATTGCAGTGCCCCAGCTTGATTGGGTGAGTTGCACTGTCCCATCAAGGCACAGTATCCTGGTACTCTAGAGGACATCTAGTGCATCCCTGTGTCCACTGTGACAATCGGCCACAAAAATATCCCCGAGAGGATGGGCATCCACTAAAGTACCCCCAAGAGATTGGCATCCATTAGAGTACCCCTGAGCGTTTGGGCCCCTGAGAAGTTCAGCATTCCTTAAAGTCTCCATGAGAGGTTGGGCATCCATTGAAGTACCCTTGAAGAAGTTGGGCATGCATCGAAGTACCCCCTTAGAGGTTGGGCATCCACTAAAGTACCTTTGAAGAAGTTGGGCATCCACTAAAGTCTCCCTTAGCAGTTGAGCATCCCCTAAAACACACATGAGAAGATAGGCATACACTGAAGTACCCCTGAGAAATTGGGCATCCACTGAAGTACCCCTGAAAAGTTGGGCATCCGTTAAAGTCCCCCCAAGCGATTGGGCATCCCCAAAGTGCTCCCTGAAAAGTTGGGCATCCTCTAAAGTCACCCTGAGAAGTTGGGCATCCGTTTAAGTCCCCCTCAAGAGATTGGGCATCCCCAAAGTACTCCCTGAAAAGTTGGGCACCCTTAGAGGTTGAGAATCCCCTAAAGTGCACCTGTGAAGACAGACATCCATTGAAGTACCCCTGAGAAATTGGGCATCCCCTAAAGTACCCTTGAAGAAATTGGGCATCCATTAAGGGACCCCTGAGAAGTTGGGCATCCCCTAAAGTCTCCCTTAGAGGTTGAGCATCCCCTAAAGTGCCCCTGAGAAGAGAGGCATCCACTCAAGTAACCCTGAGAAATTGGGAATCCCCTAAAGTAGTACCCTTGAAGAAGTTGGACATCTACTAAAGCAGGAGTAGGCAACCTTTCCCCTTTAAGGGCCGAGGGACTTCAGCTCCCAGAAGCCTCAGCCATGTTGGTCAATAGTCCCATGTTGGCCAATAGCTCCTGGGATTCTGGGAACTGAAGTCCCTCGGCCCTTAAAGGGGAAAGGTTGCCTACCCCAGCACTAAAGTCTCCTTTAGAGGTCGAGCATCCTCTGAAGTGCCCCTGAGAGGTTGGGCATCCATCCACTAAGGGGCCCCTGAGAAGTTGGGTCTCCAACCCGTGTTTAAAACCATCCGCTAGCGAACTCCATCTCCATCCCGGGGAGGGGGGTCACCTCCTCCTCCTCCTGCTGCTGGTGTTGCTGCTGCTTACCTGTCGCAGGTGTCGGTCCAAAGGCGCTGCGGGCGGAGGATGGAGTCTGTGGGCGGGGGAGGAGCGGTGCTCAGGCCCGAAAGTGAGCCTCCGGGTGGGCTCCCCACTTATATAGGTCCCTCGCCTTTTCTATTTCGGGAAGGCGATGTGCCCCCCTTCCTCCCTCCTCGCCGGTGTCAGATGCTCAGATGCTCCTCGGTGTCACATTTACCTTCCCCGAACGAATCCAGAGACACTATTAATAATCCTGGCACCCTCCGCCCCGATCCCATCCCAAAACCCACCAGCTCCGCAATCCGGAGGGAGGAGGAGGAGGAGAGGGAAACCGACACGGCTTTGTGTGTCCCCCCCCCCCTCCTGGTCCCCGCAGAAGAGGGTCTATTTAAACCCAGAGCCAGGCGCAGGTCCGCCTTGGCTGCGTCCGCACTGCAGGAATAACCCGGGTTCATACCGCTTGAACTGCCGCGGCTCACTGCTACGGGATTCTGGGGAATCGTCGTTTGCTGTTTGGAGTGCAAGTGGTATCAACCCGGATTACTCCTGCACTGCGGATGTAGCCCCCCTCTGGAGGAAGACTGGCCCCCAAACTGAGCTCCAAAGGGTCCTGGGCGCCAGGAAAAGGGAAGATCTGGGTCCTTTGCGGGGAGGAGGGAATACATAATGTCATCCCTATTAAGTCTGTCTACTTTGGTTTTACTTTAGTTTGTTGTTGCTGCGTGCCTTCAAGTCGTTTCCGACTTATGGCAATCCTAAAGCGAACCTGTCATAGGGTTTTCTTGGCAAGTTTCTTCAGAAGGGGTTTGCCGTGGCCCTCCTCTGAGGCTGAGAGTGTGTGACTCACCCAAGGTCACCCAGTGGGTTTCCATGGCCGAGATGGGAATCGAATCCTGGCTTCCAGAGTCTTATAGTCCAACGCTCCAACCACTACCCCGTGCTGTCTCCCTTATTTGTTTTATATGCCGCCTTTCTCCCAGGAGTTGCCTCGTTGGGTGCTTTCAAGTCGTCCCCGACTTATGGCGACCCAAAGGATAGGGTTTTCTGGGCAAGATTTGTTTAGAAGGGGTTTGCCACGGCCATCCTCTGAGGCTGAGAGCATGTGACTTGCCCAAGGTCACTCAGTGGATTTGATGGCTGAAGGGGAGTGGAACCCTGGGCTCCAGAGTGCTAGTCCAATGCTCAAACCACTAGCCACGCTGGCTGTTTTTGAGACTCAGTTATCAAGGCAGGTCACAAGCTTTGAAAAATTCTTCCAGAGATGAACTGTGCAGCACTTTTTGCTCTAGGATTGGATGCAAGGATAGGATTTGGATCTCTCTGCCTCTGATCTGCTCCCTAATTTATCCTGGAAATCCAGCACAGCTGGAACAAAGTTACTTTTTTGGACTAATTCAAAGATATAGCCATGTTACTCTGTAGACTCAGTACGTAGAGAGATCTTGTAGCACCTTTGAAATTAACTGAAAGAAAGAAGTTGGCAGCATGAGCTTTCCTAGGACCTTATCCCACGGGGCCAAAAGCAGCAAGAATCCACATGGAATCAGGCGCTATAGCGCTATAGTTTTCCGGGTGATCCCACGACGTCGCTCGGAATCCGCTAAGAATCAGGCGCTATAGCGCTATAGTTTTCCGGGTGATCCCACGGCGTCGCTCAGAATCCAACAAGAAACCGCTCGGAATGCAGCATCATTCGGGTTCTTTTGGATGCCTGGTTTCATCGGGCATTGCAATAGCGCTACCTTATCCATAGCGCTATTATAGCGCTAGCGCCATATTATACTAGCGCTATAGTACTGCAATGATGCTCATATCGGTTTCTTGCCACTTTTGAGAGCAGCGTGGGATAAGGTCCCTAGACTTCAGTCTACATCTTCAGATGCATACTGAAGTCTAGGAAAGCTCATGCTGCCAATTTCTTTCTTTCAGTTAGTCGCAAAGGTGCTACAAGATCTCTCTACATACTTTTTTGGACTAAACATCCCAGAACCTCCAGCCAGCACAACCATTGTCTATACTGGTTGGGTGATTCTGGGACTTGTAGTCCAAAAATAGTTAACTTTACCAAGCTAGATCAGAGGGATCCCTTATTTTTTTCCTTTGTCCAACCAAGGAAGCATTACTTACTGTACTCTGTTTTTCAAGGCATTAGAAGCTGTGCAGCATGTATTTATTTATTAAATATTTGTTGTTGTTGTTGTGTGCCTTGAAGTCGTTTCTGACTTATAGTGACCCCAAGGCAAATCTAGCAGGGGGGTTTCTTGGCAAGTTTCCTCAGGGAGGGTTTGCCATGGACATCTTCTGAGGCTGAGAGAGTGAAACTTGCCTAAGGTTTCCCAGTGGGTTTCGTGACTAAGGGGGATTGCAGACTGCCAGAAATAGTGCAAATTGAGTCCACTTTTAAGGTTAGGGTTAGTGCTAGGGAATCATGGGAACTGTTTTTTTTCTTGAGACATTGAGCCTTCTCTGTCAGAGAGCTCTGGTGCTACAATAAAATACAGTTCCCATGATTCCCTAGCACTAACCCTAACCCTAAAAGTGGACTCAATTTGCACTATTTCTGGCAGTCTGCAACCCCCCTAAGTCAGGATTTGAATCCTGATCTCCAGAGTCAAAGTCCAACGCTCAAACCACTACACCACACTGGCTGTCAATATCCTGACCTTCATCCGAAGCACTCTGGGTAGCTTACAATAAAATCAATCTGAAAGAAGTAATTGCATTTTTTTAAAAAAGATTGAAAACATTAGTTTCTCAATGAAAAACTGGCCATTTACAACCAGTTAAAATAACATTGAATAATACAGTGTAAATGTAAAACATGTGGAGTCTGGATGAAATCAGTCTGGCCTGAAGGCAGTAAAAAAGAAAAGCCAACTTTGAAGGGACATCTGGCTTCATATCTCTTACAGATCAGATGGCCAGATCACTTTGGATTCCAGCCAGGCTGTCTTGAATAAAATCCAGAAATGTTATCCTTATAGTATAGCTTGAGGGGTAAGGAGCCTATGGACCTTATCCCACGCTGCTCTCAAAAGTGGCAAGAAAGCGATATGAGCATCATTGCAGTACTATAGCGCTAGTATAAATATGGCGCTAGCGCTATAATAGTGCTATGGATAAGCTAGCGCTATTGCAATGCCCGCTGAAACCGACATTCAAAAGAACCCGAATGATGCTGCATTTCTTGTTGGATTCTGAGCGACGTCGTGTGATCACCCGGAAAACTATAGCGCTATAGCGCCTGATTCTTAGCGGATTCTGAGCGACGTCGTGTGATCACCCGGAAAACTATAGCGCTATAGCGCCTGATTCTTAGCCGATTCTGAGCGACATCGTGTGATCACCCGGGAATGTATAGCGCTATAGTGCCTGATTCTTAGTGGATTCTTGCTGCTTTTGGCCCCGTGGGATAAGGTCCTATGTTACTTCTTCCAGATCTTGAAGGGGCATTCCTCTCTCCTATATGCCCCCACATGAAAAAATGAAAATATATTTTGGTCTTTCTAATGTGTCTCTAGGGAGTATGGGGGATTGGTACCATGGTTTTGGCCTCTTCTGGACAGTTTTAGGCATAAGTGAGGCCTTCTTTTTAAAAATGGAATATTTTATTCTATTTTTTCTGTAATATAGAGCAAGAACATTTACCTTTCAAATGTCGCTTGGAAGTGATCCCTTTTCTGACCACAGACTCCTGAAAATCCCCTTTCTGGTGTGGATTCTGGCAGTTGTACTAAAAGAAAGAGCTGTTCTCACGGAGAGTGTGAGGGTTATTGGGTGGAAGATAGGAAAGAAATGAAAAGCACATAGGCTGCTTTTCCTTCCCAGGTTTTCAAATCCATTTTGGATTCCAGCCAGGCTGTCTTGCATAAAATCCAGAAAAGTTATCTTTATAGTATGGTTTGTGGGGTAAGGAGCCAATGCCAATGCACAAACTTCAGAGTTAGAAATCTCACTCTAGCAATTTTGCATCTATAGATGTGGTTGCAGGCCAGGAGAATACATTGAAAGACAGGGAGATCAGAGTATTGGAGTATTTCAGTGCAATAAGGACAATGTTGAAAGCAATGAACAATGTGGCTCTCCAAATGTTGGACTGCAGCTCTCATCACTCCCCTCCCCACCAGCTCTGGCAGCTAGGACTAATGGGAATTGCAGTCTTGCAGCATCTAAAGCCGGGGTAGGCAACCTTTATGAGCCGGGGGCCAGGTTGCTGTCCCTCAGACAATTGGGGAGGCCGAAGCACCATAAATAAATAATTTTTTTAAAAAAAATTAAAAATAAATATGCATGCACATTCTCTCAGCCCCCCAAAAGCCATGGCAAAACCCCTGTGGAGATTTTGCCAAGAAAACCCCAAGAACAAGTAATAACAACAATAATCAATATCATCATGGTGGGCGGCGGCAGCGGCAGAGGCAGGACTGGCCTGGGGCTGGTCCAAAGGCCTCGGCGGGCCACATCTGGCCCCCGGGCCTTAGGTTGCCTACCCCTGATCTAAAGCTTGACAGGCTTGGATCAGAATTGAGGTTGCAGGCTTGCAGCCCATTGGCATTAGCTGGGAAATATATTATGAGTGCAATAATATGCTAACCTGCCATGCAGAAAATTTACCTCTGGCATTGTGTGAACATGAAACTGATGCTCATGCCTAGACTGTGCCTTTAGACAGCATTGATCTAAGATTGTAAACTAGAGCTGTCAGTAAACTGTATACAAAGTGTAAAAAATACTTAAACATGCCTTCAAATAACTCACAGTGCATGGATTGTTATACATATCTTGGAAATTGGTAGTGTGGTTGGGCTTTTTCTATCCAATTCTCATTCTCTCCACTTTGAATCTACTGTAGCATCACAAAATTGGAAGGAATCTTGGAAGGTCATCTAACTCAACCCCATCCTTAATGTAGGATCTGCATGGCAAAACAATAACTAGAACATCCCTTACAAGTGGTTGTCCAGCCTCTGCTTAAATATTACCAGGAAAGGAGACCCCTCTGCCTCCCAAGGCACTCTCTTCTACTACTAACTGTACTCATTGCTGCCATTAGGAAATATCACAAAATGTCTAGACACAATCTGCTTTCATGCAATTCATATCTTTTCTACTCTAGAAAATTACAGTGATAGTCGGTGCAGCGTGGTGACTTCCACATCAGTGGTTTCATGAATGTATTTTGGGTTTTAGTCTAAACTTTAAAGGAGTTATTTCAAAATAGCTCCTTTAAAATTCAAACTAAAATCCAGAGTGAATTTATGTCAGTGTGTGGATGATGGGTGTTGCAGTGATGCTCTTTGGCACCCAGCAGAATCTGCAGGACAAGCTGGCTGCTGTGATCCACAGCCACTTTGTAATTCTTGCCATCGACTGGCTCAGCTTCTCTTGTTCAGGATCCTGTCTTCCTCAGTCAAGAAGACACATTGTAAAGTCCAAAAGTATAGTTTTATTAATGCATATAAAAGAAAAATAAGATAACTAAGTAAAATCCATTGTGATGAACTAATCCAGTTCAGCCATGAAAGATTACATCTTTAATAATCCCCAAAGCATAGGATCCCAACTTGTTGCGGTTGAAAGTTAAAAAGAAGTTACAGATCCATGTTTCCAGAGTTACATTATAAAAGCAGTATAAACATACTAACAGCTACAAGCTAACACCTAGCTCCATGGTTAAAAATCCACTGCCAGGTACGCACACACACTCACATCTTGAATTATAAACATAACTAGACAAAGGATTTTCTAAGCCCTTCCCATACTCCACCTTTTGGGTGTTAACCTTATGCTAATTGGATAATGTCTGTATGATGTATATTATCCCATCCTCTTGCTGTCCATCATCCCCCATGTGACTCCATTTCCAGGACCTAATGATGTTGATGTATTGTTATCTTGCTTTTCTCATAACAAAATCTGTGTCTATGAGTTGTACCTTTGGGAAAGTTTATGTTTATGACTTCTTGGCCATCTGGTGTTAGATTCACTTTGTTTCTCTAGATGCTGTTCTCATGAGGAAAATTCCACACACACACATCTCTACATTTCACCTTTGACTGTATAACCCATCCATATTCTAACAATTTACCTGCCCCAACATCACAGCCACTAGGGCCCATTGGTTATGATCACAGAATCGTTCCGACAACCTGGCATGTGAACAAGCATCGCTTGCTTATGTTCTGCTTTTCATACCTGAACAAACTTCTGTTTTCTGTTATTTTGACTCTAAGGCTGCGTCTGCACTGCAGAAATAATGCACTTTGACACCATTTTAATTGTTATGGCATACTACTATGAAATTATAGGATTTGTAGTTTTGTGAGATATTTAGCCTTCTCTGTCAGAGAGCTCTGGTGCCACAGCAAACTACAGATCCCAGGACTCCATAGCATTGAGCCATGTCAGTTAAAGTAGTGTCAAACTGCATTATTTCTGCAGTGCAGTTGCAGTCTGGTCACTTCCTGTTGCAAAAAAAAAAAAAAAAAAAAAAAAAAAAAAAAAAAGGGGGGGGGGCTCAGCTAGCTTGGGGAGAGGCCAAAAATCAGACAAAAATGCCCTTCATGTTCCCTAGAGAACACTGTAGGCAATGTTAATTTTATTTTATTTTGCTGTGGGGATTAGAGTTGCCAGTTCAGGATTGTCCCAGGGCCTGAAGTTTTTGACCAAAACCTGAAATGCCCCCTAGTGATGTCATTATGCATCATGCATTAATTGCTAATTACAGCTGCTCATACAGATTTGTCCCTCAAACACACACAGAGAATGTATTTTCCCAGTTAGGAAATTAAGACAGAAATCTTACCTAAAGAAGCTGTTCCCAGATCAAGGGGAAATGAGAACATTATTTCTTTCCACTTCCTTGGAAAGATGGGATAAGGAACATTTAATCTATCCTATTTGCTTCTAGAGAGAAGGTGGAAGCAGAACAGAGTAGAGGGTGAGCCCTGGCACCACAACAACTGGAAGAGAAAGGGGAAGATAACTGAATATATGCAACCTCCAGAAACTCTTTGCAATTTGCTTCAACAAATCAATTTATCCTTGAATTTTTTTTTGCAAATTTCTGCTTTACTAGAAGAGTTGAAGATTTGCACACAACCATTAGCACCATCGGGCCTAAATTAATAATAAGAACCCTCCCTCCATTACCATCCAATGTCATCTGGGGGAGAGACACTAAGCCCAGCACCACCCAGCCTAGAATAAGAAGAACCCTTACTTCTTAAAGGATGGGTGGGATTCGGGATTTTATGTTCTGTTTCATGTATGGAAATTGTAATGTTGTAAGCAGCCCCGATTGCTCTGCAGAGGGGCAGGATATAAATAAAAAATTATTATTATTATTATTATTATTATTATTATTATTATTATTATTATTATTACCCTTTCCTCTTTCCTGGAGCTGAGCCCATCTAAACTTGAGAATTTGTACCTCATCTCCTGCTCAAAGATGACTCACAAAAATTGGAGACTCACATCCAAATCCTGAGATCTGTGGTGCCACAGGACTTGTAGCCTTCCAAGGTCTCCTATGGTGAGTATACCCCCAACCGTCACATAGCCTTTGTGCTGTGGAGATCCCTTTCTTTATAGATGAATGCCAATCATATTTATCTATAGAATGTTATCACTGACAACAGGAGGAGTATTCAAGTTTTCCTTCTATAAAGTGATACAGGATATATCCATATTAAAGGACTGCTTTCAAGTACAGCTTCTTGTTGCTTCATGCCATTGCTGATCCAAAAGGCCAAATCTTGGCACACCTAAGGAATATCTGGAAGACTCAAAGCTGAAAATGTTTTAGCTTATCCAAAAGCCAGAACAGAGATCAGAGTCTTTCACAGACCAAGAGACTGGGAAAACTGCATTTTTGGACTCTACCAGATTCCCTCCCCCAGTTGACGTGCAGATTCTGGGAATTGTAGTACAAAATAAATAAATGAATGAATAAATTCCAAGCTCTGAATACAATGCAATGTTAATCACTGGGCATTTTGGGGAACTCTAGATATATGCTGGGTGAAAAAAAGAAAAGAAAAGAAGGCAAAATTATTGGAAGTTGGAGAAACAGACTGAAATAGTTCTTTACCTGTTACTCTTCCAAAATTTTCAAAGCAGTCCTTCAGCGCTGCTGATTGGGAAAGCAGCCATATGTGAAGGGAACAAAAATCTCTTTCTCATCTGCCCAGAGAAAAAGGGAGAAGGTTCTGTCAAATGCTAATTTACCTGGCAATATTTCAAGAGCCAGCAAGCACTTTTTCACCCTGCAGGACTGAGAAGGAGATGCAGAGTTTGATATCTCTAGGGATGTTACCACACGGGGGCAAATCTGCTGGTTAATCCACACAAAACCCAAACAGAAACTGGATTAGTGGCCTGTGTTTTCACGCGACGTCGCACAGAAACTGCACAGAAAGTGGACAGAAACTGGTGTTATCTGAGATCTTTTGAAAT
>CM034708.1:186130555-186157548 GCA_020142125.1 Phrynosoma platyrhinos | reverse complement strand
TCCACTTTATTATCACTTTCTGGCCCACGTGTGATAATGTCCTAGGTCAATGCAATGAATCCAGTTGTATTTAGGAACTACTGGAAACTGCCATTGACATCTGTGGACAATCAACCAGGCTGATGACATCAGGAGGACAAGAAAGGAGTCATTCTGTAGAGATTCATAAACTGGTGGTTTTGAAACTATTCATTTCTGATGACTACTGCCCAATGAACAACCTTGGGACTCCTTAACCCAGAAAACCCTTTATCCTGAACTTGAGAAATGATTTTCAATGTCTCACTCTCTGCAATGCTAGAAATGTGGGGACTGAAGGAACATTTCATGGGAAGGGTGGCATTCTTATTTAGAGGGGCAGTGCCCTAGTTCCCAGTTCCCATCCCCCTAGAAACACTCCTGGATAATGCTAGGAGTCACTATGAACTGGAAATTTGCAGACAAATTTAAACTCTTATCCTGAAGATTTTGGCTTAACAGGGCATGGTGTACAGCTCTACTTGAAAAGTTGACATTTAAGCAGAGGTCTATGCATAATGAAAGCCAATACAACAGCTTTGTTTTGATATGGTGAAAATTTATTGGGTTTCATCATAATGACAATTATGAAAAATCACCTCTGTTTTGTACAGAACAAAACCAGCTGAGGTTTTGGAGAAATTTATCTCAGTGGACATGCACTTGTTGACAATATTGACTGTAGCGGAATAAGATACACACCAACTGTGTTGTGATCAATTGTCAAAAACCAAATATAGCATTGATAAAACAATAGATTATCAAAAATAATGTTATAACTATTTCAAAACACAAGGGACAAATTGTAACTTGGGTGCCCTCCAGATGTTTTGGCCTACAACTCCCACAGTCCTTTGCCTTTAGCCACGCTGGGTGGGGAAATTGCAGATCGGAACACCTAAAGGAGCAAAAGTTTTCCACTCCTACTATAAGCAGAGCTCTAATCAAGAAATTCAGTGGTGATCGAGGTGTTCAAGCTCTGCTTAAATGGATGAAGTTCCTAGGTTAGCTTAAGCCTCAGACAATATCTTGAGATGGTTAATAGATGAATTCACTTGTGTGGCTGTCTTCTTTCCTCCTTGTGGCCTCATCCAACATACGTGACTGATTGACTGAACTCAGGATTGTGCTGGCTAGTGCTGTTCTTAGATGCCAATGTAGCCACTGGTGATAACCCATGTTGGATGCAAATCTATCACTAAGGTCTTCTCATGAGAGTGTTGGGATCAGACCCACTTCCTTCCCCTTACCTGATCACCTCTTTTATGCAAAAGTGTTCCAAACTCTTGTGGCTCCAACAGAAAAGGTAAAGTCCTTTCTTTTTCTTTTTTGGCACCTGACAGGCATTTGCAATGGATTGTTGCTGCTAGACTTCTGGGTACTTGGAGGTGTCTTTTGGTGAATGCACTCAAATATAGGAAAACAGTTTACCCTCCTCTGAATATCTTGGATCATAGAAATCTTTCACGTCAAGTGGGTAGCTACTGGCCATGATACTGAGGAAAACAAGGATTGAACTGCATCCAGTGTACTTTAATATTCTGAAGCCATGCTGAGTGATTGTAGGAACACTATCAACAACAATTGATTTTACTTCAGTGACCTTGCATGCAATGTTACTGTATATAAACTGTGTTTCGATATAGATCTAACCTTCTTTTGTCATAAAATATCAATCATAACTGCCCTTCACATACTGTCAAATATCAAATATTACAATGACACGACAAAGTCAGATATTAAAATCAAACATCATCAGCTGTCCAAATGCTGACATAAAATATTTAGTGAACATGAAGAGAACACCAGAAAATACTGAGAATATCTTGTGAATATTCAGCACTTGACTTAGCAAAGAAAAGGACCAAAGACATTGTGTTTGGGGGAAAAAAAATAAAGAAATGCTTAAAATTATGGAGTTATATACAGTTTTATTCAGTCCCTCTGCATCCATTTTTGTTCCTTCACTCTTTTTCAGAGTCAATATGACTTCCTTTTACTGCCAGCTAGGAGCCTCTGCACTTGTTTGCATTGCCTTGCTACCCACTGACCTAAATGAAATTCTTAATTCCTAGTAGAGTAGAGTAGAGTTTTGGACTTTGGCTCCCAGAAGTCCCAGCCAACTTGGTCAACAGTCAGGAATTATGGAAGCTGAAGTCCATATCATCTGGAGGACCAAAGGCTGGGAATCACTGATTCTAGGGAAGCTGCTATAGTCCAAGGCTGGTATAGAGCTCAGAAAAAGCAACTTTTTGGACTACAGCTTCCAGAATCCTCCAGTGACCATGCTGGTTGGAGCATTCCCAGAGGTGTAGTCTTCCAAAGTCATTTTCCAAGTCCTGGAGTTGAGAAGTGTATGACCCTCCAGATGTTTTTGAATTGCAATTCTTGCTATCATTTTATGATGGTTAGGGCTGGTGGGATCAATATGTAGAGAGATCTTGTAGCACATTTGAGACTAACTGAAAGAAAGAAGTTGGCAGCATGAGCTTTCGTAGACTTCAGTCTACTTCCTCAAATGCATTTGGTCCTGATTTGGGCTGATGGGAGTCACACACCAGTAAATCTGGAGGATCGCATGGGCCTAACGCATCTCCATTCTCTGAAACATGGCGGTGTATCTCAAAAGATCTTTAGGGGCCTTTCTGGTGTTTGCTTGGTCACTTCCAATGAGAAAAAACCTCCCTAGACAGCTTGTGTGATTTGTGAGGTGGGGAAGGACCTGGCAAAACCATTTCTGAGTATTCCTTGCCTAAGAAAACCCTATGAAATTTATGGAGCTGCTATATGTTGACAGGTGACTTAAAGACACATACACCTCCATCCTGCCCCCATATTTCACACAAAGAAACCAACACAATTCCACCTTCTTGTATGCAAGGTGCCAGAGGTGGTCTTAACCTGACTCTTCTACAAACCCGATATAGGCACCTTGTTATCTGCACCATTATGGCAGGGGGGCAGCAGAGGGAGCCAATTAGATGGCACTGCAGCAATCCTCAAGGGACACAAAAAAGGACCAATAAGGTTTCACAAGGCCTTATAAAATCTGATTATTTGGCATAGCTTTTGAGTTTGACCTGTCAGAGTATTGATGGGATATATAGTCAATGATGAAATCTAAAGATGTGTGTGTCTGTATTTTTCCATGAGAGAACAAGCTTCTAGGCCGGAACACAACAACTCAGTCCAGGTGTTCAAAGAGACAAAACAAATGGAAACCACAAGTTGGAATAGATGGGAAAGTGTTCTTGTTTATACAGTGAAAACAATAATAAAAGTTGTTATGAGAAAGTGGATCACATGGTAAAGGGTGAACAACAAGAGGTTTGGTTAACATACGTCATGTACACAACAACCAATTAACCTGAGGTTAACACCCAAGAGGCGGAGAAAGGTTGGGCTGAGAAATTGTGTATCAGGCATAGAAGTCAATCTGTTTCTGAACTTTCATTAGTATGGATTAAGTTTCTTTATTTTTGCTGAAGCTATAGCATGACTAACTTTCTCACAATGTAGCATTAAGGATTTGTAGTTTGTTCCTGTTAGCCACATCTGACTGATGTGATGTTTTATTGGACTTTATAGTTTTTACTCTGCATATGTTTTTCTATAATAAAGCCTTCTGCTAGAAGCTTGGAGATTGTTCTGCATGGTGGTGTCTTCTCTGCTGCAAGTTAAACTCTGCTGAATGGATTTATGAATGGATTTATACACAAATACACAAACCTGCTCCTCCAACATCCAACATGACCAACTTGGGATATATGGCAATAGCAGCTGCTTGTCTGGCTACCAGATCTCTTACCTGCTTGCGCATTGTTTGCTTTGTCTTCAGATAATCTGTCCTGTAGGTTGAAAAATGATTTCTTGCCATATTCTTAGCAGATCAATTGTGTTTGCCTAAACTTCTTGTAAGGCTACAAGCCTAGTGCTTGAGAACAATCTCCTATGAATGCACTGGGAACTTGTTGTGAATAAACACTCTTAGGACTGGGCTGCATAAATAACATCATCCACTTCTATACATCTTCTTTGCTGTGGCTAAATTTATCCATCTCAGTCCCACTACCCATTCCTCAAAAGAGTTTCATTCAAGAACATTTAATAATCTTTGCATCTCCTCCAAAACCTTTCCCAGCTGTCAGCATCCTTCTTGAACTATGACTTCCAGCAGTCAACACTCCATTCCAAGTGAGATCTTTCCAGTGAGAATATAGTTTTGCCAGCTTTTTTTGATTTGTGATTTGCTATATAAGCCCTTCCTGGCTATTTCACTCCAATTTTACATTCTGAAAGTGATATATCATTTTTATCACTCTTCTGGAACCTGATACAAAATCCAGTAATGAAATCTGGCAGTACAGAGAAGGTCCCCAGTGGGTCACTACTGTGATGGGACATGAGTTTCTTCCTCTTCGTATTTCATTTTAAATTATTGACCTCCTGATACAAGCACTAGTCAGTTGCTTTGAATTAGTAAGTAAAAACTAACTTTCCATCATATAGTTCCTTCTGTCCACTGGACTAACACTTTGTGAAAAGTCCAACATCCAGACCTTTACTTGAGTAGTTCAAACAGTTGTGAACATTTGGTGGCATCATCAATGGATGGATAATAAGTTTCAGAATCTCAGACTGATGACAGCTCTTATCCATGCTATCTTATGCTATGCTATGATTTAGGGCAGGGGTAGGCAACCTTTCCCCTTTAAGAGCTGAGGGACTTCAGCTCCCAGAAGCCTCAGCCATGTTGGCCAATAGTCTGTTGTTGGCCAATAGCTCCTGGGATTCTGGGAGCTGAAGTCCCTTGGCCCTTAATGGGGAAAGATTGCCTACCCCTGATTTAGGGTAATACTAGATGGTAAGAGGAATGTGTATTACCTGAGTTTCATCTTTCTCCTTCCCACAATGGGATTTTCTCAGAGATTATACCTCAGCAGTCTCAGATTATACCTCAGCAGAACTGAGGATGGGTTTACTATTCAATAACCAGTCATGAAAAGCATGCTGAATACAAGATGTTGTCATTGTTATGTGCCTTCAAGTTGTTTCTGATTTATGGCAACCCTAAGGTGAACCTATCACAGGGTTTTCTTGGCAAGATTTGTTCAGAGGAAGTTTACCATTGCCTTCTTCTAAGGCTGACAGCATGTGACTTGCCCAAGGTCACCCACTGGGTTTCATGGCTGAGCGAGGAATCACACTCTGGTCTCCAGAGTGGTTGTCCAAAACTCAAACCTCTATGCCACACTGGCTTTAAATATATATAGGTGGGGAAATCACATGCTATGATATCCTTTCCCCACTTGGGACTCCCTGCAGTGATTTCCATGTTGTCAGACAGTGGGGGATCAGTGGGGACATGTCCATCTATTTCCTGAAGTTGGATAGGCTGCATCAGGCATCCATAGAGACTATAAGGACTCTTTAGGAGGCTCCTGCAGATGACATCCTTGCAAAGGGGGGAGTAAAATGCAAATAATAATAATAATAATAATAATAATAATAATAATAGCTGGACATGTCCCCACTGATCCTTGTACTACCTAACCATACAGAAATGGGTTTGGGGAGGATTTTGGTCATTGCATGTGACCAAAAAAATGAGTTGCGGTGGTGTAAGTCTGACTTAAGAGGAAGCCATCACATGTTAAACATATCATTTAGTGTTAAACATATTATTTAGCTGTGGTGTTTGTCTGCATCCCTTTAAAATGCTGAATAGATGGTGTGAGTGGGGCAGGGCTCAGTATGAAGAAAAAGGAGAGTACCCAGGTTTTGTTTTTTTTGTTTTGTTTTTTAAAACAATAATTTTAATTTTTTTAAAAAAAAGTTGTATTTTTTTAAAAAAATATTCTGTTTAAAATTTCTTTTAAAATATCACACCAAATTTTCACTTTAACCTCATGAAACAGTTTTCTGTATTGTGAGATACCAGATTGTAGCTGCAACAGGGGAACCAGGAAGAATAGCCTGAAGACTGGGAACGTCAACCAAAGTAAAACATTTTTCTTCTTAAATTTGGACTGAATTTGCATGTTTTACTTCTACATCCACCAAAATATTCCTGATGCAAAACATGGAGACTCCTCAAGACTTCTTGAGGAATCCATTGTTCTCTGCCAGAAAGGGGTCTGTGGCCTCACTGGAATGAAGACATATTGGATTGCAAAAGAGGGGTCCCTGTTGAGATACAAAGGGATTTTAAATTTCCTGGACTTTGCAAATCTCCCTATAGCCACAGGGCCAGAAGGAGGAGGAACCTGCCTACAAAATATATCCTCCCCACCATATACCATCTTAACTAAAGATTGTAATAACATGTAGGCATCTGACTAACATCTCCAATTGTTTTTCTCCTTTTTGGTTTGGAACATCTTGCCTGATGAAGAAGCCCATGGAGCTTCAAAAGCTTGCAACAAGTATATTGTGCATTTTGGTTGGCCAATAAAGGTATCACTGATGGATTTTTGTTTGAACTCATGAAACAGTGTACATGTAACTGCATTTAGGCTGTTCCAATGATGCTGATATAATTAAAGGTATAATCTTAATTTTGCTAGTTGTTTATGTCACAACTATTGCCATTACATTCAGTGATACACAGGAATTACAATTTATAAGTTAACATGAGTACAAAAACCATTACTAAGGTGTGGTATAGGAGGAGGTCAAGGGGAAGGATGACACCATGAGATACCACACTGGGTGACACCACCCCTAGTGACACTACTGGATATAAGTATAACTGGATATAAGTATATTCATATTTCTGCCACACCCCACAAAGAGGGGGGAGCAAAGTGCAAAGAAAAGTGAATAGCCCTGAGGATTATGGGCTTAACTAGTGTGGTGCAGCAGATATGAAAAAGCAATGAATGATTGCTAGAATTGCAGTTGCCATGTGTATGCCTTTGATAAAGCCTCAGTTGCATTCACTAAATGGTGTGTATATGGCAGTCAATAGTGTGAGCATGTGCTGTAAATATTCCTAGTACCTCTCACAAAGAGTGCAGAAACAGTGAAGAAAACAGGAGAAAAGGGAACTACTTTTCAAGCCAGAGGGAGTTCTGTGTCTATCTGCTGTTTGCTGCAATTGCCACTGTAGTAGTGTTACTCACACCAGGCTAGAAAAGTCCCTTGTAATTATTGCTGCAGGGGGTTATATATACCAGGATAAACTACTCAGCAGAAGTCAGCCCTATTGCTTAACTCCCTGCCTGATCCAGACTGTGCAAGGATTAAAAGGCTGTCAGTCTGAATGGAGAAAAAAAAAATGAGAGTCTCTTGGGAGCCATTTTGTTAAGGACAGTGGGACATGGGTGCTCTGGGAATTTGAGTAACTTATCTGCATGGCCAACATTTCCTCCTCTGCAGTCTGTCTCCTCACATTTTCTTTTGGGCAACAGCTGACTGACACACACTCAAAGTTTTAACCTGAGCTAGGGCTAACTACTTAGGAGTTACTAGTTAACGGGATCCTTTCCCCAGCAATGAAGATACAAGAGCATTTCATTACCACTGTAACTGAGAGACAACTTTGCTTTCTCTGCAGTGTAATGGTAATTTTTTAATTTATAATTTATAATTAATGACATGAGTGGCCTCACTAAATGATGGGAGAGAAATTTCACATACTTAATGTTCTGGTGTACGGTGCAACTTGTGTCACTAAACTAAAAACATTCACTTTTTTAAAAAAAACTGATAATAGCTATTCTAGGATGCATCTACACTGCAGAATTAATGCAGCTTAACACCACTTTAACAGCCATGGCTCAATACTGAAAACTTGTCAATTGGAAGGTTACAATGGGGAGCTATATGGGGATGGGTGATTATGACTCCGAAGCTACAATCAATGCAGAATGCAATGGCAAGATTGTTGACCAGAACACTACACAGAAATCATGTGATGCTGGTCTTAAAGGATTTGCCCTGGCTGCCAATATGCTTCCGGTCTGAACTCAAAGTGCTGGTATGATATTTAAAACCCTAAATGATTTGCCCTTTTGAAAACTGGTTGGTGGCTCTGATGTCAGTGGGACAGTAAATCCCCAATAGATTTTAGCTTGGACTTTAAAGATACTATTCAAAATGATGCCCACTGTCCCCAAAATTGATGCAGCATTTTAGTTCTATTAAACATTCCAGCTACAGCCCCAAACAGATTCTCTTCCAGATATGGAAGCCATCAAGCACCAGTGAGACTCTGAAATACAGATGAGTACCAGCTTCATATTGGCATATCCTGTCCTTAATCAAAACTTAGCAAAACATTAATATAAGAATACTGAGGTTTCCAGGCTGTCTCTGAAAACTGGAAATCATTAACATACCTACTGGGGCAACAAGCTCTGCATCTTAAATATGATTAAGAAAAATAAACAACCATGAGAAACATTGTGAAATGAAATAAAAATGGAACTTTAATGATCCAAAATGACCCACACATTAAACCCCAATTTGTAGGACCAGACCTTGGAAAAGTTATTTTTTTGGAATATAGTTTCTAGCACCCTGTTCCTAACAGTGCACAATTTCCAAAATATTAGTTTTCGTCACACTTGCTGTTCAGAATTCAAAACAGAAGTGGATTGATTCCAGAGGTTTATCTTTCACGTGATTTTACTGGGCTTTTTAAGGATTTTAAATCTGCCCTGAGTCATGCAAATGCATCTGAAGTTCTGGGGATACGAAATCAATCAAACAAAGGACATTTCATTACCCAGAGAAAAGTTGGACAATTTATGAGCTAGAGAACATCCTGGCTGTGATTCTCAAAGTTTGATCTGAGGGCAATTTCTGTCAACATCCCAAGAAAAAAAGTGCTGGCTAAGAAAGTCTATAACTAGTATCAGACAATGAGTGAGGATTCTATCAGCTGGCAATTTACCTAGCCATATTTCATTTGTCAACATTTTTTTTAAATGGCAAGAACAAGCATGGAATAACAAGCCAGGTCTGCTGCAGGATTTGCAGCACAAATGTACCCTTTGGGCTAAGTTCTGCAACCATTAATAACCCCACCTTCCTATTCCCGCAAATGCTAAAAAGCCAGCAGCAGAAGGGAGCAGATGGTGATGGAGCAGAAGTGATGCAAATGACTAGGGTTCAGGAAAAACAACAACACTGTAGCTCTCAGAATCCTTCAGTCAGCATAGCCAGTTGCCCCTCGCCTATTTTTGATGGTTGTGGCTCTGACAGTGGGTTCCTCATTCATAATATAATGGCAAGTAGCCTGGCATACTGGCAGCTGCCTAGCCTTGCTAAGGACTGCTGCCATCTTGCCATTATTTGGTCATTTTTTAACTGAAGTCTTGTCTGTGGAAGTAATAACTGTAAACTTAACATTTCAAATCTATATTATGCTTTAAGATGTCCAAAGCTCTTCACACTTCACTGACATCATATCAGATATGCCTAATTGGCCAATTACCATGCAGATTCACAAACACAGGTTCACCTGCTATTTACCATATCTTTATTCAGTCACAATAGTGTAATGCAATTCTGCATACCATGACAGAGATATAGGATGGATGACACCTGGTTTGACAGAAGAGCATATGAAAGGATCTAGAAGTCTTAGGGCCTCGGCAGACGGCTAATAGAGCCGTCTTCCGGGCCCAGAAGAGGAGGGGCAGCCTCACGAGCGGCGCCCCTTCCTCTTCCTGAGGTCGCCCTCGGAATCGCCAGCCGTTCGCACGGCCAGCGCTCCAGGAATGACCTCACGCCGCGGCGACCGCACGCGCCGCGGCGTTTGAGTCAGGGAAAGTGCGCCCGCCGCTTTTAGGGTGCACTTTCCCTGAAATCTAAAAGGAGCGCCAATTTGGAGCTCCTTTTAGATTCGCTGGAGGTGCGCCGCGGTGCGGAGGTTGAGCTCCGCCGGCGCTCCAACCCGCGGCACACGGGAAGCTCCCATCTGCTTCCCCCCTTAGTAGACCACAGGCTGAACATGAGTCAGTAATGTGATGTGGCAGCTAAGCAAGCCAATACAATTCTTGGCTGCATCAATAGGGATATAGCATCTAAATAGAGGGAGGTAATAGTATGACTGTATTCTGCTTTGGTCAGACCTCACCTTAAATGTTGCATCCAGTTCTGGGCACCACAATTCAGAGGATCTGGACAAGCTGGAGCATGTCCAGAAGAGGGCAATCAAAATAATGAAAGGTCTGGAAACCTTGCCCTATAAGGAGCAGCTTAGGGAACTGGGTATGTTTAGCCTGGGGAAGAAAAGGCTAAGGGGTGTCTGACATTACTGCTCCTCAGGCACCTGCTTTTGGGAAGAAAGGGGCTGTAGTATTCACCCGTGTCCCTTTAAAATTCTGAAGAGATTGAGTGAGTAGGGTGAGGTTTAGTGGGAGGAGAAAGGAGAGGCTCCAGTTTATAGATTTTAACATTTTAATTTTTTAAATTTTTTTCTTTTTAAAAACATCACATTTTGCCAAATTTTCACTTCAACCACATTAAACTAGGTACAATGTAAATACATTTACATTTACATTGTAAATGGGGAGGATGGCTATGAAAGAACTAGAAAAGATTCTAAAATGCAAAGATATACAACTCAGTGCAAAAGTTAGAATCATAGAAGCCATTGTATTCCCTATTACCATGTATGGATGTGAGAGCTGGACATATTAAGAAAGATGATAGAAAGAAAATCATCTCCTTTAAGATAATGTGGTGCTGGAGAAGAGTGTTGAATATCCCATGGACAGCCAAAGAGACAAACAAATGGGTCCTAGATCAAGCCAGAAACCTCCCTGGAAGCCAAGATGACCAAACTGAGGCTATCGTACTTTGGACACATCATGAGAAGAGAGGACTCATTAGAAAAGACAATAATGCTGGGGAAGGTGGTGGGAAGAGAGGAAGGTCATATGACAGATGGATGGACTCTATTGAGGAGGTCACAGGTATTAAGGCGTTGCAGGATTTAAGCAGAGCAGTGGAGGATAGAGGGTCTTGGAGATGTCTCATTCATAGGTTCGCCATGGGTCAAGATCAACTTGAGAGCAGTTAACAACAACAAAAATGCATTTAGGCTGTGCCTTGACTTTGTAATTTGAAGGTATAATTTTAATTTTGCTGGTTGTTCATGGCAACTCTTACCATTAAATTCAGTGATACATGGAAATTATGATTTATAAGTAACATTAGTACAAAAAACATCATTAAGGATTCTGTATGATGTGGGATTGGAGGAGGTCAGTTTTGGGGTGGGCATGAAACCATGAGTTAGAACTTCCCCCCTCTACTAATGGTCTCTTGGTCTGAGGGGGCAAAAGTCACTCTGCCATTTCAGGGCCCAGCATCCTATATTTCTCTACCTCAGACCATGGACCACCTCTACAATGCAAAGGAGGTGAAGGTGGAGTAAAACCAGCTGAACTCAACTGGCACTTTGGGTGTCAGCTGAGTCCCCACTTTGGGAGTAAGCCAGCTTCTAAAGCACCATCAGCATCTGATGGTGGTCACCATCCCTAATCCCTGGTTACCTTCCACATGAAGGGAAGACAAGAGCCCACTCAACCAACACATTGAGAGCTGGCTGAGTCCTGATCTAAACAAGCTTAGACTACTGATGGGTCAGTGGAAATCCTATAGGGAAGATCATGAAAAATGCAGATCAATGATCTGCCCCAAGATAAGGGACAGAAAATACTGCTATTACATGTTAATTCAGAAAAGCCCTGTAGCTTTGACTCTTACTGCTTTTAAAATTACAAGAATGATTCTTTGATGTGGGGAATTAGTTATGATTCCTCTGGCACAACACACTAGCAGGTGATTTCTGTGACATTACATCTCTGTATTCTTTGAACTTACCAGTGCAAAAATCTGGCATGTGATTCTTTTCTTCCTTATTTTTCCTCCTTTGGGTGTACCTTCTGAAAGAGACAGAAAACAATACCAAAGAATTACTGCTTCATTATTATCAGCTGGTTACACATGTATCTGCTTGGTTTTCTAAAATAGTTACACATGTATCTGCTTGGTTTTCTAAAATAGCTTCCTTATCATGTACTTCTGCTGTCACTAGTGTTATCACTGTCTGACTTCAAGCCTTCAAGTCATGACTTTGACAAACCTAAGACAACACTATCGATGGGTTTTCTTACCAAATTTCTTCAGAGGGGGTTTGCCATTGCCATCCTCTGAGGTCGAGAGAGTGTGATTTGCCCAAGGTCACCCAGTTACACTACACTGCCCCAAATCCTTCCCAGCCACCCTCACCAGTGGCCATACATAATTCGGTGACCTCGGGTGAATCGCACACTCTCAGGCCCAGAAAACCCTATGATAGGTTACCATACATCACAAATGACTTGAAAGCACACAACAACAACAACAACAACAACAACAACAACAACAACAACAACAACATTATACTGTGTGACAACAAGGAAAAAAAATATTCTTGCAGATCCCTGACTGCAGGGCATCTTTTGCATGGAGAGCAATTGGTGTTAGCATTATATACCAGAACAAAACCTATTTGTTTGCCAGGCATGTAAAGCTCATTTTTTTCTAATGCTTGTTGATGTGAACTGGCCGTTGAATATATTGCCTTCCTTTTATTGTTGCAATTGTTGTTTTATTGTTTTGACTACATAATATATTTGGGTTTTTAAAATTATGTACTGTATATCACCCAGGTATTGTAAGATAAAGGGTGGCATTAAATTAGTTTAAATAGATACTATAAAAATAGCCCTGTCCAAGCAAGGGGCACTCTATAAATGCACAAACTGGTTGCTTGTTGGTCCTTGTCCCCTACCTTTCAGTCTGCCCTGGTCTGCACAGTTGAGACCTTGTTGTGTTGGACAGGAAGGTCTGAAAACCTGGTAGTCACCTATGTATCACCAAAAAAAAAAAAAAAAAAAAAAAAAAAAAAAAAAAAAAAAAAAAAAAAGGAAAAAAGAGGGTAGCAGTTTGCCTTAAAACTGTATATACTATTTTTGTTGTTGTGTGCCTTCAAGTTGTTTCTGACTTAAGGCAACCCTATCATGGGGTTTTCTTGTCAAGATTTGTTCAGAAGGGGTTTTCATTGCCATAGTGTAAAAAGGCCCCAGGTGACCCATGTGCCTGCTGAGCCAGTTTGCAACTATGGATGGGCAACTTCAATATCCCTGATCTTTCTTCATATGATTCTTTATCTTTAAAGGCACCATTATCAGGCACCATTTTAAATAGAGGACTGGCAGCCCTTCAACTAGAGAAGTGTTCTCTATAAAAGACACATAACCACCCTATCTAAAAGAGAGTTTTAATTGAATTCACTTCACTAGAAGTAGAACACTCCAGCTAATACAGTTGTCCACTGCATGGTCAGTGATGGGCACATGATTACTCCACATGGGGTCCACACCACTTCACACATTCTTTTTAACACATGAGTGTGTGTGTCTCAGTCTTGTTACTGACTTCACTGGGATGTAGACAGCACCACGTGCCTTTCGTAGTGATTATTTTGGTCATGCTCAGTATAATGCCATATCCAACTGGAAACGTAAACATCCACAACAACATGATTAGAATATGACAGTTTCTAGTACCCCAATGGCAAAGAGCAATATATTTGTTGGCACATGTGTGTGTGTGTGAAAAACAAAACACTATACCAGGCAAGTGCCTGATATTTGGTGAAATTTTGTATAACTGTTCAAGTGACTACGACATAGAACGCTTACAATGTAAAATTGTGTGGATTCTGCAATAGAGCATGGCTTTGAGACACTGAAATATCCCATCCTGGTTTGTTGTTGTTAATTGCCCTTGAGTTGACTTCAACTCATGATGACCCTGTGGATGAGACATCTCCAAGACTCTATCTTCCACTGCTCTGCTTAGGTGCTGAAAATTCAGTCCTGTGACTTCCCTGATTAAGTCTATCCATTTGGCATGTGGCCTTCCTCTCTTCCTGCTACCCTCTACATGTCTTTTCCAATGAGTCATGCCTTCTCATGATGTGGCCAAAGTACAACAGCCTCAGTTTAATCATCAGAGGTATTTCCAGCTTGATCTGCTCAAGGACCTATTTGTTCATCTTTTTGGCCATCCACGGTATCCTCAGTTGATCTTTTTGTCTGCTTTCTTCACTCTTCAGCTCTGATATCCATACATGGTGATGAGGAATACAGTGGCTTGGACAATTCTAACTGGTTGTTTATGGGGGGGATGCAGACGGGTGGCCCTGGGCCACCCTGGGAAGCAGAGGATCGGGGCCACTGCTACCACACACAGCGGCCCCGATTCTCCCGTTTGCCACTTCTTAAAAGAGCGGCAAAATGGCGCTCCTATTAGAGGCGGCAAAAGGCCATCACAAGAGCCAGCGCGCGGCTTTTCTCTGCCTCTTCCAGTGTTGCACATGAGGACGCTATACCAGGAGGATGTCCTGATGCCACGCGCCATGCGTAAGGGCATGTGGCATCAGGATGTCTTCGGGGAGGGGTTGGGGTGGCTAGCATATGGCTGCCCCTCCCCTTCCCTGCCTCCAACACGCCACAAAGGGCCCATCTGAAGAGGCCCTATCTTTACTCTTTAGGATCTTTTCTAGTTCTTTCATAGATGCCTTTCCCATTCCTTGTTTTCTTGTTATTTGTTGACAGCAGTCACCATTTGGATCCATGTTTGACCTTAGATACGTGATCTTGGCACATGATCCTGGTACATGAGGGTTAAAAGTGATGCATTTAAAATCACATGTAGTTAGGTTCCTAGATTTCAAAACTGGAAATAGTTCACAACACTCTGCTACACATCAATTCCTGCACATATATGTGTGCAGACTTTGCACTCAAGCTGGTCCAGCATGTATATATCCTAGCTTACTGCTTAGATAGACACCTGCTGGACAGTAGGGTTTGAGTGGCAGGCAGCACTCCTAGATCGGCTTTCTGTCACACCAAAGCCAGCAAAGCTGTAACAGGCTTGAAGAGGTGAAAAAGAAGCCTCTGATGAGAAGGATGGGTGTCTTGGCAGCTTGTAATTAGGCCACTCGGGAGCTCTCAGCTCCACCTCCCCTTAACTTGAGTGCATCTGATACACTCTGTGTGGGATTCCAAAGTTTAATTTAGCTTAACTCTTGGCTGCAATCAACAGCTGATAAATTTAGTTGGGGGGATTAAGGAACCTATAAGACTTAATAGTTCCATAAAAGGAGCCCAAAGACCATGGGAGACAGTAAAATATCCAGGCATTCTCTCAAAAAAAATGCAAAAAATACAGGTGAGAGACCATTTTGAATATAACAGGTGAGATGGAGTAAACCTGCCTTCCTCTGTCCTTCAGATGTGTTGGACAATTCCAGACCTCCCAAGTGTTCTGATTTAGCAGAAACAATCCTGATTATCCCATATTACCCTACCCTTTTGAGCTTGCTTCTAAAATGACCTAGTTTGGTCCAAAACGCACTGCAGAAATAATCCAGTTTGACACCACTTTAACTGCCTTGGTTCAGTGCTAGGGAATTCTGGGGACTGTAGTTTATTCCTGGCACCAGAGTTCTCTGACAGAGAAAGTAAATGTCTCACAAGACTATAGTTCCCAGAATTCCCTAGCATTGAGCCAGGGCAGTTATAGTGGTGTCAAACTGGATTATTTCTGCACTGTGTTTTGGACCTTTCTCTCTCTTTCTCCCACTTTCCCTCTTTATCCCCAGCTTATTTCCATTGCTGCAAGTTGAGTTCAATGGGCAAAAGTAGTCTGCGCTCAATTAACTTTGCACAGTGGAAAGGAGAGGAGGGGATGGAATCTTTCACTTCCCAGTAAGCTCAGGCAAAAGCAAAGTGCTGCAGCCTCACCAAGCTTGTGCATTCTTCCACATTTATAACTTTTGCCATTGTGACCATGCTTTGATGTTGCTTGCCCCCATGTGTCCTGGTTTTTATCTTTGAAATGTTGGAAGGTATGCAACTCTCAGCATGATGAGATACATAGTTGGACCAATCTGGAGGACCACCAGCTTGAAGAAGGCTTGTTAAACTACTGCATTCTCACCCAGGTTGTTTTCCAAAACCTAGATGTGATTTGAGTGGTGGCGAGTAAAGAAAAGTAGCAGGGTTGGCATCAGAAGGTGGCATCCTTGGGCAACTGCCATGGCCTAAGGGCCATGCCAGAACCTGCTGCTAATACTTGCTTTGTCCCTCTCCCTTAATTATTTTCTTATCTTGAAAAACTGATTCTAACCACCCTTTTCATTTCCCACAGATTGTGTTCCTGACCTCATTTTACTTTGGAACACTGTGGGAAATGAAAAAGGAGGCTATGAACAACTGCCTAGTGCTCCTTGAAGTGCTGCCACCATAGACAGGGGAAGTTACTTTTTTAGATTGCAACTTTCCAGATCTCTCAGCCAGTATGGCCTCTGGCTGTCACTACAAATAGGTAAGCCTGCCTGCTGGGCCCCCTGTCCAGAGGATGGCATTCTCTGGGAACACTCCCTCGGACTGGCGATGGGAAAAAGTTATCTAATTTACATTTGTTGAGTATTGCAGCACTTAACATTACTTTGCAGTGCTACTTAATCCAGCAAAACTATCAATGCTTTTCCTGGGTTTTAAGTGGGTTCATTTCAGACAGGTAAATAAGTGTATGTATTGTTAATGCATCCTTGCTGGCATTGCAGTATCCAAAAATGGAAGGATTAGCCTCCATTACCTGAATCGTACAAAGCTGCCTTTTAATTGAGGAGACCACAAGCCTTACTTTCCCAATGATAATGATGATGATGATGACGATAATAATAATAATAATATTTATCCCTCCCCTCTTTGTAACGCAAGTGGGGCGGCTTACAACATTAAAATATACATTAATATGTAAAGAGGACATAGAGAGGACAGCCTTCTGCCCACCCAGTTTGTTTCCATTTTGGAGATAAAGAAACATAAAAAGGGAGAGCCGGGATGATCAACCTTGAAGCTGCCCACCACACGGACAATTAGATCAGTCACATGGCTCACTTGGTCACAGACTATTCACTCTAGAGAGATGTATTGCATTTCTATTTAAATTACAACAATTATTTCTAAACAGCAATCTATGCATGCATATTAGCATGTATTGAAATTTTTATGCTAACCAGTGGCTGATTCTGTCCTTGCATTTGGCAGTATACAACTAGCCACTCTCCTTAGAAAAATCTGAAAGAGTTCAAAGTAGATCAGTAATGAGGTGAGAATTGTGCAAGTTATGCAAACAGGGTTTCAACTGTAGCACTTTATCTACACTGCAGAAATAATCTGGTTTGACACAACTTTAACTGCCATGGTTCAGTGTTACAGAATTCTGGAAATGTAGTTTGTTGTGGCCTCAGAGCTCCCTGGAAGAGAAGGCTAGATGTCTTACAAAACTACAGTTCCCAGAATGCCAGAGCATTGAACCACAGCAGTTAAAGTGGTGTCAAACTGGGTTATTTCTGCAGTGAGGATGCAACCTAGATCAGTTTTTCCAAAGCGCTGAGTAACCTTAACTTCCAGGGTTTTCCCCTCATATTGAGTGAATTGCAATGGACAATTCTTGAAACTGTAATTATGGTACAATCGCCACTCTGTTCTCGCGTACTTGAAGTCTGCAGTTTTGCACATTCATAGAGAGGCGACCTCTTAAAATCAATGGGGCACACCCCATTCAAGCCTATGGGGCTTGAATGTTTGCTAATCTCTGTTTTTTTAGAGGGGGAGTTGTCTGCAATGATTCCCCCGCAAAAACAGAGGGCCAACTGTATTCGGAACAGATCCCCTGCAAAAACGGAGGGCTGACTGTAGTTATAAAAAGTTTTATTGTATTCATGCTTGGACATTTCAGCTGCTTTGATGAAGTATATGATTGCTTTGGCATACCTAGATAATGAAAGAACCAAAGTAGAAAAAGCAACACCTCTTTGTGGACCAATTTTCCTTCTGCTGCAAATTATACATGTATTCTATTTGGGAGAATATCTAGGAAGGTCCCCCGCTCCCTATAACCAGCAATGCTTTGATTACATCAAGGATAACATGCACATTGACTTGATGCTATGATGCCCAATCAACTTCTGTACAAGAGAAAATGGGAAATATGCATAATCAAAATATACACAGGCTCACTTCCAGAGGAGGTGTGTAGACTGACCAAACAGTGAAGGCTCAAGTATAGGACACACTGAATAGGGTACAGTAAAGAGGCCCTGCAAAATTTAGTTGGGACTCTGCGGACGATTACATCCGTTTTATTTTGA
Source organism: Phrynosoma platyrhinos (assembly GCA_020142125.1). Lineage (NCBI taxonomy): Eukaryota > Metazoa > Chordata > Lepidosauria > Squamata > Phrynosomatidae > Phrynosoma > Phrynosoma platyrhinos. The sequence goes on along the minus strand of CM034708.1, from coordinate 186,139,295 downwards.
TCCAGTCTCCACAGATTTCCAAGACAGATTGCAAAGGCCCTTGCATGACCCATCTTCCATTGTTGGCAGAGCTAGCTTGGGTCAAAGAGGACTGTATTTCCCCATGTGAGCCAGCCAGGTTTTAAGTCCTTTCTGGGTCCCATCACCTTGTTTGATGGGGAGATGAAAAGTGCCTTATTAGTGTCTGCTTCTAGATTAGGGATGGAAAGAATATTCTATAATATTTGGAAACTTGATGAAAAACATTTTTTGAGTGCTGATGAGAAGAATCCTTGTTTTATAACAATCTTCACAGTTTAGTATTTGTTCTGTGCAAAATTCTCATGTTTTGGTTTTGTGCAAAAAGCAGATTTTCTGTGCTAGGAATAACATTTTTACAGAGAAATATTATTTTCTGGGCAGGAAAAGCTGTTTGCTGTATAGAAAATAGTGTAGTTGGGAATCTGTTCTGCTCAAAAATTTAATATGAATGATTTGCACAGAAAACAGCATTTTTTGTTTAGGAAACAGCATTTTTTTTTTTTTTGCAGAAAATAATATTTTTATGCACAGAAAATGCTGCAAAAACTATGCAAAAATATTATTTTCTATGCAGAAAATGCTGTTTACTGCACAGAAAATGCTGTTTTCAGTGGAAAAGGTGTGCCTTTTGCAGAAAATTATTCCCAAATTACAACTAGACTAAGAAAACTGCAAGTTTTTGAAGACTCTTACAGCAGGAGGAAAATTGCTAAACTTATGCATTGCTTCCTTTGAGAAGAAATTGATGAAGAATTACATCCCTATCATATATCATGGAATGCCCTTCCCAGGGAAATAAAACTAGCCCCTTTTCTATTGTCCTTCCATCAGCAGGCAAAAACCTTTTTATTCAGGCAGGCCTTGCAGCTAGCTGGGTCTAATTGGAAGTGCTAAACTTTGAATGTTTTAATGTTTTTATTAAAGTGGAATATTAAAAAGTTTAAATGGATGTTTTAAATTACTGGTAATTTAATACATAATTTGCTGCAATTGTTTTTTAAAAAATATTTTGTAAGCCAACTTGCATCCCAGCCTGGGAACCAACCTTAGAAATAAAGAAATATATGCGTATATAAGGTGGAATGAAGCACTTGGTACAAGTTGCAGATCCTGGTTGTAAGATATGGCAGCCCCTTTTCCTCTGTTTTCCTTTTGAGTTGTCTTGCTTTTCCCTTCTCTTAAACCATGCTTGCAACCCCTAAACTGGGCTAATGCCTTCAGGTGTGGTTGAGTGATTGAAACAACATTGAAATAAGCATTGAAATAAGATCTCCTTGCCTATTCAGACAGGACATATATTGGAATGTGGTTGCTGCAGCCTGATCTGGAACTCCCAGGGGCAGCACAGAACCGCCCCTTAGGGGCTGTCTGTACAGCTCCTATCTCGAAACTTTGCTTCAGGCAACACAAATGTCTTATTTTTAAGGGACAGAAGGAGAGGCATCAGAAGGAGACCCTGTTCAAATATGGTTGCTTGAGGATGCTGAACTGGCTTTCATAGTTTTCTCTTTGACAATTCTGGAAGTTGTATTCTGGTGAGGGTGTTGGGGAATTTTAATTTAGACATCTCTGTTCCTGAGACCCCACATTAAATTACAGTTCGTAGGATTCCCTGGGGAGAGGGAGTAAATATTGCACTATATTAAATGTGGTATATAGCAGATATGTTCAACAATTTGTCTCTTTATTTATGACTATTTCTTTTCCCCCAGTGCAGAAAACATTACAGAGGAGTGTGATTCCTAAGGGGTTTCTGGTGTTTATTTTACAAGAAACACTAATGCAGGCCTCACTGTCCATGGGATTACCAGGTCAGTCTGTGAATTTCCTGGCTGGCATTCCAGAGCTTCTTGCCATGCTCCACATGCCAGTTGATTAAATGGGAGCCGCAACAGGAAGGCGAGGTCTCAAGCCAAGTCATTAGCTGCCTTGAGGAATTCTATTCTCCTTGTTTCAAGAGCAGAACTGGATAGGAGAATCTCTTACATATTGCCCTCAGGGAGGAAAAACATCACCAGGATGAGGTAGAAGAATTGTGTAAAATTTTTACATGCCTGGCTTAAGGTATATCTAAAGAAATAAATTTAGAAAGAAAGAAACTCTTCTAGAACATGGCCACACAGCCCGAAAAACCCACAAAAAACTATGGATGCCGGCCATGAAAGCCTACGACTTCAAATTTAGAAAGAATTACTACAATTTAAGCAAAAACATAACATATCTCAACTTTGTGAGGACAACTCTGACTAGCTGACCTGTGTTCACTGTTTGCTGTTATTTGTTTTATTATTTTATTATTTGATGCTGTTTTTAATACCATTCTAATTTAATTTATATTTTAAGGGGTGGGAGGGTTTGAGGGAGTATTTGGTGATATGTTTTACTCCTGTATTGTTTTAACCTGTTGTACTCCGCCCCGCTTGCCTCACAGAGGGGAGGGTTAGAAATAAAATGTATTATTATTATTATTATTATTATTATTATTATTATTATTATTATTATTATTATTACTGTTGATGGGCTATTCTTTTATATTTTTATTTTTAAAAAAACTTTTATTGCATTAGGTAGAGATACATATTTACATGACTTGATTGTATGTTCAAGTACATATTCTTATCCACAATTGTTTCAATATCTCTTATTCCAATTTCCATATTTCATTTCCTCCCATTTCTTCATTCATCTGCCTCTTGGCTCTTTTAATATGCTTTGTTTAAAAACATGTTTAAACTAGTTTTGCACTGGACAGCTCTTCAAATCAAGGCTTCAAACAAAGGACTGTCATTAACATAAAGGTAAAGGTTTTCCTTTTGACAAGGTTTTTGAGTAGTGTTCAAGTGTAGGAGGTCGTGATCATCTCTGTTACTAAGCCAAAGAGCCAGCATTGTCAAAGATAACTCTGTGATCATGTGGCCAGCATGACTACACAGAATGCTGTTACCTTCCCACCAAAGTGGTACCTATTTATCTGCTTACACTTTTACATGCTTTTGAACTGCTAGGTTGGCAGAAACTGGGACTAGTGATGGGAGCTTACTCTGTCACACAGCACTTGGGCCTCAAACTGCCAACCTGTCAATCTTGCAATTGTCAGAGTCAGCATCTTAACCATTGAGCCACCACATCTTATTAACATAGGGCCACCCTAATGCTAAGGACCCATGTTCAACAATTCGTGCCTATATCCTCCAAATCAATTTGGAGAGAAAGGTGTCAGTTTTCTCTATAGCTGCCATCTTGTTTCTGGTCTTTCTCCTGCACTTTTAACCATAGTCTGAAAGGTTTTCAAGAGGAAGAAAAACCAGAATGCGTACCACTGATGGCTTGTGGTTTAAGTAGGCATGTGAGGTGTCTCATATTGCCATTTCAGGTTGAGTCTCTCACCACTCAGACTATGGGATGCTCATGATTTATGCAGAATAGACAGAGCAATAGTAGTCCAATTTGTGTTGGCCCCAATGTAACAGTTGTTTGGAGACTAGAACTGTTGTAGGATAAAAGACAGGAAGGATAAATGAGCTAACAAACTGAGGAAAGTTCCCATTTTATAGCTTGGAGAAGTCATGTGGATAGAAGGGATGTGTAATCATTACTTGATGGCACTAGATGGAAAAAAATAATCCTGATGCTCTTGTCAAATTGCTGCAGAATAAATGCATACCCTCAATCATTTCATAGATGAAAACTGGGATACATGTGGCCAAGCAACCCCAGTGTGTGGTCAAGATGACAAAAGTTATTAATGAGCAAGAAGGCATGAGCTCAAGACATCTTTGAAGGTTTTTAAACCATCAACATGTGTGTATAACAAACACAAGAGGAGTGGTGAGTGGGTCTCTTGTTTGACTCACTCATCCTAGCCCTCCTCCCTCCTCCCTTGTTTAACCAAGAGGCATGAGTTATAACCCAGGTGCTGACTAGTCTGACCTAGGGTGGAGTTTTGCTGCATACATTCAGAGAAAAGGTTATAGTCTCCCTTGTTTCTTGTGTCCACTTTTAATTCATATATACCTTGCTTCACTCAGGGCCTTATTGCACAGGCCCCTCTCCAACTGTAATTCTATGGCTTGCAAAAATCTGGATGGCATTTTAACCTTCTGCACCTTTGGTCCCAATCCAGAATTAGAGTGCCTGTTAGCTTCCAAATCTTTGCAGGTGCTGTTCTGCCTCCCTCCTCTGCTCCATACCCTGGAAAAGCCACACGGCTGCTTGTGAGGAGAGGATGAGGGGGAAGATTTGGGAAGAAATCCGCTTTGCAGATGGTGCTTTGCGCCGTCTTCGAGGCAAGAAAAGGGAGGGGCAGCCTCATGCTGGGTGCCCCAACCCCTTCCCAAGGATGTCATTGGAGCACCCACCATTGCACACTCTGATGATGTCCTTCCGGCTTAGCGTCCAGACATGGTGGCTCTTCGGGTGCCCCTTTTGCAGCTTGTGAAAGGAGTGCTATTTTAGCACTCCTTTCCCAGGCGGCGAAAGGGAGGATCGGGGCTGAGGCATGGGGCAGCCTCGGCCCCAATCCACCATTTCCCAGGGTGGCCCACAGCCACCCATTTGCATCCCCCCCAAAGTCTTCTTTTTCATCCACCTCTCCCCACTTCTGTGTGAGTGTGTGTGAGAGAGAGAGAGAGAGAAAGAAAGAAAGAAAGAAAGAAAGAAAGAAAGAAAGAAAGAAAGAAAGAAAGACAACCGTGGAATGCAAAGGGGCTGCTTTATCCCCCAGGAAAACTTTGAGGGCTGAACCTCCCACTGCATCCACTTCCACAAAATAAATGCCCTCAAATGTCTTATGTGGACAAGGAGGGCATTCTCACTACGTGAGACCTTCCTGGGAAACCTCAAGGGCATTTGAGAGCAAAACATTATTATTATTATTATTATTATTATTATTATTATTATTATTATTATATTATTTTGAAAAAAAGAAATTGACTTTTGGGGAAGCCTAGAGAACCTCCAGACATGACTTAAATGCCCTTCACACACACCCAGAAGTCATTCTGGGGTACTTTGGAAATAATTTGCAAAAATAAAAATGGCCCCTGGAGGACACTGGGAGGCAGAAAAATGGACCTGGGTGGGCTGTATGCAGCCCACAGACTGCACTTTGCTCACCCCTGCAAAGAGAGAGCTTTAAAAGGGGACTGGACAAATTCACAGAGGATGGGGCAATCAGAAACTACTACTTATGATGAATCTATGTTTCCTCCAATATGAGGAACAGTATGCCTCCATTTACCAATTGCTGAACAAAGTTGAAATGGAAGCGTGGTACTACACTCATGTCCTCCTTATGGGATTTCACCTTTAAATGTATGGTTATCTGAACTACGTAGATAAGCTTTTGGTCTGATCCAGCCCGGATCTTCTTGTGTTCTTGTGGGGTGTATTGGGAAAGGGTTGGAGGAGAAAGTTGCAGCCCCTCCGCATCCCAAGCTAACCTGTTGCCTTCAGATATGATGATGGATGTTGTCCAGCCTCTGGTGCTGAAGTAAAATTCATAGGCCAGGCCAGTCAGCTTCAAAACATGGAAGAAATGGAGGAAGCCCCCTTTTGGTTGTTTGCTCCAGGCAGCAAAATACCTTGGGCTAACCATGAGCATCGTGGGTGGAGGGGAAAATAAGAAGTGGTGAGAAGGAAGAAGGAAATCTGGAGAGAAGTTGCTGGGGCTGGATATGGCCAGGAGACATCCAGACATTGACCTCATGTCTGCTTTTCCTGCGGTTGCTTCTCAGCAGTGCAGGGCAATGGGTGTATGTGCCCTGGCAGGCTGCTCAGAGATGTCTCAAATTACACAGCATCAGAGCATGTTGGACATAAAATTAGCAGCAGAGTTTTTTGGAGTGAGGCGCCAGGGGAGAATGTCACATTCAGCAGAAGGAAAAAAAGAGGGAGACCTGGACCTTGAAGAATTATTTCTCACCAGCTACCTTGCTGTCCCATTCTCCACACCCTCATCTCTCCACGCTCCTCTCCCTCCCTAGTTTCCTATACAGTCCTATCCTTCCAGTTCCTGGGAGAGCCGAGAACCGATTAACTCCTTGACACAAGCATTTGGAGAGAGAGAATAATTAGATGCAGTGGCCTGAAAAGCAGCATCACACAAAGGACTTCAGTTGGAAGATTTGTTCTCACTTTGTCTTTATAAGGCCTTTGCAGGAGTAAAAGGAATCACCTCGACACATCTCCCATTTGCTCACAAGGGATATCCCAAAGGTTAACTTGACAGCAGCCGATAGGAGTGTGAGATCTCCTTTTCTCGATTGCTTTGCCGTGCAGCCTTGTGTCCTACTTTACTCTGGACAGCTCTCTCCTTGAAAGGCTATCAGAGGACAGTCTAGATGGAGGGCTGTCCAATCTAAGTTCAGCTCAAAGGTAATAATCCAGAAGAATGGAGAGCAAGGGACTTGGAGTTTTTCATCACCAGTGAGAACATCTGGACAACAGACTGGGGACCGAACCATTTTATTTTGTTGTATCGTCAAGTAATTTTCTACTTATGGTGTCTCTAAGGTGAACTTATCATGGGATTTTCTTGCCAATTTTTTTCAGAAGGGGGTTGGTTGCCACTGCCGTCCTCTGAGGCTGAGAGAATGTGACTTGCCCAAGGTCACCCAGTGGGTTTTCCTGGCTGATTTGAATCCTAGACTCCAGAGTCATAGCCCAATGCTCAAACCACTACACATGCTATCATAAGTTAAATACCGGTATGTACCACTAAGTACATATGCCTTCCCTCCATTTCAAAACAAACAAAGAAATTCTAGAACAGAGGTTTTCATGACTTTTGGGAGACCGTGAATTATTTTGAGTAAGTGATAAAACATAGCCTCCAACAGAAAACTGGAACATGTGTGTCTGAGCAACATCAGAGGGTGGCCAAAATGGGGTGGCAAGAAGTGGGCAAAGTTTTTAATGGGGAAGAAGACCCAAAACTACTATTTTAAGCAGCGAAGCCCTGGAATTTATGTGCTGAGTTTAGGAAAGCCTAAAAACAGGAGAAAAATAAGAACAATGAAGTGAGGCTACCTGGAAAAGAAAGACTTTCCCTCTTCTTTCCCCCTCCCCTCTGTCATGCTGACTTATCTGAGCACTAACTAGTTTTCTACTTTGAATTCAGTCTGCATCAACTGACATAAGGTGAGGATGAAAGAGGAAAGTGGGAGGAGGAGAGACAAACTGGGACATTTTAAAACTAGTTGAGAAAGTGGGACAACAGAGAATTAGTCAGGGCTGCCCCTACCAAATTGGCACAGTAAGAGGATATAGAAGAAAGCTATAGACTCCTTCCCTAGAAAATTTTACATAAACATATATACCCAGGCTTTTTCATATAATTTATTTGACTGCAATAGGTATTTATTTCCTCCTATGGACTAGCCTAGAATGATGTTTGTTTGTTTGTTTAAAAAAAAAAGAATGAACCTCTGAAAAGGTTATGTTTAAATCATAATATTTCATAAGGGCGGAGATGGAAAGATCAAAGAAGAAAGAAAAGAAACTGGGGTAAAGCAGGTTTGCTTCGAGTTCCAGTTTCTCGGCAATGTGTTTACAAACAGATGCATCCTCCTATCAGCAACCCATCCTTACTGAAACCCAATACTTCTCAGAGTGCTGCCATCTTACTTCAGTAAGCCCATCAGGTGTCACCACTTTAACTAGGGCACTCCCCAAACCTGGTGCTAGTCCTGTATTTGTCAGTGTTGTCCATTTGGCCCATATCAATTGCCTGATCCACACTTCTTGTACCTGGGCAACTAAAACAGGGTCTAGGTGGTGCTGTCTGATGGTTGCTTCCTTCTTTAATTTGCTTTAATCACTTGTGTGCTGTTTTAGATTTTCTAGTTTCCTTGAAATGGGAAACATTCACTTTAGGTGTCATTGTCTATGATTCCACTACTATTAGAGGCAAAACATGTTGACAGTGTTCCACAGTTGGATCTCATTCTTCCATAATGTTTCTGAAAAGCACCCAAGCAGCTAAAATGCAGCATCCATGAATCTGTTCTGCTGTAGCAGCTCAATCTGGTGCTCAGAGAGGCAAACCTTGAAGGAAGATCTATGAACTGTGCGAAACAAGCCTTGTGGAAAACAAATTAAATCAGGGACCTACATCTCACGTGTCCTTAACCACTATGCTGTACTATACTGTGGATAGACAAATCTTTCAGTTCTGCTTTCATCTGCATTCAATTTTTTAGAACTCTTTCCATCTCATATATGAAAAAATAAATAAATGTAGGGTACCTCTTCTTAAACAGAATTCTCAAAGTCCACGTTCAATGGACATAGGCATTCAGACATGGACATTAATTCATAAGCAAAAAGAGAACCACATTGTACCTGCCTGTCATGTAGCTATTAAAGATAAAGAATATATCAGAGAGGAAAAAAAAATCAGCACTACAAATATGTTTGAATACCCAGGAATTCAAACCCAAACTTTAAGAGTTGAGTGCTTAAAATATTTTGTCTGGATGAGAAAATCTTTCAGTTTTGGTTTTCCTCACATTCCATTTAAGAAACAATGTCAACACTTTCTGTCCACTGTATGATAAAAACTGGCACAGTTTAGAAAGTTCTGGTTTAAAAAAGAAAATGAATTTCTTACTGATCCCTGCTACTACACTGCAGTGACACACACACAGAGGGCACATGTACATGGACCAAATAAAACAGTCTCAGGGGGGTTGCAGACTGCCAGAAATAGTGCAAATTG
>CM034708.1:186096922-186113272 GCA_020142125.1 Phrynosoma platyrhinos | reverse complement strand
TGTTCTCTATGAGTTGCGCTAAATGTTGAGAGATGACAGCTATTTAAAAGTAATTCAGTATTTTAATAATAAGTCACACAAGCTCAAGGCAATTCGGTAAGGTAATTCGGTATAGGTCACACAAGCACAAAGGCAGCGCTGGGAAGGGGGAAATGTCGAATTTCCCAAAAACTGAGTTGGGATTGTAAACACCCCTCTGCCATTAATCCCTCCCCTACAGTATGATCCGATTCAGATCCGTTATTCCCACTTGTTGAACACACTTCAGAATCGATTATTTTCAAATGAACCGCCAAAGACCTAGTGTCAGGAAACAGCGGGTTTTTTGTGTTTGCCTCATTTCATCACAATTGCAACCAAGCTCAATAGGATCGGAACTAGTTTCAAGTGAGAACGACAGTCATATATACTGATCTGCAATTTGCTTTAAATCATAGTGGGAATGAGGCCTAAGTGAGGAATAACATTCCTAACCTGTAGGCTGTCAGCATCTTTTTGGCAGCTGCTTTTACAGTGTAAATTAAAATCTACAGCTCTGTTGACCTTCATGCTGATCATGTGCCATTGGTTGGGGATCATAGCCAATGTGTAGAGTCCCACTTCCTTCCCCAACATTCAGTATACCTGAAGTGGGGTCTGGGGAAGGGATAAAGCTCTAAAGTAAAAGGTCAGGAGGGGAAAGGTCTCATCTTTATACCTTGCCTCCTTTTTTTTGTTAAACACAGAAGCTGCTTAGCCTGCCTTCTTGGGTGCTACTAGATGAAGATGTCAGATTATTTTTCTATCAGTCAGAATTTGACTGTAAGCAGACACCACAAGGTCTGCGAAGGCTTCGCCCACGCACTCGCCGCGTGTGAGTATGCTTGGAAAACTTTCAGCTGTATCCTACCTGCCTATGATTAAAATATCTTCTTGGCTTATTCTCAGTAGTGGTGATGAAATATTCTCTCTCTCTCTCCCCTTTTTTTTGACAGCAAGAGCATTTCCCCTCAAGAACCCAGCTTTGACCGAATGGCAGCCCCACGTGCTGAGGTGAGCACTTCATTGAGCATGTTGCATGCTGCAAAAATTATAAATCTTCATAAATGTTGTTCTCATGGACAAGAATGAGTAATTTTACCATTTTTTTTCTTTGTTGTGACAAAAACTATTTGCAGTTTGGGACCGACTGTATGTAAACAAACAGCCCCTCAAGCCACACCCTCCATCCACAATATTTTCTGCATAGAAAATAACATTTATGTCCAGAAAGCACATTTCCTGCACAGAAAACAGCATTTGTGCAGAGAGTGCCCTCTGTTTCTTAAATCAATGTTCTACCTAGCAAAGGAAAAACTGGCTAGATGTGCCTTTATTGTGTACTGTGAACTACATCTCAAGGGAACGCAGCCAGTTTGAATCAGATACACTATTGTGCAAAAGATCTTCAGTTTGGAGTGTAAGTTAAGGAACAAAAGATTAGATAAATATATTCAGGCATCCTGACTTGGCATCAATTTACCAGATGTTTTGGAGGCACTGTTGAGGTATATCAATATATCAAAATTTGTCACCTTGTTCTTTGCAATGGTAGATGTTACGTATATGGTGTGATCAAATTCTGAGATTGCTAATTCAAGTTAATATACACTTTCATAACCACTTTCAAAGAATGGGACCTAGGGTATGTTTTATCTTCTGGACAGGCACTGTTTGATTTTACTGGATCTACTAAATTGGAACTGAGCTTCAAGAAGGGAGACCTGATCTATTTACTTAGCAGAATCAACAAGGACTGGTTTGAGGTAAATAGCAATGCTTTATCTCATAAGTCACAGGTTAAAGTTGCAATGTTTGCCTGGTTTGTATGTTGTATGTTGCCCACTTTTAATTGTGTGGTGTATTAACTTCATTGTCAGTACAGATCGATAGAATGATCACAAAATTTTGAATGCCAGTCTGTCATCTTTGATAACAAATTTAGATTAGATGTATTGAAGAAGAGCATCTCCTGTATAGATCAAACTGATGGCCAAATTCATAACTGGAGTCCCTTTTAGTTGTGCCTCATTTACTGTAGATGCACCAGACACTTGTGATATGTGTCTCTGTGTGCTTTTTCTAACCAACATGAACAGAAAGGTTGTTTCTGTGCTAGCTCTTCAGATGATACTGTTTCCAGATTTCTTTATTCCAGGGTGATCTGTATTCTCTTCTTGTGCTTTCTTAAACATGTTCGGATGATTTTATTTGCAGTAAAAAGCAGCTGCAACATTACTTTGTCCAGTGTGGAAGGGTAAACATAACTGAAGCTTTTAAGAGCATCTGTGCCTTGAATTAAAAGCTTTCTGCTCTTCAGTTCTACTCAGGTTATTGTTTCTTGCTTAGTTGCATTGTAGAATTACTAAATAATTGTTCTGTACCTAGTCAGTTTATTCCTACAGAGGAAAGGAGGTCATTAATTACTGGTTTACCTTCTTTTATAGGAAACTAGTTATATATTTAACACATACCCCAAACATTATTATTTTTTAACTGCTGCAAGATAAATGTAAGTCTTTAGCCACAACAAGCAATAAAAATAATTGGGGTCTGAGGGAAAAGAGAAATCAAGAGAGGAATTAAGCAGCCATGCTCTCATGCCATTTCTCCAATTCAAATTACCTTTTCCAGACACTGCTTTGTGATAGTGATGTGGTGGGTTTTTTTAATTGTACGTAAAACACAATGTAATTGTCATGCATCATACCCTCCCCTCCCATCTTAGGGTTTTTGGTGAATACTATGGGGGGTTGCAGACTGCCAGAAATAGTGTGAATTCAGTCCACTTTTAGGGTTAGGGTTAGTGCTAGGGAATCATGGGAACTGTTATTTTTCTGAGACATTGAGCCTTCTCTGTCAGACAACTCTGGTGCCACAATAAAATACAGTTCCCATGGTTCCCTAACTCTAACCCTAACCCTAAAATTGGACTGAATTCACACTATTTCTGGCAGTCTGCAACCCCCCTATGTGGCAGCAACCCTGGCCTTGGATACTATATTTGCTGTCATGTTCTTCTGTGGCTCATTTCCCAAGCCAGCTATCCTTTAGTTCTCACAGATAACTCCTTTCTACTGCAGCTATTAGTAGAAATGCTACAATACATCTTCAGGGAATGAAACTTTGCCATCCTGAGGTATCATCCCCTATTCCTTCTTCAAGAGTAAGTTCTGTTCATCTTGTCGCAGGGAACTGTCCAGGATGCCACTGGTATTTTTCCATGTGCTTTTGTGACTGTCATTAAAGACCTCCCACAAGAAGAAGACTCTATCAATTGGTTGCGCTGCTATTACCATGATGACAATGTCAGCACCATCAGGTAAAGCAAAGCATTATGCATCACTTTCAAACACACACACACACTTTCAGAGCTCCATGAGAGCCCTTTCTTCTTCCTTCTAAGATCACAGGGACTGAAATGGGTATGGATTATTAGTTTACCGTCACCAGAGTACAGATTGATTTGCAGAATGCAAGGAGCTTGGCCCCTACCTTGGAGAGGTTACAATGTAAATTTTGCCACAAGGATAAAATTAGAAGAACAGGACAGTGAAAGCAAGCACGACTATGTAAAGATTATGGACAGCCCAGAGCTCAAAAAAAAATAAAAAAAAATTCTAGTATTCCCCAAATAGTATAACCAGTGTCCATGTTGCCTGGGGGATTCTGGAAGATGTAGGCTTAAAAAGTAAAATTCTCAAGGTCTGGAACAGCCTGTCAGTGGGAGTTATTACAGGCAATATGTGTTTTTTCAAAAAAAGCAAAAATGCTCCAGGAGCATTTAAAAAGAAACAGAGGCAGAGTGAGACACTTAACCCTTTCCCAATAAGCACTGTGTCCCTGTTCCAAATCATCATTTCCAATGGGTTAGGTTACAACAATTCAGTATGGTTTTTTTAAATAAAGAAAAACTGCTTGAAAGCTCTGTTCCAGTTCTTGGTCAGTTTAGCAGCATAAAACGGCCCGTGCTTTTAAATCCACACTGCTGGGACCATTTGTCTCTTTCACAGATAGACACTTATTGAACCACTCAATTATGTCCTCCCAATAAGCATGGAAACAGTCCTTTGTCATTTGCAATTATTACAAAGCTATTTAAACATGTAGATATAATTCTCAGTAGATAAGAGCATTATCCATGTATTTTCTCTTTTACAGCAGGAATTGTCAATATTTTGGTGTTGGAGGCCACAATGAACCTTCCCTCCCACCAGGGACAACACTGCCAGACAATGGCCACTGCCATTGCAGTTGTCTCCAATCAGAGCATAACCATCTCCCCCACACCATGTTTTTGTTATTGTTATGTGCCTTCAAGTCGTTTCTGACTTATGGCAACCCTAAAGCAAAGCTATCATGGGTTTTCTTCAGAGGGGGTTACCATCTTCTGAGTGTGTGACTTGCCCAAGATCACCCAGTGGGTTTACATGGCCAAGCCAGGATTCAAACCATAGCCTCCAGAGTCATAGTCCAGTGCTTAAACCAGTATACTACACTGGCTTTCTATCTCCCCTGCACCACAGAGCTCTGCAAATTGTCAGAGCAGAGTGGCTCCTTCCCTTTCAGAAAAGGGAAGAATTGTTGGTTGGAGTTTTTCTTTTCTTTTGCTTTGTTTTTACCATATTTTGGTGGCATGTTGCAGGTTGTGACATCAACTAATGAGCTATATGTTGTTCAGCCCTGATTTATTTCTGATACTGGGTACAATGTTAGGTACCCAAGAGGAAAAAGTGAAATACAAGCTGTCTCTTAGTGTTCAAATGTCCTTCATAGTGCTTCTGCAAAGCTGACCTTGCTCTTTTTTCTTTTAGAGACATATCAGTGGAAGAGGACCTGAGGAGCACCCCATTATTTCAAGATCTAATGGAATTAGTAAGGTAAAAGTTTAAGCAGATGACCTCACAGTCAAAATTGTACAGAAAGTATTTGCATTCACCTGCCCTTTTGAAGATTCTAATGCCCTGAGCAATTGTTTCTGAATCGTTCAGCTCTGCTAGTGATAAAACAAGTTTTGTGAGACTGGATCCAGTCTTAGACACATTCAGCTGGGCTGGTAGAAGCCCATATCTCTGCTATTGCCCCATGGAAAGACCCCTAGAAATATTACCCAGCCAGGAGACCCTGCCAGATGGGGTGAACTGTTGTGGGGATAGAGTGGGGAAGATCCTAAGATTCAGGGACCTTCTGGAATCAGAGTCCTTCAGCCAAATGAATACATTGTCCTTGAAACAGAAATTATTTCTTTATCCATCTAACTAGAGGAATGTCCTGTTCTCTGAATGGTGTTATCTTATGGAATTTATAACTAAGAACTGGTATCTTTAGTGTATCATTGGAGCAGGGTCTCTAGTGCTTACAATGTTATTAGCTTGTATAGTTCTTCTTACCTAATACATATGTTCTGTCCTGATTTGCGCTCTGCTTCCCTTTTTTTTGTGTGCCAAATTTAGCACCTCATTAAACAGATAAATTGGTCAATTTGTTCATTAGTGCTAGCTGTAGTGTAAGATCTTTCCTTCTGCTCATTGTCTTGCCCTTTTCCCTTTACTCTTAACAGGCAGTTCAAGACTGCTATGCATGTAACTGTGTGTGTGTCTTGTTAGCCTGACTGCACGTCTATGCAGCTACTCACTGAACTTCACAAAAGGAAACCTGCTTGCATCTTTTAATCTTTTTGTTTTAATTTTCATACATCTTCTCCAAATCATTCCTCTTTTTTCTCTCTTTAAATTATGTACCATGAAGCAAATTTAGCAATGATTAATCTTTTTTTTTTTTTTGCATGTGTGAAGATCTATATGTCGTTTTCTTTAAGTAATAACTTGTGCCCACTTGCATTTTCTGCTATCCAATGTCACTGCATGAAAAAGTTGTTAGGTTTGGACTGAGAAAGCTTAGGTTTGAATGTTTGGCCTTTGTCTGCACTGGCCAGAATATTCCAGGGGCAGCTCAGTGTATTCTGGCCCCACAGCTGACCTTCCCCCCACCTCTATTTCTGCATCAGGGTGGCTGTCTACATGGGCATTCCAGCTGGCTGCTTCGTGAACCTGCCGCTGTGGCATGTCACTTGCTTATGAGGTGAGGATGAGGTACCCAGTGAAGGTCACAAGTAGGTGCCTCATTCTAACTTCAGAAAAAAGTGACCCACAGGGCAGCAGATGTGGCCCAGTGGGATGTCCTTGCAGAAAGCTGCTGTGTCACAGAAGATTGGAGCAACAGGTAAGTTTTAAATTGTGTTTTAACTTTGTTTTGCCCTGGAGTGAATGTATGAGAAATAGGGTTTAGGCCATGCATCATGCAAACAGGACAACACCAGAGCAGGGTTGGGTGGGAGGAGGGAGACAGGCCTTTTGATCTGTGCAGACAAAGCCTTTGCTGTTGCTTTGTGTCTTCAAATTAACTCTGACTTATGGAAACTCCATTGTAGTATTTTCTTGCTAAGATTTACCATTGCTTGTCCAAGTTCACCCAATATCTGCCTGATCAAGAATTTGAACCCTGGTCTTCCTGAGTCCTAGTCCAGTGCTCAGACCACTACACCACACTGCCTTATATGTTTACTAGGTCATCAAGCTGACTTGATGAACCAGGGTTAGTCACCACCTCTTGGTCTAACTTTCTTCATGAAGGCTGTATTTGCATTGCAGAAATAATACAGTTTGACACTGCTTTAACTGCCATGGCTCAGTGTGATGGGATTCTGGAATTTGTAATTTTGTGAGATAGTTAGCCTTCTTTGTCAGACAGCTCCAGTGCCACAAAAAACTATAAATCCCAGGATCCCATAGCATTGAGCCATGACAGTTAGAGCAGTGTCAAACTGAATTATTTCTGCAGTGCATCTGCAGCAGTAGTCACTGGGATAAAAAGAAGGGGGGACAATGTATACATCACCCTATCTTTGGGCAACTGTTGGCTAGATATAGTGTAATAAACAATTAAACAAACCTACACATAGCTCAGTAACTGGAAGGGAAAAAGTTGAGAAAAGTATCTCACACATGCACAACAATATCAGGAGAAGAAAAAGACTGCTTTTTAGGGGTAAGTTGATACAGATGAAGCATGAGGGCTCTAGCAAACATGCCATTTTAATGCAGTGATAATTCACATGAGCAGCCATGTGTATGAAAGCTTAACAGCCTGGCCTAGAAATTTATGAGAAACCCTCATGCAGAGAGCATTGGTTATTGTACCGTGCCTTCTGGTCCATTTTGCCAGTACAGGGAGGCTTTGCATTGTTGGAATTCTAAAGGAGCTGTTGTTTCAGTGAATAAGGCAGTTCAAACAGAGAGCCTAGACAGGAATCTCCTCAGTTCTCAGCCAAGCCCTGATCCAAGGAGGCTGACTGACCATACTACATGCAAGTAAATAGATTGACATGGTTAGCTGTTGGAAGAATATGGGTGCCCAGTTCCTGAGGAAGAGGTCTGAGAGCCTTCCACTATGTATGAAAGGAATATTCAGAAATATCTGAATGAATGATTAAAAACAAAACAAAACAGTTTGCTGAGTATTGATAAATCATGTCAGACTAATCTGAACCCTTTTTGTTGTTGTTGTTGTTGATAAAATTACCAGCTTGGTAGATGAAGGGAATGCTGTGGATGTAGCATATCTTGATGTCAGTAAGGCCTTTGTCAAGGTTCCCCATGATATTCTGGCAAACAAGCTAGTAAAATGTGGGCTAGACAATGCAACTATTAAATGAATTTGTAATTGGTTGACTGGCTGAGCCCAAAGTATGCTCAGCAATGGCTCCTCTTCATCCTGGAGAGAAGTGACCAGTGGGGTGCCACAGGGCTCTGTCCTGGGCCCAGTGCTATTTAACATCTTTATCAATGACTTGGATGAAAGAATAGGGGCATGTTTATCAAATTTGCAGATGACACCAAATTAGGAGGAGTAGCTAATATCTCAGAGGAGAGGATCAAAATTCAAAATGACCTGAATAGATTAGAAAGCTGGTCCAAAGCTAACAAAATGAAGTTCAACGGGGAGAAATATAAGGTACTGCACTTAGGGCAGAAAAATGAAATGCATAGATATAAGATGGGGGACACCTGGCTTAACAAGACTATGTGTGAAAGGGATCTAGGAGCCCTAGTAGACCACAAGTTGAACATGAGTCAACAGTGTGATGCGGTGGCTAAAAAAGCTAATGTGATTCTAGGTTGCATCAATAGAAGTATAGTGTCTAGATCAAGGGAAGTAATAGTGCCACTCTATTCTGCTCTGGTCAGGCCCCACCTGAAATACTGTGTCCAGTTCTGGCACCACAATTTAAAAAGATGTAGACAAACTGGAGCGTGTCCAAAGGAGGGTGACTAAAATTGTGAAAGGTCTGGAAACCATGCCCTACGAGGAATCACTTAGGGAACTGGGTATGTTTAGCCTGGAGAAGAGATGGTTAAGAGGGGATATGATAGCCTTGTTTAAATATTTGAATGGATGTCATATTGAGGATGGAGCAACTTTTTTTCTGCTGCTCCAGAGAATAGGATCAGGAAAAATGGATGCAAGTTACAGGAAAAGAGATTCCACCTAAACTTTAGGAGGAACTTCCTGACAGTAAGAGCTGTTCGACAGTGGAACACAGTCCCTTGGAGGATGGTAAAGTCTTCTTTGGAGGTCTTTAAACTGAGGCTGGATGGCCATCTGTCGGGGTTGCTTTGATTATGAGTTCCTGCATGGTAGGTGTTGGACTGGATAGCCCTTGTGGTCTCTTCCAACTCTATGATTCTATGAAAACCCAATGAGATGGAAACTTGACAGATGAGAATCTTCACAGTTTAGGACTTGTTCTACTTGAATATCACATGTGGGGCTTTTGTGAAGAAAATGCCATTTTCTTCATAGAAAACAAGTTTCCTATACTGCAAACAATTTTTTTCCTGCACAGAAAATGCTGGGGTTTTGTGCAGAAAACATCATCCTTTATGCAAAATATTCATGTGTGTTTATTGAATAAAGTAAATCTGAAACTGTGAGTGGTCTTCAAAAGTTGCAATTTTCAAGGACTTTCTTGTAGTGAGGGAAATTTTTTTGGGCAAGACTATTCATTGTTGCCTGTGAAAATGACATTGACAAAACTTTACGTCCCTACCCTTTAGGAAGCCAAGGAACTGGGATGGAGATCTGTGGTCGTGAGTTTTTCATGTTTGGCTCTGAAAGATCCTTTGGGTCATTAGGAGTGCAGGAGTCCACTTATGGGTCTTGATTTTCTTGCTTTGCTCTTGCCCTCCAAGGAGACTCCAGGTTCTGGGTCCGAGTAGGCTAAACTCCTGACAGCTCTCCAGATCACAGCATGAAGTCTTCTGTTTTCCTCTCTTGCTTTGCTTTTGTTGGGATCTGTCCAAGCTAGAGGCTGGAATTTTTAGTTCTCTCTATGTTCACTCTGGTGAGCTATCTGGACCAATAATACTGGAGAGGCATTGGCTTGGCCCTGTTCATTCAGGCTGGGCACACGAAGCATTATAAAAGGCTTCTCATGTTTCGGTTGGGCCCTTGCCTGAGGAATAAGGTCTTCCTGGCTCCAGTGTGGTCATCAACTCTGGTTCTTGGCTCAGTGCTTTGGCTCTGACCCCCTGGCCTAAATCTTGGGACCCAGAGCACTGCTAACAGTTCTACAGTCTTATACTCTCAAAGAAGATCATGGAAAAGTTACTTTTCAGACTACATGTCCCAAAATTCCTGGGTAATCTGACTCAGCTAGCTAGGGAATGCTGGAAGTTGTGAGCCAAACAGTAACTTTGCCAAGCTCTGGCCATATCTCTGTGACCTTAGAACATGGGGAGAAAACAACTTGGGACATCCAACCCAGATCCTAGCTTCATTCTCCCTTTCCTTTTCCTTTCTGGGACATATCTTTTAGTTACAGGTTGAGTCTCCCTTATCTCACATCCTTGGGGTCAGAGTTGTTTTGGATTATTTATCTATTTATTGGATTTTGGAATACCTGCATTTGCATATATGTACATAATGAGATATCTTGGAGATGGGACCCAAGTCTAAACACAAAAAACATTTATGTTTCATATACACCTTATATACACATTGTTGTTGTTGTATGCCTTCAAGTCATTTCCAACTTATGGCGACCCTAAGGCAAACCTATCACAGGGCTTTCTTGGTGGGTTTCTTCAGAGGGGTTTTGTCATTGCCATACACAAGGCTGAGAGAGTGTGACTTGCTCAGGGTCACCTAGTGAGTTTCAAACAGTGATTTGAATGCTGTTTTCCAAAGTCATAGTCTATTACAGTACTCAAAACACTACACCATGCTGGCTCTCCTTATATAAATAGCCCAAAGTAATTTTATACATTTTTAATAATTTTGTACATGAAACAAAATTAGTGTACATTGAACCAGCAGAAAGCAAAGGTGTCACTACCTCAGCCACCCATGAAAAAAGTTTTGGTTTTTGGAATATTCAAGATTTCAGAATTCTGGCTAAGGAAGATTCAACATGTATGTGTTTTTAAAGAACTATTTTTAATATGCCTTATTAAATTGCATTGTTTATATTTTTTAAAGTTTGCATTAATAATTTTTTAGCTGTACTTTGTTTTAACATGTTGTAGGTCTCCTTGAATCCTGTGCTGGGAGAAAAGCGGGACATCAATTAAACAAACAACCAAATAAAGCTGTTATGTTTTCAAATGATTTCACCATGCAGAAATGGATGATTTCCATTCAGGAAGATTTCCTAGCCTGAAAGGGGTGAAACTCAGTTCCAAATGTTTCATGGAACTTGATGTGTGATTAGACTCTGTGGATAGTCTATTTTATGCATTAACAAGGCTGTCCCAGGACATTTTGCTGCCTGAGACATAGCTTCTCCATTCTATTTGAGCAGCGGTTCGAATGTTGGACTGAGAATTGAATCATCCAGGTCCAAATTCCCACACTTAGCTGTGAAACCCACTAGGACTGCATTCTCACTGCAGAAATAATCCAGTTTGACACCACTTTAAATGCCATAGCTCAGTGCTATGGAATTCTGAGAAATTGTATTTTTGTGAGGCATTTACCCTTCTCTGCCAGAGAGCTCTGAGGCCACAACAAATTACAGTTCCCAGAATTCCACAGCATCAAGCCATGACAGTTAAAGTAGTTTCCAACTGGATTATTTCTGCAGTGTGGATGCAACCTAAGTGGTCAGACTGTCTCAGACTTCTTCACACAGTTATTGTAAGGGCTAAATGAAGAGAAGGAAAGCCATGTGTGCCACCTTGAGCTCATTGTAGGAAGGGTGGAATATCAATGCAATCCATAATCATAATAAGTAGTAAGGAAATTGTCTTTCTTTTTTTTTTTTCCAGGAGAGAATTTGGGCGCAATGATGTTGCCCTGAATTATCGGGATGCTGAGGGGGATCTGATCCGTCTACTCTCTGATGACGATGTTGGTCTCATGGTGATGCAGGGCAGGAGCTGGCCTCTTGAGAAGCACATCTTCCCCTGGAAGCTGCACATTACCCAACAGGATGATTACAGTGTCTACAACCACATAGGATCTGCCATCTCAACACCAGGAATGGCATAACCATGATAATTTCTCACCACACTGCTTCAGCAATTTGGAATAATAACAGCACAATTAGGGACAATGCCAAACTCATGTACCATAAGGGAACATTCATTGTTGTTCCCTATAGAATAAATCAATATGTAGACAGTGAAATTCATATGCTTTAGAGTCCTGCAAACAAAAGATGATGACTACTAATATGAGTATTCTGCTCAAAAATATTTTATATAAAAATGTAAGATTATACAGAAAAATACAAAGCTGCATAGAAAGCCAGTGTGGTGTAGTTGTTTGGGTGTTGAATTAGGACCAGGGTTTGAAAACCCATTGGGTGACCTTGGGAAAATCACATTCTCTCAGCCTTAGAGTAAGACAAAGGCAAACCACCCTCTGAACAAAACTTGCAATAAAACTCTGTGATAGGTTAGTCTTAGTAACTCAATAAGTCAGAAATGACTTGATGGCATGCAACAGCAATAGTTCTGTGCATGTATATATGTATTTGTTTATAATTTTCTCTAATATATGGGAAAAATAGATCACATGAATGAAAAAGGATGGCTAGGGTTCCTTGAAAACATACAGACCCTATTCCAGGGCAGATTGTATCCTTCCATCTAGTTTTTAGTAGAGTATTTGTATTCTAAATTCTTGATTTTGATATCCATTTTTTAATTTTAATTGTTTGTTATTATTATTTTATATATTTCCTCTATCACTGCCTTGAGTCCCTATATTGGGATAAAGGTGGAATATAAGAAAATAAAATAATAATATACATATTATTACATTCTGTATTATTCCAGTATTAGCAATTTTAGCAATTAGCAGTAATTTTAGTATTAGCAATGATCTTTTTAAACCTGCCATGTAATGATTTCATCAGGGACCCTTGTTATTGTTCTATAACCTTTAAGCAGACCTCTTAATTTTGTGTTATGCATCTTACAAATTCAGAAAGAGGAATAAAAAAGTTTTTAAAAAAATCTGTGTCCATTTGTAATATGATAACCAGGGCCACTGGGAGCTGGTGTACCTCATTCTGGATTCTGTGGGGTGGGGCCAACTATAATTGAATATGGCAAACACAATTGCAAATTAACTCCCAGTATATGTGTGTGTGTGTGTGAACAATATAACATGTCAAATATTTAATTTGACACATATGCTTTGTCCCCAAAGTTCCATACATCGAATGAGCTGCTGGTGCAAAGATTTGATTACAGGAATCTTCTGCCTGGGCTGCAGCAATTTCAATATTTGGATGCAGTCTCAAAATCCTAAATCATCATGATCATCATCATCATCAAAACAGCTGCAAATGCAATATAGAAATTACACTACAAAAATGTAGCCCTTTGCTCCTTCCTAAATTGTTATTGTTGCTGTGTGCCTTCAAGTTGTTTCTGATTTATGGCAACCTAAATTTGTAATACCTTTTTCAAGGTGAAAAGGGCCTACTCCTTAGCCCTGGCTACTGTAGATTCTCTCCCCCCCCCCCCTCTTTCTGGACCTAGCCAGCAAGTACAGACCTTTCCTTAAGATTTCCACATCCACTGGGCCAAACCAATAATCCATAGGGATTACACTGACATTGAGCCCAGGCAAGACGTATTATCAGGGGTCCTTCCATAAATATAGCACCAAACATTATAACCACTCTCTGGGCTTTTGAGATACTAACATTTATTTTTTAGTGCACTGTTTGTTCACTCTCCAGTTAGATGCCTGGGACCCAGAGATTTTGCCCCCTACTCCTCCGTTCAGCCTTAACTTTTATAACTGGACAAATGTTTGCTTCTGTCAAATGTTTACAATTTGTGAGACAAAAGCTTCAATTTGCACTGCAGAAATAATGCAGGTTGACACTGCTTTAACTGTCATAGCTCAAAGTTTTGGAATGCTGGGATTTTTAGTTTTGTGAGAATATTTAGCTTTCTCCATCATAGAGCTCTGGTGCACAACAAAGTACGATTTCCAGGATTCCAAAGGATAGAGTCATGTTAAACAGATGTCAAACTGCATTAATTCTGTAGTGCAGCTGCAGCCAAAGCAGTTATTTCTTTTTAGACAGCATTCTTAACTGCTTCCTTTAAGAATCTGAGATTCTGCAGTGGCACTGCAGTTTCTGGATGCCCATCCTCTCAGTTTTCCATCCTGCCCATTCTTCTTTGAGATACAGTCTGACCTACAAGTGAGAGCAGCTGCTGCAATGCGTGGCTAACCACTTTAATTTATTCCATATATCTGCATTAAATTAAGACATCCATTCACCTCTTATTTTCTTCTCATCACCCTGGACATTTGCTTTATGAGATCAGTAAATAATCTCTTTGCCATTTCCCCCATTTTTTATCAGACTTGCCCAGAGTAAAAGGAGAGGATAGAGGAGCCCACAGCAAAATGCCAAGTGGATATTTGGATTGGCGTTGTAGCTGAAAGATTTTCAAAAGTGTCCACCACATCATTCCATCCAAGTCTTTTAAAAAGTTAAAATGCACACATGGTTGTTGTAGCATTCCTCTTTCCACTGCCAGCTCCTGTAACTTTAATCCTTGACAGACTATGAAGCAGGATGAGGTACAGTAAGGCTACATCCCTCAGTTTCCAAACTGAACTTCCAACCACAGCCATCCACTCTGAACACACCTATTGTCTACCCAGTAGAAAGTGGGAAGATGGGATACAAAGGTGTAATAAGAACTTGACCTTGGGGGATTTATAATTAGCTCAAAAATAGTAAATAGAATCCAACCCATTGTATGCAGAGGGCTAGAGGGAACAGTTCCTGCAGAGACAGCATTTGTCCAAAAGAATGGTACTTTTATTAAGAGAGAAAAATAAATCAATAAGCAAGCACACACATATACAGAGGATCAAACATACAAAAGCAACCTAAGGGCCTTTACAGACTGTCAGAAATAATGCAGCTTGAGTCCACTTTAGCGATCCTGGCTCAATGCTAGGGAATCATGGGAACTGTAGTTTATTGTGGCACCAGAGCGCTCTGACAGAGAAGGCTCAATGTCTCAGAAAAAAACTACAGTTCCCATGATTCCCTAGCACTGAGCCAGGGCCGTTAAAATGGACTCAAGCTGCATTATTTCTGGCAGTCTGTAAAGGCCCTAACATACATGCACACACACAAGAACTCAGGAGTAAAGTAGTTAGCTTGGATAGGACACACAAGGCTTTCTAATGGTGATAATTATGTGAAAGGAGGCTGCTCCAATGGTGAATGAAGAGATAGACTCAACCATTATGACAGGGAAAGGACACTAAATAGAGCTGGAGACACTAGTCAAAGATCACAGTTTCACCATGAAATCTATCCAGACCCCCCCTTTCCTGAGATTTTGGGAAGTATTTATACCCTTAAGACTAGGCTGAAGTGAAGAGTTGCTATTGTATATCAAAAGCTTCCTCTTGCTATGCTTTGAATTATGCAATTTCCAAAAGAGGGTAGATTGGATGTAGATTTTTTTTCTCACCTTCAACCGGACACATCCTGGCTGGCCCATAAATCTTTTAGGTGTGAATGTCCTGTGTTACAGCTCCTAAGCTGCAGATGTTTGGAGTGCCTACGTGAGGCTCAGCCTTGAGCTCATGGTTTTCAGCACAGGGCCGTGACAGGGACCCAAAAGGAGTCTTGATATCAAACCAATTGTAACAAATGATAGTCTAGCTCTATTCTACTAACAAGGTGAGGAACCTTGTTCTCTTTCCTAGCTTGCAACTTTGCTTCCACACCACCTTTACAAACCTTTTCAAATACCTATACAGGCCTGTCATATTACCTCTTAACCTTCTATTCTCCAGGTTAAACATACCCAGCTCCCTAAGTCTCTCCTCATAAGGCAGGGGTAGGCAACCTTTCCCCTTTAAGGGCCAAGGGACTTCAGCTCCCAGAAGCCTCAGCCATGTTGGCCAATAGTCCCATGTTGGCCAATAGCTCCTGGGATTCTGGGAGCTGAAGTCCCTCAGCCCTAAAAGGGGAAAGGTTGCCTACCCCGATTTAGGGTAATACTAGATACTGGATACCACTTCTCACTTGTATACTCATGTTTCTATACAGATTCGTAATCAGCCATAATAACCTTCTGTCTATAGAGGAGGCAAGGAGTTTGGTCCATAATCTCTCTCTTGGAACTAGATTAAAAGCTGATTTCACATTAATAAATGCAGTGTATAAACTGTTGCTTTGGGTATTAGAATATTTCTCTGCTAGGTGGTTCAGGACCAGGCAATGATCATAGGTTGACTTAAACCCTTTCTAAAACCAATTTGTTCATCACCAATAATATTCTCATTCTCTATCCATTCAGAAAGATGATTGTTAAGAAATCATAAAGTTTACCCACAACTGAAAGTAAGCTTATAGGTCAGTAGTTAGTTGAATCATTCCTTTCTCCCTTATAAAAAGGGATTATAATTGCTTGTGACCCGCTAGTTGGGTGTCTGATTAATGAGGGTAAAAAAGGAGGCAAGTACAGGTGCCCACCATCATATGTTGGTTTTCAGAAGCTCAGACAAGATTTAGGGGGGAAGCAGATGGGCAGCCATGGGCTGCCCCGGGAAGCTGTGCTGTGGGGCCGAGGTATCCCCACACCTTGGCCCCACAGCACAGCTTTGCTGCCCCTGAAAGGAGCGCTAAATTGGCGCTCCTTTCACAAGTCACTGAAGGTGCGCCTCAAAAGGCTACGGCACACCTTTGGCAACTCTTCCACCGCAGCGTGTGCGAATGCTGCAGTGGGAGGTCCTCCTCGGAGTGCTGGCCATGCGGAGGGCTGGCTGCTC
>CM034708.1:186062695-186095507 GCA_020142125.1 Phrynosoma platyrhinos | reverse complement strand
CCCTGCCCGGAAGACGGCTCAATTAGCCGTCTGCCGAGGCAGAAAGTGGACTCAGTTTGCACTATTTTCTGGCAGTCTGCAAAGGCCCTAAGCTTAGGTTCCTGTCTTGATCTGCTCTAGGACCCATTTGTTTGTCCTTTTGGCTGTCCATGGGATCCTCAACACTCTTCTCCAGCACCACATCTCAGAGGAGTTGATTTTCTTCCTTTCATCTTTCTTAACTGTCCAGCTCTCACATCCATACATGGTAATAGGGAATACAATGGCTTGCATGATTTTAACTTTTGTGCTCTTTGCATTTTAGAATCTTTTCTAGTTCTTTCACGGCCACCCTTCTCATTCTTAATCTTCTTCTGATTGTCCTCAGTGGTCATTATTTTTGTTTTCATTATGTTCAGTCTACCTTTGCACTTTCTTCTTTGATCTTCCTTTGTAGGTGTTCCAGGATCTGTGAGGTTTTCTGTTAGTATTATGGTGTCATCTGCATACCTTAGATTTTTTATATTCCTTCCTCCTATTTTCACTCCTCCTTCTTCTGTGTCCAATCCTGCTCTTCTTATAATGTGCCCTGCATACAAGTTGAACAGATAGGATGAAAGTATGCAACCTTTTCTGTCCCCTTTGCCAATTGGGAACCATTCTGTTTCTCTGTGTTCTGTTCTGACAGTAGCCTCTTGTCCTGAGTACAGATTTATCAGGACTATCAGATGTGTTGGCACTCCCATGTCTTTAAGGGCATTCCATAGCCTTTCATGATCTATGCAGGCAGAGGCTTTGCAATATTGTATAAAGCATAGCTGATTTTCTTTTGGAATTCCCTGGTGTGCTCCATTAACCATTTATGTTTGCAATGTGGTCCCTAGTGCCTCTTCCTTTCCCAAACCCTGCTTGGACCTCTGGTATTTCTCTCTCCATGTATAGTTGGAGTCTTATTTGTTACAGAATTTTGAGCATGATTTTGCTTGCGTAGGACATCAGGGCTATGATCTTCTATTTGCTGCAGTCTTTTGTATCTCCTTTTTTGTGGATGGGGATGTATATTGACCGCTTCTAATCAAGTCATCATTTTGTTTTCCATATCTGTTCACATATGTTGGTTAGCACTAAAGTTGACTCTGACAGTGTGTATTATAGCAGTTACAGAGTTACATTTAGGAAGGAAGATGTCCTTTTTAAAAAATCCTTTTGGTACTGTAGTAGATTGTCAGACTAGTAGTAAATGTTTGCTAAATGTTTGCTACTGGATCAAGAATCGTGGACACTTTTCCCATGAGCATTTTATTTACTAATTCCACAGCGCCATCAAGTGTGCGAGGCAATTGGGGGAGAGCTCAGCTGGAGTGGAGATCCTTTTCCCAGCAATTCCTATGTTAACAGAAGAAGAGAGAGGCTTTTTTTTTTTTGCTTGCTTTTTACTTTTATTTTCTGCTTGAATAACCTTTGGCCAGCACCATTGCTAGCCTGAGTCTGTTGAAAGCTTCCCTCCGCTAATTGTGAAAGTGCTGGCGCTTATAATCCATGCAAATTTAATCTTACAATCAATTAGCAGTTCTTTTCAGCATGGAAATGGACAATGCTTTCTCTTTTCAAACTACAAAACCTCAAGAGAATAGATATATTCTTTTAAAGTTAAATGTGCAACCAAACTCACACAACATGCTAGAAAAAGAGGAAGCTGACAAGAGTGAATAATATAGATCACCATGTTTTGAGCCCACTCGTGTATAAAACATATCAAAAAAGTAGAGTTTAGAATTGGTGGTGGGTGTATGTGTGCCAGACTGATGGTATTGCCACTCCAAATAAGAATTCTTCCTTCTTAAAATGGAATTTTCCTACAGTCTTTCCATTTCTAGCATTGCAGAAACTGATTTTGAAAATTGTTTATACCTAGACCTCTTATATCTGCTCTGTTTGCATCCCTTTTGGAACTTTGCCTGCCCCCCCTTTTTTTTGGACCCTAAAGTGTATTTTTAAATGCTCAACTGAAGTTTTGAGTTACTGTAATGCTAGAAATTTGGATAAGGAAGGAAAATTTCATTGGAAGGGGGGGGGATCCTTTCTTGAAGGTGCAATGTCTTTATTTTTACCCTTCTCCATAGCTAAGCCTCTGACTATAAGCCATTTCCACACTGCTGGCCTGGGTGTTGAGAATTGAAAGCCAGAAGGTGACTGCAGCACTGTTCCCAGAAAAGCAAAGATAGCAATGTTGGAAATAAAAGAGCATAATCTCTAAAATTTATATTAATTTAATATCTTTATTAAGCCATCCAAAAGAGCACAAATGTCCTCAAAATTAGTGTTGACAAAAATAATGACATTATGTGTGTATCTACCCAGAAGTAAGCCTTATTGAATGCACTGAACCTTACTCCCAGCTAACAGTGTCTAAATAACACTCTAACAAACCAATCGTGCTTGTGTGTGTGGTGAGGGAAGAACCTATAGTAGTGTAAATGGTACACCAATCAAACCTAAAAGGGAGAAAATACCCTTTTCTTCCTGTCTCCTCACTTTTTTTTTAACCCATTGGTATCTCCTTTCTAATTTTTTCCTCTCTCATTGGCCTCAAAAAGGTCAGGACAGGCATTAAGGCATATTCTCCATTATTCAACTGTGACTAGCATAGTCCTCAGAGAAATTTGTCTTAGCAAACAGACTTACAAATTAAGTCCATGTTTAATGTCCAGCCACCAGTCACAAACCAGAGTACATTAAGTGCAAAGATAGGTGAGGAAAATCACTTGCTATGACAAACAGACATCTTTAGTTACTTGAGAGAGCACTTCTAATGACATACTAGTTTCACCCCACTGTATGCCAGTTTCAGAGGCTGGAAAAAGTGCCAGGGAAAGCATAGGACTTTGGATCCTGTGAATCTAATGCGTCTTCACATGCTGCCTTTTATGTCATATTAAGGGAATGAGAATCAGCAGACACCAAGGCCTGCTGGATACAGCAGCACCTAGAAAAATGTCATATTAAGGCTTGAAGTTCAACTAAATCATTCTACTCAGCTGGATCACGTTGTATCTTATAGTCTCCACTTCTTCCCACAGCATGGGAAGAATTAAAGCAGGTACTGACAATTTCAGTGGTTCTGGGAATTGTTATACATATTCTTCCACCTTTAAGGGGAAGATGAGATTTTTCAACAAGGGCCTGAATCTGCAGTTGACTTGAGGACAGTTAACAATAAACAAAGTGGAGTAGGGAAGCACATCTTGCTCTCATTCCCAAATCCTGGTCCTCCAGGTGTTTCGGACCTCTACTTCCAGAAGGCTCAGCTATCAAAGTCCAAATGGCTGGAGGGCCAGAGTTTGAGAATGACTGTTCTAGAGGAGGGAAAATAAGTTACATTTTAAAAACTAAAATATTAAATAACGGGGGTCTTAGAGATCCAGAAGGAATCGGAGACGTGTGCTGACCCCAGAATTTCACACATGGAGTTCTCTGATTCCACAGTATTCAGTCCCACTGTCTCCTTTGCTGGCAACATTGACAGCTTCAGAATTCATGTCTAGTTTACTGATGGACTTCATGGTCACAGCATTGTAACCCTTATTACCCGATGGTAATAAGTAGCAAAGGTTGGAGCAATGATTTTGTCAGAGCTTCCATTGTTCAAGGAAGACACTGACATACATCTCTACAGGCAGAAATAAAGATACATTGCTTCCAATGACCCATCAGTGGCCTTGCAGAGGAGCATTTGATTGCTGTCTAGTTGCTTTAACAGTTGGGTTCTTGTTTAAATTTGCTGTAATATTTATCATTACTACTGCTACCTCTACTACTAAAACCAAAGCTTTAGCTAATATACAACCATTACCGTATTTTTCACCATATAAGACGCACTTTTTCTTCCCCAAAACGAGGGTGGGGAAATTGGTGAGTCTTATAAGGTGAATATACAGTTCTATGGAACTGCTGAGGCCTAGGCTAAAAGGAGGCCTCCTTTCAGCCGCAGCCTCGGTGTTTGAATGGGCTCCTCCCATCCCAGGAAGAGCCCATTGAAGCACCCAGGACAGGGGTGGAAAGAGGCCCCCTTTTCCTGGGTGGTTCAATGAGATCCTCCTGGGATGGGAGGACGTCCTCCAACCCCAGGAGGATCCCACTGAACCACCCAGGAAAAGGGGGTGGAAAGAGCCCCCCTTTTCTTGGGTGGTTCAATGGGCTCCTCCTTTTTCCACCCCCTTCCTGGGTGGTACAATGGGCTCCTCCTGGGGTCAGAGGACATCCTCCCATCCCAGGAAGAGCCCATTGAAGCACCAGGGACGTGGGTGGAAGGAGGGCCCCCTTTAGCCATGTCCTCGGTGCTTCAATGGGCTGGTCTCCAGAGTGGTAGTCCAACACTCAAACCACTACACCACACTGACTCCTATTCCCATGTTGTTGTTCCACTTCCCAAGGAGACCCAAGGCCACCGGTCTGCATCTCCCCTTAGTCTACTTTTTGTAATTCAATCCCAGATTGTTTAGAAATTCATTTCTATTTTCTAGGCATCTATTTTGCATGACTAAGCTCAACTCTACCACCTTTGTGCATGCTCAGATGTTGACTGCAGCAACCCTTTATTTTTCTGAAGGAAATGAAGATGTCTCATTTGCAATGCTTGTGCATGTGGTATGATATTTTAACCCATCCACTCCCAATTACTCTTTGAAATAGGAATGTATCAATGTGAAAGATTCAGGGTGGGGGAGAATGACATATTACATTTGCTGTAATAATAATAATAATAATAATAATAATAATAATAATAATAATAATAAGTTTTATTTCTAAGCCACCCCTCTGCTCAGATATCGGGGCGGCGTACAGCATAATTTATAAACAAGAGACAATGTAAAATTCCTATATCCCACACCCTAATCCTCCCACCCCTTAAAACTAAATGCTGTAGTCCCATTATTCATTTTAGTGATGCACATATGCAGAAATTTGAACATCATTCTATTTGAATATATAATCTTAGATCTACAACTAGATGAGCAAATTACAAATTATTATGGACCAGCTCATTCTTCACTAGCTAGAGTCCAGAGCTCAGAAAGACTGCTTTTTTTGAACTGCAACATCCAAAAACCCCCAACTAACATGGCCACTAGGATGGACAATGCTAGCTATAGATGTAATTGCCAGAAGTAATTTTTCCAAAATCGGGACAGCAATCCCACTCATATTTGTGTTTTGACTTGCAGAGAACACCATATATGCTTAGGGAATCTTCTCTTTTTTTGCTCCCCTCCTTCTCCACCCAGAAGGAGGCATTTTGCAATTTTCCACCCCTCACAAGAAGTTGTTCAGCTGATGTAACATGAAAACAGAAGTTTCCCTTCCCTGAACTGGAGACATTTACAAAAAACATCAAATGAGAAATGGAAACTAAGAGAAACAATCGACTGGGAGATATATTGTAGGCTGGGAGAGGCAATGCTACACACATCTAGGTTATATAAATTTGAACTGTGTAAGAAGGAATAGGTACAGTTATCTGTATAGGTACAGATAACTTTCTGTATCTGTAAAGGGACTTCGCTTGCTAGTGAAGGAGAAGCAAGAGAAATAACTTTTTACTGTTTCCTAAGTTATCCATTGCAACTCTTGGTTGAGATTTTTAAAAAAGAAACCTTCATCATATACAGGAGGAAAATTAAACATTAAGGTAAGTTGTTTATTGATTATTTTTTGTTTGTTCCAGTAATTTTTCAGATCTTTAGGGACATTGCTTTAGGAGGACATTGTATTTAAGAAAATAAAAGGAACCTTTGTACCTCCCTGATAAAGAAGGTACTATGCTCGTAGTATCTAAAACTCTCAGGTCAGTGAGCACTTGCCTTAAGCATTAGGCATCTCTTAGGACGTTATCACATGGGGGCAAATCTGCTGGTTAATCCACACAAATCCCAAACAGAAACTGGATTTGTGCCTCGCATTTTCACACGATGTCGCACAGAAACTGGACAGAAAGTGGACAAAAACTTGTGTTAACTGAGATCTTTTGAAATTCGGTTGTTTGGACGAAATGCAAATGCGAAATTAAGGTAATTTTGCATTTACCGTAATGTGAAAAGCAAATGTGCATTTGGGAGCATTTCCCTGCTGTTCCCATTGCTCCAGCGAGCATTCCTCTACCTGTGCATGTGCAAGAAGATCATTTCTAGTACATTTATGGGCTTTTCTCACTTGTGTGTGAACGTTAAATGCGCTTACTTTAATTTTGCAATTAAGGTAATTACGTGTGAAAGCCATTTGTGGAATCAAGGTTTATTTTCAGTTTATTTTCGGAATGCCTCATTTTCACTTTATTATCGCTTTCTGGCCCACGTGTGATAACGTCCATAGAAATTATAAGGCCAGCCATGCATCTTTGTCACTGGTAATATGAGGACATCCTCACACATTTACTTTCCAGCTGTTCAGTTTGTGATTTAAGTACAGAAATATAAAAATGTCTTGAGTGGAAGTGAAAATAGAAGCAACTTCCAGAGAACTGGCAATCTGGTATCCAGTGGTAAGAGAAAGGGGGCTATGGGTTAGGGTCTCTCGCCTTGAGAGAGGAAGTGAAACACCCAACAAGTGTAGTGCCTCCTCTATCCACCATTTTGTACCCCAAGGCATATTCTCCATTTTACTACCCTATTCTACATGCTCTCCCTCTTGCTGTCAGAGTATGACTGGAGGATGGATGGGCTCCCTGGAGAGAATCACTAGCTACAAAAAGTTGGTGGTACGGGTGATAGCAGTTCACTGGCTGCCAATCTGTTTCCAATTTTATTTCCAAGTGCTGGTTGTGAGCTTCAAAGCCCAGATCCAGGCTATCTGAAGGACCACACCTTTCCATGTCAACTTAGGATCTTAGGGGATGTGCTTCTCTCCATCCCATCACCCTCACAGGCATGTTCAGTAGGAATATAAGAAAGAGCTTTCTCCATGGTTGATTCTGGGTTCAGAAACTTCCTTCCTAGTAAGCCTAGGACGGTGACTAAGGTTGCCAGAGTGAAAACTGGAACAGGTTCTTGTACATTTAATGGTTTCATAAACAAGGGAATGTTAGCAGCTGTTGTTTTCAAAGAAGAAGCTGCATTAATCTCTTGCAGCATAAAAAGGAGGGATGAAGGGGGATGAAAAGAAGAAGAAAAAATGTGGTAGCACCTTTAAAACCAACTGGTGTTTATTTTTGCATGAGCTTGTTACTTGGTTATATGATAATCAACATCTACTGAAATGTCCAGCCATTGAAGACTCCAAATATGACACAGGCTATGTTGGGTATGCTAACACCTCTGCATCTGATGGGATTACGTACACATGTAGTCTTAGTCAAATGCTGCTTCCATGCTTACTTGGGAGAAAAAAAATGACACTGGAAGATCTTGATCATGTCATCTCACATGATATCTAGTTTGGGCATGAGTGTTCATAGAATTATCTTCTTTGGGCTCTACAGAGAATGTATTTACTCATACAAAGAGAGATACAGTGAGACTGCATACACTTGATGATCTAGCACAGGAGTCGACAACCTTTTTTGCCGGCGGGCTGAAGGGGGGGGGGGAATGGTGGCGGGCCGAAGGGGGGAAAATGGCGCTAGGCTCATGCACATACGCACAACTCCCACCATCGTGCGCATGCATGCACATGACGGTGGGTGCCATTTTGGAATGCCAAAATGGTGCCTGCCACCGTGTGCATGCACACGACACCGGTGCTGTTTGGCGTTCCAAAATGGTGCCCGCCGTCGTGCGCATGCATGCATAAGCGCGGGCGCCATTTTGGAAGCCAAAATGGCACCTGTGCTTGCGTGCAGCAGCGGTGGCGGCAGCAGGACCAGCCACGGGCCAATTCCAAGGCCTCAGCAGGCCAGGTCTGGCCCACGGGCCATAGGTTGCCAACCTCTGATCTAGCACAACAGAACAGCTTTTGTCTCTTCTCACTTTTTTCCATAAAAGGTGAAAAGTTTCCTCAGAGCCCTTCTCTTTGGCAGTGATATGACTAATCAATACAGAGATGGTGATTATGGTCTTTGTTATACCTGACCTTATTGGAAGACATTCTTTAGACATGCTAACAGTTTAAGGTGGTTGGTTGCCTAGAAATTTGGGGTGAGGTTGGGGAAAAAAATCAATCAGTTTTATTGTTTTTCTCACTCAGAGTTTTTTTTTTAAAACTTGAGGTATAAACATATCTGGAATATGAAGCAATTAGCAAAATGATGTTAATTATTTCTTCATATTAAACTGAAATGAAATTCTAATCAATCTTTTCAGGGTGCTCCAATGAAGCTCATTAAAGAATTTTTAAAAATAATAAAGAGAAATTTGATAATAGTGGGCATCCTTCTCTCATGGACAACTTGCCTCTCAATCGATTCAGTGAGGGCAAAATACCCATGAGTGCATTACTTGCTTGGGTGCTTAAAGGTCTTAGGATCCTCTGAATGAAAAGTGATTTAGCGGCAGTTGTATAACTGTTCAGTGATAGGCACAAGTTCATAGTGACAGGGATTTCCCTAAGGTTAAGAATTTGGAAACTATGGAGTTAGGCAACGATAAAAAGTATGAGGGGTAATCTTGATTAAAATGAAATTATTTACTCATACATTCAACAGGAGGCACAGAAAAAAAACCTACGTAACTTGAAGAGACACCAGGAAGGTAGCCATTAACCAGCAGTATTCACTGAAAAGAATTCTTTTCTATCATAGGATAATTCTCCAGGGGAAAATAAAGACAAAAAGAATATGAGGTCCTATAGTATTGTCCTGGCTTTGAGCCTTATCTCTTCGGTCACTGAAACTCGTGGTAAGTTTTTATTAAGCTCCTCATATTTTTGCCTCCCCCTTTGTTTTCCTTTTTCTGCTTTCATTTCCTTTACTGTTTTGTGTACCTTCTTGCATCTGTCTCGCTGGAAGTCACAAAGGCTTTGCACTTTTGCCCAATGTATAAAAGCCCATTATGTCACACTCTAGAGTTTCATTAAGAAATGAAAATCAAGGTGGGGCTATCCAGATAGAAGATGGTTGGGTGGTTACATGTACATTCCATGAAACACAGTAGGTTACAATCCTGGAAAGTCCTGTGAGGAGAGAAAGGTTTAGGCTAAACACTGAAGTGAACATCGGGAGATTTAGGATGTACCTACACTGTAGAAAAATTGCAGTTTTACAATACTTTAAGTGCTGTCACTCCATCCTATGGAATCTTGGGATTTGTAGTTTTACAAGGTCTTTAGCCTTCTCTGCCAGAGTGCTAATGCTTCAAAAAATTATAAATCCCAGAATTCTTTAGGATGGAAACATGGTGGTTAAAATAGTGTCAAACTGAATTATTTCTACAGTGTAGATGCACTGTAAACTTACCTTTACCATCTCAGGTGGCCTAAAGGGTATCTTTTAGTTTCTATTATGTAAATAAATGCTTTAGATAAAGTATCAGTGGCCTGTATAGACAGTAAGGACTGGGAAATCAGTCAGTTTCACTTTGTCTTGAATTTGAACTTTTAAAACCTGAAATGCCTTCCATTCTTAGAGTGCAGATTATGAATGTTGGTAAATTGCTATATGAACAAATTTAAGAAAATCCTCCCTTCACCCCCACACTCCTGGCTGCTTGACACTTGACAAATTCAACACAGCCAGCTGTGCTTAGCATGGAAAGGTCTAGATTGTGTATTCCTTCCATATATGTAGAATTCAAAGATATAGCCATGTTAGTCTGTAGAATCAGTATGTAGAGAGATCTTGAAGTACCTTTGAGATTAAGGGCCGATGCAGACCGCCAAAAGGGCTGGCCTGAGGGTGGAGTTGGGGCAAGGTGACCGCCCACTGGCTGCCCTGACTCCACTTCGCCGCCGCCGTCACGCTTCGCACCTTACCGCATGCCACGCAGAGTCAGAGTGCCCCACTGGTGCAGCGTGTAGACATGCTGTGCCAAAGGGGTGCAAAAGAGTCACAGAGGTGGCACTAAGGGCGGCTTTTTGCCACCCCAAAAAAGGCTAGCATTTGCTAGCTCTTTTTGGAGCGGCAAAAAGCCAGATTGGGGCCACAGCGTGTGGTTGCCGCAGTTCCAATCTGGAGGTCCCAGAGGCAGCACAGAGTCTCCCCTTAGTGGCTGTCTGCATTGGCCCTAAGTGAAAGAAAGAAGAACCCTGGTTTCCACTCCACTAAAGGCATCTGAGGAATTAGAGTGAAATCTACAAAAGCTCATGCTGCCAACTTCTTTCTTTCCTTTAGTCTCAAAGGTGCTACAAGATCTCTCTACATACCTTCCATATATGTGTTAAGGATGAAGAGCATCACTAGAAAAAAAGGGGGGGATGGTGAGCCATAATTGAGTGATAATATTATTTAATTTATAGGGCTCAAGCCTTGGCTTTAAAGAGTTAAGCAGTCAAAGCCCTACAGCTGGATGTGAATACTTGGCTTCCCCACATTTGATTTTTTTTTAAAAAAAATGCATTTTTTTATTGCAAATACAAAAAAATTGAATTTTGATAAATTCTTATTTTTTTTTTTTAAAAAAAAACCTAATCAAAATGAAATTTATGAAAATCACCTATGATTGTACAAAGTGTTTGGCACAGTTCAGAGAGTTGGCTAGGCCCAGGTGCCTTATTCTAAGGAAATGCACACCGTTGATGATGTTTAAGGCCCTGTTGGTTCTTAAAAGAACTGTACACTTGCCATTTCTCTGATTTGGCATTTCTGAAATGGACAATGTAGTTCTCCAGAACCTACCAGTATTGAATTCTGGAGCACTGCATTGGCCAGTTCCCGGCAGCAGAATTTTCAGCAACCAGAGATTAACCAGCAAGATTCTCTGGTGGTCAAGGCTTTTCCTGTCTCTGTTTCTCTATCTTGATTTTCTACCCCTCCATGTTCTGACACTTACAACGAGTGACTCACCTTGTTTCATAGAAGGGCAGGCTCAGATGCCAACATAGTCCAACCTGCTTTGCATCTTATGTCCTTTGAATGCCAGGATGAGAAGAGGAGCAGGAGCATTATTTGGTGATCTTTCTTGAGCAACAAAATGTCTTAGACTACCCCATTTGCAAACTTCTGTATGTCTTTTTAGGAAACAGAGCCCCCAATAAAGCACAGAGAACATATGTATATGTATATATATTAGCTGTACACATGGAGGCTCTATTCAGAGGTTTGTTTTAAGTCCAAAGTAGTTGCAAATGGATCATGGGAGGTGAAATCCTATTTGTTGTTGTTAACTACCCTTAATTATGGCGATCCTATGGATGAGACATCTCCAAGCCCCCTGTCCTCCACTGCTGTGCTTAAATCCTGCAACTCCTTAATACCCATCCTGCAAACCCATACCCATGACCTCCTTAATAGAGTGCATCCATCTGCCATGTGGCTTTCCTCTCTTCCTACTTCCATCCACCTTTCCCAGCATTATTGTCTTTTCTAATGAATCTTATCTTCTCATGATGTGTCTGAAGTATGACAGCCTCAGTTTGGTCCTCTTGGCTTAAGGATTTTCTTAAATTTGTTCATATAGAAATTTACCAACATTCATAATCTGCACTCTAAGAATGGAAGGCATTTCAGGTTTCCGGTTTGATCTGTTCTAGGACCCATTTGTTTGTCTTTTTGGTTGTCTATGGGATGCTCAACACTCTTCTACAGCACCACATCTCAAAGGAGTTTATTTTCTTCCTTTCATCTTAACTGTCCAGCTCTCACATCCATACAGGGAATACAATGGCTTGTATGATTCTAACTTTTGTGCTGAGTTATATATCTTTGCATTTTAGAATCTTTTCTAGTTTTTTCATAGCTACCCTCCCCATTCTTAATCTTCTTCTGATTTCCTGATTGCAGTCTCCATTTCTATCAATGTTTGATCCCAGGTATATGATCCTTTTACTATTTCTATTTCTTCATTGTCTATGCTGAACTTGTGAATGTCTTCGGTAATCATTATTTTTATTTTCTTTATGTTCAACATTAAGCCTGCCTTTGCACTTTCTTCTTTGATCTTCCTTAGTAGGTGTTTCAGGTCTGTGAGGTCTTCTGCTAGTATTATGGTATCATCTGCCTATCTTGTTGATATTCCTTCCTCCAATTTTCACTCTTTTTTCTTCTGTGTCTAAGCCTGCTTTTCTTATAATATGTTCTGCATACAAGTTGAACAGATAAGATTAAAAATTGCAACCTTGTCTGACCCCTTTGCCAATTAAGAACCATTCTATTTTTCTGTGTTCTGTTCTGACAATAGATTCTTGTTTTGAGTACAGTTTCTTCATCAGAAATATCAGATGTGTTGGCACCCCCATGACTTTAAGAGCATTCCATAGCCTTATATATTTGGTATAAACAGAATAGCATTTTCTGACTTACTAAGATGGCACTTTGTGGATGGCAGCAGAAGTGGCTTCTTTCTTGTGCCATTTTCTTGCAAGGATCAGCCATCTTCTTCCCAGGAAGTCTTGCATGAAAACATGGGTTCCAGAAAAGGGGAAAAAGACAGTTAATATCTAGGTTTGACTGATGCTGGTGATATATATGTGAGCCTGTGCAAAAGTTTTCACACAGGTCCATTTCTTGGATATATATTTATACTCTTGGTGCCTTGTGGTTCAGATCCCACCCATTAATTTCATGGAAAATTTGGTGAATTCATGCTGTATAAAATCATAATCTGTCAAGATTTTGTGTGGCTTTGGTATATGTCTGGATCCAATTGGAGGGAGGTGGGGTGGTTGCTCCTTATATAATTGGTTGGGGATCCTCTTACAAGACCTTGCAAGTGAGGAAAAGGGAGTTGTGCCCAACTTGGAGGCAGGTGGCTTCAACCTGACTCTCAGGTGTCAGGGGAAACAAAAGGGGCTTTCACCCATGTGGAACCTCAGAGCTGTTATCCCAGGTATTCCCAGCAGACAGGCTGGGCACTGGCTTTCATCAGCCAACACTCCAGTTGAACAATGTATTTATCTGAACCCATGGTCAAGCCTCTGCAGCTGTAACCAATAAACGCTGCGGTCTTTTCTGTTCCAATAATGGGTTGTCAGAATTTTGTTGAGAGGGGGAGCCCACACACTTGTCACTGATCCCATAATAGTGAATTGAGAGAAGGAGCAATGATCGTGATTACTTTTCTGGTACAAATGAGCCCCTTAGATCTTATAAGAAAGTAGATGCATTGCACACATCTTGAAACTTCATGATGCTGGGTTAACGTACTGAAGGATGGATGCTCAGTTGTCTCATCTTGGGAGACAAGCAGGTTATAAATTCAATAAATAGATAAATAGTCCTGAGAGTGAGTGAGACAATACACTGTGATCTGGGTGAACAGTGACATCCTTGTGAGATGGAGATTTAGCTGAAATGCTAAATGCTTTTATTGGAGACTACTAAGTCCCACTGAACACAATGGGGCTTGTTTTGAGTAAATATGCAAATAGTGAGACAGTAAGAGTACAATTCAATGCACCTATACTTAGGAGTCAGTCCCATTGATTACATCCTATTAAATGTTTTGGTCAGAGTTGGAAAAATGTGTTTTTTGGGATTACAACTTGCAGAATCCAGCAACCACGATGGCTGGTGGATTTTGGGAGCTAATGTGCAAAATGAATCTTTTCCAAACATTGCTTTGGGCTGCTAGTAGTTTATGGATGGGTGGATGTGATGTAAACATGATGGAATCCATACACATGTGTACACATGGGAGCAATGTGATCGTATGACAAATTTCAGAGATTTCTTTGACCAACTGAGAAAATGGAAAAAATTATGTGCAAACTTTTGGAACCACAGGCTTCTTCATTAGGCAAAGATATGTACACATATCTGTGGAGGAAACCAAAGTTACAAAAGACTTCCTTCCAACCAACCTCAGAACTATGACCATGAGAAGGAAGGAAATACATATGTTCTTTAACTTTATATATAACAAGCAAGGGATTAATTACTCATTAATCTTTAATTTCTTGTCTCTTGTTGCTTTTCCTCCCCCTCCCCCATCCTGAATAGGAGCCAGTTAAAATCCATAGGAATATTTTGTTTCCTTTTCAGAAAGCCCACTGATGCAAACTCTCAACTGTTCCACTGATTATAAGTCATGTACAGCATGCACCTGGTTTGAACCTCAGGAGGCAAGGAGTCTTGTCAACATGACCCTTTTCCATAAGGACAATTATCAGTGAGTTCCTGAATTCCTATCCATTGCACAGTAACATGAAAAAATGGTTGAGACAAAGGACTAGACTTGCCATCTGATGGGATGGGGCAGCCAATAAATGTTAAGGGACAGTTGTTGTTGCTGTGTGCCTTCAAGTCATTTCTAGATCATCTTCATTTAAGTGGGGTATAAATATTATTATTATTATTATTATTATTATTATTATTATTATTATTATTATTATTGTGACCCTAATATGAACATGGGTTTTCTTGGCAAGTTTCTTCAGAGGGAGGTTGCCATTGCTATCCTCTGAGGCTGAGAGAATCACCAGTGGGTTTACATGGCTGAGTTGGAATTCAAATCTTGATCTCCAAAGTTGTAGTCCAATGCTCAAACCATTATCACACACTGCCTCTCAGGTAGAAGCGTTAAGGTGTTGGTGATGCCTTATAACTTCTAAACCAGCCTGCTGCCCTAGTTAGTAGAGGACACTGTGCCATTGCCATTATTGAAGTAAGAATCAGCTCCCAATCTAATCGTCTTCTGTCTAAAAAAAAAAAAAAGGGAAAGGTGACATCTTGTCCTTTGCCTCAAGCAGAAAAATATATAGGGCTGGCCTGCAGAGATTGCTGAGCCTAAGGGAAAAGATATTTGGGAAATTCCTCATTTCATCACAAACTGATCTGATCTGCATTTTCTGGACTGATGTACAAATTAGGGTATAACTATCCAATGGCTTTCACACCCCTCTAATGTTCCAGTGCACCTCTTGGCTTAAAAAGAAGTAGTATTAACCCATGTTTAAAATATATAGTGTGTTAAAAGAAAGAAAATGCTTTCAAAAAAAGGCATGTAAACTTTTGAAAGGTTAGTCATATGAGTTTTTTTGGGGGGGGGGGTTGCTGCAAAAGTGACCAGGAGAAGTCTTTCTCTCACTCCCACAACTATCACAAGCTCAGTTGGTAAGGTCATGATAGAGGACCTTCTCAGTGGTTGCCCCTAAACTCAGAATGGCTGCTCCATGTTGTTCTTACATTGGCAGGCTAAACCCTTTTTATCCAGACAGGCTTTTAAATATAAAGTTTTTAAAGAATGGGCTAGTGATTGCTGTAATGTTTTAGCTGAACTTTATTAAGAGCTTTTTATTTTTTTTAAATGGCATTTTATTCTATTAACATGGGGCTGAATTATTTTAATACTGTAAATAGTTGAATTCTATGTAAGGTTTACATTCTTAATGTGTGTTCTTAATTGTATTCTTTGAAACTGTGAGCTATTTGAGTCCCAATTTAAGGGGAAAAGTGGGATACAAATAAATACAACAACAGCAATGAGACTATAGTACTTTAAATACTAACAAATTTGCAAGTCCCCTTTGTGAAGACACACCCAACTAAAGGTGGTGGCAAATATGGGTGTGCAATGCCAGTACCCTGGTGAGATCAAAGTCTTTTACCCAAAAAGGCTCCAAAGCTGAATGTAAAGTCCAAAAAGGGGAAATTTATTTTGAAGAACAAAAGAAAAAGGGTTTCTCCTCCCCAGCTCTAACAGGCTTAAAATAAAAGGTACTTTACAGTTTAGGTTTCAGCAATCTTCAGTGTTATAATCTCTCTGGGTTTGATCTTGGATTGAACTCCTACTCAATGAAGCTGGTGCAGGGTCTTTCAGCTTCTGGTGTTCTTGATTTCTTTGTTGTTGATATTTAATAGAATTAACTGCTTCTGGTAACTAAATTGGCTAATGGTAAGTAAATTGGCTAAATGGTAAATAAATTGGCTAAATGGTGTAAGAAATGCCCTTTCCGTCTGCTTGTGCTTGTTTGCCACCAAACAGATAAAGCCAAGCCTGCCTAAGAAAACTAAAAATCCTAAGCTGAAGCAGAGCTTTCTGGGAAGGGGCAAACCAAAAACTAGAAAAATGCAGGGGATTCCAACAGCTCCTCCCACAAACTAATACAATGGAACATTCTTATGCTCAAACATACTAAGGACTGACTAATATGAGAGAAAATGCAGGGGAGAATTTAAACAGTCCAGGCTGAACATCACACCCTTCATACCATGAAAAATTGTGCTGCAGTAGATTTGATGGTTTGTAAAGCACCACAAGACTCTGGTTAGGTTTTGGCCCTGTGCCTTACTTCCCTTTTCAGTAGTAGCATTGGAGGAGGCACCACTTGTGCTTCCTGAAGAACTAGGTAGTGGGGACTCTATGGAAAAAGCCTCAAGATATTGAAGGTTAGTGTTCAGCAGTGAATATTAGTCAGCTCCATCCCCACATTTTTCAATTCAGGTTTAGCCCACTCATCTGACCTTTTGACACTGTAGGATTCAGCTGATTGCTTCAGGGGAGAGTAGGAGATTTCCAGTCCTGACCATCAAGATGCAGACATTGCTTTTTCCTACTCTGTACTTATATACTTATGGGAATTGGGGAATTGGCTTGGGGGTGTTGACATTAAATAGAAGGGCACTGTTGAGGAGATTGGAGAAGTGGATGTGTTCCCAGCATTAAAAATAAGCATCCTGGGTCACCACTATGATGAAAGGGGCTTTTTCAATTTGACCTTAGTGTCTTGGGTCCAGATTAGCAAAGGGAACATGCTTTAGGGCCATTTTGGACATGGGTGTCTCTCTTTGACTCACAGGAAGGGGTGTCTGACCAAGAGCAGCTTTCCAAGCATTTATGACTGACTGATGACCTCCACTCTACCATGTCCTGGTCCTAGTCATCTAAAGTTTTCTCATACCTGCTCTTGACAATCAATCCAGTTAAAAAGAACAAGGTAGCTGGTGATGGGAAAGATTTTACCTATGATACTGGAGAGATGTTGCCAGTCAGTGCAGACACCATTAATCTAGGTCAGTGTTTCTCAGCTAGAGTTTCCTGGAATTCCAAGGTTCCATGGGGGGGGGGGGATAAACTTTTTTGAGCTGTAGATACAATAATTTTTATGTAGAGTTTCCCTGAGACTTAAGAATTATTTTTAAAGTTTTTTCCAGGGTAAAAATGTTGACAAAGGCCAAACTAGATGGATGAACAATTTTATGAGGTCCAAAGCAGCTTCCTATAAAAGGACTATTAGAGCAGTTTATGGTGTAGAGCAGGGGTAGGCAACCTTTCCCCTTTAAGGGCCGAGGGACTTCAGCTTCCAGAAGCCTCAGCCATGTTGGCCAATAGTCCCATGTTGACCAATAGCTCCTGGGATTCTGGGAGCTGAAGTCCCTCAGCCCTTAAAGGGGAAAGGTTGCCTACCCTTGGTGTAGCGATTAGACCAGCTTTATCCTTTGTTACTGGGGCTGTAGAAAGAGAAAGGGAGTTGAATAACTCATTCCTCTTGACACAGACCTGCAGAATATAAAAATTTGTCATGCAACAGTTGCATGCTTAGTAATGCTCAGTGAGAGAGAGTAAGAATAGCATGGAGTCTATGTTTAAATAGCTTTATGCACATAGATCTTTATCTCATATTTGCAGACTTTGGAAAATCACAGTTTGCAATTATGTGGAGGGAGCATTATACATCTACAATATCAATGATATCTCATGGTCCACTCATACTCTGTTTTTTGTCTCAAATACAATTTTATCCTGTTAAAATTCCTCTTTTTAGCCTCATATGATAAAGTCTTTAGACAGAAGCTTTAAGGAGCTGTCCAACAGCCTGAACCCTATTCCCAATAGGTTTGGCATCATGAATAGATCTTATAAATTTTAGAGTATTCAATGCTCCTTTGGCATAGAAACCACCAGGTGCCACCCTGATACATATACATGA
The DNA here is from genome assembly GCA_020142125.1 of Phrynosoma platyrhinos. Lineage (NCBI taxonomy): Eukaryota > Metazoa > Chordata > Lepidosauria > Squamata > Phrynosomatidae > Phrynosoma > Phrynosoma platyrhinos. The sequence goes on along the minus strand of CM034708.1, from coordinate 186,077,576 downwards.
GGTCATGACAGTACATGTTCCACACATTTAATTGTCACAAATAGGAAAGGGCCAGGCTTCCTTTTCTGAACGGGGAAGCATAAAGGGACTAGTTTCTTAGGAAAAAGGAAATTGAAGATAGCCACTTGTCCTCCTTAATCTTCCCCAGAAGATGATGGGGTAGTGCTTGTTATTTGATCTATCTTCCACTTCTTTAATTATATATTTATTAATTTTAACACAAAAATCTAATTCACAATAAAAACCATAAACATTTAGAAAGAAAAAAATGTAAAAAGAAAGAGAAGACAAAACAAAAAGATAAAAGAAGAAAAATCCATGTACATATATAACTTATACTAAGCTATAATAATAATAATAATAATAATAATTTTTATTTGTATACCGTCCTATGGCGAACCAATCTGGGCGGTGAACATAATAAAATACAATATACAATAAATACAATCTAAAACACACCATTCCCCCCACCCCCTTTAAAAAACTATTAAATCAAATCAAGTTAAAAAATAAAACAAAATACAACTAAATTATTTAAAATTCATACCAACCAATTACCCTGCGAAGGGAATTTAACAATATTTTAGAGAATAGTCGGTCGCAAGTCTCGAGGTCTTAAGGCCGGGTTATTTAATCTGGAAAGGCCTGCCGGAAGAGATCCGTCTTGACAGCCCTTTTAAAGCTATCCAGAGATGTTAATTGACGGATCTCATCCGGCAGGCCATTCCAGAGTCTGGGAGCGACAACAGAGAAATATAAGAAATACATAATACTAAAACACTTTAACACTAACTAAGGAGTTTATTGCATTAAAAAACCCCGACTTATCCCTGACAGGATACAGTTGCATTTCAGATTATTAGCTGTTTTTATCACATGTAAATTGCCGCTGATGCCACTGGGAGACTGAAACCTGCATGCAGCCCAGATCGTAGTCATGCTCAGCTGAAACGCAACTGTATCCTGTCAGGGATAAGTCACTTTTTAAAAAATGTGATAAACTCCTAAGACACAAAAGGGCTCTGACATTCCCTGCAATCCAGACTGTAATGAAAGCAAAAAACAAAATAAAAAGAAAAACAAAATTCTACCATTACAATTCCAACTGAATAATCCTACTACCAAAATTATTAGTAGCATTAGCCACAAATTGTTGCATCGTGAGCTTTCTTGTTGCTCAAAAAGTCCAGATGAAAACAATCTTCAATTGGTTTGTCCTTTCAAACCACTTCTGTTTTCATCTGAAAGAGGAACTGCACATTAGTCTGACAGAAAAAAGGAAGGAGTGGTCATAGGGAAGACAGGAAGAGAGAGGGGGAAGTGGAATCAACAGAGACATTTTGATTACTCCCCAACATTTTTCACTTGAAAATAGTCACTTTCTATCCCAAACCAAAATCAATGTCTTAACATTATGTCATGTGAGCGATAGCTTTGTCTCCACTCTTCATATGCTAAATTTCTTTGTGATGGGTTGGCAGGAAAGAGAATGTCAGAAAATCTCATTTTGCAGAGTTTGCACCCTTAGTGGATGAAGATATCTTTTAAACAAAACACACTAGCAAATTGTTGTTTCCTCCCTCATTAGCGGCAGGGGATACCATGAAGAGGTTTGTGAGATCTAAGCAGGGATCATATCGTTCCAAGGTGGTTTCTCAGCAAGCTTTATAGTTTCAGCAATAGAGCTCATTCAAATATACACGGTCAGGCTGCTTTCTGGGACTTCAGTGCCAAAGTGCCTTGAAGCTCCTCTGCTTCTAGTCAACAAAACTATCTGATAATAAGTTGGTTAATCACTGTAGTAAATAAAACAAAGTTCTTCTGGTGCTTACAGGAACCTCACAAACATGACATGCAATTCTCAAAAAGTAGGCTCTCTAATACGGTGGGAGTGCCATAGGAAGCAGATTTACTTTAACATAAAGCTGAAGAATGTCTTCGTTTTCAAACCACAGCTGTCACTGGAGGCCCAACTGAATGTCAGCATCTTCAATAACGGTATGTATTCCGAAGAATCTGAAAGATTCCTCTATCCATAGGTTATTTTCTTTTAGACCAGTACAATGAAACAGGTCCAAACCATTGGACCTAGAGCTTGGGAAAAATTCCTTTTGGGACCACAGCTCTTACAATCAGGCAGCCACCATGGCCAGTGGCTATGTTGACTAGGGGATTCTAGGAGTTGTAGTAAAAAAAAATTAACCTCTTTCAAGCTTTGGGGCAGGTACAATTTTAAACAAGCTGAAATGGTTGCCATAATAATAGTTAACAAACCCCAAAATTACAGAACTTAAGGATCTATCACCCCCATAGTATAATTGAAACCCCCTTCATTCTATCATTCAAGGAGACTTGAGCAGGGGAAAGGATACATTAATAAAGTCCAGTCTTGTCCTAGGTTCCCAGTATTAGACAGTGTCAGCATGCATTGCATCTAACCAAGGAGATAAAATGCTTAAAAACCAAAGCTATTCCCTTCTTGCCCTCCCCCCCCAGCTCAGGCTTGGTGTCCAAGTCATATCCTTGGTAGAAAGGGGTAGAAATTTGTAATAGGTTTGCCCTTCCTTGCTTCTTCGTCCAACCAACTCTTCCTCATTGCCCTGGCAGTTAAGGTGGCCTCCTGGTTGGCATTCACTCCTGTGATCAGACTGCAGACAGAAGATCCATCTTTTTCTGTAAGCTGACCTGTGAAATTGGCTTTTATTACAAGTAACTGTAGAATGATTAAGGAGTGATACACGATAATCAGACAAGACTTTTGACCTTTTAAAAATTTTTGGTAAGCTAACTGAACAAATAGGAAATCAATATTCATGAAAAGCATGACAGTCAAAGATCTGAAGTGCAGCTTTCATGTCTGTTTAAACCATCTCCTTATTCACTTGTTTTATGCCATGCTACATGCACTGAAGAAGAACCAGACTGGGCACTAAATATAGCATCCTAGAACCAGGAACAAGCAGACAGATGGCTTAGAATCAGGAAGTGAAGGCATGGGCCAAATAATAATAATAATAATAATAATAATAATAATAATGCTATCTCTCACCTTTCTCCCGATATAGAGACTCAAGGCAACTAACAAAATTTTAAAAAGTAAAAATAAAAAACAATACAAGTGTTAAAATGTAGATACAAAGTTTAAAAACAATTAAACAATTTTAAAAGATTAAAAACATTACACATTAATACTTAAAATGTATATAAAACTTTATCTAAACCTTAAAATATAAATGACACAGCATTTAAAGTCTAACCCTTGTCAGTTTGAGAAAGCCTGACGATGCAAGACTGTTTTTATCCACTGCCGTAAGGAGAGCAGGGATGGGGCCAACTTGGCCTCTCTAGGGAGGGATTTCCAGATTCTGGGAGCAGCCACTGAGAAGGCCCTTGCTCTTGTTCCCACCAAAGGATCCTGATGGGGTGGTGGAACAGAGAGAAGGGACTCTCTTGATGATCTCAGCGCTATAGTGGGTTCATAAAGGGAGAGATGGTTCTTCAAATAACCTGGACCCAAGCCTTATAGGACTTTATAAGTCAAAACCAGCACTTTGAATTATGCCTGGAAACGGATTGGCAGCCAATAGAGCTGTGGCAACAAAGGAGTTACGTGCTCCTTGTAGCCAGCTTCAGTTAACAACCCGGCTGCAGCTCTTTAGACCAACTGAAGTTTCTGAGCACTTTTCAAAGGCAGCCCTATGTAGAGTTCATTACAGTAATCCAAACACAACCCAATTCATCAATCTTGTTGATGTTCAAGAGAGCTTGGAGCTGGCCAGTGCCTAGAGTCTGGAAAAATGTTATTGTTTTGGATTGCATTTCCCAGCTTCAAAGAGAAAAAGTGACTTTTCTAAGCTCTGTCAATACCTTAATAGAAAGTCCCTATAATACCTCCGTATGCTTGCTTGATAGTGACCAGATGTAGGGTGTTGAAGGGGAAACATACCTAGTTTGGAGTTCAGAAATGGACGTGTATTGGAGACAGCAGTTTATTTAAAAACACAACTTGACACTATTTATAGCAATTTTGGGGAATATACCCAGCAACAACATACATATCAAGATATAAGAGGATATTAGAGATATATAAGCCAATCATGAAACAGCAGTTCATTAAACCATAATAGAAAATTCCCAAAGAGGCACTGCGTAAAACTTTTCAAGTGGAACCTTTTCCTTTCCTTTCATATTGTTAGTAGAAATCACTAATTACTTAGCAATAGGGACGGAACATGTATTATCTGCTTTTCCTTGAAATTTTAAGAGCTTATTTCCTGGACTCAGAATACTTTCGGAATACTTTCTCAGCCAGTGTGTTGCAGTGGTTTGACTATTGGACTAAGACTCTGGAGACTAGAGTTCGAGTCCCTGCTTGGCTCTGGAAATCCACTGGGTGACCTTGGGTGAGACACACACTTTCTGCCCCAGAAAACCCTGTGATAGATTCACCTTAGAGTCACCATAGCTTGGAAACAACTTAATAATAATAATAATAATAATAATAATAATAATAATAATAATAATAATAATAATATTTCTATCCCGCCCTTTGGGAACCCAATCAGAGCAGCTCACAACAATTAAAAATACATAATATCTGAAACAATCCCTGCCCCTCTTAAAACAGAATTAAATCAAAAAAGATTAAAACAATAAATCCAACAATATAAAATTTAAAAACACATTTAAAAGAAAAAAATATATAACAAGGCACAGCTTAACTAGGGGCAATGATCTTCATCCATCAAGATGGGGCCACGCGAAGATCACCGCGGTGGGGGAACCTGAGGCCGGGACAATTAGTCTGGAAAGGCCTGCCGGAAGAGATCCATCTTGATAGCTCTTTTAAAGCCGTCTAATGATGTTAACTGACGGATCTCATCCAGCAGGCTGTTCCAGAGCTTGGGAGCGACAACTGGAAAAGCACTCTGGGAGGTAGCTGCAAGCCTCGATTTTTGAGGCTGCAGCAGATTCCTCCCAGAGGACCGGAGAGCGCGGGGAGGATTGTATGGGAGGAGGCGATCCCTAAGATAGCTTGGACCCAAGCCATTTAGGACTTTAAAGGTGATAACCAACACCTTGTACTGGGCCCGGAAGCTGAACTTGAAGGCACCCAGCAACTTTCTGAATACTTTAACATGACTCTACATTATTTGGAGTTTATCATCAAGCCTTCTCCTTCAGTGTCCACTTCATGCATCACCAAAAATGAGGAAACAGGCATGATGAAAACAAAGGGCTGTATGCTAATTTACATGCAAAGATAAAAAAATTAGAAAAAATACTATAATTTCATTAAAATTACAACACCTCTTCTTGTAGCAGGGAAGGCTGGGATGACATGTTTTCAGTACCCGCTCAGTCTACTGTCCAGGCATTAATGGACAGCGTGCAGCTTCAAAGCCCTTGTTCTCTCTTTGTTCCGAAGCTTTAAAAGTTATTTTTTTGGTCTACAAACTACATAATCCCCAAGGCAGCATGAGCATTGGATATAACCAGAGTGTGCATAATCTTTCAGTGACTATAACTCTCAGAATCTCTCAACTATTCTTGTTGGCTGGGAAATTCTGGGCACTGTAGTCCAAAACATGCTCTCATCTTGCCTTAGGGTTCTTTATCTTTAAATTGAACTTGGACTGGCTAGAGAACTGTTTTATGACAAGCCTTCAGTTATAGGACAGCCATTGAGATAGAGGACAGCCCCCCAATGTAGGACACATGTTATCGAAATGGCAAGGATTCCTGTGTAAATAATTGGCTTTTAGGAACTGGCTTTTGGGTGAATGCCGATTAATATTTATAGAATAATGAACACTATACCAGATGACATCCCCGCCTTTTTTTACACTGGTCAGAGCCCGGGTCCACACAGGTCAAAATACTCCAGCAGCAGCCTGGAGTATTTTGGCCCAAAAACTGCCCCAACATCCTATCTTTACCTTGGGCACTCTGTTGTGACACTGAGTGGCTGTTCACACACGCATCCCACTGCACTGTCTGGTGCCACCACAGCTGGAGAATGAGGTGCCCAGCATTGTTCACACAAAGCGAGTGACCTGCAGCAGCAACAGTAGTGCCAGGTGGCACAGTGGAATGCATTGTAAAGAGTCTGCCAGTGTCACAGTGGAGGGCTCTGGATCTTCTGGAAAGACCTCGAGGAAAAGGTGAGTTTATTTAAGCTATTTTAAGGTGGGGTGGAACTGCAGGTTTGGTGCTGAACTGGCCAAATGTCAAGATTGTTCACACCAGAACTAGAATTGTGCCCTCCATCATCCAGACTCCTGTGTCGGAGTATGGGGAGGATTTTTTATTTGGCCCATGAAGATAAGCCCCAAGTAAAGAGTGGTACCATCGTGTACTAATGCTCCCTCAGGAAGATCTCAGCTTTTCCACACAACCAAAATTTAACTTGTGTTTTTCTTTATTCATTATCTCAGTCCAGCCTCTGCCACCCCAAAAACTAGTGGTGAGTGTTACAGAAAATGGTGACTCTTTGTTGATATGGGAACCAGGTGGTGAAACAAATAGAAGCCATTGGTTGGATAGTGCCCTGGACTTTGAAGTCTCCTACAAACGGTTTTGGGAACCTTGGGAGGTATCTATGACCACTTTTAAAACTATTTCTGATTGTATTAATGTCATATTATTAATGATGATGATCAACATAGGGTTAGAATTTAGCGACATAGCTGTGTTGGTGTGGAATATCAGTATGCAAAGGAATCTTGTAGCCCCTTTGAGAGTAACTGTGTGAAAGAAGTTGCAGTATAAGAAGTAGGAATGTTAGGTAAACTACACAAGAGGATTGCTATACCTTTAATGGTTGTATAGAAGAAAGACTTCCATAGGTGTTGCTGACAGGACAAGCACCACCTTCTGAAATTCTCTCTTCTACACAGCTATTAAATGTAAAAGAGCCCTGTCACATATTTCACCAGACAACCCTCTTCTCAAGCAAGAAATTCTTCCAAGCCTATTTACAAGTAAGATTATTGACTAGAAAGCCTTTCCCTTACACTTTGCAGGAATGAAAGCACTTTGATTGCTGTGTGGTTTATGGACATGGTGAGGGTGGCTGGATGCAGCCTTGCAGTTTACTCATACATACTCCAAAATCAGTGGTGGGATGGGCAGGTTTCTGAAGTCAGGGGGCCATAATAGACACTCCACCCCCCACCTCTGGGCTCATTGGGATGGTCCCATTCCCAAAAGTTTGCCACTGCTGTCACAAAAATGAAGACTCATCTGCACTATCTCTCTATGGTATTGGAAGATATACCAGAGTGTCCTCTTGCATCAAAAATCCCTGGTAGAGAACATCTCTTTCTCTACTGGAAGAGTAAGGAAGGAGGGGGCAGGTGCCTTTTGTTATTTTTTCCACTATTACAAAGCAAAAGCAGCAAAGCAGCTTCATTTATATACCGCTTATATCGCGCTATGGGATGTCTAAGCGGTTTACAACTGTAAGCTCATTGCCCACCAACAGTTGGGTACTCATTTTTGTGACCTCGGAAGGATGCAGGCCTGAGTCTAGCCTGAGCCCTGGTGTTAGCCAGAGCCCCTCAATTTTTATTTTTATTTTATTCTATTTTACTTTGCTCTTAATATTTCTACAGCCACATGGTCAGGCAAGACCGCAAGACCACATAGCATTTTAAAACTAAGAAATTTTTCCCTCCATGACCCCTGCCTGAACCATTCCAAGAAAAATTTGCAAATTCCTTGAATTCCTCCAAGGTGTTTCTGACTCATCCAGACAGAGATCAAGTTCACACAAAAGAGATAGCTAGGGCCAGGGAGTTGCCTTGAGGAGAAAACCCTACAAAAGTAAATACAGTCGGAGGATTGGCTTTGTCTAAAGAATATTACTGTAAATTGAGGACAAATATCGCGCTTTGTCTACATCCCACACCTTGATGGCTCTGAGACCACCCCCTTTGTTTAGACCAGCCAGACAGGAAGGTACACAATAGATAATCCAGTCTTGGTCTTTGTTTGATTGTTTGGCCAATAGCCTAGAGTGCCCTTTTCGGGTATATAAGGGTCTCCCCGGACCCAGTTCAGTGTGTTACCTTGGGGTGCAGGCCGAATCTCTGTCAGTCTGTAGCCCTAGCTAGCTCCCACGGCCTACCTCTGCCGGTCGTGCCATCCCATCAAACCCAATCTCTGCAGTGGATCCAACGAGACAGGCTCACTTTGGGCTTAGGTAACTATTTCCCTTCCTCTCCCCCTGAACTCTCTCTCTCCCTCTGCTACTCCTGGTTTTCCCCGCTTTCCTTCTAGTGTGCATGTGTGTGTGTGTGTTTACATTCATATTGTTTAATAAATATTTGGGATTCATCTCTAATTGGAGTCTGTGGTGTCTCAGCGTCCTCCTAGCCAATATCCAACTTCCTGTATACATTTGGTAAGATCCTGGGCATTGTTAGGGATGCCCCTCTCGTAATTTGAGCTAATTATAAATTCCCCTAAAGAGCATTTACCCTAACACTGGCTAGTATTGAACTCGCAACCTTGTGGTCTATGAGTGAGTGGCTGCAGTACAGACACTTAACCACTGCGCCACCAGTTTGTCATCATGCTTTGCAAATGAGGGTCACATGGGTGCATGTAGTTTCCACATGTTGCAAAGCCTACAACATTTCACATATGAAAACTTGGATATGTGTGGCAAATTGGAGTGTGATAAAAATGGCAAATGTTATCAATGAGAAAGAACACACAAGCTTGGAGGTGCTGCAGCAGTTTGCTTTTTCCTGTGCCTACTGGGTAGGGCAAGATTCTTTCCTTCTTCTCTTCTCCCCTCACTGAATTAATTGCGTGCAAACTACTTTTTCACTTTGAACTCAGTTTGTAGCAATTGAAATATGATGAGGACAAAGCCACTAAACTAGCTTAGCAGTTTATAATAGATTTCCCTATTAGCACAACAAAATGCTAAAGCCTATAGCACCTTAAGCAAAAGCAGAAGAAAAGCCATGTTATATTCTCCTTCAAAAGAGAGAAACTGGAAGATTTTAAAAGTAGTTTAAAAAGTGGGATGAGTATGGATTAACTGGAAATTTTGCTGGACATTTGGAGGGTATGATGTTGCCTATCTCTGCTGTAACTACACAAAAGATTACATCTGAATTGGGCGGTACATTCAAAACTGAGTTACTTTGGACAGCTTATTATTTTGAGAAAACCACAAAGGGAATGGCAATTTTCCCCATTTCTTGGATCAATATGAGTCTCCTTTCTGAAGTATTAAAATATATGAGGAAAGTCTGTGGATAAAGGGTTGAGTACATGCTTTCCATGCAGAAGGTCTTAACTTTGGTCTCACTTTGCATCCCAATCTTTTCAAAGTAGAACTGGGAAGGACTTCAATATGAAACCTCAAAGAACAGTTGTCAGACAATATATAGACAAAGCTGGGCTAGAGGGGTGCATGCCCTGACTTATCTAATGCAGCTTCCTAAGTGAACACAAATTTATTGCATTACACAGTGAAAAAAACAAATCAGGATTACTTAATAAGCTTATCACACGGCACTTACAGGAATGGGAATGGAACAGAACAGAACAGAATAAAATGGGGCAAAAACGCATTTTACTGGACTAGAGACTGGCATTCTCCCGTCCAGTAAAATGCGTTTTTGCTCCATTCCGTTTCTTTCCGTTCCCATTCCTTAAGTGCCGTGTGATAAGCTTATAAGAAAAGGGTGTTTCTTTTCCTTTCCAGAGGTAAATATGCTCATTCTATATTTCAGTTTCCATACCATGAGAACATAAGAACAGCCCATACTGGATCACACCAAAAGCTTTTCTAGTCCAGTGTTCTCTTGACAGCGGTCTAATCTGCACTGCAGAAATAATGCAGTTTGTCACCATTTTAACTGCTATGGCTCAATGCTATAGAATACTGGGATTTGTAGTTTTGTGAACTATTTAAGCTTCTCTATTAGAGAACTCTGGTGCCACAACAAACTATAAATCCCAGGATTCCATAGCACTGAGCCATGGCAGTTAAAGCTGTGTCAAACTGCATTATTTCTCAGTGCAGGGCCAACCCATTGCTTATGGAAAGCCTGCCAGTAGGACATGTATAACTCCATTATCCATTTCAAACTGACTGGTGTGATATGTAGTCAATCTGAGTAACAACCACTAATGGTTCCATCCTCCCTCAATTAATCCATTACCCTATTAAAGCCATCCAGGTTGGCAGCCATCACTACAACGTGTGGCAAATCATTCCCCAGTTTAAGTATATGCTATGTGAAGAAAGTATTTCTTTTCATCTGTCTTGGATCTCCCACCATTTTAACTTCAGTGGGTGACTATAGGAGTCCTTTCACATTACACAATTATAGTGCTATGATTCCCCTTTAACGGCCATGGCTGCATTCTATGGAATCTGAGGATCTGTAGTTTGTAGAGACAATGGATCTCTCTGGCTGAGATTTATAAATAACCCTCCTTAAATCGCAAGCCCCAGAATTACACAGGATGTTGTCATGGCAGTCTAAATAGAATCATAGTGCTATAGTTGTGTAATGTGAAAGGGCCTTAGATTTCAGTATTATGAGAGAGGAAGAGAAGCTTCTCTCTATCTCCTTTTTCCATACCATTTTTAATTTTGTACTACATGTGCTGTCTCTCATTACTTGCCTGTTTTGAAAAGTTACCTATCAATCTCTTCCTTTTCTTTCTTCCCTTGCCAGGAAGCTTCCTCTCTTATGGTCTCAAATGCCTCCCACTGTCTTCTCCGACATGATAAACTTGTGTCTGGAAACACCTATGTTGCTCGTGTTCGAAGCAAGCCAGGTCGAGAGAGCCAGCTTGCTGGGCAATACAGTGACTGGAGCTCTGTGGTAACTTGGGATACCCCAGAAGGTAATTTACAAAGAACTGGTTGTTTGCCTAAAAGCAGAAAGAAGCAAGATGAAACCTGGGAACCTATCTATACTGTTGTGTGATCTCAGCTGCTAAAAGAGCTAGACAACAATGTGGTTAAACTATAGTGGGAAGATGTGCTATCTAAGCTCTTTACCCTGTTGAACAAATGCTCCTGCACATTCATGCTTCATCCCACTATTCTGCTATGTGCCTATGAATAAAGTAGTATGGTCCATGAACAGTATACCGTTCTGCATTTCACAGATGAAAATCAGAATATGTGTGGCAAAGCAAAAGCAGAGTTGGTCAAGATGGCAAACATTATTAATAAGGAAGAACATATGAGGTAGGAGAGGCTGCAGCAGTTTGCTTTTGCCTGAGTCTACTGGAAAGGGCAAGATTTTGCTCCTCTCCTCTCCTCCCTGCTGAGTTAATGGAGTGCAAAGTACTTTTCCATTCAAACTCAATTTGCAACAGTTGAAATAAGCTGAAGACAAAGGGGGAAGAGAAACTGGGACATTTTAAATGCAGCTGAAAAAGTGGGATGGCAGAGAATTAATTGGGACTATCTTTTCCAAATCAGGATAAGTAGAGGGTATAGAATAGTGCTTGCATGAAGGCATCTAGGGCCACCATAGGGTTTGAGTTCTCGCCACAAATTAATATATTTCAGCAATAAGGATTTAATAGGACAGGAGTGAAAATGTGAAAATCACATACGAGCATAGGCAATGTCAAAATAGGGCACCAGTAAACATAATATAGTAATACAATGTTTCTTTCAGCATTTGGATTGGTGCCCTGATTCAGTAATATTTATATCCTTATGTGATTTTAACCTTTTTTTTTGCTCTTGTCCTATTAGATCTCTATGTTATTGTTTGTGAATTATTACATCCTTGTTGTTGAGGTGTATTACCTGTAGATCAATCCCCCCTTTTTTGTGACTATATACTTTCTCCACTAGTAGCCACTTCTGGAGGACCACCTCCCCCATATGAACCTGAGTACAATTTGCAATTTGCTTTAGACAGTGGCTCTTTTGTATCTCTCATCACAAAGGAAGCCTAGTTTGATAGGTAGAGGTGACAGGGCCTTTTCTACAGCTTCACTCCAACAGTAGAATCCCTCCTTGAAGGAGATCAGGTTGATTCCGTCCCTGCTGAGTTTTAGACAAGCAGTTAAAACCTGCACAGTGTAGTTGGTTGTTTAATGAATCTTCATATTCTTTGCCACCAGTTTAATTAATGCTTTGTTTCTGCCCCCCTTCTTGTGCTTTTATTGCATTATCATATCTGTTTATTTAATTTATATCCCACCTTTCTTATGGCAAGATGTATTACTGTACTGTTTTAAATTGTATGTTGATTTGAGGATCTGAGTGGGCAGGGAAGCGATCTCTAAATATTTCTGATAGGTAGATATCTTGCTTTACCATACTTTGCTTTGGTGGCCAACTACTATATTTCATTGAAAGCAAGCAAAATGTTTGTTTTAAGCCATTTTTCCCTCCAAGTTGCTTCTGGAATTCAGCAACAGCAATAGTAGTGTGTGTGTGTATATATGTGTGGCTTGTGACAGCTACTCACGGGACAAGAATGACCCTGGAATTGTTAAGGATCTCCATCCCTGTATTGAATAAATTGGGATTCGCTTCTTCATCAAGTCTGATGTTGAATAGATCTTCTTCATTTTGTTTTCTAGATTCCTAATGCCATCCATTACCAATTCCTCTTTCATTCTCCTCCTTTGTCTTATTTTTGTTGAGCAATGTGTGGCCCCAAACCATGCTGATTTCTGCTTTTCTCCATTAGATGAGGTGGAAGCCCAGCCCAAGAACCTTCGATGTCAATTTAATAGCATTGACTGGTTAAAATGCAGCTGGGAGGTGAGGCAAGAAGTCACTAGTTCAGTTTTCTTTGCCTTGTTCTACAAAGACAATCCTACATCACAGTGAGTTCTTTTTAGAAAAGTTTTACATCCAAATCTTTTGGGACTTTCCCCCCCCCCTCATTCTTGAGTGTCCTGCTGATGTTGGATTCTTTGTTCTTCAGAGAGGAGGAATGCTCTCCTGTCCATGAAAAGGAACTGCCTTATAGCCCTCTCAACAGCCCACATCACGTCTTGCAAAGCTGTGAGATCAGTGTCACCAACCCAAATGGACAAAGCCAATACCTTGTGACTGTGCGACCAAAAGAAGAAAAGAGAGAGGTGAATGCAACAATGCAAAGTAAGAGCTCTTTGGAAAAGGCATATTTTCACTCACAAGATCATACTGCAGGTTCCTATATCCCTGGGTGTTTTTTCCCTCCCCTTTTGGTATAGTTGCTCGACTTCTGTAATGCACTCTACATGGGCCTACCCTTGTGCTTGGTTCGGAAGCTTCAGCTGGTCCAAAACATGGCAGCCAGGCTCATTTCTGGAACATCTCGGAGGGACCACATCACTCCAGTTTTGAGGTCCCTCCACTGGCTGCCTATCAGCTTCCAGGCCCAGTACAAGGTGTTGGTTATCACCTTTAAAGCCCTAAATGGCCTGGGTCCAAGCTATCTCAGGGACCGCCTCCTTCCATACAGTCCTTTCCGCACTCTCCGGTCCTCTGGGAGGAACTTACTGCAGCCTCAAAAATCAAGGCTTGCGGCGACCTCCCAGAGGGCTTTTTCTGTTGTCACCCCCAAACTCTGGAACAACCTGCTGGACGAGATCCGTCAGTTAACATCATTAGACAGCTTTAAAAAAAACTGTCAAGATGGATCTCTTCTGGCAGGCCTTTCCAAATTAATTATCCCGGCCTAGGGCTCCTTGACTCCTGTGTTCCGCTCGTGGCCCCATCATTGTTGATGGATGAGGAAAGCAGTAGAGGTTGATCAGGGTACTGTAACCTGTTTTAATATGTTTCATTTGTAATATGTTTTGTATTGTCTATGTTTTTAATTCTATGTTTTTTTATCATTTTAACTATGTGTCATTTAATACTGTTTTAAGGGGGGTGGGTTGGTTTGGGGATATGATGTATGGGTTTTATTGTAAACCGCTTAGATTGTCTGTCAATAAGCGGGATATAAATAAATTTTATTATTTATTATTATTATTAGTGCACAATCATGAAAAAGCAAATGTGGGGTTAAGGCAGATCATAAGTCCACACTCATCACAAATTCAACAGAATGGCAGATTTAGGCAGGGTCCATCCAACCAGGACATAGTCTATAGGTAATGAGGCTGTGACCTTGCTGAAACTAAGCAGCTCTAGACTTTTGGACTATGTGTCCCAGAACTCCCAAGGGAACATAGCTAGAAAAGCATAGCTGGAAGATTCTGGGCATAATTATCCAAAACAACTGACGTTTCCAAGCTCTGGATTCTTCACCTCATGCTAAAATCTTTGATCAACTTCATGTTTCAGTCCATACAATTGATGTGTCCTTTGCTTTTCTAGTCAAGACAGCTCCACCTTATGACTTGTCTGTGACAGTACTGAATGATTATATATACAGACTGCAGTGGAAGGACAGAGTTCCTCTGAACTTTAAACAGATGTATCAGATTTCATACTGGAAGACTGGAAACCCTTTGGAGGTAAGGAGTAGGGAGGAGGGATGTGATCCTGTTTTGGATTTTTTGTTTCCTTGATCTTGGCTCAAATACTTCTTAGCTCTGAAATTTGGCACCTGCTTGACCAAGGCGTGAGAATTTGCAAAAGAAGTAATGGACTGGCACTTCAGTGAGAAATCCGATATTTAGGACTTTTTTTTTGCTTATGTAATAAAAGTAACGGTGCCTCAGCCATTCATTTTGTGTGAGTCTCAGTCAAGGCAATTTGAATTAGTCATCTCTCTGAATTTGCGGGGGTTAGGTATGCAGTATGATCTTGTGAGTCAAATATGAAAAAATTGTGAATAAGGTAAGCCCCTCCTCCTCCCCTTCGATGCTTGGGATGGCTGTCTGAGGCATGGGAGGGGCCAGAGGGAGCTCACCTGGCTCTTCCACCACCCTC
>CM034708.1:186035091-186057015 GCA_020142125.1 Phrynosoma platyrhinos | reverse complement strand
CGCACATATTAAATATTTATCTGTTTATAAATAGATGCCTTTTTTGTATGAAAAAGTTATTTGTGTACTGGTATGTTTTTGTTTTTGTTGTTGTATGCCTTCAAGTAGCTTTGTACTTAAGGTCTCTATCACAGGTTTTTCTGTGGCTGAGAGTATGTGACTCACCCAAGGTCAACCAGTGGGTTTCCATGGTTGAGCGGGGAATCAAACCCTGATTTGCAGCATCATAATCCAACCCTCAAACCACTGCCAAATACATAATGCCAAGAAGTCAAAGTGAAAACTAGTAGAGACTGCTGTGAAACAATCTCTCTTAATCTATTTACACTGCTATGATTAAAGGTAAGGTAAAGTAAATAAGGTGAGGTAAGGTAAATAGATTAAGAGATATTATTTCATGTCATTTTCTCCTGGGTAATGGAATCCTTTACACTTGACCCCAAGGTATTGTTGTTATGTGTATGTTTTGTGATCTTGAAGGATCATATAAAATGGAAATATACTGGAAATCTCTTAAAATTCTTTTGATCTGTTATTGTGGTCTTAACAACAAAAACAATAGTTTTGTACTCTAACAACATGGTGTAGCTGTATTTATAAAGAGACATGTACAGTTGGCTCTCTGTTTCCACAGATTCCAAAATCAGTGGCTTGAAAATATTTTTAAAAAGTATAAATTCCAAACAGCAAGCCTTGATTTTCCATTTTTTTTAAAAAATAAAGGACACCATTTTGCTATGTCATTATATTTAATGGGACTTGAGTATCCACAGATTTTGTTATCCACCCAGCAGATAACAAGGACCCATTGTATTTAAGAGAGCCAGTATTGTGTAATGGTTTGGGTGTTAATAAATAATAATAATATAATAAAACTTTATTTATACCCCACCTTTAGCCAAGGCTGTCAAGGCGGCTTACAGTTAAAAATACACCCATACAATCAACAACAAATACCCGCCCTTAAAAATATATTAAATCATTATACAGATTAAAATCTCATATGCAATAAAACATTAACATCTAACATAAATGGACAGTGGTGCTGTAGCCATCTCAAGAGGAGGAGGAGGAGGAGGTGTTGGACTAGGACTCTATTCACTGGCTGATTTTGGGCAAGCCACAGACTCTCAGCCTCAGAGGAAAGCAATGACAATCCCCCTGAACTAATTTTTCCATGAAAACCCCATGATAGATTTTCCTATAATCAATCAAAAATAATGGAAGGCATACAACAACAATAGGGAAGTATCCAGAACCTTATTATGAAACAGTTTTGCCAGATTGTGCAATGGATCACAACCTGGAGAGTGTGGCCCTTCACCATATTATGAAACAGTTTTGCCAGATTGTGCAATGGATCACAACCTGGAGAGTGTGGCCCTTCACCTTTGACCTCCTAAATCTTGGCATCAGTATGGTGGTAGCACTTAATGATAAACCAGTTTCAGATAGGATTCCAGCCACAAGTATCTGGAGATTTGGAGTCAGTCTTCTTGCTGTCATCTCACTACAGAGTAAAATGATCACCTCAGACAACAGATCTGGGACATCATGAAAGTGCTGCAAATTGTTCACTTTTTACTTTTTGTTATTGTAGTTTTACTTTTTGTTATTGTAGTTTTACTGTCAGGGAGAAGGAAAGCATGTGCAAGATATTCTCCATGGGGGCCAAAATAACTTGATTGATTTTAGAAACTATCTAACTTAACTTTGCTGGGGTGGTGGTGGGAAGGAAAGCTATCATTTTTATTCCTCTCCAGGCAGCAAGATATCTTTGGTTGGCTCTTGACTTTAAAGCCAAACAGTTGTCAACTCCAGTTTCCTCCCTTTTGACAGTAGAGATAAGTGAAGTCATCTGCTTCCAACTTGTGTCATTTATGCTGGTTTATTTTAGAGATTAATTTTCCTCTCACATTTTAGGACACTTTACTTCTGAAGTAAACCTTTCCCAGCCTGGAGTCTCCAGAAACATTTGGACTAAAAATTTCACCATCCCCAGCCAATATGGAACATGGCTAGGGATTCTGGGAGCTGTCTTCCAATATATGGGGACCTCAGGTTGGGAAAGTGATAAAGAAGCCTCTGTGATGATGTACAACAGGAATGGACAAAATGTGTTCCTCCCAATGTTGTTGGACTGCAACTCCTAGCATTCCTTGCCATTGGGTATCCTACATAGGGTAAATGGGGACTGAAATCCAACAGAAGAAGGCAAGAGGGAGTCTTCTGTACCTGCAGTGTCACCAGTCTATTTGCAGAAGAGTGTCGTGAAGCCTCTCATGGGATATAATGATCCCATACAGGGACTAAGGCACTGGCATGGCTGTATCATTGACAGCTTTTGGACAGGGCTGGGCTGGAGGATATAAGGAAACCTTATTCCAGCTAGGACCTTTTATGGTAGAACCTCACTGGTATATGAAAGTAAAAGGGATCCCTCTTATCTGCCAGATGATGGGAGGATGTGAAACTGTACATGAAAACTATGCACACATGTAGGATTTCAGCCAACAGTTACTTGCCCCACAGATGGTCTTCTCTTCCTGTTAAACCTGGTAGCCATTGGCACAATTTGGCTAGATCATTTAATCAAGAGACTGAAGAGGAAAAACCATCAACAGCACCTTAAATCAACATAGTTAACAACCTGGGTCAATAAAGAAAGGAAAGCCTTTATTTACATATCCAAAGTGGAATCACTTTCCTTTACCCTATCTTTGATAATCATCATCTGGAGTTGCTAGCAACCTGTAAATGCAGCATCACCAGAACAGCAGGTCAGATCATGTTGCTTTCAGATCCCTCTTCTGTATATGGTTTGATCCTAGCGTTAGACAGCCAAAAATCAATTCGGTATGGGGGATTTTGATTCTCTAAATCAAGAGTGCAGAATGAGTGGCTCTCCAGACATTTTAGACTGCAGCTTCCTTTAACACTAGCCAGTATGGTTCATGTCAAGCCATGATGGAAGTTGCAGTCTGGAGGACTGCACATGCAACTCTAAATGCTCTCCGGGTTTTGTGTGTGTGTGCACCTGACTTCTCCATTTGTTTCATCTGAACCCATCCCAATTCTCTAAATGCTTCTGTGCCATGCAAGAACAAACTTGTAAAAATGACCAATCCTGGGAAATATGAGATGACAGCAGCTAAGGAAAGAGAGAAAAACATGACCAGACTTCCATAGCTAGGGATGCAACCAGAGTTCATTTTCTTGATGGCTTCACTGAGAGACATGAAACAGTTTTCCTTCAAATAGACATGTTTATGCATGAATTACAAACCAGTTAATGTTGATGCAGAAGAAAGGATCTGAAAGTTTGTGGGGTCAATTGTGTATAGGTGCCAATCAAACACATGGGCACCCAAGAAATGTACTGAATTACTATATATGAATATTGCTTTCTGATGGATGGATGGACAGAATGACAGACCAACATATATACAGTTTAATTTATATTCATTATACTGACTCTTTTGTTCTAGCTCCTTACTCCACCTCCCACTGAATTGGGTAAAGCTACCATCTCCCCTTGTTTCTTTTCAGAAAGTGGAATTACAAGATGACTTGGAAGACAGAAGTAGCCAGAGCTCTTTAGAGTCTCAAGTGATTGGCTATACCAAGATACTAGACAGGTGAGCATATAAAGCTGAGACACCTACTCTCATCTAAAGCAATACCAATTGGGGATATAAAGAACATTTGTCAATGAGAAAAGATGTCACCAAATGTTGAGAGACACTAAGACTTCTGGTTGGTTAAAAAAAAAAGTAAATTCATACAGAATTCTTTCCCTCTACATAACAACTAAAAATCAATGCTTTCACCCTCAGCAATAGTGCAACCCTCATTTTGTGCCAAAATGATGTATTTTGTGTAAATAAAGCTAATTTTTCATGAAGTCTCAAGATGTGAAAAATCATAGAAGAATGTGCAAAAACTCTCATGATCTGACTCAACAAGAAGAAAAGATTTGAAGGTTTTCATTCTCACATGTGACAATTAAGTAGTGAAGTCTTACACTCCTGCTACCAAGATGATGTTTCAGGAATGTGTCTACTAGATAGAGACTGCAGACTAGGGTAACAGGCCTCATGAATGCCATGGGGTTGACTGAGTAGACATCCATAGGACATTTTTGTATGGATTTTTAGGGACCTTCCTTACACTGGGTCAGATTGTTAAGGACAGAGTCTGAGTAGCCAAATACACATAATATGTGCACTTATCCAATTTTGATGGACGAGTTTCACTTTGCTCAACTTGATATGATATGGAAAATTTTCTTGGAGATATGAGTGCTATTGCTTCTTCACTAGACCTATAAAAATCCAGGGCTGACAGAGGAGGGATGGAAATTGGGTGGTGGAAGTTGTGAATATTTCCTTGAAAGTCACATTCCAACTCAAATTAGAGACCTTTGATGAAAACTGTTGTTTAACATTGCTGTTTATTTATTTTCTTTGCCATAGGAAAATGCTAGCAATCTATCCAGAGTCTCCTCCAGCTGAGTTAAGGAAAACAGAACAGTTTTCAATTACCTCTCAGACTACGGGAAAAGTCGGACTTTCAACTGTAAGCAAAGCTGGCCAATTTTTGACTCAAAGTGCTGTTGAAAAGAAAGTAATCAGTAGTCATCAGACTCAGATCTTTGATTATGATGGTCCATACTTACATTGCCCACCAGAATCTTCTCTATCTGATATTTCACAGGATGTGCAAGCTGCACCCTCAGAAAAAATGGGGATGTCTGTGTGTTTGAAACATATGGGATTATCCCATTGCTTGAGCCCCCAGCAACTACCAACGGGAAAAGAAAAAGGAGCAGTTCCATTATTCCCTGCTATCAGTGATCAGTGCAAGGAAGAAAAGCAGCAGCTTTTGAAAAAACAAGAAGGATCTCAAAGGGATAAATCAGGGAAAAAAGAAAACAGACTACAACATCTTCCTGATACAAACTGCCCTGGTCAAAATGGAGCTTTGGACTACATTGCTACTGAAAATTTATCAATAAGCAAAGAAAAGGGCTCTTTACTTTGGGTACCTGTTGTGGCCCCAGAGAAAAGGATCCCTGCCTGCATTGCTATGACAGCAGGTGTGCCTGAAACAACTGCAGATCTCTCAAGCTCTAGGATGGGACAGAAGAAACCAGAAATTATGATGTCATCTCAGGGACAAATACCAACTGTTCCTTCAGTAAAATCCCAAGAAGCATTTGATGAATATGTTATTAGCCTTTCTGTGACTCCAGGATCTGTGCTGAAGGAAGAACTTGCTTTCTCCCCAGAGGAGCCCAAGCACAACAAGGGATTTCTTATATTCAGTCCTGACAACAAGAGTCCTGTTTTCTTAAGCCAGGTGGGAGAATACTGCTTCTTTCCCGGCTTCAGGCCCAGCAAGGAATCCCCCAAGAATCCAGTGGGAACTGCAGAGAACAACTTTTCACAAACTGACTCTAAAGTCACAAAGCCTCTTGGTGACAGCAAACCTGATGGGAGCATACCAAGACTTGAGGTTTAAACTTCCCCCATCCAGTGTGCCACAATGGGGATAAAAAGGCCATGTCCTCCTCAGCTGATCTGCATTAACCCATGAAGGAGATGGACAGTGGGTTAGTGGAGCTGGGGTCATAGGGTTGACATCCCAGGGCTTTTTGATGAGCAGGGACTGTGATGTCATCCTGCACACCACTTGGACTGGATTCTTCCCTCTGAGTTTAGTTGTAATTTCGACAGTAATTGGAAGAGGAATGCCTAACCAGCTACCCTCAGCATGGTAAACGAAAACAGATCTATAGATTTGGCTGCCAAAATGGAAATCATAAGAAAAGTGGAGGTTGATGGTAGAAAAAGTCATCCCTGGAAGAATTCTTGGATTTTGAAGAAGCCCTCAAATGGCCTCTAGAAGGTTAAAAAACAAAACAAAATGTTTTTATTTGACTTACCTGACCTGGTTTTTTCCCCATATCAGATGTGTATGTTGTTAGTTTTGAATAAAAACTTTCCTGAAACATGTTGAACTCCTCTTATTTTAATGTGATGAAGAAACCTTATAGATCTATGCTCATTTAAAAAAAAAAACATACTGGAGGGAGCTTCTTCTATTAAAGAAGTAATGCCCAGGAACTCATTTACTTCATTAACTAAGGAGCTATACAGATGGCCCCTAAGGGATGGCAGGATGCTGCCCCTTTCCTTGCCAGTTTGGGGCCGCAGCAACCACATGCCGCAGCCCCAATCTGGCCTTTCCGCAGCACAAAAAGAAGCCAAAAAAGCATCTCCTTTTTGTGCTGCAGAAAGGGTATTTTACTTGCGGCAACAGTGGCTTTTTGCCACTTCTTCAGTGCAGCGCATGTAAACGTTGCACCGAAGATATGCCTTTTTCCCACCCGCCGTGTGGTTGCTTTGGGGCATTACTGCGGCATCAGGGCAGAGTCGGGCGGCCGGCGTGCAGTCACCCCACCCCAACTCCACCCCTAGCCCAGCCCTTTTGGCCAGTCTGTACAGGCCCTAAGTTATACCTGTACTGAACTCTGGATACTGGTGTCTGTTTTATTGTGGGGGCATTCACACTTATGTTTTTGTCCCATGGAGATCCAGATCTCTGTGGTGATGCAATCCTGGAGCGATGTTCTCAGTATATTTTATGTCCCTGAATCTCTCCGAGGCAATTTAAACTTTGTCCCCATTCACACTGAACACCCAGTGGAGAGAAAATGGTGGCAGCGCCATTTTAGGTGCCACTGTTACATGATCCGGAGCAATTCAGTAGTGTACTTATACTACCGAAGATCTGGATAGCTCTGGCACTTTAAAAAAGATGTGATAAGGGACTTGGTGTCAAATGCAATGGATTAAGTGGGTTTTCTTTCCCCCCCTGGCCCCCCAGGAATGGCACCAGGTTCATTTGGGTCTAGTCTGAACACTGCAGAAATAACCCGGTTTCACACTGGGTTATTTCTGTAGCGTGAATGGGGTGTGTATTGGGATTTTTTTCCAATTGCCTTATTATTCTATGATTAAAGGCAGTCTATACAAAAGTTTAGTAATCAATAAGTACTACACCAGGTGAAACTGCACAGTGAATATCTGAGACATTTGTTCAGAAAAAATAAATGACAACTTTGACAAGTTCCTTTTTGCGCTGGTAAAAACTTGTGTAAAACCTAGAATGGCCCTTGGACAGTAGCTGCCATTATAAATGGAGCTTGAGAAGATTACTCTTTTGATTATAACTGCCAGAGTCCCCTAGCATTGGGGTTCTGGGAGTTGTAGTCCAAACATCCTGGCTGGACCAGGAAAATCAGTATTGTCAGTGGCTCAATGAAATGTTTTTATATCGTATGCTATAGAATCCAAGTTTATCAGGATTTAAGTATTGACCCAATCTCTTAATTGTGAACCCAGCTGCTCATGAGATTTTCATTCACTGCTCAGGCACGTAAGCCTGGTGGACAGTGCTTAGAGAAGTGAATTTTTTTTTTTGGACTACAAGTCCCAGAATCCAGGAGATTCCAGGAATTATTTTAAAAAATAGCTTTTTCAGTCTGTCATGCTAGGAATGTCTTAGACTGTGCTCTTTATTCATTCAAGGTGATACATGACAGTGCTCCAAAGACCTCAGCAACATTCTGTTGCAGACAGTATAATGAGAAACAGTGATGGATGGTGGCTTCCCTAGCAGTGGCATGGTGAATCCACTCTAGGTTTTACTTCAAAGGAATAATATCCAAGGTTTTGGGCAAAGAGCAGGCCATGCTCAGCACCCTGCAAAGCTCATGTGGACTAAAACCTGCAACACATGGACTGATCCAATAACATAGAAGCTACCAGCTGCCATCGCCAAAGTCCATAAGCTCAAATTCTTTGTAATAAGTAAGAGACTGCATGGGAGATACACAGATGAATGCTGCTGGCTTGAGGATGTTTTTTTCTGAAAAACAGAATAATTTTTCATTCATATTCAGTTTCCTTTCACCTCTGTTTTTCTGGTATTCCTTCCTCACACCCTTCTATGCATCATACTCTCTGCACAGTATTTCTACACAGTTTTATTTGATCTTCCAGTTGCAACTTTTTCAATTCTTTAACAACTACTGGAAAGAACAGGTGATAAGAGTAAACTCTGTGCATTGTAACACTGCATTTGCTGATATCTGAAGCTCAAATGGTTTTTGAATGCTCAAGAACAGAGATGGTTGAAGGTGGTTTTGATTGATAAGAATTTACCCAAATGCACACATTTACTCATATTTATAATGAAAAGAACAAAATAATGATATAATACAAATGAATTGGTGTAAAACAACTGAAGAAAAAAAAATGTCTCACCCTGCATACTTCGCTCATCTGTTGTCTATAACTCTGGATAGAGAGACATGTAGATGGATAATGAAAAGAACATGAGGGTTTAACTGAATTAGGAGAAGCCAAAATAAATAAATAAATAAATAAATAAATAAATAAATAAATAAATGTCAGACTCATCCAGCTGAAACTTCTAGGGCTTGAATTAGGGTTGCCACTCCCGAATTAGGAATCTAGGGATTTTTAAATTAGGGTTGCCCCCCTGAGAAGCTCTCTATCTTTAACAACAATCTTGGTTTATTCAACCATCAGAGTGCTGGATTAGGGTTGCCATCCCTTTTTTTCTGAGAGGCCCTTCATATTTTGTACCTGTAGGGCAGGCAAATACAGCATGGTCATCTCCATACAAGGAATAGCTGTACCTTTTGAATTTGGCTGGTGCAGATGGAGGAGCAATTCCTTTTTCAAAGTGCATATTTGAAAAATTGAGCAGAATTCAAACATGTCTTAGACCCTGAACAATTTCAATACATAAGCACATGCAACAGAGTTTCTGCTCTCTGCTCAAAAGCAATTGTGAAAATCAGCTGAATTTGCCTTGCTTTTTTTTAAATTTAGAAACATTGCCTTGATTCATTGTTATTATGTTACTGTCCCTTTTAGAAAACTTAAACAGAATGGGGAAAAGGAGGAGAAAAAACTGAAATCAGGGTGGTTGCCTTGAGTTTCTCTGAAACTGTGGCAGCTCTCTTAGACCTGTGTTGAGAAACTGAAGCTGATTTACCGTGTTTAAATATTTCTGGACTGGAGTGTAACACAGATGCTGTATTTTTCTTCCCTATCCTGGTGAACAAACTCTATTTGCTGCTTTACCAATACACTTAACAAACACACAAAACCTGAGGCTGCAAGGAGGTTTATTCCACTGCCAAGGAGAGCACATATCTTTCACAGAGGGCTTGCATGTCTCTTTTATGCCTTCTTAGGATTTGCCGCCTTTGTTCTTCTCCCCATATTTTTGCTCCAAAGCTTTTTGCAGATTAAGGTTCAGGGCGTTTTTCTGGAACCATCTCCCTGTTGAGAAGTATTTTAAAAATGCCAAAGAGTTTGGATTTTTGCTATGGATTTTTCAGCAAGCATCAGGATTGAAGAGTTGCTTTTAGAAAAGTTTGGGTATGGGCCAATAAAGACAAAAGGTCAAGAGGGCATCAAGAGGCAGAGATTTGTGTGCAGTGGTTTGGAAATGAAAGACCAAGCTGTGTATGTTAACGTTTGGACAGAAATGCCATAATCCTAACTAGTTATGAAGACTTAATGCATGTGGCAGATTCTTATCACTGTCTGGGAAAAGATTGCAAAAGTTTATTTAAATATGCACAAAAGCATGTGGTGTGAACTTTGCATGCTTTGAACTGGGTGAAATCTAAATGTTTAGATTATAATACTAAGTATTTATATATAGCTCTCTTTCCTGAGTGATCCACTAGCATTATCTTTGTAATCCTTACAATAACCCTGTAAAACATCTGGGTATTACTGTTATCCCCCATATTACAAATTTGAGGGAAGGTGCTTGGTTCATAGAGCACTTGCCTTCAACCTCATTCTAGCTTTCCTTTGTTCTCTTCAAAATCTAGGGTTCCTTACCTAGGTCATCAGTTTTCCTTCCATGCCAATGTTTGGGGTCCCGAACTGCTCTTTTTATCACATCTGGGGTATAGGAATCCTTCATCAGGCTTTTGCTTTCTAATGGTCCTCCTGCAAGAAAAAAAGTACATAGAAAAACAGTAAGCATCGATGAGCTGCATCCTGGAGTGTGAGAAGATGAACTGGCCCCAGTGGTGTCACCACCCCCCATTGACCTCCTCCCATTTCACACCATACAGAATTCTTAGTAATGCTTTTGTGCACAAATGTTACTCGTAAATCATAATTCCCATATACCACTGAATGTAATGCTAATAGTTGTGACATAAACAACTAGCAAAATTAAAATTATACATTCAAATTACAATATCATACACATAACCTAAATATATTTACATATACATAGTGAAGATTTGGTTAAAATGTAATGTTTTTAAAGAAAATTTTAAAATATTTTTAAATCAATTTTTTTATTTTTTAAAAAATTAAAAATTTGAACTTTGAAATTTTAATTTTTTAAAAAAATTCTGGGGGCCCTCTTTTCTTCTCCCACTGAGCTTCACCTCATTCCCACCATCTCCTAAAGCACTTTAAAGAGATATAGGCAAATGCCACAATGTTTCTGCCAAAATACAGTTGTTTGAGCACCCCCTCCGCACCCTCTACTGATACCACTGACTAGCCCATTGAAAGAGGAAAGAAATTATCTATATGACTTCAGATTTATGCACAGTGATATACCTTAGAGACTGTTTGAGTTCGCTAAAAACATACTTGGGGTCATGTTTATAGCACAGAATCTTTTATAGCAAAGGATTTTGAAGTGGTAAATCACTACAACTTATTTAACTATGGAAAGAGGAACGCAGAATCATAGACTTGGAAGGGGCCCCATATGCTGTAGGAAATCTAGCTAGAGCATCTCAAGCAGCTAGCTGTCTATCTCCTTTTTGAAGATGTCCAGAGAAAGAGACCCCATCACCTCTTTAGGTAACTGGTTCCATTGTTGAAAAGCTGTTACAGTCAAGACGTTTCTTCTAATCTTCACTTGGAATCTACTGTAACTTAAAATCATTAGACCTGGTCCTACCCTCTGGGGTAGCAAATCAGCAACCTCCTCTCTGTGACAGTCCTTTAAATATATAACAATATATTTGGGCAAGTTACATGCTCTCAGCCTCAGGGAAGGTAAACTTCCTCTGAACAAATCTTGCCAAGAAAACCCCATGATAGGTTTGCCTTAGAGTCACCATAAGTCAGGTACTCCTTGAAGTCACACAAGAACAGCAACAACTATCATGTCACCCCTCAGGCTTTTCTTCCCAACATATTCAACTAGGGAACCAAATTCCAATTTGGGAAGGATCTCTGAGGCTGTATTACAGATAAGGGCATGGTGAAAGCATGGGGCAAAGGGTAGGGCCACAAACACAGTAAACAGGGTGAGAGAAGATGTAAATCACCATTTTCCTGCCAAGCATACAAAGTGCAATTCAGTTCTAGGCATGTCTACTCAGGAGTAACTTCCAACACAATAACTTCCCTGATTGTGAAGTACAGCTGAGGTTGAGGTAGGAATCCTTCTGAGCCACTCCACTAGGATAAGAACCACTGCACTAGCTATGTAATTCTTCACATGCTGTGTAAGCGCAGCCTAGTATAGCCAGTCATTCTCTAGCAAACACAAAGCCCTTTAACATAAAGTTCATTGATATGATGGACTCTTCTCCAGGTTGGCCCCACAGTTCCAGTCTTTGGGCTCCTGTCATTTGCCTGTTAAACTCAAAGATCCCTCTCTAGATCTGTTACTTGAGCCTCAAGGTGACCATGATTGTGGACAAATGACTGTGTCGATCAGTGGGCTGAGTGTATTAAAGTGTGACCAGTTCTTCTTATCAGTTATTAGAATAAAACATGCAGAAAGATGTAGAAAATAAAATAAAAAAGATTCATTATATAACAATTAGGTTAATCAATAATAATTCCTGAAATCTTTCCACACTTCAGGCTCCTAAAACTCTGTTGAGATCTTCCTCTTCCTAAGTGGTCTTCACCCTGTCTCTGATAGGCCTAACTCTATTTCATACTGCTCCTATCTGACTGTTTAACAGACCAGCTGCAAGTTTATATCCTTTCATTCATAGCCCCCCTCTTTTACAGCATAACTTTAAAGGATTTTTAAAGCATTAACATCTAAACAACTTTAATGTTATCACTGTGTTATAACTGTGAATGCACATGAAAGCTCTGTTAAAGGCTGCCTCACCCCAACCACTTGGCCATTTTACAAATCTTAATGCTTCATGCCCTGTATCTTTCTAATACATAAGGTTCCAGTTCTCTCTGTTTCAGATGAAAATGATCCTGTAAAACAAAGGCAGTATCTTCCCACCTTTCACTGAATCTAGAGCAGAAACTATGGTGTTGGTAGTGGAATGTTTGCAAACTCAAAACTGCAAGCCCAATTCAAACTGCACTAGGGTCAAAGTGTAATCAAGGCAGATAGTTCTAGAAAGGGCATTACCTTGGAAGATGTTGGATCTCAAGTTGTATCCTAGTTCGTAATAATCAGCATAAGGTGAAGATGCCATTGGATTCTCTAGTGGCTTGAATGTCCAGTCGCTGAGTCGTTTCTGCCCTTGAATAAGTCCAGCCTCACAGAGAGCACGGCGTGCCTGGAACACATATAAATATGAGGAAGTCAGACTGCATCTTGGGAGGCTTTGTACCATCAGTGGCTTCAGTATTAAAGGTGCACTGAATTTGTTCTGGGGTTTTGTAAAATTCACAGGAACTGTCCAAGGTGCTGAGTGCCTTCCACAAAATAGGTTCAACACTTCTGATAGCTCCTTTAAAATTTTGATTGCTTCATTAACTACTACTAAAAATCAACTGATAGTGTCAATGCAAAGTGAGGTGTTTAAAATGTGGTTTTCAATTTGGCATTTGATATTTCCAAATTTACTGATGTATCCTAATCCTCTTGAAATGTAAAATAATTATTTTTCCCTACCTGTTCTTCAGAAATCAGCTTCTCCAACATAGCTGTGCCATACTTGGCCTTGATATTGGCAGGTATTAGATTATTTTTCTCCAGAAGGGGTTTTCCTTCTGCTTTAACATCTTGCCCACTTGCGGCCAGGGATTCTTTGGCACTTGAAATGGTTCCAGAGTCTTTCACATCCTCACGGCTGCCTTTTAGGACTTTTCGGGAAGATCCAAGTAATGGGGTTCCAAGAGGTCGATGCTGTCTGCTTGTTTGTTCATATGAATCACTAAAGGCATCTTCCATTTCTTCTTGGCTAGAATTGGCAGGCTGTCGGGAATTTGTGAGCCTCCCAAATTGATGATTCCCTACTCCCTTGAAAGTATTGCTGTCTGGGCTTTCCTTCTTCCCAGAAGATGCTTTTGGTGACCCACTATGAATGCATAGAGCAGATGGAGTTTTGGGCCTGAGGTTCTGTTTACTGAGGTTTCTTGTTTGGAAATGCTGTGTGGAAGGGGAAGCCTGTGGCATTGTTGGAGGTCTACCCATAATGCCTCTGTTCTCTGCTAAGCTGTTGGAGTGCTTCTGTGAGGTCTTACTGTAGCTCCTTGAGAGGGGTCTTCTGTTGTTGGATTGTACCCCAATCATGCTGGATGTGACCTGCTCCTCATTTCCATATCCAGGCATTTCTGGAAAACAGAAAATAATGTATAACAAGTGAATCTGGAGTGACAACAGAATCTTTTAGTGTGTGTCCTTACATTTGAACAGGACTATTCCAGTTCCAGTTAGCCTTTCTCTCCACTACTGGTCCATTCTCCCCCCCCCCCCCCCCCCCCCCCCCAGCTCAGTTGTCTGATTTCTGTTCCAAACAACACTCTATGGCTGAGTTCTTGCACTGGATGACATATCATAAAATTCTGTCCAGGAAGAACTATGATACATCTTCCCTTTCCCCTCCACAAAACCATGGATTTCTGGGAACAGGACTCAAGATCTCCTAAGACTAGGCTGGAGGGGCTGAGCTGCCTCTGATCTGGCACAATTGGATTTTTATGTAGATGAGCTTTGCTAAGGCATTATAAATTAAAAGTGTATTAAAAGATCAAACGTTAAGAAATATTAAGGCAGCAGTATAACTGAGCTCTTCAGAAATAATACAGCCTGTCTACAATCTAGCCTATGAGTGCTTACATGTGAGAAAGCTACATTAAAGACATAGAGGACACTTCTAACTACACACTGTGGTTATAGGAGTCTTCATATTTAAGTAAGTTTGAATGATAATGGATGGAAAAAATAATTTGCCCTGCAAGGATCTTCATGTATGCAACATTAAGAACATCCTGTCTGCCAGTGTCAAGTTCCCTCCACCCCACCCTTAAAAACAGCTGCAGGGTCTCTGTTCAGGACTTCCCATCCTCCTGCAGAGCTCATTCAATGGAGAGCAGGTGGCATCAATGTGCCTGTTGCCAGATGCACAACAGCAACATCATTCTATGAGAAGCCTGGAGGAAAACCCACAAGATTCTTTTGGATGACTTTGTCATCATCCTGCATTGCATTTTTGACACTTTCTGTTCTCCACCAACCACTAAATGGCCATGAAGTGTGAGGTGGGAGCAAGAAGAAGGTAAGTCCTGTAGGGGTTTTGATCATTGTGCTGTAGTAGCACTAGAAGTAGCAGTCAAAAATATTCAATATGCAGGAGCTTAACTGAAATCACTAACAGGATGCTAGCCTACATTCCACAGCAAAAGAACATGCTGAGTTCTCACAGGACTGACATATTTTTGGAGGCATGGTTATGGTCCTGATAGAGGGGTTTTTTAAGAGAGATTTTTAAAATTTGTAAATGGTGCAGTTGCGCAAAAATGCTAATCCATGTGCTCATTTTTCATTTGACACTTCAGCTCCATTTCTGTTAGTATTTGCTACCTAACTACACTGTTTGAAGGGGCAAGATGGAAACAGATAGAAATCAAGATTAATTGACCCCAGGTTATCCTTGCTTTTTGTGTTCATCTGAAATATAAAACAACTGGTAACCACAAAAAGGAGAGCAGTGTAATTTTCTTGTTCTTGGTGTGGTTGTAGTTGACACTCACACCCACACCCACACACAGTTAACAGTGCATAACAATTGCTGCCAGTTCTAAAATTTTTGTTGGGTTAGGAAATCCAAGGAGTTGGTATCCACCAACTCCTGTGTATCTCGGAGAAGCTCTGGGAACACTGTTACCATCCACTATACAAAGAGTCAAGCAATTGAGCTCTGAAATCTCAATGATTGAGAACAAGAGCATCTTTTTAACATCCTTCTGCCACGTTTCTGCTTTAAATGAAGCTATTAAAGGAGAATTAGAGAGGAGTCCTTGAGATTTGAACTTTATGACACTTCTAGCTCTGACCCTTCTTCAATAAAATCCTGCAAGAGACTCTGAAAAAAATGTATTGTTCTTTGTTTCCTTGCCCCCCAAAGCATATGATTATCATTTTGGTAAACACCTTTTTCTAGCATGGGACACTACCTCTTCCATTGTTGCAATGCCTGAACAGTGCTAGAGACACACATTAGTGTGTGTCTCATCAACTCATACATCCATGAAACACTTCCGTTTACCAGTTGGACATAAATTTTTTGGTTTGCATATATTAAACATATAGCCATGTTAGTCTGGAAAATCAGTGTGCAAAGGGATCATGTAGCACCTTTGAGGCTAACTGAAAGAAAAAAGTTGGTAGCATGAGCTTTTGTAGACTAGAGCCAAGTTTCTCAGATATTTGATGCAGCAAGTCTATGCTACCGGGTTTTTTTCTTCAGTTAGCCTCAAAGGTCCTACAAGGTCCCTTTGCACAGTGGCTTGCATATGTGTATTTTAAAACATTTATAAACCACCCTTCAACTAGACATCTCCAGGACAAGTTACAATTAACATTTTTCACTGTCTAATTGATCAGAGACTGTATTCTTTGATCTATATATCTTTTTATCTATATGTCCATCTGATAATTTATATAAAAAAATACACCATATGAATATATCCCCCCTGCTGTATTCAAGTATATTAATTTATTTTCATGCAAACCAGCAAAGAGTCAGAATCCAATAACATATTAGTCAGTCTTGAACTGGGAAATATGAGGTGGGGTTATGAGCCAGGTATTTGATCAAATCATGGCTATCTAGCTCTGGCCAAAAGAAAGAACTTCAGAGAGACCAGCCATACCAGTGAGGAAGTTCATTTATATTAACAGGTCAGAATGGGCCAGTGTTAATACTTGTTTGTATGAAGGCTTCTTTCTGAATTAGTGTTCTTGGCTGGTTTGAGCAGACCAAAAAGATACATGACAGATAGATATCAACAGACAGAAGACATTGCAGGCACCTCATTCTAATAATAGGAATGTAAATCTTCATGTATTTCAACCTTGCATTCAAGAAATGCATAATTACCATAGATATGCTGTACATATCTTAATTCTTGTTAAGATTCCTGTGCAATTTTGTACAGCATTCAGAGTTTGGGAATTCTTTCAGGGAATTCTTTTTACACACAAATATATGTGATATTTTTATTTCCAAAAACATATGGCACAGAAAACTCACATATACTGTATTTCTGCACAGATGAATTGCTCCAGGAAAACTTTTTCTGCAAACTTCAAGATTTCACTGCTGTTCTAATTTTCCTGACAGGTTTTCCCCAATTTTGGGAGTACCCTTTTCTTCAGCTGAGGAAGAACTAGAAGCAAATATTCTTTCCATTTCTATCTGACACCAGCAAATAAAGTGCCATAGGTTAAATTCACAGAACATGGGGATCTGTGTGATTCTTCATAGCTCTAAATTGTTGCATCACTTACCTGCTGGAGCATTGGCCATTATGGTTTCATCATATGTGGCGGCAGGAGTTGGGAAGGCCATGTCCATGGGCACCTGTTATAAAGAAAAGAAAGTATGGATTTTCACAGTTCATAATGGTCTATAATAAGGAATGGCAACATGCAGCCCATTCATTTCATTACTATAGTATATCACCAGCTATCCTGTAGATGTCTTCAGATTTCAACTTGAGCTCACAATTCCTTGTTTTAAAAATAAATAAGTAAATAAATAAATAAATAAAATTTGTTGTAATCTGTTCAAATACATCGACTTTACAACTTGATATCATATCAAGTTAATACAAAGTTGGAGATTTGAAAATAGATGGAGTGTATGGTGGCCAGTTTAATAATATATCTTCTCGCATTAAGATCTTCATTTAAGCAGAGCTTGGAGAAATCGTCTTCTCCTTCTTCTTCACCATGAACAGTAAGTCCCAGAATCTCCAGCTACTAGTTAAAAAATTCCCAGCACTCTGAAAAATTGTTTATGATCTGATATTATATCTTGGATTTGTAATATTAGCATTAGAATTCTAATTGATCTGAGTGGCCCTGGGATAATCACTCACTATCTCATGTGTATCCTGCCATACAATACAGGATTTCTTCCTAGGTCGTTTCTTAACTGGTTGCTGGAAACGTAAGGAACAAAACTTTGATTCCATTGCTTGCAGATTCTTTTAATGCTGTGCTTTGTTGAATAGGTAGTTGTTTGTGTTGGGCTCAGTCCTTGAACCCAGGCAAAAAATGCTGAGTTCCACACTTGGAACAACATTGGATCTTTCACTCTCTCTAGCATATACATCAGGCCTCGGGTATCAGAATGTAAGATTCAAAAAAATTGGCAGCTTTGTTCCTTAGCCTATCTATCTATAAGCACATGGGGCTAGAGGACCTAAAAGCACATGAAGGATCCAGTTCTGACTTTTGACAAGACTATTTATCAGAGATTGGAATGTTATTTTTTTTTAAAAAAATTGATTCATTAGGACTAGTCAATACTTTAAACCCCCTCCTGCTGCCAAATATAAATCCCAGGATTCCATAGGATGTTGCCATAGCAGTTAAAGAGGAATAGTGACACTATAACTACATAGAGCCCTGTGTGAGATATGGAACTAAGGCTGCATCTGTACTACAGAAATAATGCAGTTTGATACTGCTTTAACTTCCATGGCTCCATTCTATGGAATCCTGGGGTTTGTAGTTTGTAGTGGCACCAGAGCTCTCTGACGGAGAAGGCTAAATATCTCACAAAACTACAAATCCCATAATCAAACCATGGTATTTAAAGTAGTATCAAACTGCATTATTTCTGCACTGCAGATGCATCCCTGCTCTCCAAATCCAATGTTTTGAGAGTAAAAGAAAATTTTTCTTGATATATGCACACAAACACACACACACACACACACACACACACACTACAGTTAATGTGTACACTACAGTTAATGTGTGTGGGAAAGGGCATTGCATGTGAAGTCATAGGCCAGGGGTAGGCAAACTTTCCCCTTTAAGGGCCGAGGGACTTCAGCTCCCAGAATCCCAGGCTCCTGGGAGCTGAAGTCCCTCGGCCCTTAAAGGGGAAAGATTGCCTACCCCTGTCGTAGGCTTTCATGGCTGGCATCTATAGTTTTTTGTGGGTTTTTTGGGCTGTGTGGCCATGTTCTAGAAGAGTTTCTAGAGAATACTGGAATGGAAGAGAGTGGGTCTATATATACTGTGAGACCCTGGGTAGGGAGGGATGATTCCCATGTAAACTGTGTATACACTGAAGATGCCAGCAACAGATGCTGGTGAAACGTCAGAAAGAAACTCTTCTAGAACATGGCCATACAGCCTGAAAAACCCACAAAAAACTATGGCATTGCATGTCTTTTTTAACAAAAAGATAAGTTTATTACTGATAATATGTTATTTCTACACTATACCAGTCATCTTTTTTTTAATGTATTATTCATCTTAGATGACTCCACAAGTCATACAATACTGCCCAACACCTTATCAGATTTGCAGATTAGGTGTGGTCTTCCATCTTCTGTTTTTAACTTGGTGCTGGCACTTCTCTGATCCATATTTGTTGTTGTAGTAGTATGGCTTTCAAGTCATTTCTGACATATGGCAACAAGGTGAGCCTATTATTGGGTTTTTCTGGCAAGATTTGTTCAATTAGTATTTGACTTTGCCTTCCTCTGAGGCTGAGAGTGTGTGGTTTGCACAAGGTCATCCACTGAGTTTCCATGCCAAGCAGGTATTTGACCCCTGGCCTCTAAAGTCACAATCAAATGTTCAAACCACTACACCACACTGGCTCTCAGCACCTTGTTGTCTTCATAATTTTGACAGTAAAATTTGCATATGATGTGTTGTCCTCAGTCTTCTGATTTTAACTTGGTGTTAACATATCTCTGATCCATTTACTTGACTAAGGATTCAGTTGACCTGGATTTTTTTTAAATGACTTTATGTTTGCCAGGCAATATAATTTTATCCCAGTTTGTACTGAGTATCATCATGCTGTGCCACTGTAACAACTATATGGCTATAAATGCCAGGAGTCTTTTCTGGTCCTGAAACTACTTCAATCACTTATGTGTGCATGAAACTGTGAAAACTGCTGCCAAATTCCCATTATCACTGAAGTCTGGTGGTAGATTTGTCATTTCATATGTTTTAGACTTCAAATCCCAGAAGTCCCAGTCAGTATAGCTGATTGTAAGGGTTTATGAGAGTTGTAGACTAGAAGACCACCGGGCCTAAAATATTAAGGCTCAAGCCAATGATATCTTTGGCAAACACATTCCATTTAATGTAGGGATGGAAAAGAAATTATTTTTAACTGTTTCATGAAACAAAGTTACCCAGTTCATGGTTTTCAAGACAATTCATCTTTCAGGTTCACAGCACTGAGAAGTAAGCAATGAGTAGAGATATTTCCTCCACCAACTTCTGTTACCTATAAATGAATGCGCACCATTCAAATTGTGTGTATTTGAAAAAAATGTGCATAAACACACCCGGAGAAGAGTGTGTACAAATAATAATAATAATCATGTATTAAGAAACAGTGTGTACCAACATGTGAATGAAGTTCCATGTGAGAAGAAAAAGTCTCACCACCTAATACAGCTCAAAGGCATGCCATGGAACTGAGATACTGACAGATTCTCATGTTGCTACTGTGTCTCTTTCCTTTTCCCTCTCTCCAAATCATGACTTACAGGAATAAAAGTATCTTTCTTTCCCCTGAACATCCTGGAAAGTTGCACACATGAGCTTTACCATCCCCCATGTATTTTCACCTGAGTCACATTCTCCACTTTGCTGGCATTTCTTGGGCAGGAAGACAAGAGACAGCTCTCCCGTTGGAGTAGGTTACTACCAAGTTCTTCCAGCTGTTGTAGATACTGGAGAACAGGACTAAGTTCCTCTGACTGCTGGTCTATGAGATCAACCGTTGCCTCCGGCTGCAGTAGTTCTTGGTGAAAATCAGTAAACTCTTCTGGGTGCTGCAAGTATCGTAGCACGGGGCTAATCTCCTCAGGTTGATCTATGCATTGGAACAAGGGCCTACTCATCTTTGGCTCCTGTTGGCACTGAAATGGGGGGCTAACCCCCTCAAGCTCCTTCTGGTACTGAAGCAAGCCACTAGTCTCCTTAGGCTGGTATAAATATTGGCTGGCCAGTTTCAAAATACCCTTGGCTGGGAAGAGCACCAGTATGACGATAAATGAGCTATATACATGCCAGACGTTTGCCAAGGGTGCCAACTGGATGTGGCTCCAGATTAGTTGCCAAAAGTGGCCAAGGAGAGCCTCACATGCCTGCCACATGTGGCCTGGACTGGCAGCAAGAGAGCAGCAAGGCTCACTGCATTGACTTGTGGCTAAAAACCAAGATCCTTTGTGTAGGTCATATAGGGTCTCAAGACCTTTGTCTTTGTGTGACTGCCTGCCTAGGGGAGAGGTTAGATGTGTTTGTTTAGTCTCTGAGGTGCCCGGGGGTTATATTTGCCTCACAAAAGTGTGCCTCACCTCTTCCATGGTCTCAACTGAGGTGCCAAATAGTTCTTGTAAGTCAAGCAGGTCCTTGGCCAAGTCTGGAAGTATAAAGACAAAGAGGTGGAACTGTGATGAAGTTACCAAGATGGTTGCTAAGGAACGACCATTCCCATTTGTGAGCTGTGGTTGCCATGGGAGCCCAAGTAAACATAGGTACCAGTTGAAAAGCCTTTTCTCCAGCTTAACAGAAGTTCATTCATCCACACAGTCTGTGGTGTAGTTTTCCACCTCTTTTCCTATAATGTTAAGATTGGTTGCTTAACTGATGGCCTTTTGTACATCACCATTCACATACCACCGGGCAGTTGACCGTGAGAAATACCAAAATACAATTACAGAATTAAAATATTGCCAAGAAAACAACCCACAA
This sequence comes from Phrynosoma platyrhinos, assembly GCA_020142125.1. Lineage (NCBI taxonomy): Eukaryota > Metazoa > Chordata > Lepidosauria > Squamata > Phrynosomatidae > Phrynosoma > Phrynosoma platyrhinos. Next base: position 186,035,751 of record CM034708.1, on the reverse strand, counting down.
CTAAAATAAAGTACATTAATCCTTCCCGATTTGCAAGGGATTTGTTCCGGAACCCACCCACCCCCTGCAAATTGGAAAAACCACATATATCCAAGCCTGATTGGATATAATGGCCATGCATGGGGGCACATGCCATTTTGACCCCGTGGCTTCCCATCCGCAGAAAGTCAAGACCGCGAATGGGAAATTTGAGAACTAGGAGGGCCAACTACTTTCTAAATTCACTACAGCTCCAAAACTCCTTTTGGCTCCTTCCTTCCTAGGATGTCACTTTCCTTATACACCTTCACTAACTCCCCATGGCCAGTATAGTGGGAATGCAGGAAATCTATGTGGCTGAATTTTATGACATAAAAAGGAAGGAGGGAAGGAAATAATAATAATAATAATAATAATAATAATAATAATAATAATAATAATAATTTTTATTTATAACCCGCCCCTCTGCGTGGCAATCGGAGTGGGGAACAACAAGCATAAAAACAGAACAAAGTTAAAAATCAAACCCTCATCCCAAAATCCTACCCTCCCATCCCCTTAAAATAGAATTAAGCAACAGAGAAAGTTAAAAATGCCACATTAATTAAAAACAAATAAGAACATATAATAACGAATAATAGAATTGAAGGCAACAAATTAAAGCTCGTCTCCCAGCTGAGA
>CM034708.1:186024284-186034991 GCA_020142125.1 Phrynosoma platyrhinos | reverse complement strand
AAGATGGACATGGATCGAGGGGGCAAGTCATCTTCCTCACCATTCCAACTGCATTCCAAATGCAGTCACATTGGATCAGATTAGGACAGTGGTGTTGGGGAAGGTTAATTATTCTTATTGTTGTGTGCCTTCAAGTCATTTCCGTCTCACGGCGATCGTAAGGCAAGCCTGTCACAGGGTTTTCTTGGCAATTTTTTTCAGACTGGGTTTGCCATTGCCATCCTCTGAGGCTGAGAGAGTGTGACTTACCCAAGGTCATCCAGTAAGTTTACATGGCCGAGCTGGGGTTCAAGCCCTGGTCTCTAGAGTGATCGTCCAAAGCTCAAACCACTATACCATGTTGGGTTTCCTCCCCTCCATTTAAAGCACACCCAAGGATGCTTTTAAACCTTCAGGGTGCAGGGGAACTACTGGTGTTTTTAGTCTGATTCCCCCCTTCATTTAGACCTAAAGTGACTTTGAGAAAAAGAGTAATTTTTGATTATGAAACCAATATGGTAAAAGAAGGGATTATATTTCCCACCCTTCACAGCACTGCAGCCTTGACACACGATTATATCTTCACAGGATTATAAAAAAGGATTATACCTCTCACCATACACAGCATTGCTGCCATTCCCATCCTTGCCTGGACTATATTAAAAATGCAAAGACATGCAGTTAGAGGTCCAGTTAAGGATCTTCTTGGTCAGTACTACTCAAATTGGTGATGTGTGGACCAGTGCTGGTCTGCATGCTGTTGGCTGCTGGTCTGCACCAAGTTTCCTGGAAAGAAACAGTTATTGTCAAGGGGCACAAATGTGGTGCTGATCCCTAGTACATTGGTGCGGGGGGGGGGGGGCAATCCTGCCCATCATCAGGTAGCTTAAGAAGCACTGTCCTTGACCAAGTGTAGCTTGGGCTGCTTCTACACTGCAGAAACAATCCAATTTGACACTGCTTTAACAGCCATAGTTCAATACTATGGTATTCTGAATTTTGTGGTTTTGTAAGATATTTAACCTTCTCTCTCAAAGAACTCTGGTGCCACAACATACTACATTCCCTCAGGATTCCATAGCATTGAGTTATAGCAGTTAAAATGCTGTCAAGTTGCATTATTTCTGCAGTGCAGATGTAGCCTTATTATAGTTCCACATCTCACACAGGGCTCTTTTTACACTCTATGTAGTTATAGTGTCATTATTCCACTTTAACTGCAATGGCGACATCCTATGGAATCCTAGGATGTATATTTGGTGGTGGGAGGAGGGATATTTACAATTCTCAGCAAGAGAGCTCTACAGGCTCACCAGAATACAAAGCCCAGGATTCCATTAAGTGCTATAATTGTGTAGATTGAAAGGGCCTGTATACTATCTGAAAGTCAAATACATTAGAAATTTGTTTCCATTTAATGTTCCCCTATAGTCCAACACAAAGGAAGCACAATCGTATTCACTATAAACAGTTGCTAAATGCAGTTTAGTCCCAGGGTCAAATGGTGAACAGTAAGTCAACACTTATGTTTAAGTCCCACTGACTCAGGGCCTGAACAAACTGCCAAAAATAATTCAGCTTGAGACCACTAACTGCCCTGGCTCAGTGCTAGGGAATCATGGGAACTGTAGTTTATTGTGGCACCAGAGCTGATAGAGAAGGCTCAATGTCTCAGTAAAAAAACATACAATTCCCATGATTCCCTAGCATTGAGCCAGGACAGTTAAAGTGATCTCAAGATGGATTATTTCTGGCAGTCTGTTCAGGCCCTCAGTTGGTCAACTTTGGTTGTGACTAAAGGGCTCCAAATATACTGGTGGATTCTGTCCAATTTGCTTTAAAATGCTTTGTCTCACAATCAGTTTTCTGATGGACTGAAGATATTCTGTTATCATTTGGCAAATGAGAAAATTGAATTTGAATTGAAACAAACTGATTTTACACATTATATTTCATCATAGATTCTCTCTGGCTTTTCTTCATGGGAAGAATCTGACATGGTCTAGAAACTGTAAGCAACAACGATTTTGAGCCCAGTTTGATTGTGGGAAATGCAGCTCAGCCTTTGTCATAATTACTCATTACATCAATCTAATGAGATGATCATTTTTATGAAACACATTAAGTGACTAATTTAAACAATGAATCAAATGAGTGTATGCATGACCATGTCTTCCATGGAATCCATTGATATGAAGCTTGTGTAACTTGCAAGAGGAAGAAATTGGGGAAAGAACAGTATTCCAGAGGGTAGGAAGACAGAAAAGTTGTGGTGACAATAGACTCAGTGATACAAGGGGAATTGGGCCAATAGTATGAGAATCCGATAGTGGACAGAAAACAACAACAAAGAATCAGTCGGAGAGAACAAAGCATGATCTTAGATGTCTCTACATTGATGAACAGAACATGGGAAATAAAGAAGATGAACTTGAACTCTTAACACAGAACGGCAAGTATGATTAAATAGGCATCACTGAAACATGGTGGGATGAGACCCACAACTGGGACATAGTTATGGAAGGGTATAACCTATTCCAAAAAATGGACCAAACAGGAAAGGAAGAGTAGTAGCATTATATGTCAAGAATATGTACCTATATGAAGATTCATGAATTAGGGCATGAAAGACATGTTGAGAAACTTTGGCCAAAAAGTGAGGAGGAGAGAAACAACCGTGACCTCATTTAATTTATTTATTATATCCCACCTTTCCCCATGGTGGGATTCAAGATTGTGGGCATCTACTATAACCACCCCCAGCCAGTTTGAAAATTTGGCTGAAGCCATCCTAAAACAAATGACCAAGTATTCAAAAAGGAGAGATATAGTAGTAATGGGACTTTTCAAGCACCTTATGATATGTTGGAAGTCACATTCTACCAAGACTGTAAGGTCCAATAAATTCTTCACAAATCTTGCAGGCAATTTCATTGTACAAAAGTTGGAGGAGGCAACAAAGGAATCACTATCTTTTGTTATGATTCTAACCAATAGAGATGGTCAATGGGTTGGAAATAGTGGGATCTTAGGTAGGATTGACCATGTCTTCTTGGGATTTGCTATATAGTTAGCCACTCACTCTGGACTTCAAGAAAGCTGATTTCAATAAGCTTACAGAAATGCAAGGTAAGATTCAATTATCAGAAATGCTCAAAGGTTCATGGAAGTTTCTTAAAGGTGAGGTATTGAAGGCACAGTTGCAATCAATTCTAATTTGGAAGAAAAGTGGGAACTTTTTAAAGACATGAGTGATTCAGGCAATTGAATCTTTTATCTGCAAGATCCTCTTGGTCTTTTGTTTCATGGTATTTTGACACCATGTGAAAATATTTTTCTTTCAATGAACCAAAGAGCTTGGCTTAGTTTTGGATGAGGTATCTCAAATAGATTTTCTTCTGTTGCCCTCTGCTTAAATGAAAGTTCATATTATAAAATTGTGTTCTTAATAATGTTGATTATAAGCCACACTGGGCATTGTTCTATGCCAGAAGTAGATTACCTGTGGTGTTCCACATGATATTGGACTAAACTTTATCTGTCATCATTGTTTATGCTGAATAAGGCTGATGGAAACTGCAGCCCATAACCATCTAAAGAACCAAAGTTTGCCCATCTTTGATTTAAGCAATGGAAAGGCAGGCTATAAATACTATGAATGCTAGTAGATACAGTAATTAAGACTTCCCTATTTTGATAGCAGCCATAGGTAATGATAATAAAAAAATAAAATAAATAAAAAAACATGGAGAGAAAAGGTTTCTTGACTTGATATTCTATTTTATTCAGTTACCTGATTATGAAAATGAAAAGCAAACTATGGATCAGAAAACAGAAAATTATAAAAGACTAGGAATTTCACACATCCCCCCACCTTTTGTTAGAAATGATTAAGAAATTTCACAGCATGAAGAAAGGAAGCCCACACAAGAGATGGACCTTCCTTGCTTAAGACTTCTTGCGATTCCATTCCGAAATTTTGAGTTCTGGTGGGGCACGGCGAAACCATTCTGACCAAGATCCATCATAGACAGCCACATCTGGCTTACCACAGAGGTATGCTGCCAGGGCAATCTGGCATGCTGTGACCCCTTTGCGGCATGTAGCAATTAGTGGTTTTGAGAGATCCACCTTCTTCTCCTGGAACATGCTTCGGATCTCTTCTGAGCTCTTCTCAAATCCTTCCTCAGTCAAAAAATTGAAAAAAGGCATATTCAGAGTGCCTGGGATGTGGCCTGGTTCAATCCCTAGAACAAAAAGAAAGCACAGGGAAGACTTAAAGAAAATTTACAGAAATACTGCATGTTGCAACAAGAGTAATACAAATCAACCAGTAGAACTTGATCTGAAGCAGCCAGTGGCTTTTTCTGACTGAAAAATGAGAGATGTGAAGAATTTTACTCAATCCTCCAGGTATCCTGTCTCCTCTGATAGCCTGGCAAAGCAGTGATAAATCAGAAAAAAAGTGTCTTCTCTTTATAACAATATAGGAAGAGCTGAGAAACTGAAACTAAAATCCTATTTTGGAGTGAACAACTGTGGATTTTTCATCCTGTACCCCTGCCTGCTTGCTTTTCTGTGACCCAAAGGAATGTGACAGCACATCTGGTTCAGGCTTTGGCCATTTTTGAGGGATGGGAGGTAGGAGAAGGGAAACAAAACTGCTGCATTTTGGAGTGGATTTGAATAATTTAGGTTGATTTGAAGGGTAAAAATTACTTTTAAAAACATTCATAGGCTTTGGGGTGGTCCTGGGTGGCTGCAAATGTGGAGTTGGAGTGGCACATGTCTGACAGCTCAGTTTCCCCACCCTTGCCTATCTAATCCAACATTTTGTTCCCAGAATAGACATGAAATTATTATGAGAATCCCTCAATCTAGAAATAATGGGAATGGTGCCCCACATTATGTTTCACATCAGCTAGTAGTGAAATTCATCTTGTTCCTCATATATAGGAAGTATGATGTTGGACTACAAGCCCCATCAGCCCCAGCCAACAGCCATGCTGATACGAGCTGAAGTCCAACAACATCTGGAGGACCACAGGACATTTAAATTTTATATCAATCAATCAGTTTATTTATATCCTGCCTCTCCACCCCCCCAATAAAGTAGGATAATTACATCAGGGATAGGAATCATGTTGGCCTTCAAATGTTGGCCTGCAAGTCCCAGCTGTTCTAGACAGCATAGCAAATAGTGAGGAATGCTGAAAATGCTGTTCCTCAGCATCTGGAATGCTACATAATTTTCATCCCTGCTTTATGCAGGCACTATAAAATACTTGCATAAAAAGAAGGTAAGTGAATGTGTAACTCCACAAATTAAGTACGAGTCAACAGTTTTACTGGTCATTACTTTCTAGGGAGCTGCAACAGTGCTTTTTTCAGTCTTGGGCCCAAATCCAATTGCTATTCTCAAATCCTAAGGTAGACCCATCTAACCAATGACTAAAAGATGTTAGCTTTCTTGTCAATTCCATTGGTTCTAGTTGTCACAATTTAGGTCTTGAAAGTCCTTGAGGGAAATGTTGGGAAATACTACTGAGGCAAGTCAACCCCTGAGGATTAATTAGTTGACAAGTGAGCGCAAAGCGTTTCAGTTAAATAGGCAGAGTGAAATACATAATTATTTGCAATTCAGTATTTTTAGCCCTGTAATGTTGTCCCGGGGAAGTCAGGAGCTCTACAGCCAATTCCTGAGGAGCACAGAGGAAGCTAATCAAGAAACAAATGAGACGAAAAATGTCCATCTGGAATGGTGGGAGACGACTATGGAACATTTCCCAAACAACTTTCCAAAAAGACTGCTGCTTTTCTTTCTCGTATGTGTGTACTAGAGGGGGAGCCAAATATGTCACTGTTTTTTGTAGTCTCACATTATGATGCTATTTTTATGAACTGATGCCACAATACATCTCTGGATCACAGTGTGAAGCATTGATTAAGAAGTTTTAAATGCTTTCTCTTGGGCGGGGGAGTGGATTCATAAGAAAAGATGGAACAATGAATATTTTGACATAGTAGTTGCCAGTGACATTGTGAGGGCAGGATTTGGGGGCAAATGTCCAGAACCTGACTGAGTAGAAGGAGCCCAAACGTAGCAAGATTGATGGATTATCACTTTCCTTAACTAGGGATGTTCAGCCAATTTATCAGGACATCTGGGAGATTGAGCAAAATTAGAGAATCATTCATAATTTGCTTTAGCGCAATATATATTCCATGCTCTTATATTGGCTCAAATGAAAAAAAGATTTTGATCAGTGCCTGTACAAAAGGAGAGTAGCAGAACTAGGAGCAGTTTCCTTTTATAGAAGATAATAAAAGTTTGAATGACTGTAATGAACTCTTGTGGAGCAGCCTTTGAAGAGTGTCTTAAAGCCTCAGCTGGTATAGAGCTACAGCCAGAATGTTACGTGGTCTGGTTACAGATAGGGTTGTCATATTCCATTTCTGCAAATCTGCACATGTAACAGTTTAGTTTACCTTTTTTTGACCTATTCATCTTTTCATCACAGTGTACATACTTGGCCATTCATCTATGCTAGAATCTTTGCGTTCCCACCCACTGATTGTTTGTTAATACCAGTTAAGGGAATGATAAATGGAATGTACTTTTTACATTTCCATTCCCTCTCACTTCTCCAGTTACTTCCTTGCGCTCAACCATGTGTAGAAATATCTTCCAATTGAGGCAACCCTCCATTGTGTCTGATGAAGTAGGCTGCAGTCTACAAAAGCTTGTGCCAAATAAAACCTGTTAGTCCAGGCTTGTCTACTGTTGGGTAGATTCTAGATCCTGTTGATTTTTGCTGCAAAAGATTAACAGGAGTATAATATTCCTTTGTGTAAGAAAAAGAAAATTCAAAGCAAATGCCAATCCAACAAGGCATATGCGTTGTGCTCCCCAACACCATCTTTGTGCTTCTCTTCTATAGAAATCCTTTCTACATCCTCACCCTTGTAGCTGCAGTTTTGTTTTGTTTGTATAGCATTTATACTGTAGAGATAAATGGTGTTCCTAATAAATACAGACACATTTGTCCCTCCATGTCTACAGATTTTTCATCTATGGATTCAACCATCCAGAGCTTGAAAATGTTTTTCAAAAATATAAATTCCAAAATCAAACCTTGATTTGGTCATTTTATAGATGGGACTCCATTTTACTATGTTACTGTATTTAATGGGACTTCAGCATACAGATTTTGGTATCTTTTTTTGGGGGGGGAGTCCTGAACCAAACCTCAGTGGATATCAAGAGCCCCCTGTATATAAATCTGTTATGCACATTTAACTTAGTAGGGCATATGTCTAAATAGCACCCATACTATAACCCCCAGACAGATGCATGTGCAGTTAGTCCACCAAAAAACTTACCTTTTAAAAATTATAGTTTGTGTCCATTTCCCTAAATCTGAAGATTCACATCAAATATCCACCTCAATAATTTTCTATCTCAATCTCTCCCCCTCTCCTTTCATGTGCTCCTTCTTTCCCAAGAGTAGCACCATGAGATGGCTGCTTCAGGAGCAGAGCTCTGGAGCAATGACTTGCCTTCCTCCTGGAGGGCTTCTGCTGTGTTTCTAATGTGTCTTACTCTCATCCTTCCCCTTCCTAAGACTTACCTCATGCCTCTGCAATGCCCCCTCTTTTGACCTTTGCGCTCTGTTGTTGCCTCTCCCACACCTTTCCCTCACCTAGGCTGCATCCGTACTTCCAAAATAATCTATTTTGACACCACTTTAACTGGCATGGCTCAATGCTATGAAATTCTGGGAATTGTAGTTTGTTCCATAGCATTGAGCCATGCCAGTTAAAGTGGTGTTAAACCAGATTATTTTGGCAGTGTGGATGCAGCCCCTGTGACACCATTGTATCTCTCGTGCACAGGGTGACCCGATGTCAAAATTGCAAAGGAGGAAAAAACACCATAAAATGTAGGACATTACAAAATAAAAGCTAAAAACACTAATATAAATATAAATTCATTTTATATGTTTTATTTACAGCTATATCACATATACTGTATGTAAAGGGATCTTCTAGCACCTTTGAGACTCACAGTAAAAAAAGAAGTTGGTAGCATGAGCTTTTGTAGACTTGAGCTTACTACTTCCTTAGAAACATGCATCTGAGGAAGTATGTTCAAGTCTATGAAAGCTCATGTTGACAACTTCTCTCTTTCAGTTAGTCTCAAAAGTGCTACAAGATCCCTTTGCATACTGCTTTTCCAGACTAACACGGCTATGGACTTTATCACACGGGGAAAATCCCATACAGAAATGGGATTTAAAAGGTAGGGAAAATAATAATAATAATAATAGGTTTTATTTCTAACCCGCCCCTCTGCATCGCAATCGGGGCGGCTTACAACAGTTAAAATAGTACAATTAAAGTAAAAAGAAGTGGCTTTTGACTACTTTCTGTTCTGGTTAAGCACAGTTTAACATCGATATCATGTGAAACTCTACCCACTTTTGCAGGTTTTTTCTATTTAAATCCCGTTCTGTACGGGATTTTCCCCGTGTGATAAAGTCCTATGTTTTCTCACACAACTTGAAAAATTATGAAATCAGGAAAGGCACTGCTGTTGTTCACTAGAAAGTAAGGGCCAACTCACTGGGGGGAGGAAGAGCTTCTGTTAAAATTACAATGCCTAAGAAGTAAAAGTATATTTGCCCAAGAGTCTATTTGTCCACACAAGCCATGGGAAACTGTATTATAGGGGAAAGTCAGCAGCTTTGTTGCCAAGAACAAGGGCAAGTAAGCCAACACTGTAAAAAGTCTCAACAGGTATCTTAATTTTGTATGTGTGCATTACGTTTATCAACAGAACATGCAGGAAATGACAGTTTCCAAAATTTCCCTTGGTTCATTTCTGGACTCATAAGGCAGGTGAAAACCTGGGTGGTGGGTGGTGGGATATAATCATATTAAGGTTCTGCTGATAAATGCAATATGATGACATCATAAGAAGCTGATGGTAATCAGTTAATCTAGCTCTTTATAGCAAGTGTACATTTTGCTCACTGCTGCTTTGTTCTTTTTCCAGGTAGTCAACATGAGAAGTTCCAAAGGGTGTGGAGTCGGGCTGGGTGGAAGATTAGAAAAACTCACCACACTTGCTCTGAACTACCATCATAAACCAAAAATTATGCACTCTTTCTCAGAAAGGCACCCATCCAAACATTTTTCAAATCTGTTTTACTGCCTTTCGCAAATACATTTATTGATTCAAATAGCTTTTGCAAACAGACAGTAAGCTGCCAAGAGTAAAACGGGCAAACTGATCCTTAATTCATTCCAGGTAGTACAAGACCTGTGCAAACATAAGTCTTTTGATATTTTATAAATGTGTATGTATGCATGGGCCTTTCGAGCAGGTTGCCCCGTGTATGATGAAAAGTGCACAAGTTGCACATGTACGAAGTGTTGCAGGTGATAAATGCATATGTATATATTATTATTATACATCATTTCCTGTGCGGAAAATGTTTCATATGCAAATCAACCTTGGGAGAATTTTGCATAGAATAAGCCCCAGTATGCAAGGATTCTTGTTTGTCCAGGATTCTTCTTATGAGGGTTTCTCAATACCGACCCCCCCCAACCCATGTTTTTCCATCCATTTTGCAAATGCTTTCAAATATTCTTTCCAATCCTAATACAGTAGGATCCAGTAAGTGCTTATTCAGCAATGATCCTACAAATATTTCCCCACATGAATCTAGAACTAAATGTATCCAGATGTTGTGCATATACCACATGCAAAACTACAGAGAGCATTTCCGCAATTTTCTACATAAAAGTAATTCTACGTAAAACTGGACAGCCCAGTTGCTACAAATATTTACTCAGAAATAATTATCACTGAGTTCACTGGAACTTGAAACAAGAGTACCTAGAAGTGAGGTCTTATATCAAGAATGGCAAATCTTTGGCGGTTTCAGAACCATGACACCCATCAAGCCTTCTCAACAGTCCCAGCCAGTCTGGACTGAAGAAATTTGAATTCATTTACATCAGGGGTAGGCAACCTTTCCCCTTTAAGGGCCGAGGGACTTCAGCTCCCAGAAGCCTCAGCCATGTTGGCCAATAGCTCCTGGGATTCTGGAAGCTGAAGTCCCTCGGCCCTTAAAGGGGAAAAGTTGCCTACCCCTGATTTACATGGTTGGTATGTGTATGTGTGTATGGCGATTATGAGGTCTCTTCTTCAATGAGACTGTCTCTTGATATACCAAGACAGTTTATAGAAAGTTAATAAACTCACACAAAATTTTTCACCTACAGCAAAAGCATGAGAATGCTCTTTTTTTTGTACTGGTTTGTATAATTTGCACAAAACATCTCTGTGCAAAGCTAGTGTCTTTTACTCTGGTGAAACAAAGCATGTATACATAGACAGAACAAGAACAAAATGACTGGTTGAGAGGTCAAAAAGACAGAAACAATCTATACACTGCTTTCTATTTTTCACAGTCTATGCAGCAAGGCATAAATTAGTGTAGTTTGACTATGCAAAAATCATTGCCATAAATGCAGAGATTAAACAGCTCTGGTGGTGCAGTGGTTAAATGCCTGTGCTGCAGCCACTCACTCAAAAACCTCAAGGTTGTGAGTTCAATACCAGCCAGGGCTCAGGCTCAACTCAAGCTTGCATCCTTCCCAAGTCACCAAAATGAGTACCCAGCTTGTTGGGGGCAATTAGCTTACAATTATAAA
>CM034708.1:185997122-186015100 GCA_020142125.1 Phrynosoma platyrhinos | reverse complement strand
CAACAGTTGGGTACTCATTTTAGCGACCTCGGAAGGTTGCAGGCCTGATTCTAGCCTGAGTCCTGGCTAGTATTGAACTAACCTTGTGGTCTATGAGTGAGTGGCTGCAGTACAGGCATTTAACCACTGTGCCACCAGGTCTCCCCAACCCCAATGAGCAGGGGTAGGCAACCTTTCCCCTTTAGGGGCCGAGGGACTTCAGCTCCCAGAATCCCAGGAGCTACTGACCAACATGGCTGAGGCTGATTCTTTTCCCTTCCTAAATTTGGCTCAAGAGGGACTAGCCCTTTAAGAGATTTTGGACTTCAGCTCCCAGAAGCCTCAGGCATGTTGACCAATAGTCTGGGATTCTGGGAGTTGAGGTCCACAACCCCTTAAAGGGCACAGTTTGGGGACCACTGAGCCCTCACTCCTCCTTCTGAGGGGAAGAGAAGGAAGAGACCACTGCCGGGCCTGAGAGGGGGGATTCAGGGGCGGCCATTTTGTGGTTGCCTCTCACTCTCTGCTCCCCCAGTCGGCTGCCAAGAGTTGGTTTGCCCCGGCCTTCCTTCCCTTCCATTGGGCGGCGAAAGGGGCCGCGGCCCTTCGACTCCGCCTAGGAGGAGGCGAGGCAGGAAATAGTCCCCGACTCCGCTCGTGTGAAGCCCTCCGAAGACGCGTGTCGCCCTCGGCCTCCGTCCGGCCCCCTGGAGAGCCGCAGAGGTCGGTCAGCGGCGGGAGGGTTTCGTGCTCGGGGGTTTTCCTGCCAAAATTTGATCCTCTGAGGCTGAGAGTGTGTGACCTGTCCACACACCCATTTCCATGGCTGAGCGGGGATTCGAACCCTGAGCCAAGTCGTTTCTGACCTATGGCCACCCTATCAGGGGGTTTTCCTGACAAGATTTGGTTCTCTGAGGCTGAGAGAGAGTGTGACCTGCCCCTGGCCATGTCGTTTCTGGCAAGATGTGGTCCTCTGGGGTTGAGAGAGTGTGACCTGCCTACAGTTACCTGTTTCCATGGCCGAGAAGGGATTTGAGCCCTGGGCCAAGCTGTTTTTAATTTGTGGCCACCCTAACATGGGATTTTTTTTTTTTGCAAGATTTGATCTTCTGGGGCTGAGAGAGTGTGACCTGCCTACAGTTACCAGTTTCCATAGCCAATAAGGTTTCAAGCCCTGGGCCAAGTCATTTCTGATTTATGGTCACCCTAGCATGGGGTTTTCTTGGCAAGATTTTGTCCTCTGAAGCTGAGATAGTGTGATCTGCCTACAGGCACCCATTTCCATGGCCGAGTGAGGATTCAAACTCTGGGGCAAGTTGTTTTTGACCCATGGCCACCCTAACGGGGTTTTCCTGGCAAGATTTGATCCTCTGAGGCTGAGAGAGTGTGACCTACCCATAATCACTGGTTTCCATGACCGAGAAGGGATCTGAACCCTGGGCCAATTTGTTTCTGAATTAGGGTCACCCTATCATGGGGTTTCCTCACAATATTTGTTCCTCTGAGGCTGAGAGAGTGTGACCTGCCCAGAATCACCTGTTTCCATGGCTGAGGGGATTTGAACCCTGAGCCCCAGGGTCAGTGTACAGGAGGGGCTTGGGGGACATTGAAAGGGGCATGAGCAAATAGGAGCCCCAGTCAGATGTTTTGGGACTACAACCCACATGTGGTTGAGTGCCTTCCAGTCCTTTCAAGAGTTATGGCCACCCTATCATGGAGTTTTATTGGCAAGATTTGGTCTTCTGTGGCTGAGAGTGTGTGACCAACCCCACCACTGGCCGAGAGGGGATTTGAACCCAGGGCCAAATTCTTTATGGCTTATGGCTACCCTATTGTGGGGTTGTGTTGGCAAGAGGTGGTTCTCTGAGACTGAGAAAGTGTGACCTGCGCACAGTGACCCATTTCCATGGCTAACAGGGATTTGAACCCAGGGCCAAGTCCTTTCTGACTTATGACCTCCCTGTCACAGGGTTTCTTGGCAAGATTTGGTCCTCTGAGGCTGAGAGAGTGTGACCTGCCCAGTGTTGCCATGACCGAAGGGGGATTTGAACCTTGGGCTCCAGGGTCATTGTCCAGTATTGAAAGCAATGCTCAGGCAGGCGTTTTCCAACAAGATCCGATGTGTGTACAAGAGGGGCGGGGGGGGGGGGAAGGCATTGAAAGGCGCATGATCAGAGGGGACCAATGGCTAAAAATTTTGGGACTACAACCCACATGTTGTTTCTGACTTATGGCGAACCTATCATGGGGTTTTCTTGGTTAGATTTGATCCTCTGAGGCTGAGAGAATGTGGCCTGCCCAAACAATGAGTTTCTATGGCCAAGAAGGGACTTGAACCCTGGCTTCCAGAGTCGTAGTCCAACACTCAAACTCACTACACCACACAGGCTCTGCCACATCATCTGTAGTACTCTAACCTACAATCTATGATAATTGAAGAGGCTAGTTGGCACATATGGGAGTTGTAGTCCAAAACAGCTCAAATTCTCCTTCCCAAGCTTGCTGACCTTTCGGTACTAGCGATTCTCATACAATTTAATCACCAGCCTCCCACAACCTTGGGAGTTAGTCTGTGACTCCCATTGATGTCTAAGGATAATGGGAGTTGTAGTCCAACTCTGTCCCTAAAGCCCAAGAGCATGTGTATCTCTCTCGTTCTGTCATGGCAGCTATCTTCATCGTAGAGAGAGGCAAACTCTTCAATGGTGGCAAGTATTCTTGGTGCCCTTTTTATGGCGGAGGCGAGATTGGGAGTTTTTGAGAAAGATGTATGGTTTTGATTATATATCTTTGATGTTCCACCCTTTGGTGGAAAAGGCATTATTATTATTATTATTATTATTATTATTATTATTATTATTATTATGGGAAATCCGACCACCCCTCCCAGTGCAAAAACTCAGTGACCCTTTTACCTGTTCCCAAGAGACTTGGGTAAGGCAGTGTCAGAGGCTGGCACTTGCTATGCATGTCATAATCAGGCCTGGAGTGTTTGAAACTGCTAGCCATAAAATGGAAGTACCTCTGAGCATGTGCAGTGTGCTTCCCTAGTTATCATAAGCACTTAGGGCCTGTTTGCACATAACTAGAATTAAGAAGGGAAACTAGAAGGGGAAAGAATTTGCCAGTTTCCCAAGTAGGTTAGGTCCAAAACACACTGCAGAAATAGCCCAATTTGAGACTGCTTTAACTGCCCTGGCTAAGTGCTAGGGAGTCCTGGGAATTGTAGTCGATTGTGGCACCAGAGGTCTCTGACAGAGAAGGCTAAATGTCTCACAAAAGTACAGGACAGTACCCAGAATTCCCTAGCATTGAGCCAGGGCAGTGAAAGCAGTCTCAAACTGGATGATTTCTGCAGTATGTTTTGGACCTTAGACTCCTGGCCATTCTGGTTTGGGAAGTGTCTGGATGTAGTAATCCAAAAAAGGAACTCTTCCAAGTTCTGTAATGAGGACCTCCAAAAGGTTTCTTCACCTTGACTGAAGTGAATGGGATGCCAATTTCAGAGTCAAAATATTTCCAGGGGCTACAAGACTAGCCCAAAGGGTCCAGGTCCTCAGTAGCATTGTCATTCTCACTTTACACAACAACCAGTGTGGTGCAATAGTTGGAAGAGTTGTCATCATCATCATCGTCATCATCATCATTTTTATTTCATTTATTTATATCCCACCTTTCTCCCAATATAGGGACTAAAGCTGGCATCATACTGAGGAGCATACGGAGGAGACCTGGGTTCAAAGTTGCCCAATCAGCTATACAATTTCGTTTGGTTTAACCTACCCCCAAAGGTTGTTCTGAAGGTAAAAATGGAAAGGAAGACCATATACCCCTCCTTGAGTTTCTTGGAGCACACATCTCCTTTAGCTTAAAGGCCAGAATATTCTGTCATCTCAATTTATTACATAATAATATAATAAATAAAGACAGTGAATATTGTGGCCTTTTAGGTCCAAAACACACTGCAGAGACAATCCAGTTTGAGACTGCTTTAATTTAATTGCCCTGGTTCAGTGCTAGGGAATCCTGGGCATGTAGTTTATGATGGCACCAGTGCTCTTGACAGAGAAGGCTCAATGTGTCAGAAAAAAATACAGTTCCCATGATTCCCTAGCACTGAACCAGGACAGTTAAAGTGGTCTCAAACTGGGTTATTTGTGCAGTGTTTTTTGGATCTAAGTTGAGGGAGGTACACTCCCTCCATATCCCAGTCTGGTGCTCTAACCACTGCACTCACTGTCTCTCTCCATTTAGCTGTTATGAGTACTGTAATACCCATTTATCTTCCACAGATGTGTATGACCTCCTTTGAAAACTGTCTAAACCAAGTTGCAGTAACTACATTTTGTAGTAAATTCCACCAATCTATGAATTATAAAACTTAACTGTAATTGTTAAATTAACTGTACTGTCCTATTTGTGCAGCAGATCCCATTGAGTTCAATGAGACTTACTTCTGGAAAAACGTCTATAGCAGTCGTGGAAAAAGTATTGCCCTCTCTATGTTTTTGGATGGGAACTCCCATCATTCCTGAACACTAGATGTACTGGCTGGGACTGATGATAGCTGCAGTCCATCAGCCTTTGAAGATAGGCACTTTGCCCATCCCTGATGTCCAGGATTGTAATCTGGTAGGTCTTTAATCAGATGACAGCTGTACACCCCTGGCTTCGAACCTCGGATCCCTAGATGTTATTGGATTGCAACTCCCAGAGTCCCCTTCCCTTTGGTCATGCTGGCTGGGGGTTCTAGAAGATGAGATCCAGTAACATCTTGGAATCCAGAATTGGGAACTGTTCCCTATGTGAGTCCTACCACCCCTCTTTTTAGAAAATAATGTTTCATTGGGATCAAATATGGTTTCTTGGTGATAGAAGAGGGCACTCCATTTATACTCAAAGGGTTTCTTTACATATTCCTACTGATAAGTCCTGCCATGCAATACTGATTCTGCTGGTAAACTCTGCCAAGTAGTGTCAACTCGGATTATACTCCGGTTGCTAGCAAAATGTGCCATAGAAAAACCTGGGCCTGCTAAGTCAGGAAATTGGGTTTTGGTGGAGAAGATTGGAAGGATGGAATAGCCCCACCAAGAAGTTAGGCTCAGCTGACCATGGCTTCAGACTGATGTTGAAAAGAAAAGTGGTGTTTACTCAGATCCGTGTTCTCATTTAGAAAGCTCAACAGCCTGTGGATTTGTGAGTGACTGTAGCTTTGCATGGTGTTTGTTTTAGCTTTGGAACAAACTTTATTAGCACATTTTTCAGTAAGAATGTAACAAAAAGAAATTAATCACAATATGGAAGCTCACGTATTAACACTGTGACAGGAAATGGTTGTTTTAGAACTTGTATTGTTACTTGGAGGTTAATGTGTTTTGATGGAGACCTGAGTATGAAATCTCATACTCAGAAAATAAAGAAAAATAAATTAAATTTGAAAGCATAGAAGCAGGTTAGCGAGATCTCCAGAACCTGAGGGTACCTTGTTGCACTACCATGAGTTGTGCATGGTAATAGCAGAAGTGTGAATACGCACTCATTCCTCATGATTGAATGACAAAATGAAAGGCGGACACTTCCATGCTTTTTGGAGGCCCTGTGCTCCATTACAACCAGGAAAATGAGCAGTTTCTCCCTTTTGTTGTTGTTGTTTTGTGCCTTCGAGTCATTTCTGACTTATGGCAACCCTTAGGCGATCCTATCATGGGGTTTTCTGGGGCTGAGAGTGTGTCATTCACCTAAGGTGGGTATCCAGGGCCGAGCAGGGAACTGAACCCTGATCTCCAGAGTTGTAGTCCTCTGTTCTGTTGAGCTTACAGCTCAGAGGTAGAATATGTACATGGCTTTGCTTGCAGGAAGACCCATGTAGGATTAGAAAAGAATTCTATCTGAAATCTTGGAGTGCCACTGCCAGGCAGAGTTTAACAGTACTGGATTAGATGGATGATTGGGTTTATTAGGCAGCTCCTTTTATAAAGAGTTGCTTACTGGGCAAAGCAATTCTGACAGAGGAAGCTGGGGTTCATGGCAGAAACTCTTGGCTTGCTTTGGTTGTGGTTGGGTGACTTTTTCCTCCTCTTCAGCTAGCTTTCCGGTTTTCTTCAGCTTCCTGTATGGCGTACATACCCTACTCAGGCTGCATCCACAGCTGAAATAATCCAGTTTATCACCACGTTAATTGCCATAGCGCAATACTATGAAATTCTGAGAACTGTACTTTGTTGTGGCACCAGTCTGGAACTGAAATGCAGCTGGAGCCACAGATCTGTAATCTTATTAGCATCATGCCCTTTCAACCCATCCTTTTGGTCGTAAACTATCTGCAAGACCAGGGAGTAGGCAACCTTTCCCCTTTAAGGGCCAAGGGACTTCAGCTCCCAGAAGCCTCAGCCATGTTGGCCAATAGTCCCATGTTGGCCAATAGCTCCTGGGATCCTGGGAGCTGAAGTCCCTCGGCCCTTAAAGGGGAAAGGCTGTCTACCCCTGCGCAAGACAGTGGCCATGGTGCTGTGGGCTCCAGAGATTAAGCCAGCAAGCTATTGTTAGGGGCAACACAAGATCCCCCCTACTTTCCCTCCCATTGTTCTTGCTGTTCTTGTTGGCCTTCAAGTCCTTTCTGATTTATGACGATGCTAAGGTAAACCTCTCACAGGGTTTTCTTGGCCAAACTTGTTCAGAGGGGATTTGCTTTTGCCTTCTGCTTGAGGCTGAGACAATGTGGCTTGTCCAAGGTCACCCAGTGGGGTTCCCTGGCTGAGTAAGAATTCGGACCCTTATCTGTAGAGTCTTAGTCCAGTGCTCAAACCATTATACTACACTGGCTCCTTCTCTTATATGCTGGAAAAGCTATGACAAAATGTGGCTTCCTTTTTGCAGCTCTTGGATGTCCATCCCCCAAATGTTTTGTTTCTGATTAGAAAATAATGTTGCTTCTGGACACCTCCTGAATTCTCTTTTAAAACAAGATCCATCTCCTTTTCCCCCAGCCCCAATATAGTATTACTAAACAAATTCTCTGAAGTGGAGGGTTTCCACTCAGTTTCAGCTCTGTTTTTGGGGGGGTGATGCCTGGCGTAGTGGTTTGAGTGTTGGACTGCGGCTATGGATTAGATTTGGCCATGAAACCCACTGAGTAACTTTGGGCAAAGCAATGGCAAACCTCCTCTGAACAAATCTTGACACGGAAACTTCATGCTAGGTTCCCCTTAGAGTAGATATAAATCGGAAGGCACACAACGACAACAACAAGCAGCACATGGGAGGAAACTGACCCTTGGACTTCTGGAGTTTGTTCATACCAGATAGCATGGAAAGAAATACTCTGGTTTGAACTGCAGTTTCTCCACAGTGTCTGAGCCAAATAGTTTGCCTTTGTTTTATAATCATGGTTTGTAGGGAATGTTTTAACTTCATGTAACTTCCTGCCTGGGCCTGCCTTGAGATCCTCAGAAGAAGAGGCCCTTCTCTCAGTTCCATCAACGTCACAAGTATGGTTGTTGGGCATGTGAGATAAGGCCTTCTCAGTAGCTGGTCCTAGACTCTGGAATTCCCTTCCAGGGGGGGCCAGAATGACTGACTAGAACCTTGTTATTCCAATGGGCTTTTAAAAAAAGATAGTTTTTAAAGAACAGGTCAAGAGTGCTGTATTGTTTTAAACTGAACTAATTTAAATAGCTTTTTATCTTTTTAATTGCAATTTTAACTTTTTAAATGTAAATTTGAATTGTTTTTATACTGGGACTAATTTAATTGCATTTTAGTGTTCAGATTTTGTATGTTTTTAGCTATACAGTGGGCCCTTAGTATCCATTGGGGTTTGGGTCCAGGACCCCCATGGATATCAAAATCCGTGGATGCTCAAATCCCATTATATAAAATAGCACAGTGAAATGGTGCCCTTTATATAAAATAGCAAAATCAAAGTCTGCTATTTGGAATTTATAACTTTTTGGAATATTTTTAAACTGTGGATGCTTGAATCTGTGGATAAAAAATATGTGGCTATGGAGGGCTGACTGTTTGTAGGCTGCCTTGAGTCCCAAGTCTGAGAGAAAGGTGGGATACAAATATATAATACTGATAACCACCAACACAGTTCCTCAGCTTGGATATCACAGAGCAAAAGTTTAACAAACAAGGAAGTCTCCTCTGCAGTCAGGCATACAAGGAAATACTTTGAAATACTATAAACTGCTTTAGGAGACTTGCTTTAAAGATCTGTACAACAACGTCTTAGTAAATAAATAAGAGAATGAGATGCTTGAGCTCCTTGCTTCTTCCTCTAGCACATCTTAGTTTCTTTGGCCAAGAACCACAGCTTGGGATAGTAATAATAATAATAATAAAATTTATTTATATTCCCTTCCTCTGAGACCAATCGGGGCGGCTTACAGTGTTAAAATACAATATATCAAAACCCCATTCCCTCCCTTCCCTTAAAACAATATTAAATCAGATAAGAGTTAAAACAAACAAATTAAAACAACAACATAGAATATATGCAGCTACGGCCACGAGTATCTGCGACAGTAATATAGGAGTACAGTGGTATTATCTTTAAGCTAGGAGGACTATGGAGGATTCTCCAAAGAGGTTCCTGAGCCGGGATGGTCTATTCTGCGAAGGCCTGCCGGAAGAGATCCATCTTGACAGCCTTTTTAAAGCTGTCTAAAGATGTCAATTGACGGATCTCATCCGGCAGGCCTTTCCACAGTCTGGGGGCGACAACCGAAAAAGCCCTCTGGGAGGTAGCCGCGAGCCCAGCTTTTTATGGCTGCAGCAAGTTCCTCCCAGAGTGCGCGGGGAGGTTTATAGGAGAAAAGGCAGTCCCTGAGATAGTTTGGACCCAAGCCATTTAGGGCTTTAAAGGTGATAACCAACACCTTGTACTGGGCATGGAAACTTATGGGCAGCCAGTGGAGTTTTTTCTGGGGGATGGAGGCATGAGAGCAACAAGTCTTGCTGGCCGAGAGATTCTGGGGGTTGCAAGTCCCAAACAAGGAACTTTGTTGAGCTCTGCCAAGGACATCACATCTTAACTTGACCATAGAACAGAATGGAATTTACCTTTCCATTTACCTGCACTTACCTTCTCAGCATGATCCTGGACAGTGAACTCTTCCTTTTGCTCATGGGACAATAACATTTGTCTTGTTGTCTTGATACTATGGAGAAGAGACATTTTTATTCCTTATGGATGTCTGTGTGTGTGTGTGTATCATCTATAAGAAAGAACTGGAAAATATCAGAACTTCATTGGCTACTGCAGAAGACAGCAGGACAAAACACATCTAGCCTCCATTTAAATGAAGACGTGCCAGTAACTTTGGCCATGTACTTTCCTTCAGTTACTGATTTATGCCTTGTGGACCTTCAGTCTTACTGCTATTTATAAGATTGGGATGTGTATTTTTCGAAAAATTGAACAATATATTATTGAATAGATTCATCGTATCTTTTAATATATGTTATACACCTTTATTTATATCTTGTTTGTTTTCTCTGTTTTGTGAGTTACAGTCTATATCTTTTTATTTTGTTGTCTTTTACTACAGTGTGGCAAGTCTAGTGAAGTCCCAGGTAACATCTGAACCCAAACAGGATTCAGGCACCATGTCTCAGCAACTTCTCTATCGAGCCCTGGTGTCTGCTAAGTGGGTGTCTGAAGCAATTAAGTCGTCACAGGCTGGGTTGGCTGTCCGGCTCTTGGATGCCTCCTGGTATCTTCCCAAGATGAAGCGTGACCCTCGGAGTGAGTTTGAGGAGCGGCACATCCCTGGTGCTGCTTTCTTTGACATAGACCAGTGCAGTGATCGCACATCGCCTTATGATCATATGCTCCCCAGTGCTGGGGATTTTGCAGAGTACGTGGGCAAGCTGGGTGTGAGCAGTGACTCCCATGTCGTGGTGTATGATGCAAGTGATCAGGGCTTGTTTTCAGCTCCTCGTGTCTGGTGGATGTTTCGGGTCTTTGGGCATGAAGCTGTTTCCCTTCTAGATGGTGGATTAAAGAACTGGCTGCGGGAAGGGTATCCAGTCAGTTCTGGAAAGAGCCGTCCCACCCCAGCTGAATTCCATGCCTCTCTAGATAAGTCAATGGTGAAGACCCACATGGACATTAAAGAGAACATTGAGTCATGCCATTTCCAAGTTGTGGATGCACGGGCTGCCGGGCGTTTCATGGGGATAGAGCCTGAGCCCCGGGAAGGTAATTCATCTCTATCTAGGCCTTGGGGGTAGAAGAATTGGGGTGGTTTTGCTCAAGGATTGACAGAAAAGAGGGAAGGCACTAATCCGTGACTAAGAAGAGAAAAAGCCTCTGAAGCAGTAGTTCCTGACATGTGAGTTTGTAAATGTTTTTTGACTACAACTTTCATCATCCCCAGACAGCCTGTCCAGCAGTATAGATGATGGAAATTCCAGTCCCACCACATCTTGGAGTCCAGGTGATAGGAAGCACCATCCTTGCAGAGAATGCAGAGAAATTTAACTTACCAGATCTTTAAATAAAAACACTGTGATAACAACAAACTTGTTTGCAAAATGTTGCTGAATTATGTTAGACCTAAAGCCAGAGCTTGGAAATACTACTTTGAGGAGTGGAATCAGTTAAAATAAATTTTCCAAACTCTTGATTTACTCTTCTCCTGCTGAGCCTCCTGATGAGGCATGGATTTGCAGATAGGATTTGCTATAATGTGGTTTGATTCCATAGGTAGGAGGAGTCCTTGTACTCAGTTCATACCATGGATTGGCTTAAATCAAGATGATTTAAGCTGCAACCCTATGGATGTCTACTCATAAGTAAGTCCCATTGAGTTCACTTCCAGATAAAATGTGCATTGGATGGCAGTGTTAACCTGTTCTTCACAGGGATGCAGTAAGAGAGGATCAGTTTCAGTCAGGTTCTTTATCTTCAAATGCCTATGTTTCTTGAAGAACCATTTTGATATGTTGTTGCTTTTCTTCCAGGAATTGAGCCTGGTCACATCCCTGGCTCAGTGAACATCCCATTCACTGACTTCCTCACTGAGGAGGGCTTGGAAAAGAGTCCTGAGAAAATCCGGAACTTGTTTCAGGAAAAGAAGGTGGATCTCTCCAAACCCCTTGTCGCCACTTGTGGTTCAGGCGTCACCGCATGCCATGTGGCACTGGGAGCATACCTGTGTGGAAAGCCTGATGTGGCCATTTATGATGGAGCTTGGGTCGAATGGTTCATGAGGGCACAGCCTGAACACATCATCTCAGAGAGAAAGGGGAAGAGCCAGTGAGATGCAGCCTTCTGTCTCAGCTGAAGCAGAAATGCTACCTTGACACTGGAAAGAGGACAGGCTTAACAAATCTTAAGATATCTTGCTATCAAGTAAAGATTTTTTATAATGAATGAGGGAGTTCTGTGGTCGCTCTTTCTTGCCTATTTTTCTGGGCAGGGATGATGTCCTCCCTCAGCCCCCAGCACCTTGATTGGGGTGGAGGAGAGCATTGGTTATGGGGTGGCAACATAATAAATATTTCAGTATTGAACACAAAATCGTTGGGGGTACTGCCTTACTGGACACAACATGGGAAAATGTGTTACTTTGTGGATTAATCTTGCACTCTGACCGTGGCAAATTATGTAATTTTTTCAGAGCTCAGAATTGTTAGTTTTGGGGACTATGAGGCAGAACAGACTGGCTCTAGACGCGGCTTGGGGGCATAGCGTTTAGATGTCGCACACCCTCCCAAGATGTCTTGAAGCAATCCGACTGCCCAGATGTGGGCCAGCTTCCAGGTGCTCTGGTGGCATAGCATTTACATGCTGCATGCAACCAGAGTGTCATAAAGCCTGCTTCCATGTGTGGTGGAGCTGGAAAATCCAGCTTTTTGCTAGTGCAAAAAGGAGCAACTCTGCTGCTCCTTTTTTGGCTGGCAAAAAGGCAGATTGGGACTGCAGCATGAGGTTGCTGCAGTCCCAATCCGTTTTTAGGGCAGTGTATTTTGCCCCTATGTCTCCCAGAAGCTGGTCCAAAACCATAATCACATGGCCATGCTGAATGAGGAACTCTGGGATTTGTAATCAACAAAGTGACATTTCCAAGCTCCGCATTTTCCTGATGATCGACTGCCTTTTTTTTCCTTCATGGAAACTGAAATGTCATTTCTACTCTTTTTTTTTTTTAAAGAAAATGTCAGATTACAAAGATCCTGTTTAACATTAAAAACATTTTATGGTACTCAAAATTCATTGTTTTGTTTTTATTAGTCTCTGTGTATTGATGTCCTTCTGTTTCTGAAGCTTTCTACAACACCTATGGTTGCTAGGGATTGGAAGGCTTCTGGTGTGCCAGATCTAATTTTCTTTATTACAGTCTGGAGTCTCACCAACTGGAGCTTGGTGCAAAAGACATACACTTAATATGAAATTAAATTTTACACCCAAGAAAGTGTATTGAGAGAGAAAGGAACTAAAAATTCCTTCCCCATACTGGGTGAGATCCTACGTTGATGTATAGTTCTACTTGTACATTTTCATGCTTGCATAATGCAGTGTCCTCCTGTGCCCTGGCAGCTGTGATGGGAATAGGTGGGAAGGGGAAGTGATACAGACCCTGATGTAGCTACTGGATTCAGCTGGGTGGGAGATGGAAGTGAGAACACACTCAAGGGTGGAATGCACCATTCTTTTCCTTACCCCAGGAGTACATCCATTTTTTATGGTCTGAATTGCCTTCCCACCTACCTCCCCTTCCCATTGGTTAGCAGCAGCAGCTATCCCTCCAGGTTGTATGTGTGTGTCTGTGTGTGCTGGGATGGAACAAAAGGGCACAAGAACAGTCCCTGGCATAATGTTCAAAGAGAGGCACATATACAAGTAAGCCGGGCTTACTGTCACTAATAGTGATGATCCATATTATCTCCTAGTTACTCCAGTTTCCAAAGGGTTAGCCATGTTACTGCCTTCCAAGACAAATGGCAGAGTCTTGTGATACTTTAAAGACTACCATTTGTGGACTACAACCCATGTCCTCTGAAAATTATGCTACAATAAATGTGCTAGTCTGTAAACTGTCATATGACTTGATGTTTTGGTTACCCCAAGTATACTTCATTTTAGTATAATTTAGGTGTGGGGAGGGTAATTTTTGGTGCTGTTGTGAAACAATGTGGGATCCTGAAATACTTGTTCCTCTTCTGCAAATGACACAGCTCTACAAGTCAATTCTGATCCACTTTTTCTTCTTGTGCTTTATAGGTTATAACTTGAATTCACAAAGGTCCGTGCTCTCCCATGGTGCTGTAAATAGCAGAGATGCATCACCATCCTCCAGTCAAGCTATGTATATTTAGTTTGCCTCATTTTACCCTCCAAAAAAGAAAGAAAGAAACAAAGGAAGGAAGGAAGGAAGGAAAAGAAAAGAAAAATGAGATTATCACTTTCTTCAGGACTATAATCTAGAACAATGGTTCCCAAACTTTGGTTCTCCAGATGTTTTGGACTTCAGCTCCCAGAATCCCAGCCCAATGGCCAAGATGGTTGAGGCTTCTGGGAACTGAAGTCCAAAACACCTGGAGGACCAGAGTTTGGGAATCATTGGTCTAGAACAATGATTTCCAGACTCTGGTCCTCCAGTTACTTTAGACTTCAGCTGTCAGCAACCTCAACTATTTTGGCCAACAATCAGGAATTCTGGAAGCTGATCCAAAACATCTAGACAACCAGTTTGGGAACCACTGCTCTAGAGGATGCAATGAAAAAGCTAAAATGGTTGGGAGAGAATGAGCAATCATAGGAACTAGACTGGGTTGGGAAATATATCACCCTTCAGATTATGTTAGATTGCAGTTCTTGCTATCCATTTCCATTGGGTATGCTGGCTAGGGCTACTGGGATTTGTTGGATTAGATTCATGGTTATAAAATTCTGCAAGTAGTAAATTCCATCCATTAGGGCTCTTTCTAAAAAAACCCCCAGCATTTTGATGGTACTTTAACTGTCATGGTTCTATATCCTAATGTAATCCTGGGATTTGCATTTTAGGAAAGGGTATTTAGAATTCTTAGCCAGAGTGTTAGCTGAGTCTCCCAGAACTACAAATCCCCAGATTCCATAGGATGGAATCAACACTGTCAAAGTAGAATCAAAGTACTATAATGAGTGTAAAAAGTACCCAGATCATTGGGCCTGATGACCTACCACTTTATTTCTTTAGTGGTTCGAGCATAGGTGGCTGGAAGGAGAGGAGATTCTTCAGTAAACTTAGGACCAAGCATGATAAAAGGATACCTGCCTACGGTACTTTTTTCTTTCACAACAATTACCTCCTACACTTGGGGAAGTACACAGTCTTAAGGCCTTTGTAGATTTTTGCTCACTTTGCATGACGAGTGGCAGAGCTTAGAAAAATTACTTTTTTTAGACTGCTACTCCCAGAATGCTCCAGCTAGCATAAGCAGTGGTCATGAGAGCTGTAATCTTAAAATGTGCATTTCCCAAACTCTGGTTATGGATTATTGTGAGGCTTTTTTTTTTTTTTTAGATGTGGGAATTTATTTCTTATTCCTTCCCTTGTCTTGGGATTATAACAGCACCATTTAGAGGAGGCGATTTTTCAAATCACTTGTGATTATTTCTCTGGAGCAGATCTCTGATTGACCTCCTAGTTCCAGTGAAATAGTTATGTGGACATTGCTTGCCAAAACTGCAAGTTTCTTTCTTTCAAAAGGATGACTGTTTGGCCCTTAACGATATTGCAGTGTATATGCAAGAATAGCCAGTGCTCTTAAAATGCTATTATATCTTAGATATATTTAAGTGCAGGCCATTTAATGGAGGAGATTCCAAAAAAAGAAAACAGTATTAGATATGAATTATACATCAACTCCAGGTACAATGGAATAATGCATAGTGCTATTACTAACTGGAAAAGCATGCTGTTATATGGGACAGCCCTTCAGCTGTTAACAGTTGAAATGAAAGATTTGGACACTTAGGGGGGTTGCAGACTGCCAGAAATAGTGCAAATTGAGTCCACTTTTAGGCTTAGGGTTAGTGCTAGGGAATCATGAGAATTGGGTTTTTTTCTATTGAGCCTTCTCTGTCAGAGAGCTCTGGTGCCACAATAAAATACAGTTCCCATGATTCCCTAACCCTAACCCTAAAAGTGGAATCAATTTGCACTATTTCTGGCAGTCTGCAACCCCCCATACTTGATAGTCCTACCAGGAGGTCACCTCTCCTTTCCCTGTTTGGTTCATCTACAGCAAAGTTTGTTTAAAAGGGCTCCTGCAGAGGGAGGGAGGACATCAACAAGTGGTGTCAAACTGCATTATTTTCACAGTGTGGATGTATCCTAATACACCCACAACCCTTCACTATTGGCTTGTCTCGGTAGGGCTGATGGGAGTTGCAATCCTACATCTTTGGCCAGTCTTGTTTTAAGGGCTTTATTGCAAATCATAGGTTTGCAGTTGTTTTTGCCATGTCTTAGTGCTACTCAGAGCTGGACTCTGAGTCACCAGCTGCCAGTCTGCAGCAAGTTTCCTGGAAACTATGCAAATATGGTAATAATATGGCACAAATGTGACACCAGATCCCTGCTACATTGTCAGTCCATCACATCAGACAACTTGGGAAGTGCTGCTTTAATGTACTTTAAAACCAGGGGCTGTGATCTTCTTGCACATGTTTCTGTATCTGAAAACATAGGTTGATCACATGTATAGGTTTCACCTCAAAGCAAAAATGGAAAAGCTGAAGGGTTCTGGGAGCTGTAGTCCAAAAACAACTCTTTCAAGATGGTCTTCATTTATGTGTACATTTGAAATAAAAAAATTGGGCTGTTGCACCATTTGGATAGTGTATTTTTAATGTTGTAAGCCGCCCCAGTTGCATTACGCAGAGGGCAAGATTAATAATAATAATAATAATAATAATAATAATAATAATAATTTTATATTGTGTGATCTTAACAATTCCAGTCTACTGGTATGCAAAGCTCAGCACGAGCCTTTCCTAAGACAGTACCTCTCAGTTGTCTTAGGGCCTAAGCAGACTGCCAGAAATAGTGCACATTAAATTGAGGCACTGCCCTGGCTCAGTGCTAGGGAATCATGGAAACTGTAATTTATTGTGGCACCAGAGCTCTCTGACAGAGAAGGCTCAATATCTCAGAAAAAAATACAATTCCCATGATTCTCAAGCACTGAGCCAGGGCAGTGCCTCAATTTAATGTGCACTATTTCTGGCAGTCTGCAAAGGCCCTTGGATGAAAACTTCATCATCCTTAGGGAAGTTGCGAGACACACGTGGAGGACATCAGTTGGGGAAAGGCTGCCCTGTGTGTGTAGGTATGTGTGTGTTTTCAGTTTTCCTGTTGACTTATTATAGAATTATAGAGTGGAAGAGACCACAAGAGCCATCCTGTCCAACCCCTGCCATGCAGGAATACATACTCAAAACACCCCTGACAGATGGCCTTCCAGCCTCAGTTTAAAAACCTCCAAGGTAGACTTCACCACTCTCCAAGGCAGCATATCCCACTGCTGAACAGCTCTTACCACCAAGAAATTCTTCCTATTATTTAGGTGGAATCTCTTTTCCTGTAACTTGAATCCATTGCTCAGTGTCATGTTCAGCAGATCCAAACTTCCAACAACCAGGACGCGTGATACTGATAGAAATACTACAGCTTTATTCTGGATTCTTTAGACAGGGATGCTCCACAGACTAGGTAGTATCAGATCTATGTGTTTCCTGAAACGATTCAAGGATTTTCCCCCACCCCACCCCTCCTTCCTGTGCTTTGGAGCACATCAAAAGACTCTTTAAACTCTCCACTTTTCCCCATCACTCATCTATCTAACCCACGAAGGAAGGTTTTAGCCATTTGGTCATCAACGTTTTGTCCTAGGATGTAAACAGGGTCATAAAGTTACCAGTTGCCCTGGCTATAGCCCCATCTGTTCCCCAGTTTGCATTTCATTTGGATTAGAACTTTCTGTTTCAATTCCTCTTCATTTCTCTATATCATTATTTCATTATCCTTTTATTTCTCCATGTCAAAATATCTATCACCATTGTTGTTGTTGTTAACTGCCAACAAGTTGATCTCGACTTGTGGCGACCCTATGGATGAGATATCTCCAGGCTCCCCTGTCCTTCACTTCTCTGCTTAAATCCTTCAACCCCTTCATACCCATGACCTCCTTAATAGAGTCCATCCATCTGGCATGTGGCCTTCCTTTCTTCCTGCTTCTCTCCACCTTTCCCAACGTTATTGTCTTTTCCAAAGAGTCCTTCCTTCCCATGATGTGTCCGAAGTACAACTGCCTCAGTTTGGTCATCTTGGCTTCCAGGGAGGTTTCCGGTTTGATCTGCTCTAGGACCCACTTGTTTGTCCTTTTGGCTGTCCATGGGATCCTCAGCACTCTTCTCCAGCACCACATTATCTCAAATGCATTGGTGTTTTTTTTCCCCTATCTTCTTTCTTAACTGTTTAGCTCTCACATCCAGACATGATAATAGCAAATATGATGGCTTGTATGATTCCGACTTTTGTGTTGAGTTGTATATCTTTACATTTTAGCATCTTTTCTAGTTCTTTCATAGCCACCCTGCCCATTCTTAGTCTTCTTCTGATTTCCTAACTGCAATCCCCATTTCTATCAATATTTGATCCCAGGTATGGGAATTCTTTTACTATGTCTCTTTCTTCTTTGTCTAGGTTGAACTTGCAAAGGTCCTCAGTAGTCATTATTTGTGTTTTCTTTATGTTCAGCTTGAAGCCTGCCTTTGCCCTTTCCTCTCGGATCTCCCTTAGCAGGTGTGTCAGGTCTGGGAGCATCTCTGCCAGGATTATGGTGTCATAATCTTAGAATCCTTTTCCTAGTTCTTTCACAGCCACCCCTCCCCATTCTTCTGGTTTCCTGGCTGCAGTCCCCATTTACAGTTTCACCATCTAGGGAAAACTACAAGTCCCAGCATCCTCCGGCCCCTCCTTTCCTCACCCCCCCCC
>CM034708.1:185982986-185997022 GCA_020142125.1 Phrynosoma platyrhinos | reverse complement strand
CCTTGGGCAAGTCACACTTTCTCAGCCTCAGAAGATGGCAATAGCAAACCCTATCTGAAGAAACATGCCAAGAAAACCCCATGATAGGGTCGCCATAAGGTGGAAATGACTTGAAGCCACACAACAACAGCAACACACATACACACATTAGCCAGTTTGCTTCCAAAGTGCCCCCATAGCCACTCCATTTCCTTTGTGCAATTCTTTCTCCCACCCAACCCCATTTTGTCATGGATTTGGGGAGATTTGGAAAAGAGACTGCTAGGCCAGCTGTGGGTTTAAGCCTCTTAAAGAGGCAAAGTTCTCTGGAGTAGAATCTAATCAGATGCCTGAGATTTAAAATGAAATTACATTTTGAGTGAGAGTTTGTTTGGCTTTGTTGTCACTAGTGCAGTCCCATGAAACCAATGGGTTAGGACTATCATCTGTCCCACAAATTTCTGAGGCTCTCTTCTGAGGGCTGGGTTCAACCCATGACATGTTGGAAATATGCATCCCTCAGTCAGTGGTCCCAGAGAAATAGTTTAATTATAGTTTTTGTGGGTTTTTCGGGCTGTGTGGCCATGTTCTAGAAGAGTTTCTTGAACATGGCCACACAGCCCAAAAAACCCACAAAAAAACTATGGATGCCACTTTCAGAGGTATGCCACTTCCTGATTGAAAACCACTAAAAAGTCTCCCCAAAGCTGTGCAATATTTGCCTTTGTTTCACCCACCCACCTTGCTTGTCACACCATCTAATTGCTACGAATTCTTATTTGCTCATTTCCAACTAGACACCCTAGAGCAGGGGTAGGCAACCTTTCCCCTTTAAGGGCCGAGGGACTTCAGCTCCCAGAAGCCTCAGCCATGTTGACCAATAGTCCCATGTTGGCCAATAGCTCCGGATTCTGGGAGCTGAAGTCCCTCGGCCCTTAAAGGGGAAAGGTTGCCTACCCCTGCCCTAGAGATATGGGGCATTTTAGGCTCCTCACAGAGTTCCTCTAGCAGGGGTAGGCAAACTGTCCCTTTTAAGCGCTGAAAGACTTCAGCTCCCAGAAGCCTCAGCCATGTTGGCCAATAGTCTGGGATTCTGGGAGCTGAAGTCCTTAGGCCATTAAAGGGGACAGTTTGCCTACCCCTAGTGCAAGATTTTCTTTTGGTACTTGATGGTATTGTGGTCATATGTAAGGTACTTGCCATATGTAGGTCTAGGACCAGCATGGTTTGAGCGTTGGACTACGGCTTTGGAGACATGGGTTCAAATCCTTGTTCAGCCATGAAAACCCATTGGATGACCTTGGGTGAGCCATACTCTCTCAGCCTCAGAAGACGGCGGTGGCAAACCCTCTCTGAACAGATCTTGTCAAGAAAACCCCATGATACATTTGCCTTAGGGCTGCCATATGATGGAAATGAAGGCACACAGTAACAACAACAAATATAGAGAGGTCTGTTCTGAAGTACAGTGGGCCCTTGGTATGTGCTGGGGTTTAGTTCCAAGAATCCTTGTGGATACCAAAGTCCATGGATGCTCAAATCCCATTAAATACAATGGTGCAGTATAGTGGTGCAGTATAAGTTTACCCTTATACAGAAGAGCAAAATCGTTTGCCTTTAGAATACACACATATTTTTTGAATTTTTTCAAGCCATGGATGGTTAAATCCATGGACAAAGAATATGGATATGGAGGGCTGACTGTATGTCCATTTGAGTGCAGCAGAGTTTCTTAAGGAATAGTTTTTTCTTGAAGGTTGCAGCTTTTGGATTGTATAATGGCCAAGCAAATGCCTTTTGGTTGCCCACAAACAGGACATGAATAAAAAGGCATTTCTCCCCCGTGGTAGCTGGTTGCATCTGTGTCAGTGGGATGGCGAATCCAGGTTTTAATGCAGGAGCTCTCCAAAGCGCTGACTGCTATTCCTAACTCGGAATGGCACTTTGGATAGCACTTATAAAGCTAGCAAAACTCAGAATGGATTTATTGCCCCACTGACATGGAAGCCACCAGCTGCCCCTGGTCCCTGTTCATATTTCCCAGAAACTGGTATTGAGACCAGTTCTGCTTCTAATACTGGAAACAAAATACAACTATTATCAGAACAGTAGGTCCTTGGTTTCAGGACACACAAACACCCACACCCATCCACCCACCCACACCGGTGGGTACTAAAGACTTATTATATACAAGACTTTTATATTATATAGCCGCTTAGATTGTCTTCATTTAAGTGGGGTATAAATAAATTTTATTATATAATTATTATTATTATTATTATTATTATTATTATTATTATTATTATTATTATTATTATTATTTGTATACCGCCCTGTGGTGAACCAATCCGGGTGGTTGACAACAGTAAAATATAACAAGAGTAAAATATAACATTAAAACATTATAATCCCTCCCCATCGCATCCCTTATATAAAATGGCAAAATCAAGGTTTGCTTTTTGGAATATTTTGAAGCCGTAGTTGGTGGAATCCATGGATATAAAATATGTAGATACAGAGGGCTGACTGTAGTAGTCTCTGATAATCTTAACCTCCATTAGTTTATTTAATCCCTTTTTAAAGCTGTCTGCCATAGTGGCTGTAACTACACTTTGTGACAGGCTAGTGAATTCTATAGTTTAACTCTTCACTCTGTGAAAAAGTACTCTGTTCCCAACATCTGCTTTCTCTATACCATGCATAATTGTGCAAACATCTTTCATATCCTTTTTTTTTTTTTGCCTTTGTTCTAAACTAAAATGCCCCAAGTGTTGTAATTTTTTTCCGTATGAGGAACTACTCCTTGCCCTCTTTAGTCATTTTGGTTGTTCTTTTCTACACTTTTTTCTCAGCTTTGCAATATGACTTGCAATAAAGGAACAATCTGTACACATCATTCCAAGTATGGTTACAGGATAGATTTGTATAATGGCAGTGTCTTGTTATTAGTAGGTTTGTTTTATAAGATTTTATTAGTGGATTTATTTAGAGATATTATGACATTTTATTTTCAGTTCCTTTCCTAGTGATTCATAGCATGGCATCCACCTCTTTCACAGCTGTCACACAATGGATTGTACTGGGCAATTCAAGTTTTCTAAGGCTTCAGTCTTTGTTTAAGAAATGAAATATTTAAATATCAAAAATATCAAAGCTAAACCTGCTAGAGATTAGCTTTCCTTTGTAGAGTAACAGAAGAACATACCCCTATCTGCTTTACTGAGAAGAGAAACTAAATCAAAAACAAAGAAGAACAGTAGCTTGCAATTAATGAAAAGTCTACTAATGGCTTAAATTTACATATGTATAGGGAATCTATATCCTAACTAGCTAATGAAGAGATCAAGGAAAGGAAGAAACCTTCATTCTCACCATCTTTCAGAAGAAGATGTGTGGGAGATGGTGACCCAACAGGGAGAGAAGAATTTCTTTTGTGTGAGTAATTTCCGAAAGGGAAATTACCTGAATCACATGATTTGTTTACTGGATCACAAAAAGTATTTATGACCATGTTATTGAATGCAATAGAGAGCCAATGTGGCTTAGTGGTTTGAGTGCTGGATATGATTCTGGAGATCTGGGTTCAGTTCCCCACTTGGCCATGTAAACCCACTGGGTGACCTTGGCAAACCACACTCTCTCAGCCTCAGATGATGGCTAACCTGCTCTGAAGAAATTTGCCAAGAAAACCCTATGATAGGTTTGCCTTAGGGTCATCATAAATAAAAAATGATTTGGAGGCTCACAACAACAACATTCAATGCTAGTAGGGAGCAAATGGGAGGTTTTAAATGAGGAAAGACAGCAGAGTTTGACATACAGGAAAAACTGTGCTATCTAAAATTCCACTTGCTCTAACTAGCAAAGAAGGAGGGAAGAGAGAATGCTGAAATTTTCCAACAGATTGGTGTTTTCATTGAGTTATCTATGATTATCCCCAAATCTCTTCCCTAATCAGTCACTTCTGTGTATTTCCATTTTGGAACAGGATGTGTGGAAAGTGTGTGCCTTGTTTTAAAGGAGAATAGTGTTCCCAGTTTATGGGAAACATACAGTTATTCCTAGGATTGCCTTCTGTTCTTTACACAGTTGCTGAGTTTTCTTAATCCCATGACTGCTAAGAAAGCTTTGGGTGAAGAACTTAATCAATAATTTTTTTTGTTTAAAGAAAGGCCAAGGTGACAATAGGTCTGCAGGATCCCTCTGTCCATATACTTGGTGCCACTCTGAAAGAACTCTAAAAGGATTACTGAGACAGGAGGACTGACTTTGTTCTTTGCTTTTATTTTGTTAGGATGAAACAGGTGCATACCTCATTGACAGAGATCCCACTTATTTTGGACCCATTCTGAATTTCCTACGACATGGGAAACTAGTGCTGGATAAAGATATGGCTGAGGAAGGTAAGCCTTTAGGTCTGTAACATTCTGATGCCCATCTAAATGACTGTGATTTTGCTTGAAGTGGGCAGTGGCATGAAGTGAATGGCTGGAGGTGGAACTGTCACTTAAGATGCACTTGCCTAACTTTCTTAACCTAATGCTCTCCAGTTGTGTTGGCCATGGCATCAGGGGATGGTGAAAGTTGAAGTTAAGCATCATAATGGCTAGGGAGGAGGGGAGTTGTAGTCCAACACATCTGGAGGGCATCAGGTCGGGAAAGGCTGCCTTAGCCATTATCCTATAAGGGTAGAGAAACTCTTTCTGCCTGAGGACTGAATTCATTTTCAGAATTCTCAGGAGCCACATTTCAGAAGTAAGTGGACCAAAGGCAGAAGGTGTGTATGAGCCTTCATGATACCTGTTGACTTATAGTGATCCCATGAATTTCATAGAATTTTCTTAGGCAAGGAATACCTAGAGGTGGTTTTCCTTTGACTTCCTCTGAAATACAACCTACAGTACTTGATATTTCTTCATGGTCTCCCATCCAAGTACTACCCAGGGCTGATTAGTTTCCAAGATCAGTGGGGATCTGGTGCCTTCAGGGTATCAGGCCCCAAGCAAAATGACTGAACCCAAAATGCCAGCAAATATTACTCTTAATGCTAGTAACTTAGTTTTTGCTGTTATGTGCTTTTACGTTTACTCTGACTTAGAATGACTCTGATGTAGAGTTTTCCTGTCAAGATTTATTTAGAGGATGTGTGCCATTTCTGCCTTCTAAGGCTGAGAGAGTGGGGCTTGTCCAAGGTCACCCAGTGGGTTTCCATGACTGAGTGGAGATTTGATCTATGGTCTCTCAGAATCTTAACTCAACACTGAAACCAATACACCAGGCTGGCTCTCAACTAAGCCTTAGGAAAAGCATTTCAGTCTTTTCAAGAATCCCAAGCAAAACCTGGGAAGACTCCCACCAATGGTATCATGGGAAGGGGTGTGTGGCCATTTAGACGAATACAGAGGCCTGTATTCAGCTTTAGAAGGGCCAGATTCAGTCCCAGGACCTAAAATTCCTTATCCCTTCTGTAAACTGATAAATATGTACTTACAACATTGCAAACACTTAGTCACTATAAAAATATAAATATTTATTCATTATAAATACAGCACAAATAGTGATCCTTACTTTGTTGTGATGGATCCATTTTTTAAAAGAATATTCCTGAACCCATGTTGTGTATATGTGAAGAAAATGTCAACATTTTTTGTAATTCTGTTTATGAAGTACAAAGCGATGGACTAAATAAATCATCTTGTGACTGTATGTTTTGATCCTTGGGAATGCACTTATTTTAGGATATCTTAAATGTTTATAAAGATGTGTCCTTTTGGTTAAGAAACAAGAATTGAAAAGTTAATGCTCTTTCTGCCAAACTGCTAAACAAAGGTTTGATTTTCCCAAGAAATCCAAGGATCCGAAAGCAATAATGGCTTAATAGGATCTGCACAGCACAGCTGGGAGATCTTTGTGGTACTCCTTTTTTTCAGTGCTGAACTAGCTGATCTGAAATCTTTTACTCTGGAAATTCAGTGCCAACAGTTGTTTTCTGTCTTAGCAGTTTCTGTGCCTCATGGGCATGGAGAAAGCAAGAGAGATTTGTCTTCCGTTTCCTAACTTTGAATGTATTTTCTGTATCACAAAAACGGGAGCAAACACAGGCAAGAAAGTGCTTACTGTCAGATCTTAGTAAAAGTTACTCTTTTGGATTATAAATCTCAGAATCTCCAGCCAGAATGACTGCTGGCCATACTGGCTGGGGGATTCTGGGAGCTGTAGACAAAAACAGTAACTTAAAAGTTCTGCTTGCTGTGAATGAGAATTACTGAGACTTGATCTTTGTTCTATGGCAAAGTTGGGCAAACCCTCCAGACTATGGTTAACTGTTTTGATCCTTGGGAATGATCCCAGGGTTCCGCACTGTTGGGCTCTACTGCCTAAGATATCCAGAAGGTTACACTTTTCCCATCCTAGCATATGGCTTATTTGGCTTGAGTGACTTCATGTCACAGTGTCTCTTCGTATTCCTGTTGTCATATATGGAAGCTGGAATAATAAGCATCAGTGGGGAAGGAAAAGAATAGCAAGACTATTTTATAGGATTATAGACCATATTCAGAGGAAGGCAATGGCAAAACCCTTTGTGTATTCCTTCCCTATGAAATTCATGGGGTTGCCATAAGTCAACAGACCACCTTGAAAGCACATTCTTTACTTTTCTGATTTCTCCATGGATTCATTAAGTGCCTTATTTTCCTGCGTATAAGACTACTTTTTTACCTGCAAAATCTGTGGCTAAAGTGGGGGGGTCGTCTTATACACCAGAAAATACGGTACCTGTTGGCATTACATGCTAGTGAAGAAGGTCATGTTTGCCCCAGGATGGGAGTAAACACAGATGTAAATAACTGCCCACAAGCAATATCAAAGGCAAATATTTTATTTGCCTGCACAGCAACCAGTAGCCTTTCCTACTGGTTTCCAAGCATTCCAAAGTACAGTAATCAAAAAAGGAGCCATAACAGTGTTTCCACTGCAGTCACTTTATGAGGCTCATGCCAAAGTGGGTGAAGCTCCTTTTGATGAATTGAGAGTTATCTTATTATCAGCCCCTATGTTTATGAAGCAGCACCCCAAACCACTGCTTCTTAAATTGTCTGGTATGAGAGATCAGCAGGTTCCTACTCCCCATGTGCCAGGGACCAGCACCATTTTTGTGCCAACGGCTACAACTCTTCCTTCCTCCCACCCCAGAAACTCTATGGACTAGCAGCCGATGACTTGTGGACCATCTCTTTGAGTAGCACTGCCCTAAAGGATCAAAGGCATGTCTCCAACGGAGTCATTTCTATGATCTCTGACAAGATTTGGAGCCCCAAGCTTATCTAAAGGTCATTTCAATCCATCTGCTTGCACAAAACACTCCTCTCAAAAAGCCTACATAATAATACATCAGTTTAGTAACACTGAAGAACATTGTTATTCATGTAGCAGGGTTAAACCTTTATTGAATGTATTTACAGAGCAATGGTTTTTTTTTTATTTTGGCATGGTTATTATTTAATTGAAAGCCATTATTGTATTAATTTTGCAATAATTATTTTTGAAAAGACAGTTTCCCCCTAATTAATCCTGAATTTTAATAACAAGACATATACCTTCAGTTTTCCTGTTGAATGTAAATGGACTTCTTTTATTATGAGTAGCTCATCCTTCCTCTCCAGCCCCAATTTATTCAAATTATACAATCTCCAGCCTCTGCATTGCTTTTGGTATGTGACACTTCTCATACTCATCTAAAAAGAATTCTCTATGTTCGTTTATTTATTCATCTAGCTGTTCTCTTCTTGTAAGAGCATATGGCGGGTAGTGTTCCAAAAACTTCTTCTTGCTAATCTGTTATTCTCATCTGTAGACTTCTCCCTTCAAATAAGTATAATATCCTAACATTTTGGTTAGCTTCTTCTTTGGTGGTATCACATCATTCTGCTCTAATAGAACAGAAGCTGCATCTGCATTGGAGAAATAATCTGGTTTGATATCACTTTAACTGCCATGGCTCAGTGCTCTGGAGCCGCAACAAATTACAGTCCCCAGAATTCCATAGCATTGAGCCATGGCCATTAAAGTGGTGTCAAATTGGATTATTTCTCCAGGGCAGATGCAGAGTCACAGTTTGCTCACAACTTGGAGCCAAAATATCTGAAAGACCTCCTCCTCTCTATGAGCTTGCTAGAAATTTGAGCTCTTCAGAGACGGCCCTGTTGCATGTCCCAACACCTCCTGAAGTTAGGTTGGTTGGTACAGGTTACAGGGCTTTCTATGTAGAAGTGCTTCAACTGTGGAATTTCCTACCCAAAGAAGTTAGGCTGGCCCCATCACTTTTAAGCTTCCAAGAGGCAGTCCAAACAGTCCTGTTCTGCAGTATCTGAAACTGCTGTTTTAAATGTTTCAAAACTGGATTTGTTTTAGACTATTTTAGGAGTTTTTAATGCATATTTGAATGTGTTTTCAAAAATGTTTTTGTCTTTGTACTGTTATAATTGGTTTTTATTTGTTCCTCACCTCTGGAGCCTTTGTGGGTTGGGAGGCAAAACATAAATACATAAATAAATAAATGTCTTGGGTCCTTGAAGAGAGCTTTCTTTTCCAGAAGAGAGTGATTATTTTAAAACTCAAATAACTCCTCCATAAGTTTCTAATTTAAGCTTCATGTAAAACATTTGCCTCCAAATATGCCAATTATTAAACTGAGGAGGGAATGTGTGTATGCAGAAAGCTCTAGCTAAATGTCTCTGTCCTGTGCCTGCCTTCTTTTAGTGGTCTATTTAGTGATCTGTGTATTTAGTATAAAGAACAGCAAAGCATATATCTGTGATGGGAGACACAAAACTCTTTGTAATTGGAACTCCAAATAAGGCAGAGTTCCTGAAAGCCAGGAGCTTTGCAAATACCTCTGGGACTCTACGCTTCTGCATATTAGATTCTGGGGTCTGATAATGGAGAGGAAACCTAGGGTCCTGGGGCAGAATCTGGCCATCCCAGGTTCTCAGTGTGGCTCACTGACATTCCCCAAATATCCACTGTTGACACTATCGTTTGATGGTTCTTTGGCTTCTCTGTGCTTTCCTCCCCCCATTTCCAAAAGTTTGGGATGTCTCTTAAAATTTAGTAAAAGCCTTAAGTGGTACCCTTTGGGATCACTGGGAATGTAGTCTGTCAGATTTTCTCTAAAATTGAATCAAGCCCTCAGGCTGAAAGAGGTTCTTCGTTCTTGTTTTATGCCTTGTGCTTTACAGATGCCTCTAGTGTAAGCTAGGCAGACTACTGATGTGACCCAGTGGGACTATTTTTTCATTCATAAAGTCCTTGGCTGTTACTCTCATTTTGCACAAGGCATTGTGCCTCAAAATATCTGGTATATAGGGGGGCAAAGAGAGAAGGATGGTGCTTTATTTATTTTGTAATGTTTATTGTTTTGCATAATGCATTTCTGTTTCTTCTAGTTGTTCTGTGGAGGATCTGGGAGCTCTGTGCTCTTCTATTTTCACTCCTAGGGCTCTTTGGCTTTTTGAGATTTTAGCAGCTATCGCAGCAGCTTCACTGTATAGGTGAAGATCTCTGTTATTGACAAGTATATTGTTGTTATTGTCAATCTCTGTTATTGACAACTGCTTAAATAAATTTAAAAAAAAATCAGCATGGTGTAGAAGAAAATACCAGGTACAAAAGCTATGATTCCCAAGAAGATGAATTTTGGTCCAGAATCACATTCTGTATGTGTGCTTTTGGAGTTTTCCCATGGAATTGTGGCATTGCCCCAGCACTGAATAAATTCCATGAGTTTAGTTGGAATCCTCCTCTGTGTGTAGGCTTAGGTTGCAGTTTGCCCTCTCCCTGACAAAGTCTTGTGACAATATTTGATCAATGTAATAGCCAGACTTTTACAGCATATAATTCCGATTTACATTAGCTAATGTTTCAGAATTTACAATCCTGCTGGTTATAGAATGTCCATGATTTCCTTTTTATTACCAGGAACAGTTAACAATGTAGCAGGTCAAGGCTCATTCTTTATTCCTTGTGCTCTCTGCTTTTCCCCCAGGGGTTCTGGAGGAAGCTGAATTCTATAACATTGGGTCTCTGATCAGATTGATAAAGGACAGACTAGAAGAGAAAGACTATACAATAACACAGGTATGATGGCATATGGCTGCAAAAGGTCTGGAAGAGAAAGTACAGGGGATTTCATGTGTCAGATGGAAATGCAGAGCCATTGTATCTCCCCTCAAGTAAGAAAATGTTGAATTTAAACTACTGTGTTTAAACTACAGTGGATCTTTGGTATTTGTTGAGGCTTGGATCCAGGAACCCCTGTGGACACCAAATCTATGGATGTTCAAGTCCTATTATATATAGTAGCATAGTAAAATAGTGTCCCTTATAAAATAGCAACATCAAGGTTTGCTTTTTGCAATTTATATATTTTTGAATATTTTCAAACTGTGGATAGTTGAATCTGTGGATAAAGTATCTGTGGCTATGGAGAGCCAACCATATAATTCTGGCAGAACTGAAGGAAATAGGTAGAAGAAAGTGAATTAGTACTGATGGTTTGATTTCCCAATTTTTAACTCCAAAGTAGAAAAGGGTGAAATAATTATTTTTTACAGAATTGAAATTGAGTGGTGGTAATTGTCATTGCTATCAGCACTCCACCCTTCCTTAGAGGAACTCTGGCAGCTAACAGTCTATATAAAAATACACCTGGAAGAACAGGACTGCTCCTATCATAACTCTTAGCAGAGTGAGGCAGTTACCACTGGTAGCACATGATGGTTGGGGATGTGCAAAGGAATGGCAGGGTTTCAGAGGCCAAAACTCTGTGTGCCATGCAACCATCCCTGCAACCCTCCCACTAAGAATTTTGTTAGATTCATTTTTGGATATTAACATGCACCCAATTCAAAAGATTTCTTCCCAAAGAAAAAATATGACTCAAAATATGCAATCAAAACAAGTCCCAAGGCTTTAACCACTTTGCTTTGAAGTGTGTGGATTTGGAATCTCTATCTACTCAAACATGTCAGTGCTGAATTAAGAGCTGACATTTTAAAAAAAATGTTCTAAGGATCTCCTCATCTTTAATAGCTGCCTAAACAGGCAGGTGTACTTTGCTCTTTTGCCACAATGGTAATGTGTGTGTGTCTATGTGCCTTCAACTGCCTGTCAATTTATGGTGACTGCATGATTTTCATAGGGGTTTCTTAGGCAAGGAATATTCAGAGGTGGTTTTGCCACTTCCTCCTTCTAAATAAAGCCTATAGCACCTGGTATTCATTGGTGAACTCCCTGCTTAGCTTCCAAAATCAGAAGGGGTATGGTGCCTTTAGGGTATTTAGACTGTGTGATAGCTGCATGTATTCAATTTGGATGGATAAAATGGGTGAGAATTTTTTTCTGGACATTTGTTTTTTGAACTTTCCAAAAATTTGTTCATAAGGAGGCTAAGGACAACTGGATTTTTAAAAAAAGTAATCATGCAAGAAAAGGAAATTGACAGATTTGTCTGTCCTACTTCAACTTGAAAGTCATGCCCAGTCAGAATCAACACTAGTACAAATAGTCTGACGTGCTTTATGGCCACACTCTATATTCCTGCTCAGAAAGTGTTACTTCTTCTTGCTGTGTGTTACTATAAAAGCTGCTAGAGCACCAGTTGAGAGCTGTTATCATACACATTCACTTGAGGTTGTCAAAAGACCTACCCTGGCTGTCCCTCCACTCAAATGATGTTCTCTCTGTTCCAAATTATCTCCAGTGGAGTCTCAAGCAGGACTCACTCTAGAGCCAAGATGTTTTCCTGCCTAAGACTAAGAATAACACCCTATCTCCCTAATTCTACATATGGAACTAACATTGCTTCAGAGTATTTCATTTCACTTGCATCTGCATCCTCTTTAACTCCAGTTAAAGTGTGGATTCAACCAGAAACCTTCTATAAGTGAAGCAGAAGGCTTCACCTCATTTTGTATGTCTCCAACTTGTTAAATGCTTCCTTGCCATGCTGCTTAACTCACAAGAAGCCAAGAAGTCTCTGGCTAGGACCACAGAACTGAGCTGACCAAGGATGGGTCCAAAGAATGATATGCATAGGCACATGGAAAACCGTGTTATACAGAGTCAGATGGTTGGTTCACTTAGTTCAGTGTTGCCTATGCTGACTGTTGAACTCTGCCTGGAGATGGTGGTGGCTGAGCCTCAGACCTTGTTGCATGTGTTCTTATACAGTGACCTCAAGCTTTTAATCAGATAAATATATGTACAAATTCACTGCTACCACAGCCAGCTGTTTCCCCTTTCTTTAACTTGGAATATCCATATAGAGCAGAACTTAATGGGGATTTATAGTTATTGTAGTATAACATATCCAGGGAGCACCAGATTGCGTAGAGTGGAACTAGGCAATCTGATGCTCTCTGCATATGTTGTACCACAATTACTATAAATCCCCATTAAGATTGTCCAATGGTCATGGATTGCATTTTCATCATCTGGAGAACATCATTTCCATTTCAAGACTGGATGTGGAGGATTGGAAACAATATCTGGTATTCTTCTTTAATGGAGAATTTCCAAAGTGGAAGGGACCATAGAATCATAGAATTGGAAGAGACCACAAGGGCCATCCAGTCCAACCCCCTGCCATGCAGGAACTCCCAATCAAAGCATCCCCGACAGATGACCATCCAGCCTCTGCTTAAAGACCTCCAAGGAAGGAGACTCCACCACTCTCTGAGGGAGTGTGTTCCACTGTCGAACAGCCCTTACTGGCAGGAAGTTCCTCCTAATGTTGAGGTGGAATCTCTTTTCCTGGAGCTTGCACCCATTGTTCCAGGTCTGGGATCTAAGAGACCACTATTAACATGTTACATGTTTATTTTTCCTGCTGCTTCAGGTACCTCCAAAGCATGTATACCGAGTGCTGCAGTGTCAGGAAGAAGAGCTCACACAAATGGTTTCCACAATGTCTGATGGATGGCGCTTTGAACAGGTATGCAGGAAGAGATGTATTATAGGGATGTGGATATGGTCTTTCGAGTGGTGACTGATGGTTTCCATGACAATGGGATGAGGAGTCTGTACAGGGTTTTATTCCATTCCTCTATTCTGCTATCCAAGGTGTTGAACCATATCCCCCAAAGGTCTCTGTACCTTGGCTATATTCTTCAGTCTGGAATCCAGTGCAAATCTCCTGCCATGTCTTACTGTGGAAGCCACCAACTGGCACTGTTTTCCCCAATATAAACAGAATCCTTACAGAATCTTAAAGTCTTGGCATACATCCATGTATTCATGCACACTTCCAGGATATAATAGAGGGAGAAATGGAAAACATTATCATACCATTGATGCTACTGCGAAGCCAGTTAATTTATCTGGGCTCCTTCACTCCCAGGACTGTTTCTGTCGAAGTATTTTTAAAAAACTTTTAAGAACTGTAGATTAATAGACCAGAACTACAAGACTAATGTTTGAGTTACAAGCAGAGTTTGGAAAAGTTTTGGAATAACAT
The DNA here is from genome assembly GCA_020142125.1 of Phrynosoma platyrhinos. Taxonomy (NCBI): domain Eukaryota; kingdom Metazoa; phylum Chordata; class Lepidosauria; order Squamata; family Phrynosomatidae; genus Phrynosoma; species Phrynosoma platyrhinos. The sequence goes on along the minus strand of CM034708.1, from coordinate 185,983,527 downwards.
CTCCCAATAGCCATGCTGGATGGTGATTCTGGAAGTTGTAGTCCACAAATAGTTTCCAGGCTCTGGTTAACAAGGTGGCTGTGGGAGGTTTGGTTCCTCTTCCTTAAGTACAAGCCCTCTTGGTTTAGAAGGTTGTCAGCAGGGAAGTGGAGGTGGAGGATTTGGCTAAAATTTGCTAGAGATGATGGTGGGACTTCTAGATTTCATTAAGCGTCCTCTCTAATCCCCCCTTCACAATTTGAGCAGAAAATACATTAACAGTGTCTGTTAAGTAGCTTTTTCCCAATGTGTAGTTCCCCTGCCCTTATGTTGTGGCCAGCAGCTCCCATCATCCAGAGCCTGCAAGTCCGTTGGTTGTGAATGATGGAAGTTTTCATCCAACAACATCTAGGGATGCTAGGTTGCAGAAACCTGGATTAAAGGTTCAGAATTATCAGTTACATCAAAGGAACTGTAACTGTCATTTCTGAGCAGGAAGAATTACTCTCTAGCCAACCGCGGCGCACCGTCGGCGCATCTAAAAGGAGCACCAAATTGGCGC
>CM034708.1:185963618-185976372 GCA_020142125.1 Phrynosoma platyrhinos | reverse complement strand
AGAAGCTAGGCATAGTCAGACATTCATTCTAGATTTTAGGAGAGCTGATTTCAATAAACAGGGAAACAGTGGGAGTGATCCTGTGGTCAGGAATACTAAAGGAGAAGGGAGTTCAGGCTGGGGTGCTTACTTGCAGACGGTCTGCTAGTGGCTAGTCTGTTCAAACTGATGCTGCTGCTGCTATTACAGATCTTCAGTGCAATATTCCTTGTTAAGATAGCAGGGAGAAGAACATCCTTTCTGAACCAAGACATCAGCCTATTTTGCACCCACAGTGGAGTTGCTAATTGGTTACCCAGTCACATGGGTCGGTATGATGTAACTCTCTAGAGATCATTGGACTGCAAGTCCTAGAAGTCCTGGCCAGCTGGGAGCTGTAGCTGAACAACATCTGGAGGGCTGTGTGAGTCCCATCCTTGCTATACTGCACCCAGGATTTGCTGTGCAATGCACTGCACTTCCCTGAGGAGCTGGGGTTGCAAGCTGAACTATATTGCATCTTTATTTTTTAATCTCTCTAGTGTGAGACAAGACAAAAGATCTGCAGTTTGTAGTGGCAGCAAATCCCTTCTCACACTAGCTGTAATTAATCAGAGTTTGCATGTTTACCACATTATGAGTAGAGGACAGAAGAGAGTGACATTACTACTGGGGTGTTGGGCAGGAGAAGTCACGGCTCCTTTATCTCCCTCAGATTGAGCAACTGAAAGATAATATACATACTTTTCAACCTCTAAAGGGCAAAAGTGAGTGTGAATACCATGTAAATTTCATCATAGGATACGAGTCCTGGCCTGATTCCCCACCCACTGTTGTAGGGTGAAGCTGTTCTGTATGGCTGTTGAAAAAAAATTTTCACCTCTTTCCCAATTACATTCTTTTCATTTCTGCAATAGACATGCTCTACTGCTGGGTTGAAGAACAGCAAGCCACTGGCTGAATTCTTCCCTTCTGGGGTCTCAGTTTGGTTAGTATAGCTCCCCAAATGGCTACATCCTCTAGTCTAACCTATAACACCTTCATTTGAGATTTCTGAATAGTTTTGTGTCCCCCCCCCCAAAAAAAAAAGATATGTTATGATGCTTCTAGTATGGGCTTTAAGCTAACATACCTGGGTATATTTGTCCCCACCTTTGTTTGTTTTTGGCTCTGCCCACCAATGGAATGCAACCACTGAGAGCCTCTATGAAATGAAATCCAGCTCTCAGGATGAAGGAGGTTCAGCATCCTCACTGTAATATATAACATCTTGTCCCTTGATAGGCTTGAATACACTTGACAAACACTCCAGCTACCAATGAATGAGCTCTCTTTCAATAAATGGAGATGAGAAAAGGGCATCTCCTGAAGGATCTATGAATAAGCAAAAACAATTGACTTCTAATAGAAAGCCAAACAGTTTTAGGGAGGAGGTGGATAACAATAATTCTCTTAGGGGGAAAGTAGCTGTAAAATTGTGTCTGAGGATGCCAAGAACCCCTGAATAAATTTCACAGAAAATTACTTGACAATGCAAATTGGATATTCTTTGTTGGAGATGGGAGGGTGGGTTGGAAAAGAGGTTCATTCCATAAAGCTACTCTGTTTCCATTTTATTTGCTCAGGAGACAAACTCTGTAACCAATTGTATTGCAGGATAGGAATGGCTAAACATACCAACATATTCAGGCAAGGAGCCTTGATTTCTACTTGTATGCTCTTTTCACAAAAGCTTCACACATCCCTATTTGAGATGAAGAGAATCTTCTTTCTTGTGGTCTCCTGTGGCAGGATGCTACTATTAATAGCAGATTTGTTAATGGCATTGCTGGGAAGGAGTTGGAGGGGGTTTTCTTCTTTCTTCTACACACACACTTTTTTAAAAAAATGTTCTTTGTTTGAACTGGCTGAGCAATTTTATCTGGCTCAGAAGACATAGTTTGACATGAAATCTGAGTCCACAAGCCTTTGGTGACTCAGAACTACTTTTTTCTGACTGGAAGTTGCGTTTTGATTAAAATATTTTTCTGATGGAGTTCCATGTTCTTCAGAGAAAACCTATAATATGAGCACAGGCTCTCATGAATTAACATTCAACTGTCCAATTCTTGGATTATCAGAATACCTGGGCTCCACTTCTGTCTTCAAATATTTCAAAGATGATGTTAGAGATATTCTGAACATTTTACACACTGTTTTGGGGAATCTCTGTGAAGAAGCACAATGCATGATGGGGGTTTAGACATAACCTAGTATGGAATAACTGTGTGCATCACTAAGGCACTAACAATAATCAAGTTACATTCATTGACTTGGAATGAGGGGTAATAAATATGCTTAAATCCAATTGTTAGTTCCACCTAATGTAGAGTCAATGAATCTGGTGGGAATGTGGTAAGTCAACACTTATGTAAGCTTCTCTGATTTAATATGTTTACTTAGTTAGTGACCAACATTTCGATTAGGGCAAGTATCTTGATGCATTTGTTACTCACTCACAGAATTCAAATAAAACATGAGGCAGGTTCACTTCTTAGGGATGGCCAAAATCTATCAATTTTAATTTCTCTCATTTCTCCAAATTTCCCCAATCTTTAAATTTGGTTCATCTTGAACTTTGATAATTCCACCCCCCCCCCACAATATTTACATGGAAATTTTATGTGCCTTTCTCCTATTGGAAACATTTTGTATAAAAACAATTCCTAATATACATGTTTTTGCAAACACATTTCCTAATATAATACATTTCTCAGCATTATTTTCATTAATATATGCATTTTATATTCACCCCCCCCCCCCGCAATATACAAATTTTGGTACACTTTTTAAATCTGAGGACTCCATTACAAAATTCTGATATCTGTGAACTTTGAAGAATAACTGAGTCATGGTTGGCATGAAATTTAGTAAGTACACTGAAATGTCAACCAAATTAATTTCTCACTATCCCTTATAAGATATCAAAAGTGCACATAATCCAAGCAAGCTTTAGTGTTTATGAGACATCAGGCTGTTTCTATCAGTTTTTTCTGTAATTGTGTTTTTGTGATCCCTTTTCAGGGTAGGTCCATATAGCAAAGGTATTATGGACAGATATAGCAAAAGTGTTGTGGATATATATTCTGTTGTTTGCCTACAACATCCTGAGCAATTTTTACATGTGAAGGACATCTGGTTATCCCTGAATATGTGCTGAATCTATTTCTAGAACAAATTCTGGACAGGATCTGATGAAAATACCATTTCCTCTGGAAATGTCAGTTTTCATCTTTCCTGTGGCATGCTGAGCACCCTAAAACCTCCTCCACAGATTTGACAAACCCTCTGAAGCAGTATTTCGGTGCTATGGAGGACTGCATATGAAGAAGGAGAAAGTCATAATTTTGTTTGCCCTGGATGTCAGAATAAATGTTTTGTTGGAATGGTAAAGGGGGGAAAAAACCTCTTACAGTTTTTCTGAGGACTGCAAACCACATTTCTGCAATCTTTTTTTAAACTGAACTTTATTTTTGTTGTGAGTCAAGACCAGCCTCCTCTTGCTAGCAGGATGCTCTGCCACAACAGTTTAGGATTGTTACAATGGATAGTTGAAAACTCTTCAGTCACTGGAAATTTGGATAATTGTTTTGTAAATTTCATTGCCCTGGTTTCTGTTCTAAAGCCCTGAAAAGTGCAGTTTTGTAAGGGGACTGGGATTCTTTATAGATGCCTTGCTCAGTGATGGCAGTTGGCTTTTGTGTCAGTGAGGTGATGAATCTGCTCCAGGTTTTAGTCCAAACTTTATAGTTTGGTTCTGAATCTATTCAAAGGTGCTTAATCTATTCCAAGGATAGGGTTCAGGACTTTAGTTAGTTCCCTTATCATTCAGATTACAACCCAGAGTGGATTCATCACCCCATTGAAACAGGCACCATCTGTTATCACGGTCCTTATACTGTGCCTAAAATTACCTGACTTTGGTTGCCTTGTCTGGAATTCATGCCAATTTAACACACTTGAAACTGATTTAAATTTGTAGCATAGATTCCCAATATGAAGAATTTACTTTATAATTATTGTAGGCATCACAAGGTACAACTGAATCAGAACCAGCCATTTCTTCATCAGATTTTCACAGTCAATTACTTTACCAGTCTAGCCATATTTATGTCGGAGTACATTCTGTTGAACACATGGAGATATGTGTCTGACTAATGTGCATAGGACCACTTTGTTACTCATAGAAATAGATGGTGACATTACCAGGCATGGATGTTGTATTTTATATATACAGTTAGCCCTCCATATTCATGGATTCTTTATCTACAGATTCAACTATCCACAGCTTGAAAATATATTTTAAAAATATAAATTCGAAAAAGCAAACCTTAATTTTGCCATTTTATATAAGGGGCACTATTTTACTATGCTATTGTATTCCATGGGACTTGAGCATCCATGGATTTTGGTATCCATGTGAGGTCCTGGAACCAAACCCCAGTGGATACCAAGGGCTCACTGTAGCACTATTTATAGTGTTATGGTATTAGTAGTTTGATATGTTTGTTTGTTTGTTTTTGTCCATGACATAAAGATAGACACTTTAGACTAATTATTTGGAGTGGATGTGGATTTCTAATATACATACAGGGATCCTGATAACATAATGTGGCAAAAAGGCATTTGGTACTCTAAAATAATGGTATACGCACAACCTCAAAGTTGTGGCAGCTTCTAAGTAAAATGTATCCCTTAACCTTTTCCAGATTCTATGGGACAGGAAAGATAGTATAGACTCTAGAGCTAAGAAACACACACATTGTAATCAGAAACATGGGGTAGAATTTCTGTGGATGAGCTGCTGTTGGGTCCAAGGCAGACTACTGTCCCTACAGACAAACAGAAGCATCATGGGGCTCTTCTCCAGCCAGTGATCACTGAGGGCTGTTTTGGGCAATAGAAAGCTCCATTACATGGGATGTTTTTTGCTTCTGATAATTCAGCACTGGAATAATGTGTGTCATAAATCTGACATGGTGTTCATCTTATACCCCAGCCCACTCCCACTGACAGCATCTGCCCATTTTCAGTGTACCTGATAATCCCGAAAACCCTAGAAATGAATTTTTAAAATTTCTGAAGAAGGTTAGAAGGGATTACAGTTGCAATCCATGCCTTCACTTCTTATTGCAATTCTCTCTTATTGCAACCTTGTGATTATCTGTGCTGGACTATCTTAAAATTGCACCATGGCTGCCATAGAGACATAGAACTGTACATCTCAATTGTTTCTCATTGTGAAATCCACATTTTTGGATTTAAAAAAATCTGTCTCACCTCCCATTAATGGTCTTTTAAAGTTCCTTCTCTTAATACATAGGAACAGGATTCAACCAGTGCTTGAATATCAGGTAGGATTTGATATGGCATATCCCTACAGCTTCAAACACTGGAACATTAGGGCAAGGGCTGAAGGTGGCTCCTCTGGTCAGCCTGTGGCAAAGAAAGGAAGACGGCCAGGTACTGCTCAGCTGAACATTGTTTGCTTCATCCATTCCATCACACTGGTGATCCTTGTGTAGACTCCATAGTGGTTGGGACGTCCACATCCCATTCCCCAGCTTACCACACCAGCTAGAAACCACTTGCCACTGGGTTCCTGACATGCAAGAGGTCCTCCAGAGTCGCCCTAGTAAAATGACATAAAATAACTATCAGTCGGGGGGGGGGGGGCGCGACCTTATTTTGGTGAATGAGGAGGAGGTAGCAGCAGATGGAAGCAATGTGTTTTGTCACTCACACTGAGTAATGGCTTGCATGTAAATAAGCCTAGAGCAGAGCCAAATTTTCTCAGAAGATATGTTTTTGAGGAAAATACATGTGAGATTTTTCTGTTTCTCACCCCTACAGGAAAAAAGGCCACTTGGCAGAATTTTCTCAGATTACTCTCCACAATATTTTTTAGCCTGTAAGCAGCTGCTATTCCCTTCCCACCCCCACTTCCAGAACAACACTGTACCCAAAGATTGTGGAATATGCTATACAGTGACCAAACTGAAAGCTTTTCCCATATAGCAGAAACCAATGCTCAAATTTACCTGACAAGAGTCCTTATTGCCATCATGGTAGCCAGCGCAAAGCATTCTGGGTGTGACTTGGTAATGATAGGCCTCATTGCAGATGTCCTGCTGCACTAGCTGAACATCTGCTTTTTGCAAGATCTTACTCGTATGACCTGTGCAAGGGGGTGAATGGGTATAAGGTTAGCAAGACAGAGGAAAGAAAGAGAATATCTTTTCCTATTTGTTTCAAATGCTCTTCTGTCTAGATCAGGGGTAGGCAACCTAAGGCTCGGGGCCGAATGCGGCCCCCCAAGGCCTTTGGACCGGCCCCAGGCTGGTCCTGCCGCCGCCCCCCCGCCGCCGCTGTCCACCATGATGACATTGATTATTGTTGTTATTACTTGTTCTTGGGATTTTCTTGGCAAAATCTCCACAGGGGGTTTGCCATGGCTTTTCTGGGGCTGAGAGAGTGTGCATGCATATATATTTTTATTTTTTAATATATTTTTTAAAATTTTATTTATTTATTTATTTATGGTGCTTCGGCCCCCCCAATTGTCTGAGGGACAGCAACCCGGCCCCCGGCTCAAAAAGGTTGCCTACCCCTGGTCTAAATGTTTGCATTCCAGATCTAGTCAGCTTTGGAACGGATTGGCATTCAGATCTTGGTTCTGGGTATGTAATATTCTTTCCCTCCCTCTGTGATCAGGATTTATACATTCAATTGACAAAATCTAGAAAGCAGAGGTAAGAAAACTATAAATTGGGCATCTAATGGTAGACTTCTGGGTGAGCTGTAGTGGGGGGGACAATGATTTCTTACTCTCAACTGTAGAACAAGAGGAACAAAAAATGAATGCCCACCACTCAAAAAACCCAAAATTGTAATGTTGAAATGAAAAAAGCATGGATAAGCAGGAGTGGATTTTTGTGTGCAGAGCTCCATTCAGTTTCATCTCTCAAAGTAAATTCATTAAATTCTTAAATTCTTTATGTCCTGTTTAAGTGTTAGGGAAGGTTAGAGTACACATGTACTCATGTGTAGAGGAATTTGGTGAAGAGGAAAATTGCACTGTGAAAAAGAATGAGGATGCAAAAAATATATTACTCACATTTTTTCTTTTGTGATAAGAAATGGAGTCTTGAAACAATGAGACATCCTGTCAAAAAAAGGTGTCTGCCAAATCTGCCAAATTTTCATAATTCAAGATTTTTTTTTGGTAAATTAATGGTTTTTGCAAAAACTTACATTTTGGAGAAAAATGCTTCTTGGGCAGAAAGGCATGCACTTTGCACAAAATACATTGGCATATATTGCAGTTATGGATTTGTAACCAAGAGTTACACGTCTATAACTGCTCCATATTCAGTTTATCACATTTTCACTATCATGGCACTGTAACTGCTATCCTGAATCCCACCTTAAATTCTAGGGAGCCACACTGAAGGATGTAGGTCTGTGCTGTTGGTGATAAGGAAGTATAAGGAAGATGTTTCCAGACTCATCCTGCCAGTGAATGAGGCTGAGATGATCAGAACTAGGATACCTACAATTTTTTGTCCTCACAATTTTTTAATCATACCGCAGATTGCTGGCAGGAGGGAGCTGCAAATCTCATTCTCCTTGCACCACAGCTGAGCAGACTGCCATCAATGCAGCTGCCAGCAATTAGGTTTGGGGGACTAAGCCAGGAGATGATACTTAGTTATGTATTTGCAACTAGCAGTGCAATCCTAACTCAAAGATAGGCCAGCAGGATTGGGTTAGGATGAGGTGTAAGGCACTTGTGCTGACTGACCTGGCTTTAGACAAGCTGAACTACCTTTATGCTGGCATAACCAACTTCCTTGTACTGCCTGATATCAAATATCAGCTAGTGGAGAGATCAGCCAGCATATGGTCTGAAACCAGCTGGCTCAAGAGCTGAAAATGGAGTGATGAAGGGGTAGAGCAGGGGACAAGCTGAATTATACCACATCCAAACCTCAGTCTAGGAACACAACCCCTATGCCAGCACAAAGTTAGGCCAAGGTTAGGGGTGGTCTAAATTATTTCTAACACATGCAAACCAATGTGACCTTCCCCAAAATAAAATGTCGGGGCCCCAGTCCATCTGCCAGAACCACACCTATCCTAGAAGGACCAAGGTTTGGATATAGCATAGCTCCAGCCATCCTAATAGAAGCTCTTGGATCACTTGTTGGGTTAGGATTTCACTTTTAAGTCAGCAACATAGGATATAAGCATTATTTTTATTTATTTTTTCACAAAAAGTTTTAGTGGGGGAAAATATTTTTTTTTATAAAATGGAGCTGAAGTGTGGAAAAATCATTCAAAAATTTGAAAAAAACCCTCTCATAATCTCACCGAAGCAGAAAAACTTTAAACTTTTTTTGTTCCTCCATAAAGAACAAAATAAGGAAATATTTGCATCTCTACATATCCATGGAGGCTCTCACCAGAATCTGGAACCATGTAAAATGAGATTCTAGATCATGTGGAGAACCTCCACGGATCAAAGAAACCCTGCTTTCCCCAGAATTCACCTTGAAATAAGAAAAGCAACATCAAAGGGAACCAGAACTGGAGCTATCTCCCACCTAATTAATTTACATGTATAACACTTGAATACTTAAATGTATTCTCCATTTGCCCCAAGCTTCAGTTGAATTTGGAGTAGCTTTACAAAAATCAGAAGCCAAAGCAAAATCAATCCACCAAGCCTGAAGTTCACCTTCCTCTGCTGTAGAGGTGTAAGAAATATATTTATGTTCACAATGCCCTTTACAAGCTACTATGTATGAAGTTCATTTTAATTTTCTAAAAAATGCTGATTTTCTAGATGGCACCTAAGCAATTTGGGGAACTATGCTCCAGAAAAATAACTCTTCTAAGCCCTGATTTTAACTTGAAATATGCAAACATGTTCTATATTTAAAAGATTAGTAAAACAGCCTTTTTCAAGCATGTCTTAAATATATTAGAAAAAAAAGGGGGGAATGAACTGCTTCATTTTACTTCTTCCCCATCTTCTAAAGCAGGGGTCGGCAACCTTTGGGAAGGCCCCACCGCACCTGCGCCGTGCGAATTTGCACGGTGCAGCCGCAGTTGGGCGTTCCAAAATGGTGCCTGCTGCCGTGCGCATGCGAGTGCAAGCGCGGGCACCATTTTGGAAGCCAAAATGGCACCCACACTCATGTGCGGGGCGGCAGTGGTGGGACCGGCCACAGGCTGGTTCCAAGGCCTCGGCAGCCCGGGTCCTGCCTGCAGGCCGTAGGTTGCCGACCCCTGTTCACAAGCCAAAAGGTTTCACTTTTGAGATGCATGACATATATCTGATCTCAGATCCACTCTTCCCTTCAAATCAAGAGTTTCCCCACGGAACAGTGAAAGTCTTTTCACATTTGTTTGATGCAACCCTGTGAAGTAATGTGTTCAGGTGACAGTTTTTCATTAACTTGATATTCTAAAGCAAAAAGGAGATTGAGAACCATTTCTGGCTGACATACAATAACTCAAGAAGGGCTTCTGACTCCTCTCTGTTTAATGACAAAATGACTTTCTTAAACAAAATCAGGCTGGTGAAAAAAAAGAAAAATTGGGATGTGGACTTTTGCATGAAAGCACATTTCACATTTCACTTTTTGTGCCGATAATGAATTCCCGGGCTTATTATGTACCAGAGACACTCCAGTTGTTAATTTTAAATGTAAGCCATTTATATCTGGTTCTGTATGGTGGATCTTGGGGTTCTATTTAAAAAATAAATGAACTGAACAAGCAGGAGTATAGCTATGGGGAGGGAGACAGCAAACAAAACATTGTCCCCGAAATAAGAATTCTGCCCCCCCCAGCAAATATCAGAGATCTGACACGATTGACTTTCAACATCTCACCATCTGCAATCTAGAAATTTAGAGGGAGAAGGAAAATTTCATGGAGGGCAGAATTCTTATTTTGTATCCCTATCTTCATTTTGTATACCTATAGCTATAACCCAGTAAACAAGTCTGATGTCTGCCTGTTTAAAAGAATGACCAATACATGACTTCTGCATGATGTTATGCAAGCGATCCACTAAGGGGCGCTTGGGAGAACCTTGCTGTAAAGCAGATTTTGAAGACATTCATTCTAGTTTGTTATTCCACCTTGACCCTTCTCATTAGATATTAACTAATGAGAATTGGAAATCTGAATTAGATATTTGACTAGGCTGTCTATCTTGACTAAGTAAGCATTATCTACACCCTTCTCTGCAAAGCTGAGGATGCTTCATGATCACCTCCAAATGCACAGCATGTTAGATTCTTCTTAAATGATCTCTTAATAAAAAATAAGACCCACACTGCTGCAAATACCTCCTTCCTTGACTGCCCCCCAGCCACTTATCCAGCACAGAAGGCCAGGTTCAAACAGATGTGAGCTGGCGGGTAGACAGATAGGATGGATGAAGGAAGAATAGATAACTGGGTGGTCAAGCTGCAGTAGTGCCACATCATAGTCATGGCTATCTTCTTCATAGTAGGGGTGCTGCAGAATGCGGCTCACTTTGAAGGAGACCTCACTGGGGCTGGTGACATTCAGAAATTGCTTGCCAAGATAGATGGTCCAGACAGTAGGGGAAGCCTGGCTAGAAGACAAAAAGAGATTTGAAAACGTGTCAGCGAGGTTTCATATGCTGCTCCCTTTCTCTCACTCTCATCTGGACTGGTCCTACCATTAGGCATAGTGAGGCAGTCTCTTCAAATGATAGATGCTGGCAAAAAGGTGTTGGAGGAGGCAGTTGTGTGCCACACAGCCAGCTCTTTGTCTCCCAAGCTAGCCTGCTGCCTTCAGATGCTGAGAAAGATGATGCCAATTTTCTTTGCTGAACAAAGATTCAACTGTCAATCTCTTTGCCTTTTCTGAAAAAGTTACTTTTGTGAATTATAACTCCCAGAATTTCTTAGCCAGGTTGTACACTGGCCAGGGAGTGTGGAGAATTCTGTGAGCTGGTCTGGTAATGGTTCTTTGGGGTAGAGGGGTCATTTTTATCTACTGATTTTCGGTCATTTTCAGTGCAAATGTCATAGGTTGAATCTGAGACTTTCTGTTGTACAGCTCAGCTCCTTCCCTCTTAATGGCAAGCCTCTATCTGCTGGATATAATAATTTTAACAGTTCTTTTGTGTGGGATTCTCCTTGACTCAGCCTTCCATCTTTCCTTAGATCAATAACATGAGTAGCAGCTTGTTGGGGGCAATTGGCTAACATGTTGTAAACCTCTTAGAGAGTGCTGTGTTCACTCTGAAGTGATATAGAAATGTAATGTGCTATTGCTATTGCTATTTTAGCTGAGAGGTTTATCTTTGGGGACTTTGGAGTTGTTATCATTGAAGCTCATGATATTCATTGACCAAATGTGGAGGACAAATTTTTGTTTGCATTTTGATATGAAGCTACCTAATTTATACTTACTAAATGAATATGAAAATTCTATTATCTAATCCCATTTTTTTAAAAATGTGAATTAAATTCAGACATTGAGGAAGTGCACACAAAAAGTATATGCTAGTGAAAACAACATAAAATGTCTCCTATTAGGGAAAATGTCTTGCAAAATGTGCAAAAAGTATGCAAAAATGCATAAAAGTAGGAAAAATACACATAAAATTTGTGCAAATTTTCATGTAAACTTTATAAAATGGGCAAGCTGATGTGTAAGTGTGAGGAAACCACCTTAAGAGTAATGAGAAATGGAGAACATCAGAAAGTAAGAAAGACCATGTTGGATCAGACCAAAGGCTTATCTGGTGCAACAACATTCAATTCACTCAATGACCGGTCACTGACCCATGGTAAGCTCACCAGCAGGACACAAGTGCAGTTGGACTCTCCGTCTTGCACTCCCTGGCAACTGATTAACAGAGGGGCATATTGTCTCTGATCATGGAGGTCATATATAGCCATCTTGATCAGTAGCCAGTGATGACCCCACCCCCGTGAAATATTCCAATCCCACTTCAGAACTATCTAAGGCTGCAACAGCACTGCAGAAATAATTCATTTTGATGCCATTTTAACTGTCATGGCTTAATGGTATGGAATGTTGGGAACTGTAGTTTGTTGTGGCACCAGAGCTCTCTTACAGAGAAGGCTAAATGTCTTGTAAAACTACAGTTCCCAGAATTCCATAGCATTGAGTCATGGTAGTTAAAATAGTGTCAGATTGGATTATTTCTGCAGTGTGGATGCAGCCTAAGTTGCGAGCCACAATTAACTCTTGTGCCAGTGAGTTCTACAGTTTAAGTATGAGGTGTGTAAGGAACTTCTTCCTTTTATTGGTCCTGAATGTTCTACTATTCGTCATCAATAGATGACCCTGGTTAGTATTATCAGAGAGTGAGAAACACTTCTCTCTATTTCTCTACACCTTGCATACTTTGTAAACCTCTTTGATGTCTCAATATACATCCTCATCCACAATATACATCCCCATCCACAAAAAAAGGAGACACAAGAGACTGCAGCAACTACAGAACCATAGCACTAATCTCCCATGCAAGCAAAATCATGCTCAAAATTCTATAACATAGGCTCCAACCATATATGGAGAAAGAAACCTCAGCGGTCCAAACAGGGTTCAGGAAAGGAAGAGGCACCAGGGATCACACTGCAAATATGCGATAGCTAATGGAGCATATCAGGGAGTTTCAAAAGAAAATCAGCATGTACTTTATAGACTATAGCAA
>CM034708.1:185952651-185963518 GCA_020142125.1 Phrynosoma platyrhinos | reverse complement strand
ATACAATAATACTAGCAGAAAACTTCACACATCTGGAACAACTACTAAGAAAGATCAAAGAAGAAAATGCAAAAGCAGGCTTACTGTTGAACTTAAACAAAACAAAAATAATGGCACAGAGAACTTACACACATGCAAACTAGACAATGAGGAAATAAAAATAGTAAGAGTTCTCATATCTGGGATCAAACATTGATCAGAGTGGGAACTGCAGCCAGGAAATCAGAGGAAGACTAAGAACTGGGAGGGTGGCTATGAAAGAATGAGAAAAGATCCTAAAATGCAAAAACATACAACTCAGCACAAAAGTCAGAATCATACAAGCCACTGTATTCTCTTTTACCATGTATGGATGTGAGAGCTGGACAGTCAAAAAAGAAGATAGGAGGAAAATCAATGCATTTGAGATAATGCATTTGGTGCTGGAGAAGAGTGTTGAGGATTACATGGACAGCCAAAAGGACAAACAAGCCAGAAATATCCCTAGAAGCCAAGATGACAAGATTTTGGACACATCATGGGAAGGCATGAATCATTGGAAAAGACAATAATGTTGGGAAAGGTGGAGGGAAGTAGAAAGAGAGGATAGCCACATCCTTGATGGATGGACTTTATTAAAGAGACCATGAATATGAGTTTGCAGGAGTTGGGCAGAGCAGTAGAGAAAGGGGGATGGGGGTGGAGATGTCTCATCCATAGGGTTGCCATGGGTCGAGATTGACACGAAGGCACTTAACAACAACAAAAATGATGTCTCCCCTTACTTGCTTTTTTTCTAAACAAATGTTTAAACAATGTTGCAATTTTCCTCATAGGTCAGATGCCCCAGTCCCATGATTGTTTAGTTGCTCTTTTCAACACTTTTTCCAATTCAATAATTACAGACTGTCAGAAATAATGCAGCTTGAGGCCACTTTAACTGTTCTGGCTCAGTGGTAGGGAATCATGGGAACTGTATTTTTTTTTTTCTGGGACATTGAGCCTTCTCTGCCAGAGAGCTCTGGTGCCACAATAAACTACAGTTCCCATGATTCCTTAGCACTGAGTAGGGCAGTTAAAGTGGCCTCAAGCTGCATTATTTCTGGCAGTCTGTAAAAGCCCAATATCTGCTTTTAGGAGGCTAAAAGTATACAGTGTTACAGATGGAGTCACACTATGGATTTGTACAAAGGCAGTATGATACTGACCATTTCATTTTCAATTCTCTTTCTAATTACTTTCAATATCTGTTTTTCTAAAACAGTTGCTAATCACTGGGTCAACATTTTCATTGAACTATCACAACCCCAAGATTGTGTTTAGTTGCTATGGGCTCAGATCTCATGAATTAATCAATGGCTCAGATTCTACATGGTTCTGCATATGGGACTCTGTCACCACCTCCAGGTATGATAGCCACACATCCATTCACAACTATTCCATTGCTGGTGGAGGAGATCAACTGAGGGCATCTTCCAGTGAGATCTGCTGGTATTCTCCATATGTTTCAGTGGATGATGTTATTGGTCTGCACCTGGCTATGGGACTACAGACATTCTCCAATCCCCTCCATTTCTACTAGCTATGCAACAACAAGGTGAGCAGGGGAAGGGCTTTGGTCATTGCAGACATTGGTAGAGAACACCAATTTCTGCAATTACCAATCAAAGACATAGGGATAAGTTGGACCTATGCCCGTTTATGTCACTAGCAGGAGGCTAGCCTATATAAAAATGGGCTTTTTTGTCCCACTAACATTAGCATTACTTACACCAACAATATATCCATTTTACACAATTGTAACACTTTGATCTCACATTAATGTTTATGGCTCTTTCCCAAGGAATCTTAGGATTTGTAGTTCCAGGAGGAACTTATGAAACTATCTGCTGGAGATCTCCAATGCTGTTATTATGTGACAGAGAATACCACTGCTGTAATTTAGGGAATTGGACTAAGTACTTTCATATCCAAAAATTCCATAATATGTAGCCATGGCAGCTAAAGTAGTATCAAACTGCTATAACTGTGCAGTGTAGATACATCCTGAATCTCATTTGCCAATTTACTGCCTATTCTTTTGGACCTCTGCAAATGCATTTGTCTTCTTCCCACCCTAAATAATTCAGTGTCATCAGCAAAGACGAGCATGTTGCTACACAATCCAAACTCCATATTTAAACCAGATTGGACAGAATGGTACCTCCCTAAAATGGACATAAACATGCATTGGGTTCAGATGTAGCACTTAGCCAAGAGAGCAATTCAAATTGTTTCATTTATAATGTGCTTTAAACTCCACTTTCCACCACCTCCATTTACCTGTCTTCCTGGAAGCAGTGAGCAGCAGCGATCACCCAGCGTTCTGCAATTAGCGTTCCACCACAAACATGGTGCCCACGAACCTGCAGACTAGCTTGCCATGGCCATTCCCCTTCTGCAGAATGAGTACCACCCAAAATTCGGTTTGTTGGGACCTCCTGCTCTCCACACTCTGAAGGAAACAGAGGGAATCTCTATAATCCAGAATAATTGTTTAATGCATCTTTCCCCAACCTAATGCACCCCACAAATGAGGTGGATTAGAAATCTCATTGTCCTCCATGATGGGAGTTATAATCCAACACACTTGGAAGGCCTCAGATTGGGGAAGGGTCCTGTAGAGGAAAGGCGTGGTTTTACTAACATCTTTTCTCAACATCTTTTTTCTTAAATCCTTTGTGATGGAAGTATATCAGAAGTTATGGCTAAAGAAAAATCTAGTTCAGGCTTTCCTTTATTACTGTATCAGATGCAATTAATCCTTTCCCAGGCTGGCAATGATGAGAATTATAGTGGTGCAGATCTAAAATCTAGGGCCAAAGCTCTCCTATGTTAAGCCAACTCCTAATTCTTTGTCTGCTCCTTTGTCCTGGATCATTTTCTCCCAAAAGACAGAGGAAACTTTTTGCTTTAACTTTCTGCACCAACAAAATTTCTGTATAAGAAAGAAAAGATATTTCTTCAGCATAATGTGAATCAAGTGTTTTGAGTCTTCTCCAACCTGGGCATTTAATTATTGAACATCCGCTGTATTTCTGAAGACCTGCCTGACAGCAGTCCATCATGATTACTGTCTGAGATTTTAAAAGCCCAATCCTATGATTCTCTATTTAGAAGCAGACACTATCAAGTTCAGTGGGATGGGACTTATTCCCATATAAACATGCACAGCAAGAACAACTAAGAATATTATGGCAATTGAAAAATAACAAGTTCTATCTGGCATAGACTTTCATGAACTCCAATCCACTTCATTGCATCTGCAAACTGAACTGCAGTCTGAGAAAGCTTACACCAAATAAAACTTACTTGTCTTTAGTAAGGTGCCATAAGACTCTGGTCTAAATCCAGTTATCACTGAATCAAAGGGAATTTGATGAGTCAACACTTATGTAAATTTCATTGATTCAGTGGGATTACCATAGATGAGAACCAGCATGGTGGTGTAGTTTGAGTATTGGACTATGACTCTGGAGATCATGGTTTGTTTCCCCGCTCAGTCAAGGAAAACCACCGGTTGACCTTGGGTGAGTCACACAGTCTCAGCCCCAGAAAACCCCATGATAGGGGTGCTCTAACATCACCATAACTCAGAAATGACTTGAAGGCACACAACAATAACAATGGTAGATGTGGCTAATAATAAATTTTAGGCATTTACTTTTGCTACAATAAAATAACACAACCAACACCCCACAGCTATATATTAACAGTGGGGAACCTTTGGTCTTCCAGATAACTTGGAGTATAACTCTCATAATCCTTTACCATTGGCCATTCTGGCCATGGCATTAAGGAGCTGAAGCCCAAAACACTCAGAAGCAAAAAGCTTTTCTGTCCCTGAGGTATATGATGTCTACAAATGCAGCCTCATAGTTGCCCTGTTCATGTCTTACTTGGTTTGAATCAATGCATGAAGAAAGGAATACCTAGCCCCACCTCCTCCATTGCTTTCAAAGTCCATTGCATGCACTCCCTAGATAAATGGGAACTTCTCCTTAGATCTGTTGCTTTTCATATGAGGAAAGTAAAGATGGACGCTGTGGCTCTAGGCACTTCCTTCTTTGCATGTTGACTGGAATCAGGTACATAACACCTGAATATGGTTATTGTCAACTCATGATACAAAAAATGAATATCTATCAGTCACTAATTTAATGCAA
Source organism: Phrynosoma platyrhinos (assembly GCA_020142125.1). NCBI lineage: Eukaryota > Metazoa > Chordata > Lepidosauria > Squamata > Phrynosomatidae > Phrynosoma > Phrynosoma platyrhinos. The sequence continues at coordinate 185,959,334 of CM034708.1, read as the reverse complement.
GACTGGACCTATTAACAAGAAATGAGGCAATCTACCACCTCTGCCTCACATGGTGGATTCTGAGACACAGCAATGGTAGTCCCTCAAATCGCTATTCCAACCCACTTTCATGGAGGACAGAACTGCATATGCCACACAGTCCAGCCTGCATTTCTGCACTAGCTTCTTACTACCTATTCAGCTGCATTGCCATCTTGCTCTTTGCCTCAAGCAGCAACTTATCATTGTATGGCCCTGCTATAAGAAGAATGAATTCTTCCAGTTCAGCTGTTGTTACTTAACTAGAATAGATCTTTTATCATTAACATCTCACCGCAGTGCATTTCATCAGACCGATCCTTGCAGTCAGGAACTGAGTCACACTGGGGGTTCACTTTCTTCACACAGCTCCCATCAGCACACTGGTAAGTGAAAAGTCCACAGGGAACTCCTGGAATGACATATTTGTGAAGGTGGAAGGGACTGAGATGTTCTTTCTTCCTGCTGCTGCATGACTGTTGCTACTATCTGTCACCGTGTAAACTGCCTACAAACATCCACTAAGAAGTGATCTGTGGCTTCAGAAAAACAATGTGGCACAGCCTTCTTTGAACCAAATAATAACCCTGACTATTCCTCCTCATCAAATTTCCTTTCCAATCATGGGTAACTTTATGTTAAGACAAAAGTAGAATAATAATAATGATGATGACAGCTGAAATACTGACGTAGATGAGGCAGGAAAGATATATAGCAGAGGTACTTCAGAATAAGGATGTAAATCTCCACATACTGTATTTCATTCCTGCATGAAAGAACAATGAGGTTCAGGAGTTTTCTTGCCACTGAGCAAGATTATTATTTGACCAACTTTTTTTTTCATTTGGAGATTTTTTTCCCTGCAAAAAATTCATTTGCACAGAGATTTCTGTGCAACCTTTGTGCAAAATATGCTGATGTTTGTTTGTTTGTTTGTTTTTACAAAAAGCTGTTGTTTTTTTGTGCAAAAATCCTTGGTGCTTTTTTGTGTTGCTGCATTTTCCTCACTCACCCATCCAAATTCTGACAAATCTCACAACAGTACTGTGGTTTCTCTATGGGGTGTCTCAGTATGTCAAGATACCTTTTCTCATTGATGAAAAAAAAATTGCAAGTATTCTTTACATCTTTGGTGCAGAGATATCATGGTTAATCTAGAGCCACAGTGCAAGTTAAATTAGAAGGTTTAAAATAAATAAATAAATAAATAAATAAATAAATAAATAAATAAAATGACATGCTTGGAAGTAGTAAATAGTAATAGTATGGGGAGGGTGAACATACACTAATCTTGACTGGAACTGCAGTGTAAGTGAAGAGGAGGTTAAGCTTTCCACTCTATGCCATTTGGCCACTCAATGGCATTTCCCTAACTTGCTCTTTGCCTCCCCAAAGCTGCTATTTGCTGCAAAAAGAGCTTGACTGGCATAACCTGAGTGTCATTTTTCTTGAAGAGATTGGGATATACACTTAATAAAGAAAACAAATATTTAATCCAGATAAGGCTCAAAAAGAAATATATCCATAGCCTACACTAATTGGAAGCCAGCATATTGTTGGGAAAAACCATGCCACTGACAATCTATTTTGGATGCCAATGTTCTGGTGCAGCATAGGTTTGTGCCCCATACCTTGAAGGAACAACAACAACAACAACAAACCTTCATTGCATTCTTCCTCATCACTGCCATTGACGCAATCAAGATGTTTGTCACAGACCTTAGAGAACTCAATGCAGGTGTTGTCTTCCTGACACTCGAATTTCGCTGGGCAGACTGGCAAATTCCAAAGCACAAGAGGAAATGAATAATTGGGAAGGGAAAGTTGTGGGGATGGGAGAAGATGGTCATGTGATATTAATTTGTAGCTTTTAATAACATTCTAAGAGGAGATGCTCACTGCTTTGGCTTGCATTTTTCTATTTTGTTTGAAATCAGTGCCTACTTGTGCTTATGGTTACTTTGGTGGCCCCACTGAATAGCTGACATTGTATGTATAAATTATATTTGCACCATCCGTCCAATATTTTTCTTTCCGAGCACATCACTAAGACAGTAGTAAAAATGCTCGAAGGACCAATGCGTTGATACAGAACTGTATATATATATATATATAGGCCTGGTGTCTTTTTGCTATTTGATGGGCTCTTGGAAGACAAGCTTCTTTTTGAAGGTACACAGGACCTCTGGGAACAGCCCTTCCCTCAACTTGAACAGATGGAGATCTAGATGGAGATCTAGAGTTTCCACTGATGTTTAGCCAGCTTCCCCTAGGATTACTTTGTAAATGTAATATCTGGTTGGTTTTGGAATGAAGATGTGGCTGCAGGAAGTTCCTCAGATATATTGACAAGTGGATGGGGATACCCCTTCCTATATGGAATTTATTAACTTCTGGGAAGGTTTCTCTCACTCTAGACTTCCCTGTTGGGGCTAGTAAACCAATACATTTGGCAATGGAGTGAAAGGAAGGAATGGAAATAAAGAGTGAGCACTCACCACAGTTTCTCTCATCTAGTCCATTGGGGCAATCCTGGATCCCATCACAAGCTGGCACACACAGTCCATTAACTGAGCAAAGGAACTCTCTGGGGCAGGCTAAAAAAAAAGAAAAGAATGGTAGTGGCTGAGATCACAGATCACAGATGGAGTGTGGATAGCATAACCATTCAGTGCACACAGCTTTGACTCCCTACCAGGCAGCTGCCAAGTACCATGGGGCCACTGATACAGCCACTAAATGGCCATGGAGGAGTAGCAGGAGCAAGAGAGTTGACCAGGCAGCACGGTCTATTCTTCCTCTGCCTCTCTGGTTGCTGCCACACTGCAGAATTAATCCGGTTTGACACCACTGTAACTGTCATGGCTTCTTCCTATGAAATCTTGGGATTTGTAATTTGTTATGGCACAAGAGCTCTCTGACAGAGAAGGTTAAATTACTCACAAAACTACAAAACCCAGAATTTCATAGCATTGAGGCATGGCAGTTAAACTGCATTAATTCTGCAATGTAGATGCAGCCTCTGTCTAACAAATGGCAGCTGGCTTCCCAGTCATTCTGTCAGTCCCTGCTGCATTGGGACATGGCCCCACAGATCCTGGCAGCTGATTTGGATGGGCTGCAAGAAGCTAGAACTCTACTCTTGCACGCTATTCTAAGAAAACCAACATGGTATAGTGGTCTGAGCATTGGACTAACACTCTGTAGATCAGGGTTCAAGCCACACTCAGCCATGGAAATTCATAGGCAACCAATTGCCTAACCAAAGGAAGGCAAAGGCAAACCCCTTTTGAACAAATCTTGCAAGAAAATACTATAATGGGTTTGCCTTCAGGTCACCATAAGTCAGAAATGACTTGAAGGCACACAACAACACCAGCCTCATTCAAAACAGGACATATATACATGTAAAGCATATGTGTGTCATTAACAAGATTCTGGCCAGTGCATTTAGGATGCTCAAACAAAATTTAATTCAAAGATTGCATGCACTGTGTTTGTACTTGAGTGCATCTCATCCACCTCAAGTTACATTGGGAAGAGGGGCAGAGTATTTTGAAATCAAATGAATGACCCATAAAATTCTGGAGTACAAAAGTGAAAAGCAATGCAGCCAGTTTTTTATATCCTCCTATCTACCTTCCTACTCCAGCAGGAATTTAATCAAATCTAGGAAGACTTTTTCATCCATGGATGAAACACTTCATCCATGAAACATGGAGAGTGGAATTAGGAAACTTGGTGCTAATCTACACCTAAGTATACCAAGAGAACTGGAGCTTCACATTGACAGTTAATTGCCTTCACTTTCCTGCACAAATTAATATCTATTCACATCTATTCACTTTCACTCTGCCAAAAATGCACAGCCATCCAAATGTATGCTAAGCAGATGGATGGCCACATATGAGATAATGCACATTTCTGTGGATTTCAACAGATATTCTGGTAAAAACTGCAAAATCTTTTTCTAGAGTTCACCCTCCCCCAAAAGCCCAAACTCTTGTGAATTTTGTGCAGCTGGATCACATTCTATTAAATATATAGATTACAGTAGTCCTTGGATCTAAAATATATTTTATAAGTTGGAAAACACTGAAATTTTCACTGTGAGTTAAACGTAAAATGCATGTCAACTTGCATGGACACATACACAAGGTCTGGAGTGTTCCAGACCTTTGAGAACTCATGGATACATATGGAAGACTCCAGACCTTCCCTGTGTTTGTGTCCATGCATTTTGGATACGTTTGTGTATGAATATTAGCTTCCTCTCTGCCTACTTGTTCTCTTCCTCCCCACCTTCCTATCTTCCATCTACTTGCTTACCGGACTACCTGCTCCCTCATTCCGTTTTCCTCTCCCTCTGTCTCCAACTGCTTGCTCTCCTTCAGAGAGAGATACTGGAATATTTTAAAAGCAGCTGAAAAGCAGGACAACAGAGGATTAATCTGGACTGTTCCTGCCAAACTGGGATATTTGGAAGATATGAGATTTAAGAATTCTAGGTGGAGGGTGCCCATTGCCAGCATCATGCGAAGGATCTAACAAAGTCTGGTGCTATTTAGAGAACAGGGGGATTTTTTAAAAAAAAAATATAATTTAAAGGAAAACAAAATCCCAAGAGAGGAATGTTAATGCTCTGTGTCCACATTTCAGGTTACTCTTCAATCTGTCAACCATTTGCTTTAATCAAGACAACAAAGCTCTTACAAAGAGAGCATGATTTCATTTCTCCATAATATTTCACATAACTGGATTGCTGCTGCTGTTGCTGGAAAGTTCAATGTTGTACTTACGATCTGATTGATTATAAAGGCTGTATGCAGCTTGCACGCCAGGCCCAGTTAGGGTGATCTGAGAAGTAAAGTTGATGGTGACACCAGCACTGGATACTACAGGGATTCTTTCAGCATAGGCTTGCAAAGTCCGAAGGCCACACAGCCTGATTTTTAAAAGGTAAGAAAGAAAAGAGCAGACAGTATATCTTAAGAGTGACATTGAATTAATGTAATATGGCAAGAGATAAACAATAATGTGCTTTACTGTAGAAATGGAGAAGCAATATAGAAGCAAAAATGAACCAGCCAGATGCAGATCTGGTTCTAGGTTTGAGAAGCCTCAAGACAAAGCATCTTCTCTGTAACTTTACTTTCTGAGTAGGCATATCTACTGATAATGGCAGTTCTTGCATTTCCCCAGTGTAGAGGGAAAGGTCCCTGCCACCTCTTTAAAAATTAATTGCTGCAACTGGGGGCTTCCAGGAGGCACAATTCATCTTCTTCCAGAAAAAAAGGGTGGCCCAAAGAGGTCAAGGGCCATAAAAAATAACCTTGAGTGCACATGTACCCCACAAGGGTAACTAGATGTCCCCCTCTCCAGGACATGTCCTACATTTTAACCTTCTGTCCAGGAGGAATTCCCAAATGTCCTTCATTTTGAACATAACTAAGAAGCGCATTGAATAACACCATGTTTGCGGTTCCCCTTCAAGATATTTGTCTACTTGGCAGCTTGTCCTCACTGCAAATAAAACTTCTTTATTCCTAGGAGCATCAGCAGCAGTCAAGCCTTGCCCCCAGAGTTCAGGGCATGCTCATTTTTTGGAAGGGAAAAAGTTAGGCAATTGGTTGCTTGAAGATGCAATGCAAATGTTGAAAAGGTTTTTTCCCTTAGTTTCACCACAATGAACAAATGAAAGGGATAATTGAAATGTAGGAGATTATCACACAGGAAATCCGAGCTGATAGACATGAGTTGTAAATGTCTGGAATGGATTTTATCGGATGGGTGGGAACTCAGGCAATAGGCAGTCTGTATCCAACTGAGGCTTCTCTGGCAGCTTTTGAAGAATGGGAAGAAGCTTGGGTTGGATATGAGCTGCCTACCGCTTGGGCTCTCAGCCATGCGATAAGATCTGTTCCAGACGGTTACAACCCGTATCTATTCCAGCACAGATTTCCTGTGTGATAATCTCAGCAGATTCAGTCAAGGATTTGTTGCTAGTAAAATACAATTTTAAGTATTTGTCTTCCTCAAAGTTCTATAAATATATTGCAAGCTAAAAAAACATTTATTACCTTTATTACCTTTAATGAAGGTAAGTTCATCAGAAAAAATAGGACTGAGTACATAATAAAATACAGTATAGGTAATATAGTGTGGCATAGTGATTTCAGTGTTGGACTATGAGTCTGAAGACCAGGGTTTGATTCCCAACTCAGCCATGAAACCTACTGGCTGACCTTGGGCAAGTCACATGCCCTCAGCCTCAGGTAAAGGCAATGGCAAACCTTTTCTGAACAAATCTTGCCAAGAAAACCCCATGATAGGGTCACCTTAGGGTTGCCCTAAATTGGAGATGACTTGAAGGCACACAATAATAACAACAACATAGCTGTAAATAAACCATATGGAATGGATAAATAAATATATGTGGTGGGTGCTTAGCATCTATTTTGTAATATCTTATTGAGTGTCTACATTTTGTGGTGCCTTGTCCTCCTTTGTGGTTAGGACACCTGGTCACTCTGCCCACAAGTATAGTTTGCCCATCCTTAATATAAAATAAATTAGGAAGGTCACCTTTTCTTCTGATACAGACTCAAGTACTTTAAATTTTATTTTATTTTTATCCCACCTTTCTCCCAAAGTGGGACCCAAGG
>CM034708.1:185934111-185952551 GCA_020142125.1 Phrynosoma platyrhinos | reverse complement strand
CGACCTGGGAAAGGGTGACAGCCGCGGTGAGTGACAGCCGTGGCGAGCGTAGTGCGCATGTGCAAGAACATCATTGCTTGTTCATATATGGGATTTCCTTGCTAGTGTGTGCACGGCAGATACGTATTTCCTTAAATGTGCGATGTGCGTGTGATAACCATTTGCGTAATGAAGGTTTCTTTGAGGTTTCTTTTCAGGCTCTGTCATTTCAGGATTATTATCACTTTGTGGGCCACGTGTGATAAGGTCCATAATTACACTAATTCACTATTATTACCATTGCCATTGCAATGAGCAAAGGTTTCCCTCAAAACCTACCTTTTGAGCCATGCAGTTCCGCCAACAGAGGAATTTCCAAGGTGCTATAGATGAGGACAGTGAGCAATGTGGGTCCAGCCTTCTTCCAGGACCTCTGAAATTCCTCAGTTGGGGGAATCACATGGTTTAAAAATTAGGGTTTTTTTTGGGGGGGTAGCACTGGTGGATGTAGCTATAAAGACATAATCAATAACCATAACTATGGCTTCATCTGCACTGCAGATATGGCCAGAGACACAATCAAATTTTTAAAAGGAAAGAGAAAAGCAAGCCCTGGAGAAGTAGCTCCTTCCTTTGCCGATGGATGAGGCCAGGTCAGTCCTCCTGCCCAGATGTTTTTCCAGGGAGGCAAAAGGTTCCATGACAGATGAAGAAAACAGAGTGTGCTTTCCTTCACCTTTGCTGTCCCAGGATGATAAATATGAATCAAGTATCTTTTGGGGAAGGGAGTTTGCAAAATATTGTTATTTATTTCACAGACAGAGAGAGAGACATACAGAGACTTGGAGAGAGAGAGAGAGAGAGAGAAAGAAGAAAGGAACCTATTTCAACATTTGTGAAACAGCTTTGAAATTATCATTGTAATTCAAACCCAGTCTAAAATATGGATTGCAAGAAGGTTGCATTTCCTCACCTTCTGTTCTGGATGGTCCATTGTCCCTGAGTACATGGGAGATCATATTTCTGTCGCTTGAGGGTGTAAGCATCAAACCAAAGGACAACTCCATATTCTAGAGATGGGACCTGCAGAGATGGACATGTGGCTGTTAACAATGTTGACAATCATACATACATGATAATCATTAATGAAGCTCTCACCATGGCCTCAGATGGAGGAATGAGAGCAAGAAAGCATGGAGAATGGGGGGGGGAAGAGAGTAGGGGGCACAAGTACTATAACATTTTATTTTTGGGGAGTGCAACTCCTAGAATTTATCAGCCAGCAATGCCAAAAAGAAAAAAGCACAAACTATCTCTGAGAGTTATTGCAAGAATCGAGCATGCTTGAGGAGGAAGCTGGCCATGCTACCCAGAGTTTTGGCAAAAAGGCAAGTTTTAAATATAGTAAAAATAAAAATAAAAATAAAAATGAAGGAAAACATTTAAAATAAATGCCTATTTAATTAAAGGTAAAAAAAGTGCCTAACACATATTTCTCACAAGATCTGGTTTGTCTTGGAACAATTCCCCCCCCCCCCCAGTTTTCAGTTTTATTCAATACAAAAAGGTACACAGCTAAATATCATCTATGAAGGTATCACCAGGAAGATCTCACCATCATATGCCAAGTACATTGGGTATTGGGTGCATAGTAACTGGGGTAGTAAGGAGTTTTGATGTTCCCTTGCAGCTCCCAGCTTTTCTGCAGTGTTAGATTCATCTGGCAGGCTGAAAAGACACAATTATTTTCTCATCCCAGCTCTCACACACATCAAAGGGTCTCATGTTTATTGCAGAATAAACATGAGAACTGGAAAAGTTACTTTGGGGAATACAACTTCCAGAATTCCAAGCCAACATGGCCTTGCCATGTGTGGATTCTGAATGCTCTAGTCCTTACAAGCAACTTTTATTTTAGAAGTACTTATTCTTACAATTCAAAGCAAGGGACTGCTACTACATGGATACTGTCAAAATTGGCTATGAATCCCTTAAGCAAACTTCCCCGTCCTTTCTTGATGAAAGACCATGACTGTTGTTTGATATTAACAGGAAGTTTCCTTACCCTGAGTAAGACTACTAGTCCATCCAATTCAAGAGTAGGCATAGTGTACCCCATGGTCTGCATGTGGCCCACTTTTGTGACTCTTGAAGCTGCCGCATGTCTCCCAAAGCCCTCCATTCCCTAAAATTCTTTTTAGAAAGTCAACATGGATTTTGGCAATTTTTGCCCCAAAATCACACCCCTCTCAAATGCATGAAAACATGTGAAGCAACCTCTCCCACAACCATTTTACCTACAATTTCTTCCACTCAGGGGAGTTGCAGACTGCCAGAAATAGTGCAAACTGAGTCCACTTTTAGGGTTAGGGTTAGTGCTAGGGAATCATGGGAATTGTTTTTGTTCTGAGACATTGAGCCTTCTCTGTCAGAGAGCTCTGGTGCCACAATAAAATACAGTTCCCATGATTCCCTAACCCTAACCCTAAAAGTGGACTCAATTTGCACTATTTCTGGCAGTCTGCAACTCCCCTTAGTGGTAGTACCAGCAGTCACTCTGCATCCCATCAGACAGAATACTTTCCTCTTAGCCCCAATATATGAAATCATTTTAAGTGAAGATGCTGGGGCCTGAACCTGTAACCTTGTGCTCTATTCCTGACCTGTATCTATGCTGACTCTTGTAGATGTGATGCAAAACCTGGATCAAGCAGCCCTGAAACTTACCTCTCTTCTATTTTCCACAGTCTAGCATGGCTAATTATTGCACATTCCTTCCCAATACCGTAGTAATTTTAATACAAGATAAGCATTGGTCTTCAGTATCCTTAGCTAATGGCTGCTCTTATTTAAGTTGCCTCCCAGGTAATGATTGATTCAATTCTTTATTAAAATATTTCTAGACAGCCCTCTATAATGAGATCTCAGGATAGCATGCAATTAAAACAATAGGAAAAAAAAAACAATTCATGAGAAAGACAATAATTTAAATAACATGTGAAAGTATATTAAAACATGTACATGTATGCATCAGTGATCCCTTGTGCCCAACTATGATGTAATGTTGCCAAGTTCTAACCAATAGCAGTTATGCTACATCTCAATGTAACTTAGGAGTTTATCACATGGCAGGGAGGTGCCCAAATTCTGTGGATAAACAAGGTTTAAATCCGGGAATAGCCGGGATTGTTTTCAGATGATGTCGGGCTAATTCAGCATTATCCCAACATTAACCTGTGGATAAAGCAGCAAAATCGCACTGCTTTTTACTTTTGGGAAAATCCCAAAAGTAAAAAGCAGCATGATTTTGCCACTTTATTCACAGGTTAATGTTGGGATAATGCTGAATTAGCCGAATGTGTCTGAAAATAATCCTGCTTTAGCGGGATATTCACAGGATTTAAACTCTGTTTATCCACGGGATTTGGGCACCTTGCCTCCTATGTGATAAACTCCTAAGAAAATATACTATTTTGGACAAGAGCTTTCAAAGTCTCCCAGCTAGTGGGGAATTCTGGGAGTTGCAGTTCAAAAAGTAACTTTTTCCAAGTTCTGCATCTCAGATAAGATATTGGTAAAATAAATACAATGAGGCAGATACTTTCATAAAATCTCTCTCTCTCCTTCCCTCTTTCTTTCTTCCTCTAGACATTCTGTAATCTTTGCTCACCTTCAAAGGGCACAGCCTGGGCAGACAGTATGAAAGGATCATAGTAGCTGTACATCCCCTTCTTCCACACTACAGACATGACAGGGCCCGAAGACAGGACTTCTACCACAGGTTCCTGACGGCTGCAGCCATACAGCCTGAGGCAATGAACAAAAACAGGGGTGTGAAATGTGTTTGATAAGGTGGGATAAGGGGAAGGAAAGATGAAGAGACAGCATTGAAGTCAACAGATAAGACAAACAGAGGTAAAAACAGGCCACAAGCTAGTTTGGGATCTTTATTGATTTGTGTGTATGTGCATGTGAATGAAATACTAGTTACTCCTGGCATGGTAGGAGTAAGTGGTGACTATAGAGAGCATGTCAAGAGTGTCATTTGGTGAATTTCTCTGCTTTGAACTTCATGGTGAAAACAAGAAGATATAAATGAAACACAAGCGCTGAACAGATGGGCCAGGATAGCATGGGCAGAGCACATGCTATTCTGGCTCAAGTCCTCACCCAGGTCAGTCCCCAGGTCAGTGTAGGGATCAGTTGTTGTTTACACATCCATCTCTGCACCAGCCCAGGACCTGCTACTGCCATGGGCTTCTTACCTTGCCGCACCATCGCTGATACTGAGAAGCCCACCGTCACCACATCTGATAAGGAAATGGGGCACCTGGCTGCACCCTCATAGCCAGGTGCCCCATTTACATGCTAGACGTGGCAATGGGAGACTTCTCAGTATCAGTGATGGCATGGCAAGGTAAGGAGTTGGGGGCTGTATAAACAGCCAGGGTTTGCCATGGAGTTTCCAGGAAACTCCACTGCAAACCAGGGGTCAAACTGACCTGGGGTAAAGACTGTTTACCCCAAGATTGGGCTGAATCCACTGGATCCATGTCTGGTCTGGAAGGATGGGGCCAGATCTTGGCCCAGGGGGTTTGGGTTTGCATTGTCTGAACTGTATAATGCAAGACGGTGGGAGCATGGGATATTTTTTTTTAAATGGGAGACTGAATGAAAGAGGCTTGCTATGTAGATATGCAGAACAGAGAAAGCCTGTTTTTCAAACCTGTCTCCAATTTCCATGAGGGCTACACACTTTTCTTTTTTAAGTGTAGGACTTGCCATCTTCTGTATTCTTTGCAGGTTTTCTCCTACATGTTGAGCAAAGATCTGCATGTGTAAAAAACTGCTGGCCTTATATGTACCACATAGATACCTTACATGGACTATGAACCATCAATGTGTAATCACAAATTAATTAGTTACAGATGAGGAAAAATAAAATGACACAAAGTTTCTGCCAATTTTGAAATGTGATTAAAATATTTTATCAAATGGATATTGGGTTACTTAAAGCTGCTAAGTCCAAATTGATTTTGCTTTACATTTGAAAGTGGATATCTGTTCCATCACAACACCAGGGAACTAAGAGAAGATGACTGCATCAGTAAACAAATCCATGCTCTCAGTGTTAGCTCAATATATTTTGCCGCTTAAAACAGACCAATTTCATCTCATTACACATACAGAAATTGGCTGGACCCCTAGTTGAAATTCACTTTAGTACTGGGGTGATGGGATATCACATTGTTTTTCTGCATTTGAGGGCAGGAGGCCTTTTACGGAATGAAGATGAAAAGCGAGGGGACTGTTATTGCTGCTCCATCAATATGTGCCACCTGATGCTATTACGTTGCTTTGATGAAGGGCAGGGCCAGATATTCTAGTCACCTGCAAGCTATTCTGGCCACATCTGCATTATGTGAATTAATAAACACAAATTGGAGCCAGTCTGTTGTAGTGGTGTGAGTATTGGATTAGGACTCTGGTAGACCAGGGTCTGAATCCCCACTCAGTCATGGAAATTCACTGGATAATCCTGGTCATGTCACATTCTCTCATATTTAGAGAAAGGCAATGGTAAACCTCTTCTAAATAAATATTGCCAAGAAAACCCTAGGATGGGGTCACCATATGTCAAGGTTGACTTAAAGGTGCATAGCAAACAAACAAACAAACAAATATTAATTGTGCTAGACATCCTGAACCTATGCTAGACTCTACTTTCAAATGGGGAAAAAATGGAGGAAAGGAACTTAGAAACAAATGCGGGCCCCATTGCTGATCATGCTGGTATGAGACCAAAGGTACCTACGATGTGATGAGCCGATTCTCCAGAGGTCCGGCTGCATCATACATAGCCAATCGGTCCCTACATTCTGGGAGGGTCCATTCCAGACGTAGCTTGATCATGCGACCTTTGGGGCCATGGAGATGCCAAAGACAGCTGGAGGCGAGGTAGTCTGGGCCCTTCAGCTTTAAGACTGCATCCTCCCTGATGTAGCTGTATCTGTAGCAGCCTAAACAGACAAGACGAAGACAATCTCAGACCACAGTTTGGAAAAATAACTTTTTGGGAAAGCAATTCCCAGAATCTTCCAGCCTGCATTAGAAGGAGAAGTGTCTTATGGTTACTACTTCTCAGGGTTTGGAAAAATTACTTTATAGGACTTTAGCTCCCAGAAACCCACAACCAGGGGTGTATCTATGGGGTGAGGGGAATTTTTTTAAAATTTATTTACATTCAAAAGGGGTCTCAGTTACACAAAATAATGTTCCAGTACAACAAAAGTAGGAAAATAAAAATGTGAAAGGAAAATAAATAAATAAATAACCATATTAGTCATAAGTTTCTATAAAAGCTGGCCAAATGTCCAAATATAAGTCCATTTTATAAATTTTGTCATTACTCATGTCATTACTTCCTCCCACAATGTAGCTACTATGGAACAACTCCAAAACATATGTGTTAAGGAAGCATTAGCAGTATTACATCTCCAACAATGTGCTGATTTAGAAACCCCTTTCTTGAATAGATACTGTGGTGATTAATATATTCAAAAGAATAATTTCTGCTGTAGAAGGCATAGTTGGAGAGTTATAACTATACTAGCTATAAGTTAAAAACTGATGGCCAATGATTAGTCAGAATTGGATATTCCAATTCTCTATTCTATTCTTGTTATATAGAATAGAATATATAACATTATATTTCTTTATAGATAACAGACATGTTGTGTTATTGTAGTTGTTAACTGCCCTTGAGCTGAGTTTGACTCATGGCGACACTGTGGATGTGACATCACTAAGACCCCCTGTCCTCTACTGTCCTGCTCAGGTCTGTAGTCACCATGATTTAGTCTAACCATCAGGCATGTGATCTTCCTCTCTTTCTACTGCCTTCCACCTTTCCGAGCCTCACCATCTTTTCTAATGATTCATTCAAAGTATGACAACCTCAATGTAGTCATCTTGGCTTCCAGAGAGAGCCTGGGCTTGATCTGTTTTAGAATTCATTTGATTGTCTTCTTGGCTGCTCACAGTATTCTCAGTGCTCTTCTCTAGCACTACATCTCAAATGAGGTGATTTTCTATACATTTGTGTGTGTGTGTGTTTGTGTGTGTGTGTAAATTATGAGTTTGCATACTTGGTTGTCCTCAATGTCAGTAAGGGAACCTCGGCTGCACTTAAAGCTGCACTTAAATCTGGATTGTAACAAATGTTTCATAAATACTGCCATTTAGAAAATAAGCGCACCCCCCCATAAGAATTTTGCCAATTCCAAATGAAAAATTCCTTCACTCTCCAAATTTCTAACAAGCTTCAGTTGGGCATTTAGAAACAGAATTAAGACATCAAAAGAAATGGAGCTGAAGAAGATCCTAAGGACATGTGAAGGAGGGAGTGAAAGAAATATTAATTGGGGGCGGGCAGAAGTATCATTTAGAGCAGGGGTAGGCAACCTTTCCCCTTTAAGGGCCAAGAGACTTCAGCTCCCAGAAGCCTCAGCCATGTTGGCCAATAGTCCCATGTTGGCCAATAGCTCCTGGGATTCTGGGAGCTGAAGTCCCTCAGCCCTTAAAGGGGAAAGGTTGCCTACCCCTGATTTAGAGGGTCAATGCCCACATTTTGCCTCCTCCATAGATACACTCCTGCCCTCAACTATCATAGGCAGTGAATGGTCTTGCTAGCTAGGAATTATGAGAGCTGGAGTCCAAAAATATCTTTTCTAAGCTCAATTCCTGTTCCTGATGTTACTATTTTCTACCTTCCATCATCAAAGATGAATACTTTACTGATATTACTTTATTATTATTGTCATCATCGTTATAATTATTGTTATCATTATTCACAGTTATTCATCAAAATGGTCCCAATGAGACTAGCAACATGATTAAAATCTCAACATATCAGCTATCACAACATATAAAAGCAACAGAGAATATTATAATAGTTTTCACCTGGATATCATATTACGATAATTTATGGGTCTTCTGTGTCCACTGCCTTCACCTTTCCCTCCCTTCATTGCAACAAACATAAAAATAATGGGGAAATAAACAGCCTACCCAATGTGGATTTCAGCACTATTATGTCTTTCACACTGGATTCTGTTAGGGAAAAAAACATAAAGAGATGTGATGAATGAAATGAAATGAGACACTGGAAGGGAAATAAAATCCATAAAAAAGGTGAGATGAGATAATGCAAGCAAAAAAAACCAACCCTGAAAATTGCTAGAAAATAGACCCAGATTCCTTAGCCATTTTATTTTAGGTTCAAATGAAATGCTAAATGAGAGGTGAAGAATTCATGGCTCTCCAGGTGTGAACAGTTGACATAATCCTTGAAAATTGCTGTGCTGAATAGGAATAATGGGAGTTGGAGCCCCAAACCACTGCATGTTCCCCATCACTGGTTTAAAATTGGTCCTTCTGCACTAGAATGGAACAGCCTGGAGTATCCTGGCCCCAAAGCTACACTGACTCTCCTGCATTGTAAAGCTCCTCTGTTCTGATGCCAGGCAACTGGTGGCAGAGCAAGGCACATTTCAAATACCCAGTGATAGAATGGGTGACATTCTAGTATCATCCAGGAGTGTAGTGTAGTCACGGTTTGCAGATGAAGTGTCAAAACCTTTTGGTTAGCAGACGTGACAATATCATGTGAGATTCTCTCAGGCTTCCCTCTGGGCTTAGGGGCAGTTTTCACGATAACTATGGAAGGGCGCTATATATTCTTGTGATCAATCCCTGTTGTTACCCAAAGCATTTTGAGGAAGTTTAGTCTTGAATTGGTAAGTGAGATACATAGACTGTACAAAAGGCTTGCTCTTGGTGAAGATGAAATAGATGTAACTAGTTGGGTGATATGAACCAACAATATTGCCTGCATCTTCCTCTAACAGCCTGTATAGACTGGCCAAAAGGGCCGGCCTGGGGGTGGAGTCACAGTGTGGCAACTGTATGCTGGCTGCCCCAACTCTGCCCTGATGCCAATGTCACGCTGTGTGCCCCACTGCACAACGCACAGCATCAGGGTACTCCCTTGGTGCAGCACACACTGCACCAAAGGAGTGCAGAAAAGCCGTGGCAGTGGCAAGGATGGCTTTTTGCCACTCTCAAAAGGAGTGCCATTTGCCAGCTCTTTTTGGAGTGGCAAAGTGCTGGATCGGGGCCATGGTGTGCTGTTGCTGCCGCCCTGATCTGGCACTCCCAGGTGTGGCACTGAGTCACCCCTTAGGGGCCATCTGTAGAGCCCCTAAGAGAGTGTGACTTGCTGAGGTCACCCAATAGGTTTCCATGGCTGAGCAGGGATTCGAATCCTGGTTTCTCAGTAACCTAGACCAACACTCAAACTACTACTCACATGGCTCCATTACTACATCCTTTTCGTATATTTGTCACAACCTCCTTTCCCCTCTCTTGCTAATCTATAATTGTTGAATCATTTCAGCTTTTTTCTGATCTCCTGATGCATCTGTCCTAATAAGCTGGCCTTCAACTCTCTAACATATCCTTTAAAAAAAAAGGTCTTTCCTTCCTAATTAAACTGGCAATTAAGTGCCGGGGGGGGGGGGGGAAGGGGAAGAATCTAATTTAGGACATGTCTCATCAGGCTCTTCCAGTCCTACTGTCCTTTGTATTGTAGCATTATGTTCAGTGTGCAGGGAAGCAATGCCTGTTGAAAACTGGAGCCATGTTCCACTGGGCTTTCTTTTTAATTTTTTTTAAAAAAAATATTATATAAAAATATACACTGGACTATCTTGTAATTTGCAGAATATTCCTCTGTAGGATCTGTGCCACATAAACCAGCCTTATAAGTTCTCTTGGTCTCATCAGGAGTTTCCAGCCCCTGTAGCGTGGGGGGGGGGGGCACAGCGAGTGACACCCTAGAAGTGGGATGATACCAGGCTGGCTCCCTGCCCCCACGTAGGGCCTTTTTGGGGCACCTATGCCCTGCGCGGGGCCTTTTCGGGCAGCCTAGGCCCCGTGCAGGGCCTTTTGGAGGTCTTAGGCCCCATGTGGGACCTTTTCAGGGTGCCTAGGCCTGCACAGGGCCTTTTTGGGTGGCCTAGGCCCCATGCAGAACCTTTTTGAGCTGCCCCTGGAAACCCCACTGGCGGTTCTGCCCACAGAAACCCCATACACACACCAGATGTCACCCAGTGTGGGAATGCCACTGTCCAGCCCTACTGTCCTTTTTACTGTAACATTATGTTCAGTGTGCAGGAAAGCAACCCTAGTGACACCATTGGTCTGGTTATGGGACATAGCTAGATGCTTTTCCGATCCCGCACACCCTCTACTAGTCACAAAATGGCTGTTCTGGGGGGCTGTCATAGCAAAATGGTGAGTCTTGGGGGGTGTTTGATTATTGTGGAGAAAGGAAGGGAACATCAACATCCATAACAACTAGAAAAAGACATATATAGACATAAACTGGAGTTATGCATGTGTAATTTCACAAACAGGATGCAAGCCCTTGTCTCCAGAGCCAATGGTGAGGAATGCTGAGTATTCTTCCAGTCCTTGGTATTCATCAGTGTAAATAAATAAATATGGATTGAGCACTGCATTTTCTTTTAATTGGTATGTTCATAAATTGTTTTTATAATATCTTTGTGTTTTTATTCATTTTATGGTTTAATAACCATAACCATAACCAAAATTATAAATAGATTTTCTATTTATTTATAAGCTGCTTTGAGTCCCATTCATGGGAGAAAGATTTAAAAAAATCTCAGGTCATTGATATCATAGTTCACTGATGCTGAATGACCTACACTGGTTACACCACACACTTGTAGCACTATGGTTCCACTTTAACTGCCAAGGTAACGCTTTATAGAACACTCACAAGAACACTACAGCTCTGGAGCTTGTTATTTTTGGAACCACAACCAATAAGTGTTATTTCTATTGCTCTATTAAATGTTTCTGTTTGCTTTAATATTACAAAACTAACTGGGATGGTTTGCATTTTATGTATTTTTATTTTCTTTCCCTCTGTAACTGGCACATGAAATTGTAGAGAGCTTCCCGCTGAGGAAGATTCTTTTTTTTGAATAGCTAAAAAATGTTCCCACTAGTGGTTGTTTCAAGATACTTTGCCAGCGACTTTGGACTTTTTTTCATTACAAGAAGAACTTGCTTCCAACTAGTAAAATATAATGTTACAGATCTGTAAACAGACAGAGGGTGCTTTCTCACAGGCACCTTTTTGGATTTGTTCTTTATTTAAGTTTGTTCTGCTTATTTGCTATAGAGTGCTTTGTATGTTTCGATCCATTTTGAGCTGATTCATTGTGATGGCATATATTTTTTGGTCATCTATGCATGTTGACTGTTTGGTATAGCTTATGTTTCATGCATGTTTATCTTGGTGTATAGAAGTGTAGCAGTTTGAAAGCATGCAAATGCAAGTAGATAAATAGGTACCACTTCTCAATGGGAATGTAAACAGCAATCTGTGCAATCATGCTGGCCACGTGTTCACAGAGGAGTCTTTGACAATGCTGGCTCTTTGGCTTAGTAATGGAGATGAGCATCGCTCCCTACAGTCGGACACAACTTGACAACCTTGTCAATGCGGAATATCTTTACTTTTATAGTAGTGTATAGTGCAATTGTGACATTGTTTATGACTGTTTATTTTTGTATTGGGTATGATATTATTTTCATTTTATTTAATCACTATATTCTACTGCAAGTGTGGACAAAGTGCAGCCCACGGGATGCATGGCCCCACAAGGGCATTTCTGTGGCCCTTAGATTCCCCCAGGGGACAAATTGTTTGGTTATTTTTTAAAAAAAATTTCCCCCCCAAATTCATTCTAGAGGCATGGGTGGCACTTTCATCACATTCCCACTCAATATCAATTTCATCACATTCCCGTTATAGGTCCATGAATGGCCTTTTTAAAAACCATAAGTATACTGGAATTGACTTCTGGTCATTTCATATTTTGAGAAAAGGCCCATAATGGCCTATGGGGCCCTAAAATCATGGTGAGAATGACCCCCCCACAAACACTAGAGGACATTGTGGGACATTGTGGGTGTCAAGGTCTGAGGGGGTGGACGGCCTATCTACCTGTGGCCCATGTCTGCTCAATATTGGGACTGCCGCCAATTGTCACTTATCACATCTGTGAAGTAATAGGGTGGTAGAACGATTGGCTGCTTATTGATAGGTTTCACTGTCAATGAAAAAAATGCCCTCTAACAATGCTTCAAAAACACAGCAGTAAATGGGTCAGAGTGACATCAAGCAATATGTACTGCCAAAGGCAGTATTCTCTTGCTACAATTGTGGCTTAAAACCTACATGTGATAAAGTCTTTAATAACTTCTGAACAATAGTTCAGTAAAGAGTTATTGATAATTATGTAACTTTTGTATACTACCTCTATAGATGTAGTTAGTTGTATATATGCCAGTAGTTAGCTACCACTATAACTATATTTGATGTTTTTAAGTTGTTTCCTTTTTTGTATTAATATGTATTATTTTATTATTTTGTAGAATGTATTCCATTGGCAGGCTTTCTTTATCTTTTTTATCTATTTTATTGACTGTATGTACAGTGCTGTGAAAATCTACAGTGCTATATAAATAAAGCGTAATAATAATAATAATAATAATAATAATATGGTTGCAAAGTAACTTTCTGTGCTGTGATCATGACAAACAAAAGGATGAGTCATTAAGGAAACGTTCCATGAGATCTTATGCCATAACCAGAAATCTCTATCGCAGGATATGAAGCATGCACAGTGCATTTAATGAGAGTGGCAATGCACTGAAGCAAGAGAGGTGGGGAGAAAGTGGGAAGAAAATAGGCCTATGTGCATGATGCACAACAGAAGAGACACTGAGCTGTTCTTTAATGCCAGATGATTTTGTCAAGAGAAATGAAAGCAAGAGGCAATTAGTGGGGGGAAATGACAGCTTGGTATGAATAGAGATGAGGGGAAGAGAAAATGGGGAGGGGTGCTCAAGGAATACAACTATGCAAACAAGCAAGCTAAGAGGAAATGTTTGTATACTTCAGGCGAGTTCTCAACTGGAGCTTTTTAACCCTACTGAATCATTGTATTTGTGCAAAGAGTTGGAAGTGGAATTTTGCAGTGGTGTTACTAAGACTGGTATCACCTGGTGCAGTTATTCATGATGTCACCCCTCCCCCACATTGATCTCTTCTCATACCACACCATACAGAATCCTTAGTGATGTTTTTTTTGTACTAACGTTAACTTATAAATCGTAATTCTTGTATATCACTGGATGTTATGGCTGGGAGAGGCGGTTATATAAATAAACTATAATAATAATAATAATAATAATAATAATAATTGTGACATAAACAATTAACAAAATTAAAATTATAATTTTAAATTACAATATCATACACATGGCCTAAATGTATTTATATGCACATAGTTTCATGTGGTTAAAGTGAAAATTTGACCAAGATGTGATAAAAAGTTTAAAGAAAATTTTAAAAGAATATATTTAAAAAAAATTAAATTAAAATTTTAAAATTTAAATTTAATTAAAAATAAAACCCTGAAGGTTTTCCTTTCTTCTCCCTCTGAACCTCATCCCACTCACACCATCTCCAGCATTTTAAAGGGATGCAGGCAAATGCAACAGACTGTTTCTGCCAAAGGGAGATGTTTGGGGAGCAGTGGTGTCACCCCCTTAAGGTGTCACCTGGTTTGGTGTGCACTCCCTGCACCTCCTAGAGATGCCCCTGGATTTGTGGCTGTGCTCTCACATTGCATAGACCAAGCATATCCCATCATCCTCACTGCATCCTCCCAAGTCTTCAGCAAAACCTTATGTCTTTGATTTGAGCCAGCAAGAAGGCTCAGGGAGGAAGACTGCCTGAAAGCAGCCATTTTAGACTGGGAAAAAAAAGGAACAAATTTTGGGGAGAGAACCTGGGTTTTCTAGTTTGGAATAACATTCTGAACAAAGGAATTTTCCCTTTCCAGGAATATAGTACAGAGCTTGGAATAAATATATTAAAAGTAACAGTTACCTGCTCGCAGCTACACATTGTTGCTGCTGTTTTTGGCTAATGGGGGCACAGTGAACATATTTTAAAAGCAAAGCAACAAGTAGGTATGATGTTACTTCATACGTGCAATGAATAACATCTAATTACTTTTAAAGTTTCCTTTGAAGGACGCTTTAAAGCCACTTTGATAAGAATTTTCCAAGTTTAGTACCATTGTCTCACCCTCATTTCAAAAATAAGAAAAATCGCTAGCAGGTAATAACAGGAGTTGCCTTCTCCACTGTGCAATCATCAATAGTAACAAATTACTCTTTAAACATTATAACAAATCATTTGTTACCATTATGTATAAAAAGTAATTTCCAAAGCCCTGAAGCTGCAGATCTCATTGATGGATTGATAGATGATATGGTCTCTGCAGTTTTTCTACATTTCTGCTCAGTTTGTTCATTCCCCTCCCATCTCCTTATGTAGTGTGGCTTCTTCCACACAGTCTCTTTGCTCCTTTTCACCAGTGCAAACCTAGGATTCTTTTCACCTCTCATCATGAAAATATAGTCCTTCCTGTTAACTACCAGTTACTTAGCCCCTTTCTTGTCATTTATTTTTTACAAAATAATTTTCCAGACACTGGTCTAGGGTGTGGCTATAAGGGACAGGGCAAAATGAGAGGAATCCCCCTCCAAATAAGAATTTTCTCCCCAAAATAAATTTCCTTTGGTCCCCACATTTCTAGCATTGCAGCAAGTGAGGCACTGAAAACTGTTCACATCTAGAGAACTCTTTTATTTGTTGTGTTCACATTCCCTTGGTAGCTTTGTCTGCCCCCCCTTTTCTATGCCGAAACTGTATTTCTACTGAATCAAAGTCACTGCAATGCTAGAAATTTGGGGAATTAAGATATATTTCATTTGAGGGTGGCAGAATTCTCAAATTGGGACCAATACTCTCATTTTGCCCACCAGACCCCCCCCCCCCATCAGTTTAGTGGCTGGATTGTCTCCAGAAGGCTGGATGAGATTAGCAGTCAGGGCCCTTGTCTTTTAAAGCCCTGTCCCTGAGTGAAACCTAGCTACAATGGTCAATTTTTTCCTTAGCAGACTGAGAAGTGCAAAGCAATTACTTTGTGGCTCTCTCTGCAGCAGGAACTAAACTATCCCTTTTTTGGGCACCTGCTTCCTTTTCCGCTTTGCAGTTTTTCCTCTGTTCTGCAGATGCCCTTACTACAACTGGAGTCTCCTTTTTCTCACTTCCATAAAAAGAAAACAAGTTACAGAACTTTGATGCTCCAGTCCATTCCTTTTGCTCTTCAGAGATCCATTAAGGCAGGGGTAGACAACCTTTTTGAGCCGGGGGCTGGGTTGCTGTCCCTCAGACAATTGGGGGGGCCGAAGCACCAAAAATAAATAAATAAATAAATAAATAAATAATTTTTTTAAAAATTAAAAATTAAAAAAATATGCATGCACACTCTCTCAGCCCCACAAAAGCCATGGCAAAACCCCTGTGGAGATTTTGCCAAGAAAACCCCAAGAACAAGTAATAACAACAATAATCAATATCATCATGGCAGGGGGCGGCGGCGGCAAGACCAGCCTGGGGCCGGTCCAAAGGCCTCAGGGGGCCGCATCCGGCCCCGAGGCCTTAGGTTGCCTACCTTTGCATTAAGGGCTGAGGGGGGGGGGGGGGGGCTGGATGATGGAGAAGTATTGCTGCAAGGTAGAAATCAGAATCTGAATTTTTAATTTCAGGATGCAGTAGAACTAAGAGTTTGTCACTTGAAAAACCTCCTAGTCTTTTCTTCTTCTTCTTCTTCTTCTTCTTCTTCTTCTTCTTCTTCTTCTTCTTCTTCTTCTTCTTCTTCTTCAAACTCTAGGAAAGCATAAATGTCCATAATTCCTGCCTCAGCTCCTCCAAAGCCTACCTCCTCACACAACATCACCGTGAAAGTTTGGATTAAATGAAATGGCAGTCACAAGTCATTGGGAGAGGACTTCCAATATCTTTAGATTTTGTTCCTCCACTCTCCACACCAGCCTTTAGATTTGCTGAACAATTTCAGCCCACATTTCACATCACACTATCATCCAAATTCAGGCTGAAAAATACTATTTGAGAACATGAGCATGATAAGAAGTAGACAAAGTGATGTTATCATGCTGCAAATGTTCCTACCCTTACAACTGCCCCTGGATGTTCTAGGAAAGGAATGGAGGACTTTGTAATACATATATCCAATCATGTCTTTTGCACAGTTAGCTATTACCAATAGGGAACAGAGGAGGCAAAAGCATGGAGCTTTGGCAGTTGCTACTGATCTGACATGGCATTTAGGCTCAGTCCTAGACATTTTTTTTACACTGCAGAAACTCCCAAATGATTTGTAACATGAATGTTGAAAAAACCTTCTTCATAAGCAGTCCCACTTTCCATTCACCAAATAGGGTTGTGATTTTGTTCAGAAATCAGACAGCTTTTTTTTTTTAAAGGTATGTCTATTCCTGACTTTAAAACATTCAAATATAACAAGGGGAATTAATGCAAGACAAATCCCTCCAGCTAAGAAGTTCTTAAGTTATTAAAAGAAGTTGATATCAAATGGCATAATACTAAGGATCATTTTTATAGAGAGGCTTCTACTCAAGGTACAAAAAGGTCATGAAATTATGGAACAAGTCTCTCTGCATCTGCTAAGAGAGGAAAGCCTTTGTCTCCTCCACTTTGTCACTTGAGAAGCCTTAGGAAGAAGAGGATTACTATTTCTTTGTCTTCTTTATTATTGTTGTCATCATCTTCCTCTACTGCTACTGCTACTGCTCCTATTCCTACTGCTGCTGCTACTACTACTACTACTATTATACTACAACTGCTATAATGTAGCATTATCAGTATGCAAAGCACCAAATAAATTACACTCATCGCTGGGGTTAGTGGCATAGGACCCCCATGAATGTGGAAAGCCTGCAAATAACAAAAACACTATGGCCTTTATCACATAGAGGCAACCGGGGGTTTAAATAGGCATTTTCTAGGGAAAGTCATATGATCATGGCTAAGATTATCACACTATGTTGCGATTAGAGAGGGCTTATCCCAGGAATAACCAGGAAATAACCAGCAACAAATCATTTACAGGGAAATCCCGTGAATGATTTGTTGCTGGTTGTCCCCTGGTTATTCCTGGGATAAGTCCTCTCTAATTGTGATGTGTGCAATGATCTTAGCTGCAATTGCACAACTTTCCCTGGATAATGCCTGTTTAACCCCCCAATTTCCCCTATGTGATAAAGTCCTATGTTTTTACCTAGAGAACACCTCTCTAGGAATTGCTAAGTCCTCCTGTTAGGATGTGGATGGGTTATGCAGTCAAAGGTGAAATGTAGAGATGTGTGTGGAAATTTCCTCATGAGAACAACATCTAGAGAAACAAAGTGAATCTAACACCAGATGGCTACACAGACATAACATATACTATCCCAAAGGTAGAACTCATGGACACAGACTTTCTTATGAGAAAGGCTTGATAACAATTATACGTAAACATAGTTAGGCTGGGAAAATAGTCATGTGGTGGATGATGGACAGCAAGAGGCTGGGTTAACATACATCATACAGGCGTTATCCAATTAACATAAGGTTAACACCTAGAAGGTGGAGTATGGGAAGGGCCTAGAAAAGCCTTTGCCTAGAATGTTATTGTTCAAGATGTGAGTGTGTGGCTGGCAGCAGTGGTTTTAACTGCAACAAGTTGGAGTTCCTATGGTTTTGGGATTGTTAAAGATGTAACCTTTCATGGCTGAACTGGACAAGTTCATCACAATGGATTTTACTTAGTTATCTTATTTTACTTTTATATGCATTAATAAAATTATGCTTTTGCACTTTACAATGTGTCTTCTTGACTGAGGAAGACAGGATCCTGAAGAAGGGAAGCTGATGGTAAGAGTTACAAAGTGGCTGTGGATCACAGCAGCCAGCTTGTCCTGCAGATTCTGCTGGGTGCCAAAGAGCATCACTGCAACACCCATCATCCACACACTGACACCTCCAGACATTGACCTGCCAGACATTGACCATAGAATTGCGCCAGAGGAGCTACAAATGCATAGAGGAATGTTCTCTCTAGGAGTCTTTAGGTCCTTCAGTGCAACCTTGGGTTAAAGTTGTGCTGGAAGATCTAGATATTCCTAGAGAAAACATATTAATAAAATCCGTGAATAATTAAATCCACAAAAGTCATGCCCTCAAATGTGGAGGGACAAGCATAGTGATGTTAATATAGCCATTAATTAAAGATGAAGCCACATTTTGCTGCATACCAGAGAGGATCATATCAGTGGATTTACCTCAATACCTACGAAAATGTTCCTGATGCAAAAACATGAAGAGTCCTTGAGGAACCCATTGTCCTCTGCCTACAAAGAGGCCT
>CM034708.1:185916857-185934011 GCA_020142125.1 Phrynosoma platyrhinos | reverse complement strand
GGCAACTGACTAACATCTCCAATTGTTTTTCTCCTTTTTGGTTTGTAACAACCACCTGATGAAGAAGCCAGTGGAGCTTCGAAAGCTTGCAACAAGCATATTGTGCATTTTGGTTAGCCATTAAAAGTATCACTGTTTGGTGGATTTTTGTTTGAATTTGCTAAATGGCCAACACAGCTACCCTGCATGTTGTCAGTAGATTTAGATAGCTGGAGAAGGAGGCTTAGAAAGTTAAGAGGTTCAGCTCTGGAATACTAACTGTACCACTTTGTGAACAATCTTAAGCTATGGGACACAAACAACTGGACACATTAGTGAAGGACCTGCACAGTGAGCTGGGCAAGGAGAGTGTTTCCCTATTGGTTCTGCTGGATCAGGAGTAGGCAACCTTTCCCCTTTAAGGGCCGAGGGACTTCAGCTCCCAGAATCCCAGGAGCTATTGGCCAACATGGGACTATTGGCCAACATGACTGAGGCTTTTGGGAGCTGAAGTCCCTCGGCCCTTAAAGGGGAAAGGTTGCCTACCCCTGTGATGGATCTTTCTGTGGCTTTCAGCACCATTGGCCATGGTATTCTTCTGAGCTTCTCTGAGATAGGACTTGGGGGCATTGTTCTGTAATGGTTCCAGTCCTCCTAGGAGGAGTGAACTAAGAAGGTGGTGGTAAGGGATTCCTGTTTGGCCATTGGTTTATGGGTTTGATTCCTGTGCTATTTAACATCTGTTAAGAGAAGTTATCTGGAGTTTTGGGGTTGGATGCCACCAGTATGCTGATGACACCCAGCTCTCTCTCTCCTCTCTATTCAATTCCAAGAAGATGTCTTGGTGTTAAACCAGTGTCTGCTGCCAGTAATTTGCTGAGAGCAAACAAATTGAAACTTAATTCAGATAAGACAGAGGTGCTCCTGGTCAATTGTAGGGCAGATCAGGGAATAAGGATCCAGCCTGTGTTGAATGGAGTTATACTTCCCCTGAAATCTCAGATTCACAGCTTGAGCATAATCCTGGACAGATCTGAGCCTGGCTGTCCAGGTTTTGGAAGTGGCCAGGAGTGCATTTGACAGTTAACATTTTTGTACTTGCTGAACCTGTTCCTTGAGATGTCAGATCTGGCTATGGTAACACATGTCTTGGTTATGTCCTGTTTGGATTACTGTACCATACTCCATTTAGAGTTGCCTTTGGAAACTATTTGGGAACTTCAGCAGATCCAAAATCCTCTAAATCCCTACATGGCTTGAGTCCAGACTATGTGAAAGACCATGGGCCTCGGCAGACGGCTAATTGAGCCGTCTTGGAGGCCCAGAAGAGGAGGGGCAGCCGCACGAGCGGTGCCCCTTCCTCTCCCTGAGGTCGCCTCGGAGTCGCTGGCCCTCCGCACGGCCAGCGCTCCGGGGATGACCTCACGCTGAGGCGACCGGACACGCCGCGGCGGAAGAGTCAGGGAAAGTGCACCCGCCGCTTTTAGGGCGCACTTTCCCTGAAATCTAAAAGGGGCGCCAATTTGGAGCTCCTTTTAGATACGCCACAGGAGCGCCGCGGTGCGGAGGCTGCGGTCCCGCGGCGCTCCGTCTGGTGGCGTCTCCGGGGCCTCCGTCTGCTGAGGCCCCATATCTCCGCATTTGAGACTGCCCAAGCATTGAGATCTACAGTGGAAGTTTTCCCCGCCTCTGTCTATCTGTATTCCACCTAAACATTAATCTGAGAGATGTGGGTCTGGCCAATTCTAATATCTGTAGGGGAAGATCTTTTTTCTGTCCCGCCATCATCCAAAGCATGGTGGCTGCTCTCAAGTTATGGAACTGGTAGGATTGGTTGGCCCTTTCCTGTTGTCTTTCTGCCAGCAGGTAAAAATCTTTTTATTTGGGGAGGCATTTGTTTTGTTTTTTTTTAAATATGTTGCAGCAGATGATCTTTCAGTGGGTGGGCATGTTGTGTTTGTTTTAAATGTGTTTTTAAAATGTTTTTATCTTGCATTTTTAACTTGTTCTTTCAAAAAATAGAAATCTGGTTTGTGTTTTAACTGTTATATTAACAGTTTAAGTTGTTGTTTTAAGTTATACTGTGCTTTTAAATGGTTGCAGGCCGCCATTAAATCCCATACTGGGGAAAGGTGGAATATAAATTGAATAGATGAATGAATGAGGAAAGAAAGAAAGAAAGAAAGTGTGCAAGCAAGCAAGGAGGGAAGGAACGTTTGTTCAGAGGACATTTGCCATTACCTTCCTCTGAGGCTGAGAGAGTGTGACTTGCCTAAGGTCACCCAGTAAGTTTCTTGGTTGAGCTGGGAATGGAAGCCTGGTCTCCAGAGTCATAGTCCAAAACTCAAACCACTGCACCACACTGATTCTCAAGTTGGATTTACTTACCCCTTCATATATTGCTAAAGGCATGTTAGTCATTTTCAACTGTTCATCCAAAGACATTCTGAGAATTAATTTTCACTTTTAGGTTTCATTATTACAACAGGCTGTATCTAATGGTGCATTTTCACTGTAGAAATAATGCAGTGTGATACCACTTCAAGTGCTGTAGCACCATCCTATGGAATCCTGGGATTTGTAGTTTTACAACATCTTTAGCCTTCTCTGCCACAGAGTGCTGGTGCCTCAGAAAATTAGAAATCCAAGGATTCTGTATGAAGAAGCCATGGCAGTTAAAGCCTTGTCAAATTACATTATTTCTACAGTGTAGATGCACCCCAAGGCAGACTCTGAAGATACTTTGTTAACATAGGGCCTAAGCAGACTGCCAGAAATAGTGCATATTAAATTGAGGCACTTCCCTGGCTCAGTGCTAGGGAATCATGGGAATTGTATTTTTTTCTGAGACATTGAGCCTTCTCTGTCAGAGAGCTCTGGTGCCACAATAAATTACAGTTCCCATGATTCCCAAGCACTGAGCCTGGGCAGTGCCTCAATTTAATGTGCACTATTTCTGGCAGTCTGCTTAGGCCCATAGTCTATACACCTGACTTTTCATATGGGGTTTTATATTTAATATCTAGCATCAAGCTTTTTTTAGAAGTCAAATTTGGAAACTAGGTAAGAGGTCACACTGACCTAAGGAGATGTGGGAGACTTAGGGCTGATGCAGATGGCCCATAAGGGGTGGCTCTGTGCTGCCCCTGGAAGCAGTGGATCAGGGCCTCAGCAACCACACACTGCAACCCTGATCCTCCTTTTTGCTGCTCTCCAAAGAGCAGACAAATGCTGCTTCTTTTTGGGGTGGCAAAAGGCCACCATTAGAGCCGTGGCCGCAGCTCTTTTGTGCCCCTTTGGTGCAGTGAGTCTGCACGCTGCGCCAAGAGGGTGCCCGACACCGCATGCCATGCAGTTGGGTGCACAGCATCAAGGCAGTGTCAGGGCGGACTCAGGGTGGCTGGCGTGTGGTCGCCCTGCCCCAACTCCACCCCCAGGCCAGCCTAAAGTGCCAGTCTGCATCTCCCCTTTTCTAGTACTAAAATAAAAGTTAAATGGGTTTGCTGCTTTCTCCATCCTGCCCTGGCAAGCTCCTTGCATTTCCTAGTGGAGGCTAAGTAAGTCTCATCACCAAGCAGTTAAATCAAATACTGTTCATTTCACCCTAGGCTGTGTCCATTTCATCCTTCTAGTCTGATTATCCAGAGCTTGTCTCAAATCCTATCAATGTTTTGTCACTATGAAGTGAAATCCCACAGCTGATCCAGCTCCTTTTGTCAATTCCATGGGGAAACCATCAAGCCTTTGCTACACCAGGTGATAGCATCAAGTATTTCTCAAGGCTTTGAAACAGGATATAAATATCAGGCTCAGACATAGCAACCTTGCTCACAGTTTACCTGTGGACCCTTTGTGTCCAGAGGGTCATCTCACTATGTTGTCCTCAGATGCTGTCTCTAAGCCACACTCTGTTTCCCATAAACCTCCCTTCAGGACTAGTAATGATCACCCCCTCTTAATTCCTGATTTTTCACTATTCAACCTTTGACATCTTTCTTTCTGTTAATCTTGTATGGTTCTTAAGATAGCATTTGTGTGTGTGTGTGTTTACATGCACCTTTGCACATTTCTAAACAAAACTCTCATATTCACTAAAACCAGAGTTTCTTTGCAGCTAGTACTGGTATACATAGGTGGAAAGATCCCCAAAGTTACCCTCCAGTTGCAGCCCTCTTTTTGAGCTAATAATTTCCCCAAAATACCAAAGAGACACTGACACTGTTGGTAGGGACCCCAAATCCCCTCCCCTTTTAGGATAACAACATCAGCCTGCACAATCCATGCAATCACTCTAGGGCTTAAGTAGGTGACCACCCATGACAGAACATATTTTTTGTCACTTAGATATGTAAATATGCCCTTCTACTCTTAGCAAGTTTGATTGGCAATGTTATAATATACAAATTACTGAGAACTGAATACTGTCACGCAGAATGTCCCAGAAACAGAAAAGGTATATAAAAAAAGAGGAGATAACGATTAATGGCTGGTTATTAGTACAAAGGGATTTGGGCTAGCATATAATTTTCATCTTATTTAGCATTTCCATCAATGACCAGACATTGAGTGAGGTGGGAGAAAGATTTAATAACAAAATTCATTTACTGACAAATGTAAAAAGGGAGAAAGATCTGATATATGAAGAGCTAATGAAGCTAGTTGTATGGGCAGACACATTGTGTTGTAATATAATTCCTGGAAAAAGAGGATGGTGGACAAAATTTTAGGGGAGGACAATATAGAAATGCTATCATCTGGAATCCAACAAAGTTGGCTTAGCTTAATAGATATCTAAAATTTGTGGCTATCCCTTCCATTCCATTGGTTCATTTACAATGCACTGAGTATTTGAGAAGCTTATCTCACATTTTTGCAGGTCATTAAGAAGGTAAAAAAACAGATGAAATTCTTTCCTCCTGCTCATAAGGGACTCCTGCTATTTCTTTCCTGCTTGAAAATTGCAGTAGAAGTGAGGTATGTGGTTTGGGGTGGTGCACTTGCCTGAGGGCTATATGTTCTTCCATTAATGAGCTGATGGATGGATCTGTAAATTACTCCATATCAGTTTTGTATTAGCTTGATTTATAAAGCATGCTGAGAACTCTAGTTCAAGGTAGGCAACCTTTTTGAGCTGGGGGCTGGGTTGCTGTCCCTCAGACAATTGGGGGGCCGAAGCACCAAAAATAAATAAATAAATAAATAAATAAATAAACAAACAAACATTTTTAAAAAATTTAAAAAATTAAAAATGTACATGCACACTCTCTAAGCCCCAGAAAAGCCATGGCAAAACCCCTGTGGAGATTTTGCCAAGAAAACCCCAAGAACAAGTAATAACAACAATAATCAATATCATCATGGCGGGCGGCGGTGGGGGGGGTGGCAGGGCGGTGGCTGCACGACTGGCCTGGGGCTGGTCCAAAGGCCTCAGGGGGGCACATCTGGCCCCCAGGCCTTAGGTTGCCTACCCCTGCTCTAGTTTGACATGGGAGCTACCAGGAACCACTACGTTTAACTGTGTAGAACAACCATACCGTAGGAAGGAATAAAAGAACTCTCTGCAAAATAGACTCAAGATTTCAACCAGTGCATCTGGGGAAGCACTTAAGGAATGCTGTGGGAAAAGGAAGGAAGAACTTCATAATCACATAATGCTGAAGATACTTGGAGATGGTAGTGATGACTATTTAGATTAATGTGCTAGGATATATTTTTCTAAAGAAAATGTTAGGCTTGGGTTTCATTCTCTCTTTCTCTTTTTTAGTTTCCAATCTGATGGAATAAGTATCATCCATCTAATTTTGGAACAGCCTTCCTGCATTTTTTATTTAAATAATCCATAGTTCCAACACACTGGCTATACACAGTCATCCATGCTAGATCAGAGCACTGTGCACATGGATAATCAGATCTGATAAAACTGATCACTTTTGGGAGACAAGACAGTGTTGGATCAAGACCACCATCCTCCTCCAACATGTGGCCAATATCCTCAAAAGATGACAGTTCTGCCCTTCTGCCTGGGGAGTAGTGTATGTTTGGTCCTTATATGCAAAGATCTAAGAATGCTGGCACTATCTCAGGGCAAAAGCTCTCAGTAATATTTTTAAAATAATTTTGTGCATGAAAGAAAGGCAAAGGTGTCATTATCTCAGCCACTTGGGTGGACAGTTTTGGATTTTGGAGCATTTGGGATTTTGGAATTCCAAACAAGGAAGACTCAGCCTATACTATTATATTGAACACATGTAATTTTGTATGTTTAAACATTTATTTTTAAAAAAACATTAAGAATCAGACCTTTCCAAGTGTTGTTTCTCTACAGAAGAATCATAATTATCAGAAATTATTTGTTTATAGATGGAAGTCATCACGCCTTTTTTTTTTTGCTTTTATTGTTAGCAGCTATTTCATCTTCAGATACTCCATTCATGGTTACAATATAACCACTCTGCCCCATATAACTCCATCTCATCTTTGATTCTTTCTTCCTTAATACCAGGTGATCTAGTTTTTCAATCGCTACCAGTGGAACATAACAGTATAGGTGCGCAGTGGCAACATTCTGGACAAACATTATGGCAACTATTCTAAGTTGTGTGTGTATGGTGGGGTGGAGCTGTGCCTGTCATCTGGTCTGTTGTGCTTCAAACAACTACTTACCTAAGGGGGTAATGAATACATTTATATACAAGTGTATAAAAAGCATAATCATCAGCATAACCTAGAGTTAATGCTGGTGTAATGCCCCTAGGATTTTAATCATCATCATCATCATCATCATCATCATCATCATCATCATCATCATCATCCCGCCCCTCTGCGTAATGCAACTGGGGCGGCTTATAACTTTAAAATATACATCCATATCCCACAATCCCACCCCCCCTTCAAATACAATTAAATAATGATGATTTAAAATGCATTTAAAATAATAACACAAAAAACAAAGAAACAAATAACAGTAGCTACAGCCTAATCAGGGATGAGCAGGATGGCTGTTTTTGATGGCTGGGATATCTATTCGGGAAAGGCCTGCTGGAAGAGATCCATCTTAAAAGTTGTCTAAGGTGGTAATATGATGGATCTCATCCAACAAGCCATTCCATAATCTGGGAGTGGTAGCCAAAAAGGTCCTCTGGGTGGTTGCAGAAAATCTAAGTAGCTTCATTTATATACCTCTTCATGCCACACTATGGAGTGTCTAAGCCAGGGGTAGGCAAACTTTTTGAGCAAGGGGGCGTTCCCCCGAAGTCCTCCTCTCTAGCGGGCCTGGGAATGGCGATGTGTGCGCTGGCGTGCGCGCGCACAACCCCCACCGCCGTGCGCGACCCCTGCCACTGCCACGCGTGCACTGCCGCAGCTGCCTCCGTGCATGTTGCGGCTGCCATTTTGTTTTCCAAAATTGCAGCCACAACGCATTTGCGCATGCGCAGTACTCCTGCGCATGTACAAACACATTGCAGCCGCCATTTTGGAAAACAAAATGGTGGTTGTGGCGCATGCGGTCACGCGGCAAGCAAAACACACGGTGGCGGTGTCAGATGGTGGCGGCAGGGGTCCGCCTGGGCCGGTAAGTTTGGGGCCCTGGGCCGGAACCAGCCCGCTGGCCGTAGGTTGCCAGCCCCTGGTCTAAGCGGTTTACAACTGTAAGCTCATTGCCCCCCAACAGCTGGGTACTCATTTTAGTGACCTTGGAAGGATGCAGGCCTGAGTCAAGCCTGAGCCCTGTCTAGTATTGAACTCTCAACCTTGAGGTTTATGAATGAGTGGCTGCAGTACAGGCATTTAACCACTGCATCATCAGGGCTCCTGTGGAAGTTTTAGCTTTAGACCCTACCATATTGGAACTATAAAGTGCATGTATATGGTCAGTACTTACCTAGCAGAAGCAAGGATTTTGGGTCGATTCGGTATTCAGTTTGATAGGAGATATGATCTGTTTTATTGAAGTTGATGAGTAACTCTTTATAGAGTATGGCCTTCACTTTCTCTGCAGTCATCTCCTCATGTTGGTTTGTTGGGAATCGAAGGGCAAACCAGAAGAAACAGGTGAGAGATCCCTCCCTAACAATGAGATAATAAATGTATTTACCATTTCTCTTTATTTTCCTTTATGCCTTATGTCACTGCAACTTGAGCTAGCTAAAATATTTCAAACTATAAGGCACAATAACCAAAAGTCATAAAGGACAAATATGAAGGCTTTATCTATGGATACTTTGCAGCTTCTTAGTCTGATTGAGTGAGCAGATTTCAGGTTTGCAGGACTTATTTTGCTTTTTAACCTTTTTTTTTTTCTAGAATAGCAAAATCCACTAATGAGACAGTTATTTGCCAAAAAAAGTGGCTCAGATGGTGTGGAACCAGAAACAACCAGTGGCTTTGGATGTAGCCAATTACCTCCTTCATTCTATGAACTACACATTGGGATAATTTGCATATAGCAAGTAGAAATCTACAACTGAGATAATATGGACCAGTCATTTCATACAAAACTTTAAAATCAGCCAGGAGAGCTGCACAAAGACTGAGTGATGGGCAAATGAGTATCTTTTCTATTTTACAAAAAGCTAAGCATACCAAAGAGATTTTTTTTTAAAAAAATCAAATTTATTGAGATTGATCAAAATGTTAGGAGTCAGAAAACCATGAAAATTTACTTCAAATCACAGAGAGATCTACCAGTAGATCCCAACCTGCCTTTTATCCATCCTTGATCTAAGGCAGCTTTCCCAAATCTCTTGCCTACCAGATGTGTTGAGCCAACTCCAACCAGTTGTACCAGAACCCAACCAGTATAATCATGTCATCTCTGGATGATGGGAACTGTGATTTGATACATTTGGGAGGGGTAGCTGATTTAAGAAGGTAACTTTCAAAGAGATACATAATGATTCACTCACCCAAAGGCATAAACAGAACTGGAATTGTAATAAGGAGCCACATCAGTAGCATGAATAAGGTCTTTTAACTGTAAAGAAAATATTTCCAAATAACAGGCAGAGGTTATTAACACAAAATAAACTCACTCCACTAATATAATTTTCCTCTCATTCAACACACCAAGATCAGTAATCAAATACAAACTAGGACTAATGCTCATCCTTATTGCTGCTGCTTCAGTTTCACAGTCTGAGATGGAGAAATTTATCTTTGAAATTTCTTAATTACTTTTTGGTAGGAAAGTTCAGTAATGGGTCAGGGTATGCATGGCATTATCTACTTAATTTCTGCAGGTTTTTTTTGGGGGGGGGGTAAATCACAGGGTCCTGGTTTATGTTAACCATGCTTTGTTAGTTAAGCCACAAACTGCATAACAGATAATTAAACAAACCACGATATTTCTCATTTATTTCTCTCTTGCCTTTTTTGGCAGCTGGGAAGTGCTGGCAGCTGGGAAACAAGCCAGGGAAAACCAAGGTTGCAGGTTCAAACATCACAATAAATTATGGTTTAAGCAAGCCAAAATTCATAAGGCAACAACAAACTGGATTTACACACACCACAGCTTGAAAGTGACAAGAAACTGGGTTACCACTAGTGACTAGTTACATTTTGAGATTGTAGGGGTATAGCAAAGCCACATTTTAAAAGTAACTTTATGGTTGTAATAAATGACAATTATAGTTATTTTGAAAACTTAATTTTATGGGCATCTTAATAGGTTTTGTTTTTTTTTAAAAAAAGCAAGTTTTCAAGTGTTATGCCATTCTTTTATTCTGGGGTGGGAGGAAGGTTCCCCTTTTAAAAAGGGACCAAAAGTAACAAAAAATAAGGCACAATGTAACAAGTTACTTCTTTTCATCACTGCAATGCTCTACATTTTAAACACTGCAACAAGTAATGGAACAAATTACTTTTGAAAATAATAACAATAATAACAGTAACATCATCTTCATTTATATCACATCTTTCCCTCATGATTGGGACACAAGATGGCTTACAAATTAATATGATTGCAATATAATTAAAGGCATATCAAAAGCCAACATTAAAATGGAATTACACTATTAACCATATTAAAACAATTTAAAACCTACATTTTAAAAGGATTGAAAAAAACAGCTAAAGCACTACAGTTTAAAGCAATAAGATTACTATTACAGATTCTTGTTTACAGCTGGTTAACAAACCATGGCTTGTTAGCACAACTAGTTTTGCACAACCCAACAAGACTAACTGAAACAAGCCACTGCATCACGGGCTCTCATAAAATATAAAACATACAACATCAAACATACATATCACATGAATATCCCAGGTTTTAGGACCTGGTTCCACTTTTCCAGTCCTCAAGGCAAAGGAGAATATCAGGGCAAAACATCACCTTGGAAAATTTCTCTCTCTCTTTCTCAACCCTGCAACCCACCACATGAAGACTGGTTTGAAGCTGCAGACAAATAGACTGTTTTCTGTTCAAAGCAGAGCCTGGAAAACTTTCTCTAGTAGGACTACACGTCCCAGCTATCATTAAATGCAGAGCTTGGAAAACTTGAAGCTTCCCACCTGTTCAAAGCAAAGCTTTTCAACCAGAGGTATATTGCCTTTTGCTAGACTTGGAATTTATTATCTGAACTGCATGCTCTGAGCAACTCTGGTTAATCCTTAACATACCATGCTGAACAACATTGTCAGGGCCTGCCTGATGTGACATCAACAGGAAGCAACTCAGATTTTGGCCCTGAGATTGCAGGATGTGCGATGCTCCTGGCTCAGTTTATTCTGACAAGCACTGGAGGAGCTGGCAACTCTAATACCATCCTGGCTACAATGGCTAATGCCTTCTGCTGCTCATAAAGCTGTGTCTTACCATCTTATGTGCCTTTGTTGTCTCTGTCCAGAAGGCTCTAGATTCCATCCTCCCATGGTCCAGGGAATATTGACGATTGAGAATTTTTAGGCTGCCAGAGTAGAAATGTAGGGGATTCAACTCCAGAAGATGACGTGGTCTATAGTCTGACACAAGAAGAGAGCTTGTTTAGTTCTATACAGTGGAGTAGTAAAGAAATTACTAAGTTTAGATCAGAGTCCAGTTACCATTGACTGTGTGTTTGTGTGTGTGTGTGGGGGGGGGGTTTGCCCCTGAGCATCCAAACAGAGTGGGGCCTCTACAATCATCTGAACCCCCTCAAAATCCTTGCCTTGAAAGATTAGATGGTGATGGAAACTTTATGCCCATTTGTATTTCTTTCTCATAGGCACTTAGGCACTAAACTATACCTCTGTTTTTGCTCATAATCATCAAGCAGTTGTAAACCTAAGGACAAAATGTGCTATTTTTTAATTATTCAAAGTGGCCATTCACACTAGCACTTTGTGCCGGGTAGATCCGGGGAGATTCAATAATGCATTCATTCATGCAATACCGAATCTGACCTAATGTGAAGTTCACACTATGTTTACCCCGATTGAATCTATCTGGTGCAATATAACCCTCTGGAACCCCACTAATGAAAGTAACGATTCAAAATGCATCCTCCCTATCGATCCCGTTTGATCATTTTCAGATCATATTTGATTCACGTTTAAACCGGTTTGCAAACCAATTCAAGTGTGATAATGTAGTATGAATGACCCCAAAGATAATCATGTTAGCCTGTATTGGTATGGAAGTGGATTTTATAGCACCTTTGAGACTAGTTGAGAGAAAGAAGTTGGTAGCATCAGCTTTCATACACTGAAGTCTACTTCTGATTTGATGTAATAGACTCAAATCTAATCTGCACTGCAGAATTAATGCAATTTGACACCACTTTAACTGTCATGGTTCTATCCTACGGAATCCTGGGACTTGTAGCTCTCCGACAGAGAAGGCTAAATATCTCACAAAACTGCCATGGTAGTTAAAGCGGTGTCAAACTACATTATTTCTGCAGTGCAGATTAGAACTTAATCTACAAAAGTTTATAATGCCAACTTCTTTCTATAATTTTTATTAATGACTAATGAGGAAGGTGTATTATATTTTATTGAATTTGCACTGCCTGGAGATATTAGACACCTGATAAAAAAATGAATGTCAAGAAATCTAGAAAAAGGTAAAAAAAAAATCAACACATTCCTAGTCTCAAAGTATTTACTTGATCTATAAGGCTTAAAGAATGAGATGACATATCAGCATTTCAGTTGAGACTGCAAATTAGGGATATAAATCTTCATAAATGTCATACTCACAGAGAAGAATTAATAATTTTAACGCTTTCCTGTTTGCTGTGAGAAAGTCATTGAAAACTGGACAGTTTTCAAACACTATCCACAATTCAGGACTTATTCTTTGCAAAATGCAGAAAATAAGTAGTGCAGAAATGCTGTTTTCTATGCAGAAAGCAAGTTTCCTGTACAGAAATTATTTTCTACAGAGAAAATACTGTTTTCTGTGCACATGCATACATGCATTCCTGGTATGGAATTCTTGTCAAGATTTCCTAACACTCAAGAAAATGGTTTGTTTGTTTGTTTTTAAAAAACACAACAATTTTCTCCATTATAAAAATGTTCTTTTGTTCCTGCTCCAATGGGTTCCTGCTCCAATGAGAGTACCATTTGCAAAACACCACCCCTCATAAATTCCCTGCAGGAAGAACAACAGCAACAATGTAGCACACTAGAAAGAATGTGCAGATTTTCTATTTGCAGAGTTAGGACCTTCTTTTTTGCTTTGTTTTTTTTAAAAACATAACCTCTCTCTCTCTCTCCCCCCTCCTCCCTTCTCGATTTGATGTGAGCTTCTTTGGGAGACAATAGTTGTCTGCAGTATAAATCAAAGTGTATAAGTGGAACTAAAATATGAACCCCTACTGAAGTGTAAAGAATAACATTCCATTTTTCCAACATAAGACATTACTACTTTATGCTTATATCATTCTGTTCCTCATGTAGACAAAACCCCACTTCTTAACATAATTTATACTTAGGTTTGTCATCCAGCTGGGTGACACAGGGTGTCATGTGTCCTACTTTTCAAAAGGACAGCCCTATGTTTGGAGGCTCTCACAGAACAGTTCCCTGTTTGAAAGCATCCACCTCTGTATCCAACATTGTCCTGGTCAAGTTCAGATGAATAAGGAAAAATCTTCAGAAAGGAGAACAACAACCTTGATGTTGCTCATTAGCAGTGAGCACTGGACAACTATCAGAGGAGGCATACAAGTCTCCAATCTTTCCCATCAAAGTGAGATGTATTATATGGACCATAAACAGTAGTTAGCTCCATGTCCCAACTAAAGTAGACCCATTGAATCAATGGGAACTTGATAAACCAAATCTTACGTACATTCTTATGTTTCATTGGGACTAGCTATTAGATTTAAGGTCTATTTTTCTTGACATTATACATGAGCCCTTGGTATCTGCTAGGGTTTGGTTCCAGGACACCCCCCCCCATTATTTGGTGATGTCTTTCCTCTCCTCCTTTTTTGGGGGGGCGGGGTGGGGGAATTTGTAAATGGCTACTATAGCAGTTTCTTCTTCAAAACATTTTCATGTTAGAGAGCAACTGAAAACCATTCAATTGCTGCTCCATGTTAAATTCACTGTAGAAAACAAAAGAGCTGTTAACAGTTTTGCAAAGCCTCTGAGGCAGACCACATATTGTTCTCTTGACTATGAATGTAAAAAGTGTATGGCTATTTTCTTGTCCTTAATGAGAAATAGTGTCTCAACAGATTGAGA
The DNA here is from genome assembly GCA_020142125.1 of Phrynosoma platyrhinos. Taxonomy (NCBI): domain Eukaryota; kingdom Metazoa; phylum Chordata; class Lepidosauria; order Squamata; family Phrynosomatidae; genus Phrynosoma; species Phrynosoma platyrhinos. Next base: position 185,920,358 of record CM034708.1, on the reverse strand, counting down.
TACCTTGTTGGAAAAAAGTGAGCAATAGCTGTGAGATTCTTGATATGTGCTTTTTTACATGGGTGTATATGCAGACACATATTTTTTAAACATTTTTTTTCACAAAAGGTTACATATAAAAATCTCAAAATTTAAATGAAACACTCTACAAATGCTCCCACACACCCACACAACACCCTCATGTAATCTAATGCAGTGGCTAGAAAATTTTTGAATTTTTTTGGGTTTGCATGTAAGAATGAAATCAACAAAAATTCATACCTTCAGCCCTTAGTATATGTGCATCAAACTCATTCTCTCCCTATGTTGCATCATTCAATACCAATTAACAAAATACATAACAAAAGAAGGCCTTTATTACCTAAGAAGTACCAAGTTATGGCACTAGCTCCACTCAATAGCACCAAGACTACCCAAAGCGGGAGGCACCGCTGCCAGTTTCGAAGTTGATTCTTTGGTTTCTCTTGAGGCAATTCCATTGCATCTTTTTCCTGTTCCTCTCGCTCCATCATGGGTATCTTATCAAACAGCAAAGCAAGGTTCAGACTCATTATCAATAGCCAAGGATTTAGGCCAGGGGAGGGGAACTTCCAATCTGTGGACCTACTCCTACAAAGTTCCATTGAATCTGTGGAAGCTTCTAGACAAGCCCTACACCCTCCCGCAATCTCTTTCCAACAGGAATCCCCATAATTTGCAATAATTTCTTGCCCTTGATCAAGGAATGGGAGTGAAATTGGCCAAACTCAGGCTGTCTGCCAACACTAGAAGAAAGTGTCTTTCTCCTAGCATCCCTGAATGAGGAAGAGGAAGGAGAGAAAAGCTGGATGTATTTTTGGCCAAAGTTTGCAAATCCCAGTTGAAACCCAATTGGGACAGGGCTAGGCCACTGCCTGTAAGCTCTATCTGACTGCACTTCATACCTCCCCCTATTTCTTCACTTGAGGAAAAGCCCCATCTACTGTTTAGGCTGAGGATGTGATGGCATCAGAGTGTCTGGCTATACTTCTGGCATCATTTGGACTATGGAGGAGATCTTTCTGATTCATCAAATTAAGGTTTCTTACCCCTGTTCTGTGGTCTTGTAGCCAGCGTGACTTGACTGGGATGGTTCATACACTCAGAGCTTGGATAAGTTAATTTTGGGATGTTATGCTAAGAACATTTTTCTGCCTGATGTGAAGACAAGATTGCATCCCTTCCCACCCCATATACAAAACCAATGAGACTGGTGGCTGAATTGGACCACCACAAGTGACAAGATAATGTCATGCACTGAATCCAAGGGCAACAGCCCAATGCAGGTCAGGTTGTGTGGATCATAGTTCTGTCCTCCAGCATCTCACTGCCCCCAATATCTACCATCTGAGTCAGCTGCCTCACCCTCTTTAATGGTAGGGCTGACTAAAACACTAGAAGCTCAACTAATGCTACAATCCTATGCATATTTATGAGGGGGTCAGTGACACTGAACACAGTCAAACATACTGTAAACATGCATTTGCATAATTAATACAATTCTTTTGGACAGTTTGATATCCATTGTATATAACATTTCAACTGCATTAACATTTTACAGCATATGATTAAGTGTTGATTTGGCCATGTGGAGCCATATTCAGAGAAAAATAACAGGGAAATTGCCTTCTGTTGGGATTTCTTTAAGTGAAATGATTATGTAAATTCAATGTAAATCAAAACACAATGACAGGGTACATCTGCCAAGGCCTCTGTGGACTTAGCCTTGGCCGGAAAGAATTCAGTGATAGGATGGGAAAGGAAGTTAACACAGATCAGCAATTTTCTTGCCCTCCCCTCTACTGTTCTCTTTTTTGAATAATCAGCTGTGCTAACCAGAAATGTTCCACATCCCACCTCCATTTTGTGGCTTTTCCTAGTGTAGAGCTAAGTTCTCTGTGTTGTGTGTGGCAGCCAGAGGGTGAAAATAAACAACAGAAGAGAAATATATTTATGTCAAGGAGAATGAAACCAAGCTATAAGCACACTGTTGAAGAAGTTTTGCATCCTGCAATCACCCACCAACAACCTTTTTCTTGCTTTCTATTCTTATAACTACTCCCAAGCAGAGCACAGAGGCATTTGTTTTGCTTCTCCAGTTAATAACTCATATTTATTCATGGAAGGAAACACAGCTTACATATAATGCCATGTCCAGAAGAAAAGGTTTGGGGTTTTGTTTAAGCCTTACCATTAGACAGAGTGATGGAATCGTCTGAGGTAGCAAATGCTGCGGGTCAGTTGTGGCAATCTTCCACTTTTTCTCCTTGAACACCCACCCCCATTCTCTTCTTTTGAATACAAATCTGTGTGTTCCACACAACTTTTTCTGCACCCCTAAACTACTGCCTGCCTTCAGGTGAAGTGGAGGATCCTATCCCAATTTTAGTACCAAAGTACATTTCAAGAGCCAGTCCACTCAGCTTCTGTACACAAAAGGAGGGGACCGCCATCTTATCTTTTCTCTAAGGCCAAAAAATGTTTTGGGCCAGCCTTGACTTTACTCTATATTCATCCAAACGCCAATAACAAAAACAGCTCCCTAACCTTCAAAATGCCAATTCATTGTGTTGCCCCCCAAATGTGCATAACCTACCTTTTGAAGGCTTCTGTTGCCCTGGTGGCCTGGAGTGCTCTCATCCAAAATCTGACACACACACATCCATATGTAAATACTGAGAGAGATGTAATATTTACTTAACCCCAAGGTCTTCCCTGTGATCAGTCATCCAATGGCCTGTTCTCTTTCTTTTTTTGTCCTTTGCCCTGTCTAAAGAAATGTGCTTATCCCAGGGGGGGAAATCCTGTCACTTGCTGCCTAGCCAAGAGTTCTGTTTCACTTGGCAGCTAAAAAAAGATGGATGGTGGCTTGTCCAACACAAAGACATCCCTTTATTTGGTCCCTCTCACTCTGTGGAAATATTTTAGCAATTCTCTGTGTCAAATATGAAAGCCACTGTAGGCTATGAAAAAGAAGACCACCACTTTGGGCAGTCTTTAGGAGAACAGCCTACTGGATGGGTGATGCAGTGAAAAAAACCAGGATAATACACTGCTTGCTCCCCCATCTCCTTCTCTCTCTGGTTTCCCCTCTAGAGTGATGTTGACTAGTTGCCCAGCAACTTTTCCCTGCCTTAGTTACACCTGTTGGTTTCAAGAGGATAATATCAAAATGAGACTGAATGAGAAAAAGAAGAGAAATATAACTCAGAGCTGGGAATGTCTATATTATTATATAGGCTGCCTCTTCCTTCCTTCCTTCCTTTTTTTAACAGCCATGTAACAAACTGAGCACTTGACTCCTCAGTGATAATTTAGAGCAGGTCGTGACCCTCTTCCTATTTTGGCAGATTTCTTAACTCCTGTTTTATCTGGAATAAGGTGCAGGAGCCATGAGAAAAAGCATAGGATCATCACAAGAATAAAGATGCAGGGAACTCTAACCAGAATAAAATAATGTTATGCCAAGATATATGCCATCAA
>CM034708.1:185901291-185916757 GCA_020142125.1 Phrynosoma platyrhinos | reverse complement strand
TCATTGGCTCCATCTTCATGCTTGAATGTGTGAACAACCAAACTCACAGAAATACGGATTAATGCAGATCAATGTAGTTCCATAGTGTGAATAACAAACCCAGAATGCATGAGTGAGATGATTCGCATCATCACGCTAAAAAAATAAATGATGTGTGAATGACCCCTATGCATGTTAACCGAGCTTGGAAAAGTTGTTTTTGGACCATAAATCTGAGAATTCTGCAACCAGCATTGCTGTGTTAGCTGCAAGATTCTGGAAATTATGCTCTCCCTCCCACCCAAGTTGGGAAAACCTTCCCAAGGTTTCCATATTAAATCCTGAAAACTTGTCATCTTTTCCTGGAGTTTATTCTTGGCAGTCAGAGAAGAAAGGAATTAAAAGTGAATGTAGATGTTGCCATCACTCATTTTTCATCACCATGGTATTGACGTGTCTGAATAATACAAGCCACAGCAGGCCAAAATTAGACCCAGTTACAAAGAAATGGCGCCCACCCAGTGGAGCTGGTTTTGGTTCTTGATGCCCATGTTTCCATGGGGATAATGGTGAATCATTTCATATACCAAGTGAGTGGCGATAGTTAGTCTGCCAAGGTATCGTTGAATGGAAATGCCATGCCTTCCTGCTCACTGTGCTGCATCTGTCCTCCATATGAATAAAATAGCCCCTGCCTGGGACTGTGGTTCAGGTTTGTTCCACCAGTGTGAGAAGCAGATTGTAGCTGAGAAAACATTGTCCTTGTTCCTCCTCATTCTCTGTGTGATGGAGGGTTTTGTTTTGTTTTTTGCCTTCAAGTCATTTCTGACTTATGGCAACCCTAAAAGGCTCTCCAAAAACCTACCTTAGCAGCCAAGTAGTCCCACCAACACGGGGACTTCCAAGGTGCAGGGAAGCAGGATGGTGAATGAAGATGAATTCAACTCACTTTGCCGGTAAGGCCCTTTGTAAAGGGCCTCATTGCTAAGAGAGTACTGGACATATCTTCAGTTATCACTCTGCTCCCCAGTAGTATGGGAATCCTTATATTGTTGAAATTGTTTGTCTTCTAAGATGGGTTTGGGGAGGGGTCCCATTGGGAAACATATCAATGATAATGAAGCTCTGTTGTTTAGCCATGTTTCTTGGTGCAGGATCTTTGAGCATAATGGTTTGGGAGAATATTATTTTTTAAAGTTTTGTTTTTGGCTTCCTTACTTTAGCTTTGCTGTAAGTTGGCTAGGGTCCAATTGCAGCAGAAATGTGCATATAAATAATTTAAATAAATAAATACAGTAGAAGCACACAATAAAGCCCAAAATAAAACAAGTAATAAGGATAAGACTGCACAATTAGTCTTCCATATGCTCAGATTCTTTATCCATCAATTCCAGTTTGAAATTTGAAAAAAAATCCAAACGGCAAACCTTGAATTTGCCATTTTATATAAGGGACGCCATTTTACTATGCCATTGTATGTAATAGGACTTGAACATCCATGGATTTTGATATCCACAGGGGAACCGGGAACTAACCCCCCAGTGGATACCAAGAGCCTACTGTACAAAGATCTTAAGATTTTTGCAGTAACATGTTTGCAAAATGCCAGGGAGATTATTTTAAAAAGGTTTTCAGCCTCCAAATTTCACATGAATTAAAATCATTTTTTAAAAAAATAAAATAAATACAGACTATATTTGATTCATGATTACAAAGTTGTCTGTTTGTCTGTCTTATGCTATTTCATTTCACTTTTATGGTCGCTGTACACACAATGACCAATGCTACCCTCAGCCCACACCAATCTACCTTTTCAGCAGTGTGCCATTCAGTACAACTGTTTCCATGTTGCCAGAGAGTGAGGAAATGATCTCTTCCTGTAACTGGGTGAGCTGTGTCATGGAAATAGGATCTGTAGGGAAACAGAAATGTTTTTTGGAGGGGGGCTGTGCTGGGGGAAAAGTAACTTTTCTGGTCTAGAACTGGCAAATAGAGTCACAGAGATGTAGCTATGAAAATGTAACTAGAGATGCCTCTCTTGATGGACCCACAAATCAAAGGAAAGGCAAGAGGGAGATGAGAAATATATAGTATTTGAATGCAAGTTACATTGCATTCATACATTTAAGGTTCATTTATATATACTGCATATACTCATGTATAAGTCTAGAAATATTAGCCAAAACCTCAGCTTCAACTCCAAAACCTGGGACAACTTATCTACAGGTCAATTAAGTACTGTACCTTAACTCTTATTTTTAAAAAAGGAACTATTCCCTTTTCTGAGTAGAGTGGTGAAAGGCGAGAGCTTAATCTGTCCCAGAAGAAACTAAAAGATGCACTGACCCCCTCTACTCTTTCTGCCATAGTGCCTCTTCTGTCCTTTTTTAATACCTGGCAGGGAAAATGGTGGTGGTGACAGTGGCTCTTTGCCACTTCCCTTCAAAGGAGCGCAGAGAGGAATCAGGCTTTGAAGGATTTGAATAAGACATTTGGGTATGTTTGTCAGCTTTTTGGGAGTTAAAATCAGGCAAAGTTATCACATTAAAATTAAAGAATGTAATAACTGCTAACAGTCGCCATTTACTTTACTTTGCCTTTACCTCCTTTTTGACATGTGTCCATTTACTTAGCTCCATCTGTGCCTGGTCATCTCCCCCAGACACTGCACAGCCACCATTTACCATAGTTCCCTCCTCATTCATCCATCCATCCATCCTTTAGGGTGAGCACAAACAGTTATGCTTGCTGGAATTTTGTAAGTTCTTTGGCATTGTTTTCCTTTGCTTTGTCTTTTACATCCTTTGTTACTTGCCCCTATGTTTTACCCTTGTTTTATCCAGGGGCCATATAAAAAGATATAATTTTGGTCTCTAAACCTGCCCTTATAGATGAGTTTGACTTATAAACAAGCGTATATGGAAAATAAAAATGTACTAATGATCATGAGGGGTATTTTATGTGTTAAGAATGAGAGAAACCCCCCACCCTCTAACAAATAAAATTGCCTCCACACATGATTAATATATCTATATCTATATATCTATATATATATCTACTTAATTAAGTATGAGTGTGTATGTTGACAGATATTTATTAATCATGTGTGGAGGCAATTTTATTTGTTAATGTTAATCAGTTAAATTGAATTTGATAAATTAATTTGCTCATTTTAATTTTATTTATTTTATTTTTTATTGTTTATTTTATTTTATTGTTATTTATTTTACTTGTTAATTTTATTTGTTAATAATTGAATAATGAAATCTAATGACTTTAAAGAATACACTAATGCAATTTAAAATTAAAGAAAAATATAAATGGAAAAGCAGTCTATTTTTTTAAAAAAATGTTTTTTGTAGTTTTCTGTTTTTAAAACAGTTTGCTAAAATCCATCCTTTCCCCTTAGGCACATGGTTCTCTAGCACTCAGAGGTATGACTAGGGGCTTGGGGGTGCAGGTTGCACTGGGTGACAACCTAAGGGATGGTGATACCACTGGTGCCCGAATGTCTGCCTTATGGCAGAAATGGGCTGTGGCATTAGCCTGCATCCCTTTAAAAGTCTGGAGCTTATCGGAAGAGAAGGCATGAGTGGAGTGAGTCTCACTGGGCAGAGAAAGGAGAGGCCACAGGATTTTAATTTTTTAATTCTTTTTTAATTTTTTTTTAAATCACATCTTACAAAATTTTCACTTTAACCACATGAAACTATATAAATGTAAAGACATTTAGGCTGTGCATATGATATTGTAATTTAAAGGTAAAATTTTAATTTTTCTAGTTGTTTATGTCACAACGATTGCCACTACATTCAGTGATATACAGGAATTAAGATGATGAGTAACATTGGTATAAAAAACATTCCTAAGGATTCTGTATGGTGTGGTGGTGGGGAGGTCAATGGGGCTGTGTGACACCATGAGTTACCAATCCTAAGGATGCTACTGCTAGCACTTACTCAATCTGAAAAGTGCCCTAGGCCACAAAAGAAGTTGTCTGTTCCTGTGCTAAGATATTATCTTCATCATCTGGTATTCAAAAGAAGGCCAACAGAGGCAAACAAACAAAAAAACCTGTACATAACATTTTCTTCTTATCTGCTTAATTCAATAAGCATTTCAATGATTCACATACATTTCCTGCTTCTGTTGGAACAAAGAGTATAGGAAACAACTGTGGTTAACCTCGCAAGCACAAAATAACAGAAAGTATTTAATGGTGTGTTACTTTATATTCAGGACAAAGTTCTCTTTCTTCTATTGTAGCATTCTCTGTGGAAAAATTCAGTCCGTCATGTACTCCATCATATCAGACTTGTTTTGCATAGTGCATGCAAACTGTTTTGGTTTTATAACATATGCAACAGAATAAAAAGAGAATTGTTATGATTCTTATTCATTCTTCATGTGGGTCCATTAGTGTGCATAGTGCCTTACAGTGCCTAAGTGGACTGGCTCTCTCAAAGGGCTCACAAACTAAAATGCTTCTTGACTTTTCAGTACCTGAGAAAATTTACATTCTAATAGAAATGGATATCAAAAGAAGAAAAACACAGAACAAAAATTAAAGAAAAGCCAATGCAATCTCTTTACAATGAATCTGAAACCATTTGAGAGGATGCTACAAACACACTATTAAAAATGGATTTACTAATATATTTTTATACTACACCGAGGGTTATTGATCAGTAATATTTCTGGCATGTGAAGTAAGATTATCAAAGAAATCCAGACTCTACACTGGACACAGTCATAAACACATAAAGGCCCTGACAATATATAGTATATAACTTAAAAAAATATATATATTAAAAACTAGATGCTTACTCATATAGTTACAATGTCATGGCCCTGCTCCTTCTCCCAATCTGACCCCGAAGACCTACCTTAAAGTCCAAGCAGCCATCCCAAAGCATGGAGATCTGTGGTTTTGGTGAATGAGGTGCTGAAGAACCTTAAGACACATCAAGGGCATCCTGTCATCGAATGGTGGTGTGATAAGCAGACGCAGGGACCCCTGTGAGGTTCTGTCACAACTCCTCATTGCACCATGGCTTGCTGATGGCTAGTGGCTGGGTGCATTGTCGTTCAATGCCCCACTTGCCAGCACCACAGAACTTCATTTCCTGTACAACTGCCTGGGTTTTAAGGTTTTGAGGGCATTTATGGTCATAGCAATGGTGTCACAACCATGCCAGTTATAATGTTGTAAGTTACCGTACCTTTTATCACAGTTTTTTTTCCCTTGGCAGAATTTGTTCACAGGAGGTTTGCCCTTGCCTTCCTCTGAGGCTGAGAAAGTGTGACTTGCCCAAAGTTACACAGTGGGTTTTCATGGCTGAGCATTCAAACCAGGTCTCCCAGTGTCCTAGTCCTATAGTCAAACCACTACACCAGGCTGGTTCTCTCTGCACTGCATTACTGTAAATGCATGATTAAAACAAGATGATTATAACTGTAATACAGCACTGCATTATTATGGCAATAGCATGTTTACCCAAAGCAGGGAAGAAGCATGACAAATGTTAATTGAATATTTATGTCTTCAGAACAAATGATTTATTTGGCTTTGATTTTATGCCCAGATGCAGATCTGTATCTATTCCTGTGCACTGATTTCATCCATTCTCGCTGTTAATTATCTCATGATTTCTTCAAGCAAGGGAAAGAGTAGACTTCATCTATTTGATAATTTTTCACAGATTCAGGCCACTGCTACATAATAAACTTGTTATAGTGAAAGGAAAATTAGATTGTAAATTTATCCTTCAGAGGAAAAACAGCCACCATTACAATATCCCACTTACAATGGCATTTAAAAAAACAAACACAATATGGGAAACTCTTTTCCATCATATTTGTCAGTCCTATTATACATATTGGCGCATTAAAATAAAATTCTAGCACTGAGGAACCTCACACTCACTGTAACTCTTAGTATAAAAATACAAAATTATCAAAGCAATGATAAAAATGTCAGTTGGCATCCAGTTAAGTATTTTTGTCATCATAAAGTGACTTACAATCATTTAAAGGTGAATTGAAATGCTCATATTCTCTGGAGGGGAGCAAAGATGTACCTACATTATCTGGACCATCACTCAAATGCACCAATAGCATAGCTGTTACATCATGGGTCTCATTGTGCAATGGCTGCCGTAATGCCATGGAACTCATTTTAGAACAGGTACATCCATTGCATAACATGATGCCACATAGAATGCATGATACACATCATCACAATTCACAAGAAGGGTTGTGTGTAGCTACAACATTGCAAGGTTACAAATCACTGTAGCCAAGATTTAGGATCTTGTCTACTATTTAAAACAACACATCAGTAAGAACAGAATGGCTACAAAATATAATTGTCAAGAGAAATAATCATGCCCTGCATTAACAGCAATAACAATAACACATCTAATATAGTATGGCTTTTAATCATCTCCACATGGTCCAGATTTTCTTTAGCTTGCTTTCCAAGAAGCTCAAGAAGGAAGGACTGCAGTTTATTGGTGGATCGTTTGCTTTGCAGGCAGGCGATCCTCCCAAATTCAATTCCTGGGTGGAGTTGCCAGGATTTCAAAGGATTAGGTAGCTGTCAGCTAGAGCAAACAATATTGCTTGAGACCAAGAAGAAAGAAGTGTAGTCCATATGTCATATGGGGCACAAAGGCTATTTTTCCAGCTCCTGATGCTTCTTGGGGGAAAACTGGCAATTGTCCCTCCTCACTCTTTGAAGCATCTAGGACTGGGATTTTTTCCACTTAAAAGGGTTCCACTAAAAGATCAAGCCAATCTCTCTAAATCTTCTCATATCAAGACTAGATTTCGTGTCACTTCCAGTTTTGTTTTTTAAATATTTTTAGGTGTGCTTCAGCCCATGGTGAGTCCTGTGGGTGGAAAATTGGCCCCACACCCCCCACGGGCACTCTACATAGCCTGATCTCTTAAAAGGCTGTTTCACATGTTGATTTATTCATTAGTTACATTTCTATCCTATTTTTCCTTCTATGGGCTCAAGGGGTGTACATGGTTCTGCTCTACTTTATCCTCACAACAGGCCTGTGAGGTAGGTTGGAAAGAATGAGGGAGGGAGGGAGGGAGGGAGACAGGGAGGGAGAGAGAGCACCTAACTCAAGAGCATCCTGTAAATTTCATGACTCAGTGGCAGCTCCGAGTCCAACACATTATAATCCCAAGTCCAACATTCAATAACCACTACACCACAACTGGTTCCTAATATCCCCAAATTCACTCCTGTTCCATGCCTCCTTAGCATAAAAACTTATTGAGTTCTGTGGGTCTTATTCCCCAATGAGTGGGTGTGTGATTTCAATCTGAGAGAAATGTAAGAAATGAAGAGCAAATGCAGTGTTTGGGAAAATAATACAAATGAGATTGCCAAGGCTGATGCTGAGAGGTGGATAATTAATCACTAGAGACTGCTGGTTTCCATGTCACTGAGTAAGTGAATATGCTCTGGTTCAAAGCCTGAACTTTAAAGCAGTGGATTCCTTACCCCTCAAACAGGTTCAGCACCTTGGACAGATACTTAGAGTCCAGCATTAAACCCAAAGCTCATTCACCATCCACTGAGGTGGGAGCCATCTACTCCACTGTAATTAATCACCCAGTGCTTACTGCAGCCCAGTGGAGCAAACCCAACTGGAAAGAATGAGTAGCAATACAGCAAAGCTATATTGTATCAAGAGGAAGAATGATGAATATAGAGTCAAGTGATCTGACCTACTTAGTGGCTACTATCCATGACTTTTTCAGTGTTCCTTCAATGCAGGAGCAAAGTTTTACAGTTCTAAGGGAATCTCTAGCAGTACTCTACATAGACTCATCTTGTGTTTTCAAAATCCATACTTTCTTTTCTTGATCCACTAAGTTAAAGCAGCTTATGAAAAATAAAAGGCAATGATATATTTTGGCTGTCAATGTGTCAGTGAGGCTTTGCCCCAGGATGTAAAATGTCCCAGGTGCATGCAGTGTGCAAAAAGGAGAAAAGCTGACTCAGAGGAAGCTGATGAAACTCCAGCAGGAAATTGTGCGGTAACAGTTCAAAACTGTATGGTCAATGTAGACATGTGACAGGAAAATGATGAAACACTGACATGGGGTTGGGTCAGAATCCTAGCCAGATTTTGTATATATAAGGAAGAATGTTTCAATGCACTAGTGGATCAGGTGGATGTCGAATGGTGGCAGACCATTATGTTGGATGGTGTAAATATTGCTGTATTGTGCTTGTAAATATTTGCTGTAACTAAAATTAAAAGCCTCTTTGGAAGAACCTCAGCAGTGTTAGTAAAACTCTGTTTGAAAGAAGTAGGTTTTTTTTTTTTTTTTGCCTACAACTACTTCCAGAATTTCCAATGGCATTTGTTACCTGGCTGTAAGTCTTCTGCATGTGGACTCAGTCTTCCACCTGCACTAACACAATGTTTCCTCTTCCATCATGTTGTGCTGTTTCTGCATGTTACTTATCAGCAATACATGAATGTGAGCTGTGCTTTGCAAGCCTGAAATTCACTGTGCCAATGCCAGAATCCTGTTGGCAATGTAGGCAGCAGCAGGAGAAAAAAAAAAAGACTCTGGGTGCAGTGGCTGTAGAGGAAGTCAGGGAATGGAGAAATATACTGCTTGGAGCTTGCAAACTTTGTCTGCCTCTCTGAGGAATTCAAACAGAAGGACGGCTGTAATGGCTTTGAAGATCCCTCAAGGACAGATAGCCCTCTGAGGAAATGGGAAGCTGTCTAGGGGATGTTGTTCTGCACAGAACATTGGCTTGGTCTTGACCCTGAATCATAGATTGAGGAAAGGCAGAACTATCATCTTCAATAGAGCTGGTGGGAAGGCCTACCCTTTGGATTGCTTTGGTGCCATTACTACCACTGTTAAATTTATCTGGGAGAATTGAACAGCCCATGGGAAACTCTTCTGGACCCTTGGAGAGCAGAACAGTGGGCTTACTCCCAACTTGGGTCCCTTCCTCTTCCTTGCTTGATTCTGTTGAGAAGGTCCTCCATGATGGAAAAGCTCCTGAGCCATCTCCACCTTTCTGGGTTGAGTCTTTTGATTCTTGTAGGAAAGAACTGTTCTCTTGGGTTGCCATATTACTGTAGGTAGGTGACAGTTGGCTGTTGTCAATAGTTTCATGAAGCACTTTGTAGGAGCAGCAGTTAGTATAGTCATCGTCACTGCCCTCTTGAGCAAGGGGGTCATAGGTGAAGTACATCTTGCAGGGTTCAATTTCAAATGAGTTGAGGTGTTGGAAGAAAAAATAGCCACCATTGGTAAAACAGCTGGATAAGGAATGACCACTGGTTTCTTGTGTGTTCACATTTGTGCAATATTCCTTGGAAAGGAAGGGAGATATCCCTTGGCTGTCCTTTTGAATTATCTCAAGAACAGAAACCTCTGGACCTTCAGTAGCAAGGTGGAAGGAAGCCATGGATGTTGGAGGTGACAACCACTTCTGTTGGTTTTGAGGGGTGGAACATAAAATAAAGAAGTATTGATATTTCAAACAGCTGCGGTGCAAGTTTCAAAGCAACAAGAACAACAACAATAGAGATACTTAGGGGAAACCACTTGAAAGAATACTAAGTGAGCTATACTCCTGGCTCTTATCATTTTATGTTATTATTTTTATTATGGCATCATAGAAGATTATAATTTCCAATTAATTTTTTTTGCATTATGTAAGTGTGCTTGAGGATTTTGTTCAGTCTGAATATGGAAGTGAAATGACCTAATTCACATTTCCCAGACTAATGTGTGGTCCTGTTCAGTTATATTTCCAATTCCAGATTTCCAAATGCTGCAATCCAGTTTTCACCTTTTAAAAAGGAACCAATATGTGTTTTAAAATATTATTTTAAAATGCTTTAGAATGTTATTTTAGGATAAAATGCATATAAATACTCATACAGATTTTTCATCAAAATTGGCAACCCCTTAATGTAGAAATGGGATGGGATGGATTTAGAAGCAAAACTAATGCAGACTAGATATTCATTTTATCTGTACAACATGGATCTACAATGTGGATCTCTCAATTGCTGAACTGCAACTTTCACCATTCCTCACCATTGGCTATGCAGGCTAGGGCTTATGGGAATTGCAGTTTGGCAACATCTGAAGGATCACACATCAACTGCTCCTGCTGGAGAACACTTTAGGAGCAAAACACATATGAGCTGAGTTATTTGTAGTAGTTAATATATCTCAAATATACAGAATTTTGTATGTATTTATCATGAGTATTTTTGCACACAAATTCTCCTAATAAATATTTTTTGTACATAGTTACTAAGAAGAGAAACATACCACAAAATCTGGAGAAGAATGGGATCTGAATAAGGACTGCTGTCACATCAGTTTGGGAAGTGAAAATAAGATTGCTTGGTTGAAAAATGTAGATCAAAGACATTCTCTAACTCTCATAATACCCAAGCCTGCATACCTGGATATCTCCTCCATGGTCTACATTGAGAGATGGGAAGAATTCATCTGGGTTTGGTAAGTGGACCCTCAGCACCTTCTTCAAGCTATAGAAGATATAGTAGGAGAGAAAACACATAGTGAACATAGCTATTGAGAACATTAACAGTCAAGCATAATAACAAATGTAGGATATTATATGTTATATGTATATTATATGAATGCTGTGCAGGTCTGGTGTAGTTATGTACCCAGAACCCTTTCTCAAATTTCTCAGATTTTTTACTTTGTCTCATGACAAATATAGGTTGAGATCCTTTCTATAATTTCTGCCAATGTAATGCTCTGCTGTGTTAGCATTAAGCACATCTGGGAGTGGTGCACACCAGAGGCAGGGGGACAGAAAAGAAACTTGTTTCCATTACTAGAGAAAATGGCCAGCCAGTTCCCAAGCAGCTGGAAGGGCAGCTTTGTCTTTTTGAGTGAGGTGACATCCACACTGCAGAAATGATCCAGTTTCACACTACTTTAGCTGTCAATGTTACAGAATTCTGGAAATTGTAGTTTTGTGAGGCATTTAGCCTTCCCTGTCAGAGTGCTCTGGTGCCACAACAAAGTATAAACCCAAAGATTCCATAGCACGGAGTCATGGCAGTTAAAGTGGTGTCAATCTGGATTATTTCTGCAGTGTACATTTAGCCAGAGATGACTTTCTGTGTTGTTCCCATCTCATTTCTGTGTTGCTCATGGTCATTTTACTCCTGATGCTGTACCACATCAGCCCCCCCAAATGCTCCTGACACCAATTAAGTTACTCTGGCTCACAGGAACATGGCCACAATGTTCTGCATGCTCCCTAACTGGCCACATTTCTTATTCCAAAATTGCTTCATGAGAAGAAGCACATCATGACTTCTTTTCATTGGCTTTAATTGAAATCTGGAAAGCACAGAAGGTTTCCTATCAAACACCAAGTTCTAAGGGAAGTTCAGGATTTCCTTTGATCTTTTAAAAAAACATTTTGAGCAAAAAGAGTTAACAACAGTTACTTTTGACATGTTCCTTCACTGGAAAACTTACAAATGAAAATTCTGTTTTAAATTAAATGTCATGCATGGCAGTGGGGAAAGCAGGAGAAAAATGCAGCACAGCACTTGTCTATCATAAACAGACAAAGGAGTCACAAACAATGAAAAAGCCAGCATTAGTAGGAACAAAATGTAAGGACATACCATTCTTACACCCCACCTGAAAAGAGAATACAAAATGGAAACTTGGGGGACTGGAAGCCCTATGACAGTTTTGTCTTAAATCTCAGAAAGACAAGGGAATAGGATTGGTAGCAAGACCTGTAATTTCTCAAGCTGGGTCTACACCTGCAGCAAAATGAGATGGTGGAAACATTAGGGAATAAAATGGATGGTATCACTACAGGTGGTAGATGCCATTTATGAATAATCCTGTAATTAGTGGTTAGGGCAGGAGGGATCCCTGCAAGTGGAAAGCCAGCCTTCAAAAATGGCCAGTCAGGACCCTTGTGTTAAGAGAGAGTACATGGTGTAATAATGATACCCCACAGCAGGGAAAGAGAATGTGTGGCCCTCTCAATGTGTTGGACATCAGCTCCCAGAATTCCTTACCACTGGCCATGTTGGCAGAGGCTTCTGGGAGTTGCAGTCCAAAACCAGAGGAGGACCAAAGGCTGAGAACCACTGGCCCAAAAGATGCACACTTAGGGAGAGGATGGAAACATGATTTGAGCTCTCTTTACCATTTTGACAGTGCCGACTTGCCCAACAAGGTAATGGTGATGATGAAGATGGTGACTAGACTTCCAACAAGAAGCACTGGAAGGAGAACACTTGGAGATGCTGTCTCAAGGATAACCAGAAAGGGGAAAATAGAAATTAGCCATTTATGGAAAACAGATATTTCTCAATCCTATCTGACCCCATGAAGTGAATGGGTTTAAGGATGCCAGACTCCACGCAAGTTTTCAGACTTTGATCTCCTTGTTAATGATTAAGAGGGAGGACATTTATGTGGGAAAGGCTGAAACACTTTTTGTACCCTCCTCCTCCTATTACAGTTAACACTTTAATCCTTCCCTTATTTTAAGGAAGGAGCTCAGGACAGGATACAAATTTTCCAGCAGCCCTGTTTATCCTCACAAGAACTCTATGAGTAAACTGAGGCTGATAGCAACTGGTCCAAGGTCACCCAACAAGCTTCATGGCCAAACAGGGATGCACCTCGGGCTCCTTCTTCTTTTGTGTGACACTAGAAAATGTTATGGCTAGAAAAAAAGTGGCTGAATTGTCTCCTGCATTCACAACATTCACATGCACTTTGAAGTGTGTTAAGAACAGAAGAGGTGCCTGCCAAAGCAAGCAGTATTTTGTTTCACTTGGCAGGTTGGTGAAGGCAACAGTTCCACTCCATACCAACTGGTTTCCAAAGTAGATCTGGCTATTGTCATCACATTAACTCATGGACTACTACAATACACCTTTTGTGGGGCTGTCCTTCAAGAAACTTTTAGAAACTCTTGCTGGTGTGAAATGCAGTAGAGCGATTCAGTGTTTTCACTTCTCAAAATATATTACACAAATTCTTCCCCATCACCCCTGGCTTCCAATTCACTTCTGGGCACAGTTCAAACTACTGTTTTAAGTCATGCATAAAAAATCCCTGAAAGACTGACTCCAGTCCATGTGTGTGAACCTTCTTGCCCACTTGCCCTCATATTTGAAGCCATGCTCTGTATTCTGGCACCTCTGAAGGTGTGGAGGTTTTTTGATAGTGGCACCCAGACTGTGAAGCCACTTCCCAAAAGAGTTTAGATTAAATCCCTTCTCTCTTGAATTTTAAGAAGCTTTTTAAAATCATGTGGTGCCTTTTGCCTGTTTTAGCCTCTTTCTGTGACAATAAAACTTGTCTGTTTTATGCACTTCTCATGTTGTTGTTTTCATGATTTTATTGACATATTGCATTTATTTTTATTTTATTATTTTACTGTACCGTACTTTTATTTTTAATTTGAATGCCACTTCAGAACCCTGGGGGAGACCAAAATTGGGATAGCAATGTTTTAAAATCTAATAAGATAAAATATAACTCTAGTGCCTTTGTCATGCAGAGATTGCTTTTTAGCTGTGATGGTTAATTGTCAATAAATCTCTTTCCTGTTCACCACAAGTTTCTCTATTATCTTTTTAAAGCCAGCATCCATTACTAGATCTTATGGAAGTGAGTTCCAGGTAATGATGCATTCTGTGAAAGAAGAAAGTGCTATCTTTTATCTCTTCTGAATTTACTGCCAATCAGCAGCACTTGAGCAAGCTTGCGCTCTCACACAAGAGGCTCTCATGTTAATCAGCTTTGTAAAGTGGATGTAAAACTTACCGTACATTTTCCAGGACTCATTCATACTACAAATGGCTTTCTCAAATCTCCTTTCAGCCACTTATAGTCAATGATTAGCTGTTAACTTAAATAGTGCATGAAAAGTAGAAAAGTGATGGAAGCTGCATGTATGTTTAGGCTCAAAGCATCTTGTGTGAAAAGAATGATAGGACAGTTTTTTTTAAAAAAATCAGCTACTTAGCTATATAACCACTGTTGTTAGTTAAGCAATGTCTCCTATACCAATCACCACAATCTCAACTTACTGAGAAGCAGCTGCTGTGATCAATGGGGGGAGGGGGTCTGTTCCCCTGTGGATCAAGAAGCAGCTGACATTTCCAGTCCTCTAGGGAGCAATCTCCATTGGGACAGAGAAAAGCAGGGTCTGTCACAATCCCCCTTCACACTGGGAATCACTTGTAGGAGGGACTGGATGGGAATGTCAGCTGCTTCCCAATCAATGGGGGAACAGACCCCTGTTAATCACAGCTGCTGCTGCTTGGTAAGTGTGGATGAGGGATTTTCATGATCCTTGTATGTTCCCTAAAGCAGTGAATATGTAGGGATCATGAATACAAACCAGTCAGAAATGGATAAATTTGGGCTATACATTCTTAACTGCCTTAATGAATTCTGGTTGTAGTTTTAAAAACAACAACAAATGACTAATTATATAGGTCACCTATTCTGGAATGTATGTTGCACATTCTGGAATGCCACCTTCTGGTTAATTTTTTCTAATAGTGAAAAGTTTCTATATACAGCAGCAGATCCTTTGCTAAGACATAGTGCAGGGGTAGGCAACCTAAGGCCCGGGGGCTGGATGCGGCCCACCGAGGCCTTTGGACTGGCCCCAGGCCAGTCCTGCCACCGCCACCGCCACCCACCATGATAATATTGATTATTGTTGTTATTATTTGTTCTTGGGGTTTTCTTGGCAAAATCCCCACAGGGGTTTTGCCATGGCTTTTCTGGGGCTGAGAGAGTGTGCATGCATATTTTTTTTAATTTTTTAGTTTTTTAAAAGTTTTTAATTTTTAATTTTTATGTATGTATGTATGTATGTATGTATGTATTTTATTTTTGGTGCTTCGGCCCCCCAATTGTCTGAAGGACAGCAACCCGGCCCCTGGCTCAAAAAGGTTGCCTACCCGTGACATAGTGGGACATGTTACAGCTTTCCTCTGCCTCACCTGTTCATTGTAAATGGGTAATTTGGGGCATTCACTTTTTCTAGCTGTGTTGGACTATTGCATTTGCTGGACATAATGGAAGTTGTTCCCCAACACATCTGGAAGGTGCTAGGTTGGAGAGGGTTTAAAGATTTATACAGAGACAGTGTGATGTAGTGGTTTGAGTGTTGGACTAGGACTGGGTTCAGTTCTCACATTAGCCATGGAAATCTGCTGGGTGACCTTGGGTGAGTCACACAATCTCAGCCCTAGAAAACCCTGTGATAGATTTGCCTTAGGGTAACTGTAAGTTGGAAATGGCTTGAAGGAACCCAACAACAACAACAACAACAACAGTTTTATACAAATTACATATATTTATGCAAATAATTCAGGTGACTTATTTGCCTTAAGCACAAGAAGCAGGCCAAAGAAATTTGTTTCCTTCTGCTCTC
>CM034708.1:185860541-185881908 GCA_020142125.1 Phrynosoma platyrhinos | reverse complement strand
TTGAAAAACTGGAGCGTGTCCAGAGGAGGGCAACTAAAATGATGAAGGATCTGGAAACCATACCCTATGAGGAATGACTTAGGGAACTGAGTGTGTTTAGCCTGGAGAAGAGATGGTTAAGAGGTGATATGATAGCTCTGTTTAAATATTTGAAGGGATGTCATATTGAGTAGGGAGCAGGCTTGTTTTCTGCTGCTCCAGAGAATAGGACTCGGAACAACGGATGCAAGCTACAGGAAAAGAGATTCCACCTCAACTTTAGAAGGAACTTCCTGACAATGAGAGCTGTTCGACAATGGAACATATTCCCTCGGAGTCTCCTTCTTTGGAAGTCTTTAAACAGAGGCTGGATGGTCATCTGTCGAGGATGCTTTGATTTTGAGTTCCTGCATGGCAGGGAGTTGGACTGGATGGCCCTTTTGGTCCCTTCCAACTCTGTCTTTCTATGATTCTATACCACAGTGTTTCACCCATGTCAGCATTTATACAGTATTGATTAGAGTGAGCCAGCATAGTGGAATGCTTAGAGCACTTTGAACAGGGAAACTGAAGTTCAAATTCTGTTTAACTGCAAAACTTAGGGCCTTTGCAGACTGCCAGAAATAGTGCACATTAAATTGAGGCACTGCCCTGGCTTAGTGCTAGGGAGTCATGGGAATTGTATTGTTTTCTGGGACATTGAGCCTTCTCTGTCAGAGAGCTCTGGTGCCACAATAAACTACAGTTTCCATGATTCCCTAGCACTGAGCCAGGGCAGTTAAAGTGGACTCAATTTGCACTATTTCTGGCAGTCTGCAAAGGCCCTTACTCAGTTACCTTGGACCAGTCACTACCTGTCCACCATTACCTGTCAGAGTTTTTGTGAAGATAAATTAGGACAAGGAACTATGTAAATGAATCTGCACATTGCAGATGTAATACAGATTATATATGCTTTATCTACAACAATTTATCTTGCACAGAAGTTTTCAGTCGTATCATTTTAGATTTTTCTTTTGCCATCAGCTTTGTTTTGTTTTCCCTTACTGATGGCAAAAACTTCCATATCTATGAGACCACCACAGGAAATCTGTGACCCAACCTGACATGATCTATCTACAATACTTAAGAGAAGTCCTACCTTGCAGCCTTCCCCATCTTTCAAAGCTCTTATCTAGGCCAGGCTTTGCAGACTGCCAGAAATAGTGCAAATTGAGTCCACTTTAAGGGTTAGGGTTAGTGCTAAGGAGTCATGGGAATTGTTTTTTTCTGAGACATTGAGCCTTCTCTGTCAGAGAGCTCTGGTGCCGCAATAAAATACAGTTCCCATGATTCCCTAACCCTAACCCTAACCCTTAAAGTGGACTCAATCCAAACTTGTTAAAGTTAGCTGTGATCAAGACTAGAAAATCCTAACACACTTATGCTGCACCAGAATAAATACACAAGGCTCCTTGGCCATCAAGTGCCTATCAGAATGGAAGTTCATTTCAAAAGCTTCTTTCTTCATTTTGAGCAATCCTTACAGGCAGAAAAATTTAAATAAATGTACGTGTTACCTGGTTGCATCATAATCCTCTTTGTCTTCTAGAGCCACAAATCATGTTGGTTTTGCCACATTGACACTGGCCATTCAGGCAATGTCATGATTAGGATTGCTGGTCTTGAATCCTGCCTGGGATTGCAGGATGCTAGCCCTATATAATAAACAGTTGACAGCATTGGAGTCCTGAGTGAAAAGTGAAAGAAACACTCATGATCACTCATTCTGGGTGCTTACCTTAACACAGGAAGCAGCAGCTCACTTGTTTCTGAGTGAGATGAGTCTCCCCTCCCAAGTATCACTAGAGCTCAGAAGACCAACAATGAGAAAGCCCCAGACCACATTAATCCCACTTCCTGGTTTGTAAAGGTGATGTGATCTGGTGGAGAGAGTCAAGTGTCAATGTAGCAGAACTCAGAGGAGCCAGCCGAGACTGAAACTCAGTCCAAGAATAAGTCTGACATTCAGATGAGAGCATGTCTCTTCAAATATCCTTCTGCTGAAAATGTACATCTCTCATGAGCTAGAAAGAGTCCCAAGTCATAATGCGCCAAAGTACAGGAGCTCCCTGGCGAAAAGGACAGGGGCTCTTAAGGATCCATAATCAGAGATATCAGCACTTCTTCAAGTGTGAAATGAAACAAAGACTTGTGTGCATATATGTATATATGGTTATGTGAGTCAGCTTTGAGGCTGGGGCTACCCCTCTATTAAAAAGCTGAGCAATGAGGTTTTGAAGTGATGAACTCCATTTGTTTTACATTTCATCTGCAGCACTAGAAGAACCTCCCTTCTCATAGCTGTAACATACATAACAATCCTATTGGATGATACCAAGGGTCTGTCTCAGGATCAAGGATGTGTGGGCCTCCAGATGATGATGATAAAATTTATTTTTATCCTGCCCCTCTGCATAACTCAACTGGGGCGGCTTAGAACATTAAAATATACTGTTGTTGGACTTTAACTTTGAGCAGCCCTAGCTAGCACAACCAATGGTCAGAAATAATGTGATATGCTGTCCAGCAAATATTTTAAGGGCTACTGCCAGAAATAGTGCAAATTATGGTCACTTTAACTGTCCTGGTTCAGTGCTAAGGAATCATGGGAACTGTAATTTATTGTGGCACCAGAGCTCTCTGGAAGAGAAGGCTCAATGTCCCAGAAAAAAAATACAGTTCCCATGATTCCCTAGCACTGAGTCAGGACAATTAAAGTGGCCTCAATTTGCACTATTTCTGGCAGTCTGTAAAGGCCCAAAGTATCCTATAGAGGTATCAACTAAGTATCCTATAGAGGTATCAAACTAAATTCCTATAGCTGGATGCACAGCAATGAACATTATCAAAAGGTCTGGAAGAGCATTAAGAAGAACTGCTTTATGGTAATAGCTGTTCAATAATAGAACAGATCACCTCAGAGGATAGCACCTTCAAAGTTCTTTAAAGAAAGATTCGATGGACACCTACCAGGTTTACCTACCAAGTACTAACCAGATCTGACCTTGCTTAGCTTCCAAGATCACATGGAATCTGGTGCCTTCATGTTATTTAGGCCTCTGTTTTACAATTTTGGTCTTCTTAGTCAAGTTTTGAGAAACTGTATACTAATCCCTGGCTATGTTAGGCAGGTAGAGAGTAGGTAATTTGATAACCTTTCTTAAATCTTTCTACCATGATAGGTCACAGGTACTGATCCTTGGTGTGTTTTTGGATGGTATGCATAATTGTAGCAGTTTGATACCTCTTCAACTGTCATGGCCCCATCCTATGAAATCCTGGGATTTGTAGTTTGAGGCATTTAGATTTCTCTACAGAGATCTCTTGTGCAGTAATGGAGTGGCCCAGTGCTTTCTAAAAATGACTTTAGAGGCTGAGATCATATCTTGCCAGTGGAGTTAAGCAGAAGGAGGAAGAGAAGGCAGTGGCCCCAAAAAGAAAAAGAAAAAAAGGAGAAAGGAGCTGGTGACAGTGGTGGAAGGAGTCTTTGGAACCAAGGAAGCATGGAGACTGGGGCCTCCCCCTAGAACTTTGGCTCTGAGGATCCCTTGAAGCCAAGATTTCAAGAAAAAATGATGTGTTGGAGTTTGCTGCTTCCTCTTCCCATAGCTGGTGCTGCTGTTTCCCCATGCAAGGACAGAGAAGATTAATCTGTTCGCACAATAAGACTGTTGAGCAAGCAGTTTGCTGCTGTAGCGTCCTGGTCTAAGTATCCCATTGAATGACAGATTCCAGGATTGCATAGAAATGGCAGTTAAAATGATATTAAACTACTAAAGCCAATGTGGTGTAGTGGTTTCAAGCATTAGACTATAACTTTGGAGATCAGGATTCGATTCCCTGCTCAGACATGGAAACCCATTGTGTAACCATGGGTGAATTGCACATTCTCAGCCCCAGAAAATCTATGATAGGTTTGCCTTAGGTTGCTAGAAGTCAGAAATTATTTAAAAGCACACAATAATGGTGGATAGCATAGATGGTATGGAATAGTATAGCATACTCTACCTGTAGAATCATATTTCTTGCCATCACTGCTGTATTTCTGGCACCAAGCCAGAACATGGCTATTTATTAGGATCATCACTATCATCTGGTGCCTTAAACATGTCAAACTATTTTATCTAATCTTCAGTATTTCTTTAAATAGCCTTGGGAACTGTGGTTCAAGGGAGTGTACTTGAGCTCTCTAACAGACAATTTTAAGTATTTTTTGTGGGTTTTTTCGGCCTGTGTGGCCATGTTCTAGAAGAGTTTCTTTCTGACGTTTCACCAGCATCTGTGGCTAGCATCTTCAGAGAAAAAAGAGAAAGAAACTCTTCTAGAACATGGCCACACAGCCCGAAAAAAACCACAAAAAAACTATGGATGTCGGCCATGAAAGCCTACGACTTCACAATTTTAAGTATGCCACTAAACTACAAAGACCAGGGTTCCTTACAATAGAGCCATGCCAGTTAAAGCAAAATCAGCTATGTAGCAAAACTTTTTGTTTCAGTGGTAAAACTGGGGCAACAAACAAACCTATATAATATGGTTTGTCAAGTGATCTCATGAGGTTTGTTTTGTTGTTAACTGCCCTTGAGTAGATCTTGACTCATGGCGACCCTATGGAGGAGACATCTCCAAGACCCTCTATCCGTTACTGCTCTGTTTAATTCCTGCAACCCCTTAAAACCCATGTCCTTCTTAACAGAGTCCATCCATCTGGCATGTGGCCTTCTTCTCTTCCTACTTCCCTCCATCTTCTCCAGCATTATTTTTTCCAAAAAGTTCTCTCTTCTCATGATATGTCCAAAGTATGACAGCCTCAGTTTGGTCTTCTTGGCTTCCAGGGAGGTTTCCGGCTTGATCTGCTCTAGGACTCATTTGTTTGTCCTTTTGGCTGTCCATGGGATCCTCAGTACTCTTTTCCAGCACCACATCTCAAAGGAATTCATTTTCTTCCCATCGTCTTTCTTAACTGTCTAGCTCTCACATCCATACATGGTAATAGAGACTACAATGGCCAGTATGATTCTAACTTTTGTGCTGAGTTGTATATATTTGCATTTTGGAATCTTTTCTAGTTCTTTCATAGCCACCCTCCCCATTCCTAGTCTACTTCTGATTTCTGATTGCAGTTCCCATTTCTATCAATGTTTGATCCCAGATATGGGAATTCTTTTACTATTTCTATTTCTTCATTGTCTAGGTTGAACTTGTGAAGGTCCTCGGTGATCATTATTTTTCTTTTCTTTACATTCAACATTAAGTCTGCCTTTGCACTTTCTTCTTTCCATAGTAAGTGTTCTTCCATAGTAAGTGTTCCAGGTTTGTGAGGTTTTCTGCTAGTATTATGGTGTCATCTACACATCTCAGATTTTTGATATTCCTTCCTCCTATTTTCACTCCCCCTTCTTCTGTGTCCAAATCTGCTTTTCTTATAATATGTTCTGCATACAAGTTGAACAGATGGAGTGAAAGGATGCAGCCTTGTCTTACCCCTTTGCCAATTGGGAACCATTCTGTTTCTCTGAGTTCTGTTCTGACAGTAGCCTTTTGTCTTTAGTATAGATTCCTCATCAGGACTATCAGATGTGCTGGCACTCCCATGTCTTTAAGGGCATCCCACAGCCTTTCATGGTTTATGCAGTCAAAGACTTTGCTATAGTCTATAAAGCACATGCTGATTTTCTTTTGGAATTCCCTGGTGTGCTCCATTAGCTATCGTATGTTTGCAATGTGATCCCTAGTGCCTCTTTTTTTCCTGAACCCTGCTTGGACCTCTAGGATCTCACTTTCCATGTATGGTTGGGATCTATGTTGCAGAATTTTGAGCATAATTTTTCTTGTGTGGGAGATCAGTGCTATGTTCCTATAGTTGATCCAGTCTCTTGTGTCTCCCTTTTTGTGGATGGGGATGTATATTGATCACTTCCAATCTGTTGGCCATAGTTTCATTTTCCATATCTGTTGACATATGTTGGTTAGCACTAAAATTGACTCTGTCAGTGTGGATTGCAGCAGTTCAATTGGAATATCATCTGTTCCTGGTGATTTGTTTTTCACAATTTCTCTTATTGCAGTTTCCATCTCACTTTTTAGGATTTGGGGTTCATCTTCATATGGCTCTTCATTCCATGTGTCCTTCATTTTGTTATCTCTTTTGTACAATTCCTCTTTGTATTGCATCCAACGTCTTTTTATTCCTTCCTGGTCTTGAATTATGTTATTTTTATTCTCATAGATCATTCCAGTCCTTGGTTTGAATTTTCCTTTGATTTCTTGACTCATGATGTACTCATGAGGTACCAATGGGCAAAGGAGTCTTCAGAAGTTTTTACTGAAAATGAATTTTGTAAATAGCTCTGCAATAACATTGTGTGTGTGTGTGTGTGTGCATGTGGTGTGCCTTCAAGTCATTTCAGACTTACTGCAACCTTTAGGTGAATCTATCATGTGGTTTTCTTGGGAAGATTTGTTCAGAGGAAGTTTTCCATTGTACACCTGTACAATTCCACATCTGTTAACTGGTGAGTGCCTGCAGGATTGTAATCACAGTGTAGAAACTCCACATTTTGCAGAAGTAAATTAAATCTTTTGTAGTGGGAAGCCTAAAGGGAGGAAAACTCCAAACAGCTCTAAAAAGGTTGAACATGGTCAGTGACCATGTTGGGCACACTGAATGTTGGACGAGGGTAGGGGGAACAACAGAAGTTGGAAGAGACAGAATGGATATGGCTGGCATAGTGAACAGTGAAATGTTACACTCCAGCATTTTGTTGCAGATTCTATATGGGTAATCTATTTGTGTAGCATCTATTTTTATTATTAGATGGAATCAGCTTTTGAATCCTGGATAGGAGAGCCATCAGACCAGGACAGCCCACTTCCAAACAACTTGTTTACAAGATCCAGCATATGAAACTGCACAGCATTATTATCTGCTACTATCTGCAGATCAGTGCTGATAAGGGCATAGAATCAAGGACTTGCTCTTAAAAAGCAACAACAACCAAAAAACTATAAACAAACTGGTAGGCCTGTGGTTCATGTGCTTTGTTTAACAGCAGGTACCCTTAATCTTTTTCTGTCATGTCACCTGGATCATAATTCAGCCAGAGTAAGCATCACTGTGAATGCAATGAAAACTGAAAAATACAGAACTGCTAGGGTGCATCTATGCTATAGAAATAATGCAGTTTGACACTACTTTCAGTGCTGTAGCTCTATCCTATGAAATTCTGGGAGCTGCAGTTTTACAAGATTTCTAGCCTTATCTGCCAATGAGTGCTGGTGCCTCACAAAACTACAGATCCCAGAATTCTGTAGGATCCATGGAGGTATGGTAGTTAAAATGGTATCAAAATGAATTATTTCTAGTGTAGATGCACCCTCAGACTCTGCTGCAATGAAATTGTCTTTTCTTAGCTTGGGAAAGTTACCTTTTTGGACTACCACTCTCCTGCTCTAGCAATGAGATTCTGAGAGCTGTAGCTCCAAAAATGATGTTCCCATGCTCTACGTCTGATCTGCTCCTAATTGTCTCAGGCTCCCAAAGCTATTTTGGCCTAGGAGGAAAAGTAAGCAATTGAATCAATTTTTGCCCTGACTGCTTGATAGACGACACCAATGTGAAACTTAATGTCAAACAAATTTCAGCATATTTCCAGTGGGGATTAAAATTTAATTTCTGTTGATTTTGGGGGGGGGGGAGTTGTAGAAGTTGTGGGAAGGGAAATAATTTTCACCAATGTGTTAAAAAATGGAGGTGTTTGTCAGAATTAAGAGTACCATGAGATGCTTGGTGGAAGGAACAAAATGGGGTTGAGACCTCACATGACCCACAGGCTACATTTTCTTCACTCTTGGCCTAGTGCAGGAGTGGTTCATACCTACCAACATTTCACAGACGAAAACTAGGCCACATAGCTAAGTAACAACAGAGTAAGGTCAAGGTAGTAAAAGTTATAAATGAGGAAGAATGTATAAGCTAGGAGTTTGCTATTGCCTCCAAGTAATTTTTGACTTACGGTGACCCCCTAAGGTGCACCTATAATAGGGTTTTCTTGGCAAGCTTCTTCGGAGGTGGGCCACTGCCATTGCCGTCTTCTGATGCTGAGAGAGTATGACTTGCCCAAGGTCACCCAATGGGTTTCATGGCCAAGCTAGGAATCAAACTCTGATCTCCAGAGTTGTAGTCCAACACTCAACCCACTACACCACACCGCACATTTATACAGTATATATTTTGGCATATGTATGTGAATGCATGTGCCCCCATGTATATGAATGTGGTGCATATGTGTGTACTATATGTTGCATGTGTATGACTGTTTTGTATGTCTATGTGCATGCATGTTAATGGAGTGTGCATTTGTATGTATTTATACTTGGGTCCTTCCTACTCTGACCTAATGCCAGTATATGAATCTCAACCATTTGCCCCTGAACAAAAGCAGACTTCTGAAAAAAAGGTTCCCCAGCACCACCCTTGGTATTGACAGTACTGATTTAGGTGGGCCAATATTCTGAATTACCTAGCAGAGGCTTTTAGTGCTCTTTATGCACTAAAGGGGAAGGAAATAGTTTGCAGCTCCAGCTTTTCCATACGTTCAGTGTCGATACATAAAACAGAGCACTAGCACTGGGGACCAAGCATGGAGGTGCTTTTTGGGTCATTTGTCATTATCACATACAGGACCCCATCCAAGGATTCTGCATGTACATTAAACACTACCACAAATCTATATTTAGACAAAAGTCCTCTCCAATTGTTAATCTTCCTAGTCATTTCCTTCCTAGTCATTTCTGGTAACTGTCATTCAGCTTATAGAGATGCCACCTTTCAAAGAAATGGTTTGTTTCCTTGGGAAAATTTCCCATATACTGATGTACACAAAACTGGCACATTTGGGGTGAAATTGCAGGCATCTGAAAAGAATTGCAGAGATCCACAGAATATTATATGAGTGTTTCCATTCCTCACTGTGCTACAGCACTATAAATTAATATGCCTAATGTCTAATATCACTCTCAGTTCTATGGCTATCTTCCACATGGCTGCCATATGGTAGTTGTTCAGAATGAGTTTGATAGCATGACCCAGAATGAAATGATGTTCTTCCAGGGCTCCTTGGCTATTCCCTTATGTTGGATTACAAAGTTGTTTATGTCACACAGAGGTCTTCTGGGCCTCATGAATGAGCCTGCTGTCTCAGATGTGGTGTAAGACACTATTCTATTACCAGTGTTGAAATAACAATTCAATACAGCCACCTTCTACTTGTAGAAAGGGGAAGGAGTGTCACCTTGCCCTTTGCCTCGGGCAGCAAAATGTATGGGCCAAATACAGTGAATTTGAATGTGCAAAACCTTGAAATGCATGGCTTCATAGAATCATAGAATTATAGAGTTGGAAGAGACCACAAGGGACATCCAGTCCAACCCCCTGCCATGCAGGAACTCCCAATCAAAGCATCCCCAACAGACGGCCATCCAGCCTCTGCTTAAAGACCTCCAGGGAAGGAGACTCCACTACTCTCCGAGGGAGTGTGTTCCACTGTCGAACAGCCCTTACTGTCAGGAAGTTCCTCCTAACGTTGAGGTGGAATCTCTTTTCTTGCAGCTTGCATCTATTGTTCTGGGTCCTAGTCTCTGGAGCAGCAGAAAACAAGCTTGTTCTCTCCTCAATATGACATCCCTTCAAATATTTAAACAAGGCTATCATATCACCTCTTAACCTTCTCTTCTCCAGGCTAAACATCCCCAGCTCTCGTTCCTCATAGGGCTTGGTTTCCAGACCCTTCACCATTTTAATTGCCTTCCTTTGGACAACTAAAATGAAGAGGTTAGGCTCTCTAGATTTAGAATGACTGAGGTGATTGTGGTGTGTGTTGGTTAATGAGTGGAAGTTTTTGGAATTTTTTCCTGAATGTTCCATATTTATTTTGGACCAGACAAAATGTTTGATCTTTTTTTTCTAGACTTGCCACTTTAATGACATTTTAACTTTCTTCGTACAGTTGCCCTTAAGTAAAGTAGTCAAAGAAAACACTAGTAAGATCATGAAGGGGATCACTGCCTTCTAAAGACTGACCTTTTGAATTTGTTGTGGTAGCCTCTCTCTCACACACATATTGCACAACATTCATGTGAGTACTCTCTCTCAAACATACCCCATACCTATTCACACACACACACATACACACACATACACCTCTTTGCTACAAACTCTGGGAAACAGAGGAAGCTGTGTGGGTGGTGGAGGGGCTTGTGGTCCCATATGTGTGAGTTATAGCTGAACAAAACATTTATAGTTAAAATAGGCAGTGGAAAGTAACAGAAATGCGGTATGCACTGTGGGCCCATTGGCTTGGTGTTTGCGTCAGTGACCATTTCCGTTTTTCTTTTTACCTTTGTATCTGGCCATTTCAGTTTCTCCACCTCACCTTCCCCTCTAATTGCTTCTGAAAGTCAAAAAATAAGTGAGACCAGTTTTTTTAAAAAACACCACAAATACATTTATATAGGGAGGTGAAGAACTCTGCCCCTTATATTTGTGTTGGCATCTTTTCCAGTATTCAGAACTGGACCAACCATTGGAATGAGAAAGTTATCTCAGGTGGCAGATGTTGGCAGCAGAGAGCAAAGTGATGGAGAGAATTGTGTGCTATATAGACTGTCCTATGCTCCTTACTACCTAGCTTGCTATCCCGTAGCCAATGTTGAAAAAGAAGCAAACTGATAGCCCATTTGGCTGTCAAGTTTGGAATGGGATTAGGTGGCATCTTGTTCTTCACCTCATGTGAAGAAGGGCCTCGGCAGACGACTAAAAGGATCGTCTCCGAGCCCAGGAAGAGGAGGAGCAGCCGCACGCGCGGCGCTCCTTCCTCTTCCTGAGGTCGCCCTGGAAGCTGCCGGCCCTCCACACGGCCGGCGCTTCCAGGGCAACTTCCCGCCGCAGCAATCGCATGCGCTGCGGCGGAAAAGACAGCGAAAGTGCGCCCTACATGTTTAGGGTGCACTTTCGCTGTGTTGAGGAAGGAGCGCTGATTTAGTGCTCCTTCCAGGGACGCCGCAGGAGCGCCGCGGTGCGGCTGCCATGGCCCCGCGGCGCTCCGGACCAGGGCGTCCTGGACGCCCTGGTCTGCATCCCCCCGAAGTGTCCTGGGTTAGTACTTTCCACAGGGTGAATCTTGGTGTGGTCTAGGTCAGTGCCACTCAAAGTGATGGTCTGTGGACTGGTGTCAGGCTGCCAACCATTGGCTCCTGTTCCACAGCAAGTTTCCAGGAACAAAAGCAAAACAGTTTTAGCAATGGACACAAACATAGCTCCAATCTCTCACATGTAAGGGAAAAATATGTTAATCCCACATATTAGATAACTTAGGAAGCACTGATCTAAGTCAGCCTTTTTTAGCCAGTGCTTCCCAGATGTATGGGATAATGGCTTCCATCATCTCTATACAGCAAGTATGGTGTTGTCAGCTATGGAAAGAATCAGATTAGATTCCAGGTTATCACCACATAATCTGAAGGCATGATCACACAAATAACTCTGCCAATCAATACTTTCTTCCATTTTGCTTCTGAGCTGAGTTCAAAGTGCAGGTTTTGACTACAAAGCCCTAAACAGCTTGAGACCAGGGCATCTGAAAGACTGTCTCCTATCCTATAACTCGGCCTGAAATTCACGATCCTCAGAAAAGCCCTGTTGCTTGTTCCACAACTCTATATGGCTAGGTTGGGCTGTATACATGACAAAACTTTCTCTGTAACAGCACCTTAACTGTTAACCTTCCTCTCAAGGGATATCAGTTTGGCTCCATCCTCTCTGAGCATCAGGAGGACAGCTAAGACTATATTATTTTACATGATTTTCATTTCTTAAAACCAGGGATAGCTACTCTGGCTGTTTTAACTGTCTGCATTATTTAAGCAGCTTGTTTGACTGCATCTACATAGCATAATTAATGCAGTTTGACATCTCTTTAACTGTCATGACTCAATGCTATGGAATTCTTGGATTTGTAGTTTTGTGAGATATTTAGCCTTCTCTATTAGGGAGCTCTGGTGCCATAACAAACTACAGATCCCAGGATTCCATAGGATGGAGCCATGCTAGTTAAAATTGTGTCAAACCACATTAATTCTGCAGTGTGGCAGCAGTCTAAAAGTCTCTTTTTGAACTTAGTATTTTAAATGGTTTTACCTGTTGTGTATTACTGTGAGGGCCCTGGTGTGCTGAGAGGTGATAGATAACTTCTTCAAATAAACAAACAAATAAGTTATTTATTTGTTTGTTTATTTGAAGTTGTCTGCAAAAGTTAGGAAAAAAATCCTTTTTGTACCATAGTTCCCAGAATCTAGCTAGCATATCCACTGGGTATTTTCCCCAAGCTCTGACCTCTTTACTAGCTGTATAGTTGCTGTTCAGAAATAAGAAGTAAGAGCATGTTTGCTTATAAGAAAACTTTTAAAAAACAAAGTAACCAAAAAAAAAAGCAGCTTCCTTTGATTTTTCTTTGGTTGTTGACATTCCAAATTATCTGCTGTTGTTTCTGAACTGAAGCCAGTGGATGAGAAATTCTCTATCATGCTATTGCTTATTTTTTTTCTAAAATGTTTGGGTTCTGTTGACAGTGGTTCTTAAGCTATTTGATGTGGAAGACTGGTGAAGTTTTTCCTCCTTCCTGTTACGCCAGAAACTGGTGCCATATTCATACTCTATCACTGTTGCTTTCTTTTCCAGAGCCTCTCCAAGTAATAAGAGTTGATAGCTCAGGGACCAGCACTGATTCATGGACCACCACTTTGAGTAGCACTGCTGTACAGTGTAGTGCAGGGGTAGGCAACCTGTCCCCTTTAAGGGCCGAGGGACTTCAGCTCCCAGAACCTCAGCCATGTTGGCCAATAGCTCCTGGGATTCTGGGAGCTGAAGTCCCTCGGCCCTTAAAGGGGACAGGTTGCCTACCCCTGGTGTAGTGCATGTGGATATTTTACTGCAGGTTGCTGTTTCCTTCATTCCTTCACTTCTTCCTTCCCCACCCTTTTGCATCTTTTTGCATCCTGTGCATTAGTAATGACCCTAGGCATGTATTTCTCTGATTCATGTAGCATGGAAACCAAAAGCATCCTTCATTGCTATGGACTACTTGGCTAGCTGTTCAGATGGTTAGCAACTGGCAATCCCCCTTTTCCTTGTTCCAAAGATACTCTTTCCAAAAAGACAGGATCAAAGCATTGGCAGATGATCCTAACTAGCTAGCAAGCCATGATTTAAAACAAGGTTTAAACCATAGTTTAAATACAAGGCCAATTTCAAATTCAATGAGGTTCTCACTGATTTCCATTGATTCCATTGGTAAGCATTACTAAGAGCCAGGGGCATAATGAGAGGGGTGCACAGAGTGTGAGCCACACCAAGTGACACTTCAGGGTGATACTTCAGAGAGAGTGTACACCTTATGGGGCGGTATACCCAGTGAGACTGGTGTGGCTGCTAGGTGAGTGAGAAAGAGTATTGCCTCCCTTTCTTGCTCACTCAGCAGCCATGCCAGACCCAGAATGGGCAGCTCCTTCCTCCAACAGTGGTTGCAGCTGGGGGGTGCAGTGCCTTCCCTTCCAGGTCTGGCACAGCTGCTGGGTGAGCAGCCATGCCAGACTTTAAATTGGCCGTTTGGTCCCACAGTACTGCCACACACACCCCAGCAGTGATCTGGCTGGATGGTGGCCATCCATCCAGGGAACAGGCAAGTGAGACAGCAGGAGGGAGGAAGGGTGGGACAGTCCGCCATGGTCCCCCACACTCTTTCTGTGTGCCCACACTGTGTGATCCCAGCCGCACTCACACCAATGCCAAGAGCAAAAGGATGGAGCCAAAAATGCCAGCATATTTTAGCTTAAAGCTCTTACTGCTGGTAACTAAGGCTAAAGAGAGTGACTTAAACTTTTTGGAACAGGGGGCATTGCACAAAAGCTGTTGTTTGGGGCAAGAGGATTGGTTGTCTGGGAAGTTTACTGCAAAGGTTGGGATTGAAGGTCTTCAGTTTCCCACTTTTGGATTAAAATAACTAGACTTTAAATAATGAGATGAGAAAAAACCCATCTGGCTAGGGTTTTGCTCCCTGCAAAACTCTCTGTTGTTCTTGTGCTTGTACACCTTCTTTAGCTGCAAGAGGGACCGCATCGGATGGACAGAGAACCAGCTCTTTTACATGCATTTTCCTTAAGATAAATAAGAATTTTCAAAATACAGTGGGTGCTTTGTATACTCTGGAGTTTGGTTCCAGGACTTCTAATGGATACCAAAATCTGTGGATGCTCAAGTCCCTATTTGGGGACAATGCTTTCATTTTGCCCCCTTGTAGCTACACTGCTGGTTGGCAGATACAATTTGTTTGTTTATTTGTTTGCATATAGCTTATTGGTAATTCCTTTAAACAAATGAAAAGTTGCCTAAAAACACCACAAAAAACCACAGATGAAAAGTTATAAGTAACTGTCTGCTGACTAGTGCTGAGGTTAGGGAGAGGGGCCGTGGAGATCCCAGAAAGCAAAACAAACAAACAAACAAACTGAAAACCAGCCATTTGGCAATCTTGAATTGATCAAATCACATACTGAGTTCAGAAACACAATACATGATACACACCCCTTCTAATGCAGGGAAAAGGAGAAAATTTTGTTTCTGTGTCTGTTAAAAAGGTCACTGGACCAACAAGAGGCTGATTCATACTTGTACTTTGCATTCCAAGAACCTGCTGCACTTTGCTTTAGCCTTGCACCTTCATTGAATAGTGCCTGTTCTTTATTTCAAGTTCAGTGTCTCCCCCACCCCTTACTCTCATTCCCTTTCTATAATTATGCAGCTGGGATTTTGAAGTTCTGTTGTCTCTCTCTCTCTCCCCTGTCTGGTTTTGGAATTCCTGCCCCTCCCTTCCGTCCTCTTCTTAGCATTTTCCCTAATTTCCCTTTCTTTTTTTGCAACACATGGCAACGTATAACTCTAGCCTCCCTCAATCGGGTGCCCTCCAGATGTGTGCAATCCTCCTTCTCTTCCCTCACTAGCATTATTGTGTTGGCTGGGGATGATGGGGGGATGTAGTCCAACAGATCCAGAGAGTACTAAGTTGCGGAAGTATTGTGTTACTGCCACAGAAAAACTCACAGCTTTCCTACAGCTGGGCTGATCCAGCAGCAGTGTGCGTGGCATCGTTGTTCCCATTATTCCTTCCAGCTGCAGCCACAATGTGCTTGTCTGGCAAGCCTTCCCTTTTGCCACTTTAAAACTTCTGTGTGGAAATTGCAGATGACTATAAAAACAGCAAAAGGAATCCAGCTGAAAGGGCCAGTCCTGAAATTGAACACTTTCAAGTTTTAAATGGCACTTGAGTTACTCTTTACAGAAGGGTTAGTCTGGGACAGGCATCCTCTTCAGATGGCTTTTCACAGCTGCTGCCAGCTGCAAGGGTTGGGAATGAGTCCCAAGGAGTGAAATATTTTTTTATCATTTATTCCTAGGAATGCTTTGAAAGCAGGCTTTTAATTTCATTCTAACTTTTGCAGGTGAGTCTCACAAACTCTGATTGAAAGGGAATGTTAGCATTACATACAGAGTAGTCTAAGGGGTCCATTATTTTTGGGTAGGAATTCATTATGACAGATTTCAGATGCAGGTCTCAAAGGGGGAATCAAAAATGTACATAATGCTGTCAGTCTTCATCAACAAACCAAATGGTTTTACCCCATAGTTTAGGGAGGAAACAGTGAGCAATTTTAGCAATTTTACTCCTGTTCTGAGTAACTGCATTTTTAAAGAACTATTTACAGCTCTGGACTTGCTCTTTCCAAAGCTGATACATTGTATTTTTATGCAGAAAACACAAAGCAGCATTTACTGTGAGCAAAATAATATTTCTGTACAAAAATGCTACCTTGTGTGCAGAATATACTGTTTCTTGTGCAAAAATAAAAATAAAAATGCTGTAGTTAGGAACATATTCTATGCAAAATTTGACAGTGTTTTTTTATGCAAAAAACAAAAAAACAAAACCAAAACCTGTGTATGAAGTTTGTACAGAATAAGTCCCCAACTGCCAAGATTCTCTTTAGTCCAGGATTCTCCTCATCAGAAATTCCTGACTTTTGATGATTTCTTTTGAATATTTTTGATTATTCTTTTCATTCTTATCATAGCCCCTAGGAGACTCCAAAAAGTGCAGGTAGCCATGTGGGTCCATTTTAGCACACCAGTTCTTACAGTTTCCATCTCCACCAGGCACAAGTCTTCTGTGAAGCCTGTTCAAAATCAAGCCACTTTTAAAACATGTTGCATCCTAACAGGCCATTCTAAAATATTTGGTATTCTAACCACTCACAACAATGTGATGTTTCTGTTTTCTGTCTTTTTTTAAATTAAATTTAAAATTTTTATTTATTTGTTTATTAATTTGCATCCAGTTATTCTGAGGACTGCAGCTAGGCTCATAGGAAGCAAGACAGCATGAAAGATGACATGTCCCAAATTCTGGTGCATTGGCCCTGTAAGCCTGGCTCCACTACATGAGTGACAATACTCAAGTCATATGTAAGGACCTTATCCCACGCTGCTCTCAAAAGTGGCAAGAAACCGATATGAGCATCATTGCAGTACTATAGCGCTAGTATAATATGGCGCTAGCGCTATAATAGCGCTATGGATAAGGTAGCGCTATTGCAATGCCCGATGAAACCAGGCATTCAAAAGAACCCGAATGATGCTGCATTCCGAGCGGTTTCTTGTTGGATTCTGAGCGACGTCGTGGGATCACCCGGAAAACTATAGCGCTATAGCGCCTGATTCTTAGCGGATTCTGAGCGACGTCGTGGGATCACCCGGAAAACTATAGCGCTATAGCGCCTGATTCTTAGCGGATTCCGAGCGACGTCGTGGGATCACCCGGAAAACTATAGCGCTATAGCGCCTGATTCCATGTGGATTCTTGCTGCTTTTGGCCCCGTGGGATAAGGTCCTAAGAGGATCACAGGAAATTCCCGGTGGGTAAGGAATAGTTGTGCTGTTGTTCCATTTCTAAAACACTAGTTGACATATGAGCTCCAGTGCACGAGATAGTTTGACATTCAGTCTGCAAAGAGGGAAACACAAAGAGCACAGAGCTGTAAAAATAATTAGTCATCTAGCTGTGTTTAAATCTAAATTGCAGGTGCATAAGGGATTTGTAATCAAAACATTTGAGATATTTAAATAAAAAATAAAAGAGCAGCTGCCAAGGACTCCAGATTTGGCTGGAGGAACAATGCTGGGGAAGGAGACATTTAATTCTCTCACTTATCTAAATTGCAGGCTATTGGTACAAACTGAACAGATGGAAATGTGATAAGGAGGTACAAAGTGAAACCTCAGAGGGCTGCACAGGATATAGTAGGAAGATCCAAATTATGAGTGGACTGTTATTATACACCCTACCCCATGGGCCAAAATACACTGCAGAAATAATCCAGTTTCACACCACCTTAACTGCCCTGGCTCAATGCTAGGGAATTCTGGAAACTGTAATTTGTGAGACATTTAGCATTCTCTATCAGTTCCCAGGATTCTCTGGCACTGAGCCAGGGCAGTTAAAGCGGTATCAAACTGGATTATTTATGCAATGTGTTTTGCCCCCCTCTCACACACAGAGATACACACCACGATGATGACAGATATTTTTCAATGGTTTAAACTGTCAAGAAAGGTTGCTTTAAAAAGTAAGGATAGAAAGCAGAACTGAATTGTTGAAGGTGAAGTTTGTGTGTTCCTTACAGTCACCTACCGGTAATAATTTGTGAATTTCATAGGAGGTTCACGTTAGTCTTCCTCTGAAATATAGTATTCCTTGGGTGGGCTTCCATTCAAGTACTAACCAGGACTGACCCTGATTAGCTTCCAAGATCCAACAGAATCTGGTGCCTTCAAGTTATTTAGGTGATCCTGCAGGAAGGAGACAGACATTTTTATTTTATAACAAAAGAGAGTGCAGTAGGTTAGAGACCATGAAATCTTATGCCAAATAGAAACAATTTGTTATTCTTGAAGGTACCATAAATCTTTTCATTTCTCCAAAATGTGGTGATCCAGCATCTAAATTTCATCTGACCAGAGGATAATGTTTTATGGTCCCTGATGAACTCCATCTCAGGATTCCAGGATTCCTTTTATATCCTGTTATGCAAATTAATCTATTATCTAAAATGTATAGGCCAACTATTATTTAGGGTAGCAAAAGGGAAAATGATTATTATATCTATTTCTATGCCAATCAGGAGTTTAGAGCCAGAGGATCTTTACACTTGCCTGCCACTCACTCAATAAATGCTACTTATTCACTTATTTTTTTTTTAAAAAAATCTGCACCCTTCCTTTTAATTAGACTGATATATTTGAACAAAATTTGCAGAGTTTCAATGTTAAACAGTAAGTAACATTTTGCTATTCTGTTTACCATCTTCATTGCAACTTTGTAAGCTTAACTGGTGTTTTAAATAAGCAACTCGCTCTGGTAAAGTTTTGTTTTTCTTGGAAAAGGACTACTAGGAATGAATAATCGAAGCAGCAAAAAGCACCTGCGAAGATAAAGTTCAGGCCAAAAATCCATCAAGGCATAAGTAGTTAAAGACTGATGATTTATTAGCAACTAGAAGTCTTATCTCCTCACCTCTTGAGATATTTGAGGGTTTCTCTCCAAAATAAGGACACATACAGGATAAGAGATCATTGTCATCTTCTCCAGCTTCAAATAAACCTCTGGATTTCTTGAAGGAAACTTTATCTGATTCTTTAACTGACCAGTGTCTTCTTATAGCACAGATTATAATGACCATATTTGAGAGGTTGCAAATGGTTTATAAGAAAAGAAATCTGTTTCATAAGTGATTAGTAATATCTAAGACATTCTTCTTAGGGCTAAAGATAATTTATAATCCTTTATTCTAAGTAGAAATAGGAGTTTATCACATGGGGGAAATCCCGTGCAGAAACGGGGTTTAAAATTAAACAAAACCCGTAAAAGCAGATGACGTCGCTGTTAAAAACAGATTAATCTGAATGGAAATTAGACAAAAACTGCTTCTTTTTACTTTTGGGATCTTCTGAAAGTAAGGGCCTTTGCAGACTGCCAGAAATAGTACAAATTGAGTCCACTTTAAATTGAGGCACTGCCCTGGCTCAGTGCTAGGGAATCATGGGAATTGTATTTTTTTCTAAGACATTGAGCCTTCTCTGTCAGAGAGCTCTGGTGCCACAATAAATTACAGTGCCTCAATTTAAAGTGGACTCAATTTGCACTATTTCTGGCAGTCTGCAAAGGCCCTAAAAAGAAGCAGTGTTTGTCTAATTTCCGTTCGGATTAACCTCCTTTTAACAGTGCATTCACTTTTCACACAGGGCAGAATGGGAGAAATCCCATTCATTAAAAGCTTCCGCTTTTGCGTTTTGTTTTTTTTTTACTTTAAAGAGCAATTTTGCACGGGGCTCCCCGTGTGATAAACTCCCTAGACAGGATCCTGAAGTGTAAAGAAATATAATTGAATACTAAAGTCAGGATGGTCCATGCTATCGTATTCCCTGTTTCTATGTATCTTAGTGAGAACTGGGCAGCAAAAGAAGCTGATAA
This sequence comes from Phrynosoma platyrhinos, assembly GCA_020142125.1. NCBI lineage: Eukaryota > Metazoa > Chordata > Lepidosauria > Squamata > Phrynosomatidae > Phrynosoma > Phrynosoma platyrhinos. Next base: position 185,862,250 of record CM034708.1, on the reverse strand, counting down.
GAAGAAAATCAGCTCATTTGAGGTATGGTGCTGGAGAAGAGTTCTGCAGATAATGTGGACTGCTAAAATAAGATAAATAAATGGTCCCTAGAGCAAATCAAGCCTGACCTCTCCCTAGAAGCCCAGAAAACTAAACTGAGGTTGTTGTACTTTGGTCATATCGTATGAAGACATGACCCATTAGAAATAATATAATGCTTGATAAAGTGGAGGGAAGTTAGAAAAGAGGAAGGCTGAATTCCAGATGGATAGATTCAGTCAGGGAAGCTACAGACCTGAGTCTACAAGTCCTGAGTATGGCTGTATAGGACAGTGTGACTTGGAGGTCTCTCGTTCATAAGATTGCCATAAGTTGGTGTTGACCTGAAATCAATTAACAAGAACAACACTAAGTTAAGAGGCTGAGACTGAACCAAATTCCCCACCACAGAGAAGATGTTATGCTACTACAAATGCCGACAAATTTCCGCCACAAAAACCCCAACATCAAAGCATCGAGTAGCCCCAGTGTGTCTTGAGTTCTTCAGATCTCTCAGGTGATGCTACAAATAGCCCCAAAGAGGAGAAACAGAGGAAAAGGGTCTTCATATAAAGGTGTTAAAGCATATTTAAGTTAGTTGTTACACACTCAACCACAATGCAGCAATCTAAAATCTGTAGAATGGCTTCCCTTAGTTGCTGGACAAAAGCATCTACAGCCTACTTTTGAAGGATATACATTACCATGCATGCTATTTAAAATGAAAAGATTTTTAGCAAGACTTCTTTATTACTCCAATTTGAGTGTTTTTGGACACAGTTCCTCAACCTTTGCTGCAGAGATGGAAAACTTCACACAGTGTTGACTCTGAGTACATTTACAAAGTAGAAATAATGCTGTGTGACACCTCTTTAAGTGCTGTGGCTCCATCCTATTGAATCCTGGGATTTGGAGTTTTACAAAATCATAAACTTTTTCTGCCAAGCGTGCTAATGCCTCACAAAACTACAAATCCCAGGATTGTGTAGGATAGAGACATGTCAGTTAAAGTGGTGTTAAACTGCATTATTTATACAGTGTAGAAGAACCCTATATATCCCTGAAACAACTGCTCTTAGAAAGCCAGAGGAAATGTTTCTACTCTCTCCATTGCCAAACAGATGAACTGGAGAACCCCATTTGTTTTAAATGTTTTGTCAGTTAAACCACTATTAGTAAGGAGCAAATGGACAATCAGATCTAAATAGTAAAGGGGAAGAACCACAGTCTAGCCTAATGACTTTGAAGGAAGTTGTGAACCTTTTAGGGCAGGGGTAGGCAACCTTTCCCCTTTAAGGGCCGAGGGACTTCAGCTCCCAGAATCCCAGGAGCTATTGGCCAACATGAGACTACTGGCCAACATGGCTGAGGCTTCTGGGATCTGAAGTACCTCGGCCCTTAAAGGGGAAAGGTTGCCTACCCCTCTTTTAGGGGCTGAGTGCCCAAACTAAAAGGTGTCCCATCACCAGGTGTTACCCAGTGACAGGGGGTGGGACTTCCAGGGCAGGACAGGACTTCTGGGCAGGACTTCTGCCCTCTGGGGGTGGGACTTTTGCCTTCCAAGGTCAGGACTTCCAGGGCAGGATTTCTTCCCCCCTCCATCCTCCTGGGCCTTCAGCTGCCTCTGCAGAGGGAGCTGAAGGACCGGGAAGAGGAGGAACAGTTGTGTGACTGTTCCTCCTCCTCCTCC
>CM034708.1:185829835-185841586 GCA_020142125.1 Phrynosoma platyrhinos | reverse complement strand
TCCAGTTTCTCCACATCCTTTTTGAATTGTGGTGCCCAGAACAATGTCTTAGGAAAAACCCAATTCCCATGATTCCCTAGCACTAACCCTAACCCTAAAAGTGGTCTCAATTTGCACTATTTCTGGCAGTCTGCAACCCCCCTGTGTCTTAAGAACTATGTAGTCTTATAGATGCTGTTGGACTGTCACTCCCAGCACTCCTCATCGAGAGCTTATGTTGACTAGAACTGCTGAGAGAAGGTCACAAAGTGCCTCCCCTGATTTGTAGAGGTATCAATGAACCCTAAACATGCTTCAAGTTGAAGTCGAAGGCTTTCACGGCTGGCGTCCATAGGTTTTTGTGGGTTTTTTGGGCTGTGAGGCCGTGTTCGAGAAGAATGAATTCCTGATGTTTCGCCTGCGTCTGTGGCTGGCATCTTCAGAGAATGGTGGCATGGAGGTGTGTGGGGTATATATATTGTGTGGCCCTTAGTTGAGAAGATTAGCTTGTAAATCTGTGTATTGTTCTGTTAAGGCAAGCCCTCTGGGTGGAAGGAAGGATATATAAGGTTACATACTATTTCCCAGTAAACAACGGACCATTAATTAAATAGACACTAATCCTTCTTGCATATTCTTCCACCCAGAACAATACACAGATTTACATGCTAATCCTCTCAACCAAGGGTCACAAAAGTGAGAATCATACAAACCATTGTGTTCCCTATTACCATGTATGGATGTGAGAGCTGGACAGTTAAGAAAGATGATAGGAAGAAAATCAATTCATTTGAGAGAATGTGGTGCTGGAGAAGAGTGCTGAGCATCCTATGGACAGCCAAAAGGACAAACAAGTGGGTCCTAGAGCAGATCAAACTGGAAACCTCCCTGGAAGCCAAGATGACCAAACTGAGGCTGTCGTATTTCGGACACATCATGAGAAGAGAAGAGTCATTGGAAAAGACAATAATGCTGGGAAAGGTAGAAGGAAGTAGTAAGAGAGGAAGGCCACATGCCAGATGGATGAACTTTATTAAGGAGGCCATGGGTATTAAGGGCTTCCAGGAATTCAGCAGAGCAGTGGAGGACAGAAGGTCTTGGAGATGTCTCATCCATAGGGCTGCCATGAGTCAAGATCGACTCGAGGGCAGAACAACAGCAACAACAACTAAAGTAAAATAATACCCCTTATATAAAATGGCAAAAACAAGTTTTCTTATTGGTATTTATATTAATTTTAATACACTGGGGAACCTTATTATCTGCTGGGGTTTGCTTCCAGGACCCCTCATTGATACCAAAATCTGTGGGTGTTCCAGTCCCATTATATACAAAGGGATAGTAAAATGATGTCCCTTAAATAAAATGGCAAAAGCAAGGTTTGCCTTTGGAATTTGTAGTATTTTAGAATAAAATGGGCCCTTGGTATCTCCTGGGGTTTGGATCCAGGACCACTTATGAGTCACCAAAAACCTTAGTTGCTCAAGTCCCATTAAATACAGTGGCATAGAGAAATGGTGTCCCTTATATAAAATGGCAAAATTAAGGTTTGCTTATTGGTATTTATATTATTTTTTGAATATTTTCAAGCTGTGGATGCTTAAATCCGTGGATAAGAAATCCATGGATATGGACAGACAACTGTAATTGAAAACTTTGCTTTAATGGAAGGCTTGAAAATATTGTTCTGACTGAAAAACTTTGGAAATTACTCCCCAAAAGGAAAATCCACAGTCTTTCTTAGCTTCACTGTTCCCTACAACCACTTATTATCACGAATTCCATATTAATTACCAAGTGCTTTGGGAATTAAAATAACCTGGGTAATGCCAGTTGGAAAGGACTTGAAGGTAAACAACACGCGCATGCACACACACACACACACACACACACATGGCTATGCATGTGTACATGTGTGCTTGTGTTGTTTGCCTTCAAGTCCTTTCTGACTTATGGTGACCCTATCCCGGGACTTTCTAGGCAAATTTTTTCAGATGAGGTTTGCCTTTGCCTTCCTTTGAGGCTGAGAGGGTGTGACATGCCCTAGATCACCCAGTGTGTTTCATGGCTGAGCTGGGAATCGAACCCTGGTCTCCAGAGTTGTAGTCCAACACTCAAACCACCACCAAGCCTATGAAAGCTCATGCTACATCTTCTTTTGAACAGTTTGTCTCAAGAGGCAAGATCCCTTTGCACAATTCATACAATGTATGTTGGGGGGGGGGGGGGTTCCAGAAAAAAAAAACATGGTAAGGAGCATTGGCAGAGTATCAGAAGATCTTGTGGGACATGTGTGACCTGTAGGCTGCACTTTACTAGCCTTGGAGCCTCAGCAAGCCTGGCTACCTGTTACCCATTGTATGTCCTGTGACAGGTGATGCATGTACTCCAAGTGCTCAAACTGGAATTATTGTTTCTGGCTTTGTATCCACCTTCAAGTTCTGAGAATTAACAATGTAGGGGCAGGGGTTTCTGGCTGGCCAACATCGCTAACTGGAGGCTTGCTCAACTTCTCTCAACCTTGCAGGGACGCCTTGATGGGCCTATTTCTGGCTAAGCTTCAGGGGGAATGCAGAGCTAGGGAAAATTCATTTTGCTTCCCGCCCCGAGTAGAACAGCAGCATCAGCAACTTTACTGTATCTCTGGAGTTATTTGAGGAAAAGCTGGAGAATGCCTCACATGAGGCTCTGGAGCAGGACAAATTGTTTCCATTTGTTTAGATTAGGGAGTCAGAGTTGGCTGTATCCAAAATTCTGGTTTGCTTCCCACAGCTTGGCAAAGAAACAGAACGGAGAGAAACAAATGGAAGGTCTGGGGAAGTTATGCCAAAGAAATCTCGAGGAGAAGAGAGGACGGAAGGTGCTGGGGTGATGTTGTTGGTTTTTCAATTCCAAACATGAATGGGAATGGAATTGATTTTCCTTCCATCCCTGAAGCAAAGGGATTCTCTCTCCTCTAAGCAACTGTGGCTGAGATGTAAAGCCTGAGAATAAACCAATAAGTTCTGAGTAGTAATCCTAGTTCTGCTACTGGTCTTTCTGTGACTTTAGCTAAGTCATTTCATTTCTACAATGCTGTCATTGCTCCTCAGGGAATTCCTCAGTGTGTCATCAGGGCAGTTGTTTTCATTTTAACTGTATTTCCTCTTTCTTACTCTTTGCTACTGTGCAATACACACATACACACTCCACACATACCTTACACTCCACACAGAGGCATTGTTTTGTTCAGAGTTTGACCATTCCTCCCAGAAAGTAAAAAGCTGCATTGTTGTAGTTTCCAAAGAAGTAGACATGTTGGTCTCTTGCAGCATAAAAAGGAAGAACAGAGTGGGGAAATTGAAGGAATGTATCAGCACATTTAAAACCAACTGAATTTTATTTTAGCATGAGTTTTCATGGATACAAACCTATTTCTTCAGATGCATTACAGAGTACAGTCGGTCCTCTGTATCCACGGATTCTTTATCCATGGACTTGAGCATCCACAGCTTGAAAATATCTTTTTAAAAGCATAAATTCCAAATAGCAAACCTTGATTTTGCCATTTTATATAAGGGACACCATTTTACTGTGTCATTGTATTTAATAGGACTTGAGTATCTATGGATTTTGGTATCCATGGGGGGCCCTGGAACCAAACCCCAGGGTATATGCAAAGACCCACTGTATATTCCATCCCACTACCACTACAACTGTGTAAATATGATTTATATGCTGAGGCAGGATATAATTCTGTACTGTATCTGAAGAAGTGGGTTATATCCATGAAAGCTCATGTTAAAATAAAAACCAATTTGTCTTAAAGGTGCTGCTACATTCTTCTTTATTTTTCCCTTCTCCACTTCTCTTCCTCCTTTTTATGTTGCATTATTGGTTATTTTGTTTGAAAGCCTGGTCATTGCCTTTACTTATATTTATGGGGATTGGAACTGGAAGAATGGTGAAGAGATAAGACTGAGTTGTCAAATGACCTGTGCAGCATTCTTGCTACTTGTTTGTGTGTGTGTTATGTGCCTTCAAGTTGCATTGTTAGCTTATGGCAGCCCATGAATTTCATAGGCGTTTCTTAGACAAGGAATACTCAGAAGTGGTTTTGCCAATTCCTTCCTCTGAAATATAGCCTATAGCACCTGGTATTCATTGGTGGCCTCCCATCTAAGTACTAACCAGGTAGACTCTGCTTAGCTTCCAAAATCAGATGGGATCTTGTGCCTTTAGGGTGTTAAGACCTGCACAGCCGGTAGTTGTAGCAAACAAAGCAGGCAGTTATAAACAGTGTCGCTGCTGGCTGGACTAAGCCAGCTTACCTCACCTTTTTGAAAGAAGTATATATATTTTCTTTTATCCCACAGGAAGAATGAGAAGTCAGCTGCCTACCTCTCAGTGGGTAGGCTGAGGCCTTTGTTCTGTGGAAGGTGGAAGTGATTTATCTCCTGGCCCACATCTGTATTAGTATCTAAAGCATGGATAACAGACTATCAGATTCTCTTGGAAAATTGGTCTCTTGAGTCTTACTGCAAGGAAAGGAGTTGTGTTTTGCCAGGTTCAAGGAAACGGGCAGCCCTTTAAGGGCAATATCCTGTGTACCCTGGGGATCTAAGTATACCATGGATGGGGGGGGGGGGATTGGCTTCCATCAGTATTAACATGTATTAGCTTTCTTTGTTTTTGACACTTAAATTCTACATCCATAGATCCATTGTGTATCATTCACAAACTGCTTCTTTTGTTATACAAATGGCTCGTATAGCTTCTGTTAAAAATGATTAATGGTTTTGTGATGCCTGTCAAGAATGGCTGATGGCTTGTCAAACTGATTGGTGCCTCTTTAGCACCTTCCCATCTGAAAGTGTCTTTTGCTAGGGTGGGACATCCAGAATGAATGTGACCCCTCCCAAAACTTATCCCATCACTCTTGACTAAAAGGGACTGGTTTCAGATCCATGGACCCATGTGGTCTGTACCGGGGTGGTGGTGGTGGTAGATTTCAATGGGGGTAGATTTCAATTTTGTACCTCATGTGACCCCTCCATGAACTCACCCCACCACTCCTAACCAATAAGGCCTTGTTTCAGACCTCTTGGAACCATATGATCCAAACCAGTCAATCAGAAGAGAGCTTACAAAGAGATATAAAGTGGGCCCTTCACTTTTGCTCAGGTTAGGGGCACAGGACCCCTGTGAAAGTGGAAAAAACATAAATAAAAACCCACTATTTTCTTTTTCTTTTTTTCTTTTTTTACTTACAAGATTACCTCTCTAGGAATCTTTAGATCCCTCAACACAAGTCTCTGGTCAACATCTGGTAGACGTTGACTTCACAATTGCACCGGAGGACCTACAAATATCTAGAGAATTGTTCTCTCTAGGAATCTCTATGTCATCCAGTGTGACAAATAGTGGATGCTGACCATAGAGTCATGCTGGAGGACTGAGAAATTCCTAGATATTAATCAAATCTGTGAATAATTAAAGCCACAAATGTAGAGGGATGACTGTATTCTGGAGAGAGAAGCAAACATTTTTGCATGCCCAGACATACTCTGTGGGGAAAACATGGGGGTGCCTTGCATTCCTCAGAGGTCCATAAGATTTTTCAGTGTCAGGAAAATAAAACCCAGAAACCAGGGGTCACCCTTGCCAAGATATAATGGTCCTGTGGGCTTTTCTATGCCTGTCGCACCTTTGAATATTTAACCTAGAAAGGGTTTGCTGTATAAAGACCCTGAAAATGCATGCACAGCAGCCTGAAGTATGGATTCCATCAACCAACCATTCAGATATCAAATGTAATTGCAAATGTAATTTAAAAATGATTCTCCAGAAAACACAGAAGATGAAAGTGTCCATAGTTCTAATGGAAGCAATGTTGCCTTGGAATCCAAGGGCTAGACTGCAAGAGATGTGACATGTATTTTTATGTTCCACATCCACACTGTAAGCATTCATGCATATATTTGCTAGCTAGTTAGTTACATTAATATCCTGCCTCTCCTCTAATGTGTGTTGCATGCAAGACAGTGTACGTGACTGCTTTTTCCCCACTTTAGCCACACAATAACAGAGTGTGGTAGGTGGAACAGAGATGGCTCACAGTTGCCTGATGAGTTTCGTGTTTTCTTAAGGAACAGCATCTGGAACTTCAAACGTCAAGTTCAAAACTGCTAAATGACTTTGGCTCTCTAAATGCCACTGGGATGTGTGAATGATAAAAATTGTGACTACAATAGGGAGAGTAACTTCAAAAGGACTGATTTTTACCAGGAACTCAGCAGAGAATGAAAGGTTAAACTTCTCCTCTCTGTCTGCTACAATCACAATAATGATCAGTTTTCCTGGGAGTAATTGCTACTTGTGTTTTTAAAATTATATATGAAATGCAAAATGATACATCTAACTTGATTCTGATATTTGAAATGTGGCTATCATGTCTCAACAGAATGTGGGGGAGGATTATCCTTGGAATGAAAATGTATAATATATATATCCTGATAGCATTCACTAGGTTATCTACTGTTTTAACTTGGGGAGGCTTTGTCTTTAAAGGCACTATAGAATTATTTTAAATAAATAAATAGATTGCTAATCAAATATTTCTATTAACAGTCTAAATGTGGGGGTAAAAAAAAAAACCCTGAATAAAATGACATAGGTTCTTCAGAAACAGGAAAGGAAAATTAATCACATTCTGGTGTATTGTAGAAGTGGAACATGTTTTTTCCAGGTATACAACTGAGTGCTAAGGGAGTCGGAGATGTGAGGAGTTAAGCATGAAGCCATAACAGGGGAAAATATATATATATATATATATATATGGATGCATTAAATCCAAAGAACTATGCCAATTCTCAAAGTTCGCAGTAACAGCCCAAACATTCCTCTTTCCAGCATCTGGTTATAATCAGGATTGATGTAGGAAATATAATATGGGGTAGGATGCATTACCCTGAATATACAAAAATAATAAGAAGCCTTGTACGTTCTGAAAACACAACCACAAAAATTCCACAGTGGATAGAACAGTGCTCCGCAAATAATGTATGCTGTACTGTTCAAGCTGTACAATATTTATGAAGATTAACAGTAACATAAATCCGTCTGAATATTGTGTAAGAAAATAAGCCTATATACATGCTGGTTTAAAAGGAAAACAAGAAGGAACAGTGGGGGGGCATGTAGGAGGGGGAGAGAAGAAATTCTTCCTAGCTAGGATACCAGTATCAGAAAAACTCATTCAGGCCTCGTTCCCACTAGGGTTTAACCTGAATTGCTGATTGGGTTATATGACCACCATCCCCACCTGAAACCGGTTCCTATCCTACTGTGCTCAGTTCAAATCACACTGAAGTGAGGCAAACACAAAAGAACCACTCCTTCCTGACACTAGATTTTGAGCAATTCTTTTGAAAATACCTGAATCTGATCCGTGTTCAACAAGTGGGAATGACAGGTCGGATTCACATTGGGTGGTTGTGCTGGCTTTTGCTGGTTTCCCTCCCAAGTCCCGGTGCTCCAGGGGCTGTGCCGACTCTTGCTGGCTTCTTTCAGCCAGCCCTTCCTCTATTTGTTGCTGTTGTGTGCCTTCAAGTTCTAGCAAGGTTCTCTTCCATTGGCAGCCATTCTCCTCAAGTGTGAACAACAAAGGGGAGAAAAAGGCCCCGGAGAGATTCGGTCAAAAATAACCCAGTTTCCACACTGAATTATTTTGTAGTGGGAACGAGCCCTCAGTCTGGCATTCTGTAATATGAGAGCACTACAGCACAAAGAAAATGCAGAAAATACTTGGTATCTGCTGGGGTTTGGTTCCAGGATCTCCCATGGATCCTAAAATTTGTGGCTGTCCAAGTCACATTAATTTTGCATAGCAAAATGGTGCCCCTTATACAAAATGGCAAAATTGAAGTTTGCTTTTTGGAATTGATTTTTTTTTAAAATCAAACTGTGGAAGGTTTAAACTGCCATGGTTCAATGGATAAAGAAAAGGATAAAGAATCAGTGGATATGGAGGGCCAACTATATGCATCCAGAACAGATCCAGAGTGCTTTAGAGAACAAGATGGCACCTTCTCTTATTCTTTGTACAAATGCTGATTGAATTGGCACTTGAATCTTTCTTCTGGTGTTGGAACTGAATCCTCCACTATCCTGGAAGGCAGCAAATTAAAGAACACTGGGAAAATTGCATGACACACAGGCTGTATCCTCACTGCAGAAATAATCCAGTTTGATACCACTTTAACTGCCTTGGCTCAATGCTAGGGGATTCTAGGAACAGGAGTTTGCTATGTCACCAGAGCTCTCTGACAGAAGGCTAAATGTCTCACAAAATTATATTTCGCAGAATTCCATAGCATTGAGCCATGGCAGTTAAAGTGGTGTCAAACTGGATTATTTCGGTAGTGCAGACAGCCAGACAGCACCCTCTCTCTCCTTCAATACATTAGTGCTAGTTCCCATCATCTGTCAGGCATGGCGATAGTCTCACTTTACCTAATGGTATGACATGTATTGGTTTATGTGTGCAGATTAGAATGCATCAGTTTTATGCCAGTCCGATTGTCATTGGATAACTCCTTTAAAGTTCTGACAAAACCCTGGAGCAGATTTGCCACCCCACAGGCCTGATGCCACCAGTATAATTGCCATGGCTTCTGCCAGCATAATGATACATTTTGAACTTCAGGAGCTGCTTATGATAGTCCCTATAGTCAGAATTTCAACAAGAATCTATAGTTCTGTCCCTAAGAAGGAGATTCATGTCTATGCAACAGAGCTTGAAAATTATTTTTTGGCAAAAAGCAAATCCCCTAGCCACCATTGTCACTCTTACACTCTGTTGTTTGCAGAGTCACACAGTTTCTACCAAACCTTTCATATTGCATAATTATAACTCTATGATTTCTTTTTAACTGCCATGGTAACATTCAATATAATACTGGGACTTAGCAGTTTTGGGAAGGTACCTTATTTAGGCATATCAGCCACAGAAAGCTCTAGCATTTCACCAAACTACAAACTCACAGAATCTATAACATGCAGATATGGCTGTTAAAATGGAATCACAGTGCTATATTGTATAATTTAAAAGTGTGCTAAGCTAGCCATTTATTTTTATTTTATTTTTGACAGAAGTTGTTCTGAAATTGATGTTTGGGAAAGATTCCTAGCTCACAAGTTCTGGCTATAAGCCAAGCTGTTTGTCTCCCAAAAAGACTGACATCATAATTCTTCCTGAATTCTTCCTACATCATCTAGTCAAGAAGCATTATTTTAACCATTTTTATAGGACAGGCTGACTTCATTTCCTTACAGAGATGAGAAGTTTCCTCCACAGAGCTCTATCCAAAGCAGGTATTTGCATTGGTGACCCTGACACAGTGTCACTGTGAATCTGTCTTAAAGGCTTTCATTGTGATGACTCCTGGGTTTGCCAAATGGGATAGTTGGCTACTGTCCTGCATTCTGTTGCTCAGTTCTTTCATAGTCACCAGAAAGCCCAGTGACTTAGAGAGGTTACATTGTAGTCTACAGTTTCCAGAATCGCCAGTCAGCATGGCTAGTCTGCTGGTTGGGGGATGTGGGAGATAATAGTCCAAAAATGTAACTTTTCCAGGCACTGGAAAGGCCTGATGTAAACTCTTTCCAGATTGACAATGGAGTTTATCACACAGGAGGCAAAGCACCCAAATCCCATGGATAAACGGGGTTTAAATCCCAGGAAAATCCCACAAGAGTGGGTTTGTTTTCAATCAGAAGCAGAATCATAGTGATGCTGTTTTGTGTGTCCTCTCTCTGCCAATGAAAGGTCCTTTCACACAACACAATTGTATCACTATGATTCTGCTTCAATTGTCTAGCTACATCCTACGGATTCTTGAGATGTGTAGTTCAGTGAGGCACTAGAAATCTGTGGCCTGAGAATTCTAAATATCCCTCCTCGCTCAAAGTGCAAATCTAGGATTCCATTCCCAGAATGTTGCCATCACAGTTAAAGTGAAATCAGAATGCTATATTTTTGTACTAAGAAAGGGTCCTAAGATGAATCATTTTTCTTTGTTTTCATTCCACAGTCATCATTTTCCAGTTCAGTGGAACACAGAGGCTAATAACCATTCCTTCTTTTTTGTCCCTTTTGGTCATTGCAGGTATATTGCCCCTAAACATTGTGTTTCCATTCTCTGATGCTAAGGATGCTGCTCATTTTTGCTAGCAGCCATTGGTAGCAACATATTCTGTACATTTCCTGTACAGTATATTGGAGTGGTGAATCTCAGATCATGGAGATATTTTTGACCATCTGGAAGCCACAGTCTTCCCCTTTTAGGTTCCCCATGATATCTTTTGCTGGCTTTTGTACATTTTCTTCCCAATTTTGTACATTTTCTTCCCAATTATAAAAATCTAAAATGCCCCTCCAGATCGTTTGTTATTAGTAGCAAGAGTTTTAAACTAAAATATGCTGATACTTTTTGATCTCCCTCTTTTGCCTTTGACTCCATTGTCAACAAAATGGATTTCTCTGAAATTGAATTTGGCATTTGGGTTGAATGATGTTCCTTTTCTTGGTATACAATCTGAAAAAGAATGATTACTTTTTGTTTGTCATGAACTTGATACCTATTATTTTAATTGGATGACATTCAGAGCAGAGGTGAGCAGACTTCAGGTTTGATGAATCTCTGTATTTTGTTAGTTTTTCAAAATCCCATCAACCAGAGCCAGATGCAGAATGGTAAGTGAGATGGGCTTCTGTATCAGTGTCAGCTGTTAGCTACCATGTCAGTGAGTGAATCAAAATGTTCCAGGTTTTAGTCCAAGCTTTGCCTGCTGCCATATTACATAATTAATGCAATTTGACATTGCCTTAACTGTCATGGCTCCATCCTATGGAATTCTGGGATTTGTAGTTTGTTGTGGCACCAGAGCACTGTGACAGAGAAGACTAAATATCTCAAAATACTACACATCCCAAAATTCCATTGCATTGAGTTGCAATGGTTAAAATGGTGTCAAAATGCATTAATTATGCACTGTAGATGCACTCTTCAAATGTTGTGCAAACTACTGTATACTATTCCTCCAATAGGTTCAATACCTTGGATAGCTCATTCAAAAATATAGCCTAAAGAAGATACACAGCCCCACAGACATGGAAGACAATAGCCACCATTGTTCTTTACACTTACCTCTCAACCTACCTGCCAGTCGGATGCCAAATGATGACTCAGGTGGGTTTTCTGTTTGTTGTTGTTAACGACCCTTTAGTTGATCTCGAGTCATGGTAACCCTGTGGATGAGACATCTCCAAAACACCCTATACTCCACTGCTCTTCCCAGTTTCTGCAGATTCTTTCCCGTGATCTCCTCAATTGAGTCTATCCATCTAACATGCATTCTTCCTCTCTTTCTAATTCCCTCTACTTTCATCAGCATTATCATCTTTTCTAATGAGTCGTGTCTTCTCATGGTGTGGCCAAAGTACAACAGCCTCAGTTTAGTCATCTTTGCCTCCAGGGAAATTTCAGGCTTGGTTTGTTGTAGGGCCCACCTATTTGTTCTTTTTGCTGTCCATGGTATCCTCACCGCTCTTCTCCAGAGCCACATCTCAAATGAATTTATTTTCTTTTTGTTCATTTTCTTAATTGTCCAACTCTCGTATCCATACATGATAATGGGGAATACAATTGCTTGTACGATTCTGACTTTTGTGTTCAGTTGTACATCTTTGCTCTTTAGGACCTTTTCTAGTCCTTTCATAGCTGCCCTCCC
>CM034708.1:185787333-185803385 GCA_020142125.1 Phrynosoma platyrhinos | reverse complement strand
TGCCCTTAAAGACATGGGAGTACCAACACATCTGATAGTTCTGATGAGTAATCTGTATTCAGGATAAGAGGCTGCTGTCAGAATAGAACACAGAGAAACAGAATGGTTCCCAATCGGCAAAGGAGTCAGACAAGGTTGCATACTTTATCCCTATCTGTTCAACTTGTATGCAGAACATATTGTAAGGAAAGCAGGCATGGACACAGAAGAAAGAGGAGTGAAAATAGGAGGAAGGCATATCAACAGTCTAAGATATGCAGATGACACGATAATACTAGCAGAAAACCTCACAGACCTGGAACACCTACTAAGGAAGATCAAAGAAGAAAGTGCAAAGGCAGGCTTAATGCTGAATATAAGGAAAACAAAAATAATGACCACCGAGGACCTTCACAAGTTCAACCTAGACAATGAAGAAATAGAAATAGTAAAAGAATTTCCATACCTGGGATCAAAATAGAAATGGGGACTGCAGGTAGGAAATCAGAAGAAGACTAAGAATGGGGAGGGTGGCTATGAAAGAACTAGAAAAGATTCTAAAATGCAAAGAGCACAAAAGTTAGAATCATACAAGCCATTGTATTCCCTATTACCATGTATGGATGTGAGAGCTGAAAGATGATAGGAAAAAAAATCAACTCCTTTGAGATGTGGTGCTGGAGAAGAGTGCTGAGGATCTCATGGACAGCCAAAAGGACAAACAAGTAGGTCCTAGAGCAGATCAAGCTGGAAACCTCCCTTGAAGCCAAGGTGACCAACCTGAGACTGTTGTACCTTGGACGCATCATGAGAAGAGAGGATTCTTTGGGAAAAAAAACAATAATGCTGGGAAAGGTGGAAGGAAGTAGGAAGAGAGGAAGGCTGCATGCCAGATGGATGGATTCTATTAAGGAGGTCATGGGTATGGGTTTGCAGGATTTAAACAGAGCAGTGGAGGACAGGGGATCTTGGAGATGTCTCATTCATAGGGCCACCATTGACTTGAGGGCAGTTAACAACAACAACAAATGGAGGCTATCCTGGTGAGGATCTGTACTTAAAAATTTACCATTGCAACCACTGATTCTAATCGCAACAGATGATATTGAACTGTAGAAAAATGCCATTTGCAAAATATTTGCATATGGCAAAACATTATAGCTGGAGTGCCAGGAAAATGTAATCTTCCAAGTGGGAAAGGGTATCACACCTTAAGAAAAGATGTTTTGGTTCTGGAAACTAGCTAGTAACACCTGTTGCTTATTGTGCAAAAGCATTAGCAGTGAAATTGTTCCAAAATCAGACATATCAAAGGTTTTCATGGATCAAATAGATCATTATTGACCTATGATAATTCCCTACTGCTGCTTCATGCCTCCACTTTGCTAGTTCTTTCGGACAATAAATTATGCATTTACCTGTGTCCAATAAGCAAATGGCACCTGAGTTTGATACTGGTGCTTCAGATATGCACATTCTTAAGAGCTATAACTGTCTTCAGGTTCCATTTTGTAGACCAGGTCAAAGCACATGATTTCCTCCTTTTCAATTTAAACTCCTCTTTACCAGTTGGTCAACATAGTAATGACTAAGAGATGGGGATGGGAATTCTTGATCCTTTTCCAGAAAGGAAAAACAAACAAACCATCTGATTTACTGTTTACCGGATAGGGTATGGGTTTTAATTATAGGGATTATGGGGTTTTATTGCTGGGGGAGATATTGTTGTTATGATTTTATCATATATTTTATGTCTTGTATTTTTATACTACTTGTAATCCCGCCTCGATCCACAGGGAGAGGCGGGAAAATACAAATACAAATTATTATTATTATTATTATTATTATTATTATTATTATTATTAGATATTTGTTTATTCAAAATTGCCTGGCACTGAAATTATAAGGAAACACATACAGACATGGATATACATCCACTATGTACACTTTTGCCAGTCGGATAATCCATTTGGATTACGTGTTAGAATTCCTTGGCAACTAACAAATAGAATCAATGTCAGGAGAGAATCAAATGAATTTATATGGGCAAGCAAGCATTTAATACAGACAACATCTTGGAAAAAGTTACTTTTTCAGAATACTGTTCTGAATGACTGAAGGATCTGGAAGCTGTACTCCAAAAATAACTCACCACCCCCAACTCTGATATTAATGATCAAATTTATAACATTCCTTAAGAGAAGACTTGATATAAAATGACCCACAATTTTATTTTCCAAATTTGCATGGCATCACAACTGCATCCATTCCATCCATACTTTCTCGTGCTATGGCTAGGAAGCACCAGTGGCTTTCCTTCTCTGGGATGACTGTCAGCAGAAATTCTAATTTCAGACTAAGCCATTATGATTATTCCACTCAGTACATCTAATCTGTGTCCCAATGAGTTTGTAGTAGAGACCACAATATACAGCCCAATTATCTCTCCACAGTCCCAGGAAAGATGGTAGAATGTTCCTGGAGCAGAGTTATAGCTGATTGTAACAGTTACAGTGTGGAATAGAAGACAACAGGTAGCTGTTGCAGCAGATAGACCAGGGAGAACACACACCAATGACAAAACAACAAGGAACTTGTAGATAAGGCCACCCAGCTAGGTCTACCATGCCACCATTTTCCCTGTCCCAGATGGACTAACAACACAGTCCCTCTGGATTTTTGTTTTCTAACTATGAAGTTCTAAGAGGTAGGGGTAGGGGGTTTAATGTCCAAGGGAGCAGCATTTTCACAGGATGCCAAAGTAAACTTTTACATGCAATAAAAACTGGAAAGGTAGCTAAGAAGAAGATGCAGATTGGTCCATTACTCACATAGAAAAGGTATTTCTCTTCAGTCTTTGGGATGATAGCCCATCTCCTGGTTGCTTCCGCTTTAAAAGAAGAATAGAACTGAATTCTGGTGTTGCTGGACTGCAGGGTCTTTTCTGTAGGACTGGAATGCCCCTTTTCTCCCTCCTGGTACTCTGAGGTGCCTGGTTACCTCTCTTTCCTTCTTCTTCTGTTACTACTCCTGAGGTGGCCCCTCTCCTTGGGACCCCTGTGCTCCCCCATCTGCTTGACGTCTCTTGCTGAATACTCTCCCACCTGCTCTCTTGTGCTACTGCAGGTAAGAAAGCAGCCTTTCAGCATTTACAGATTGAAGCCTGGAAGAGCTGACAAACTCTCCACCCCAACAAAAGCAATCCTGCTGAATGAAGGGGGGACATGTCTCACAGGGTTAGGTAGATCAAGCTGTATGTCAAATTACTCTTGGGAATGTTGCCACCAGCCGATCAAGAGAGGTTCTGAAGAGAGCAGCCAGGAGGAGGAGTAGGATGAGGATGAGCCAAAGAGAAAGAGAGGGAATGAATGATTAAAGGAAACAGAATGGGGGAAAGGAGTGAGGGGGAGTGACAGAGTGATTATGATGGAGAGCAAGAGAGAAAGGTGGAGGGAAGAGCGAGGGAGAGAATGAGGGGGAGTAATAGGGAGAAAGGGGGAAATGAGGGGGTACGGGAGCACAGTTGTGACAGATGGTGATAGAGGAGAGTATGGGCTGGGAAAGGAGGATGAAAGAGGTAAGTGGAAGGGAAGGAAAGGGGGAAGGGAAAGATGGAAAGAGAAGCTCTGCAATGCTCCTAGAGTAGAGCTGCTTGAGAAAGGAAGCCAAGCTGGGCTATAGATGAACCTTTTCCAGGAAAACACTGCCTTTATTTCACAGCTTCTCCTTACATTTCTTTTCTTTTCTTTAATTTTGAGGCTTCTTTGAAGTTTTGCAGACTTGGCTTTCAAAGCAGGTAGTGTGTTTGTGTGTGTGTGTGAGTATGGAGGGGCTGTGTGCCTGTCAACTTTACCATTTGTGGATGCCAGAAGCCCTAGTTCCACAGTTGTTAGTTCACAAATGCAGTTTGGCCTTTATTAATTTGGTGTTATGTAACTTGTTTATGCATGTCAGAGCCTGGGGCCATTTTTGCAAGTGATAATGCATCTGCTTTGTGTTTTCAGCATCTTGGTAATTGGAATCATCATTTCTGCATGCTTTTTATAAATAAATAAATAAAACTCTGGCTAAAACAAACATACATCTCACTTTTTAAAAATTGTAATCCACAAATGTCCTATATGGATAAAATTGTATTTCTTTCCACACTCTGTTTATAGCGAAAACCAACTGGAAGCCTGGAAAAACTGAAAAAAGCCATTACATATCATTATCTCTGCATCTGGTTAACTATTCCTAAATCTGGAAGCTCAGTTTAAATAACAAGGGTAATAGCTGTTGTTACAGCCCTGTTCCATGAATTTGTCTGATTCTTCTTTCAGATGCACCTAAGTATAGTGGACATCTTGGGGCTGTAAATTCCACAGTTGAATTATGTATTGTGTGCAGATTTTGCATCATTGTGCACACCATGGAAATGTGCTGTGTCAAGCTATGTTTGGCTCCCTTGTAGTATGCTTCTGTCATATACCCATGTGCAATGATAGTTGCACATACTGAAATGCAAAAGCAGATAGTCAACAAAGAGATGTTGCAAGTTAAATTTTTATCTGATTTAATAGAGATATTCTTTAAAGTCCTCTAGGTAAACATTGCAAGGTTTGCATCTCATGTTCTGCTTTAAAGGGAGTATTTTAAAGACAGCAATATATTCTTCCTGGGCAAATCCTTTTCTTCCCTTTCCTGTATTCCCTAGAATTGCAGATAGACTTCAAGAAAAAAGGGAAACCTGACTGGCAGTGGAGTGGTGGTGAGGAGATGACAGCTTTGTTCCTGCTAATTAAAAAGTCAGAGTATTGCAATTTTGTAAACTCTGATTCCACTACAACGTGGCAGACAGCCAGTAGGTATAAAGCTGACATTATGAAATAGGTTAGCTGAAACGTAAAACTGTGAGCATCCTCACTCGGGCATTGTTTTTAAAAAGTCAGTCTGACTTTTTCTACCTGCTACCTGCCTCTTCCCCCATACATTGCCAGTGCAGCAGTTGTAAGTTATAGAATAAGGGTCACAGAAAGGGGTATAGCTACTGAGGAAGGCAGAATGAGGGCATTGCTGCTCCAAAAGAGAATTTCTGCCCCCCATGAAATTTTCCCTTCCTTCCCAAGTTTCTAGCATTATGTAGCATTTCAAAGACTGAAACAGTGAAAATTGTTCACATCCACAACACTTATATTTTCTGTGTTCTCATTCCTCTGTTGCCTACCCTTTTGCTTTGGGTACCTAAACTCTTTTCCTAAATTATCATATTAAGCTTCAAGTTACTGTGATGCTACAAATTTGGTTAGCGAAGGTAAATTTCATGAAGGGCAGAGTTTTTATTTCAGGGACAATACCCTTATGTTGCATCCTTAAAGCTACACACCTGGGGATAATTTATTAATTTATTGTTGACTCTTCCCTGCATCCACACTGAAAACAAGTGAAGAGTAAAGCAAAGAGGGGGAAGCTGTAAGACCATTAAGTTCAGAGTTACCCAAATATCCCATTGCAAAAGGGAACAAGAAGGAAGCAGGATCTTTTCCTAAACTTTGGTCTTCTTTCTTCAGAGCTGCATTTTGATGCCTCTGGCATTTCTTTGGGACTTGGGAAGAGTTACTCATGGGCACAATAAATTCTAGGAGACTCCTAGCCATTATTGGCAAGGGGATTCCAGGATGTGTAGTGCAAATAAAGTAACTGAATCCAGCTCTGTATATACCAAGTATTTTTGATCCACATCTGCCTCTTGCTTCTGCATCTGTTCTGTTTCCCATTCCATCATTTGCATTCTTCCTTCATCTGGATACTCCTTTCCCTCCTCTTCCTATTTCCAGTGCATTTGCTTAGTCCAACTACATTCAGCAGCCCAGAGTCCCTAAAGCTGCCACTTCTCACCCCTATTAAGTGGCATGGAGGGATTTAAGTTCTGGGGAGGCAATTCTTCAGGAGTGGGAGAGGTCTGCAACTTCTTTTTGCTTCTTTCTTTCCCCCCTGTGCCTGCAGTCTTTCAATACTTTTGCAGCAGCACTTCATCAAAAAGATAAAACTGCACTGTCTATTCCTCTTAATAAGCTGGGGAGAGGATGTTATTCCCCTCCCACTTAGAGATGGCAACAAAACAGAAACAAATACAGGATTTCAGGAGCTTGTGCTATATGAAGCTGTCTCTGAAGCCTCCTTGTGTCATAAATAAGTAAAATAAAGAAATATTCTGTTATTTTTGAATGCAACAGCAGTGTACTGTTATGATGCTTTTCATTTAGAAACATAGGATGCAGAAAGTTGCTTTATACAGAGCCAGACTCAGTGTTGACAACAGGCAGAAGCTCTCCAAGGTTTCAGTCAGAGTTCTTTTCTGGCTTTATATGGAGATCCCTGGTATCCTCTGGTGGTCTGAGTTTTCTTTGCTTCCAAAATCAAATGTATTTCCGTGTATTCAGGATGGTATGGTGAGCTCCAGGAGCAATATATTTTGGGTGGGGCAGTGTAATGTGAGTCCATAGGACAAGAGATCACTGGAGATATATAATTTTTAGTTCAGAAATATAGAAGAAGAACCCAGGCAGAGGCAAGTGGCATGAGCACTCCTAGCTGGCAGTGCCTTATGCTGAGTCAGCCCTTCAATCTGTAAAATTCAGCATTGTTTAACCCAGGGGCCGGCAACCTACAGCCCCCGGGCCGGTTCCGGCCCAGGTCGCTGAACTTACTGGCCCAGGCGGATCCCTGCCACCGCCGCCGCCGCCGCCGCCGTGCACTGCCACACATTTTCCCTCCGTGCGGCTGCACATGCTGCGGCCGCCATTTTGATTTCCAAAATGGCGGCCGTGACACATTTGCGCATGTGCAGGAATCTCCAAAATGGTGGCTGCAACTCATTTGCGCATGCGCAGTACTCCTGCACATGCGCAAATGCGCCGCAGCTGCCATTTTGGAAATCAAAATGGTAGCCGCGACATGTGCCGTGGAGGCGGGGGTGCGTGCCGCCATCCCCCCCCCTCGGCCCAGCGGAGATCAGGACTTCGGGGGACTGGCCCAGGTCTCCAAAAGGTTGCCTACCCCTGGTCTAACCCACAGGTTAGCAACCAGTGGCCGATGGATTAGATGGAGTTTTGGGAACCTTCTCCCACTTTTCTCTGAAGCTCAGCTGATCAGCCATCAACTGAGGAGAGGCACCAGGACTGCTCAGTGGTTTCCAGGGGCCCTTTCACACTACACAATTATTCTTTAACCATTTTAACTGTAATGGCAACATCCTATGGAATCCTGGGATTTGCAGTTTAGGGAGAAGTCATTAGAATTCTCTGTCACAGAGCAATTATGTCTTAAGCAAACCAACCCTAGGATTGTATGGGATATTGTTATGGCAGTTAGGACTTTGTCACATGTGGCTTTTAAACCACAATTACAGTTGGAAAATAACACCTTTGGTGATACTTAATGCACAGTCTTGCCTCTGACCCGCTGCTACTGTCTCTGTAAAACATGGTTAGAGCACACCTTTCCATTGATGGGGACAACTTGTCAATAACCTCCCAATCATGCTGCTGTGCCATTAGTCCTCAGGTGCAAAAAGTTTCTTCCACAGCAGTTCCAAGATTGGGCAGTCACATGGTGTCACTATCCTCTTCTCCCCTCCTCTCCCCCTTCCCCTCACTATTTCCAAACAGGCTGGTTTTATTTTCTTTTTTCACGTTCTTTTTTTTTCTTTCTTCTTTGATTCACTAACTCACATTGCCATAATTGCTAAACTGCATTACAAATAAAAATAAAAATAAAAAACTGAAAGGCATGCATGGGGCAGGGAGGTGAGGTAAAACTGGGATGCAGAAGAGAATGCAAGAGACCATTAATGGGGGAAACAGCCCCGGTGGCACTATTGAAGGGATGTATAATAAGGAAATCTCCCAACCTAGTTAGTATCCATTTCCTTTTACCAACTCAATGGTGATGAGAATGAGGGTCATGTGATAAAGTCCTTAGAGTGGAATTGTAATGCTGTAACTGTGCAGTGTGAAAGGGCCCTAGGTCAGGGGTTTGGTAAATCTCTGGGATTTATCCCAGACTTTATAAGAGCTAACCAGGATGCTGAACTCAGTCCTCCTCCTTCAGCACTCTGGACAGTATGTTTAAAGTCTAGAATGAATTTTATTGCCATCTGGATTTTTTTTAAAAGGGGAAATTAAAAGCCTTTAAACTCTTCTCCTGCAGTTATCATATCCCCTAATCTCAGCAGGTTGGGAGAAAACATTTCAACCTCACAGTGAAAACTGCCTGTGTGAGTATGTGCGCACATGTAGGCAACCACACAACCTGTCAACTAACACTGGTTCTCTGAGTCAAACATTTTCCCCACTTGTGATCCACACTGTGAGGTCCTGGCTATCCAGGGTTTGAGGCCGGAAATCTGTCCAAAGCAATAGCTGGAGATCTCCTCGTTTAAAGTTGAAAACGTTTACATGCAAAGCATGTGCTGTACCACAGTAGGTCATCGTTGTTTTTTCACAGGAGAAACATCACTGTCTTATTGCATGCATCATTTGTTGGCACAGGAAACTGGGAGAGGAACCCTGACTAGCAATGCTAAGGAATTAGCTTTAAGCCTCTTGCTACTATTTATCTGCAGCAGGGCTGGGAATCATGCAGCCCTCAAGACATTGTTAGACAGAAACTCCCACCAGGCCTAGCCAGCAAAACCTGGTAAGGAATATTGGGGGCTGCAATTCAATACCTTCTAAGGTGCTACATTGTTCTATAGAATGCCTTGTATGGATGATTCTGTGCCCAGAGTTCTCAAAAGCTAGAAGATGCTTCTTGTCTGTATCCTCCCTGTCCCCCTCATCCTCTCCTGTCCTTTTGTCACCCTGGAGAAGGGGATTATTGGTCATTCTGTTTCCCTGAATTTTGTTATCTGTTGGGCAAAATAACTGGTGCCACCTGGAAAGCAAAGTTACTGGGACTCATCTTAAAAACAAATATAGAGCCATAGGTTGGGGAGTTCTTCAGTAATGTATTTAATTAACCATTATGCAATGTCATTCCTTTATAGTACATGGGTACATTTTAAAATATGGGTGCTCATCATAGCAGCCCTGATAGACACATACCCAGGAAGTTACTAAAGTGGCTATATTGATCCACATCAGCAAACCAGTTTTATCCATTTCCACTAGGATCGGGTCTTTTTGTAAAGCTAATGAGACTCAATTGTCCATGCCAAAGCATGCCATCCCAAACACTTTACATTAGAATAGGGATCTCTCACAACATACTGTTATTAGGAAATTTCCCTCTACTCCCCCTCTGCCACAGGAAGTAAAAGGGTTGAATCTAAATTCAGAAAGAACAGGGAAACATGAAGCAGAAGTGCATGTGGCAGATGATGCCATCTTTCCTGATAAGCAAAGATGGCCAGTGTTTTGACCTGTGGGCTCTGGCTGTACTGCACCACTGCAATCCCCTCTTCTAGCTCTTAGCAATATCTAGTGTTAGTGGAGCATCTTTAATGAGTCATTGATAAAGGTTCCAGCAGCTGTCGGTTCAACTGCATCATAGAGATGGCTCTCATCAGTTTTATTATACCAACCTCTAGGCTATTAGTCTTGACGGGTGACTCATTCCACCTCCCCCTTGCTCTTTCCAGCATTCATTTCTGTTTCCTGCTCCTTGTATGTGAATTAGTGTGTGTATGAGATTGGAATATAAGCAGAGATAGTTCCTTGTAAGTATCTGGAGGTTTATAGCAAGAAGTAGCAGCAATGAGATCGTTTTCCCCCGAGCGCAGACTGCCTCCAACAATTTAACAAAATTATGCAAGCATGATAATTGCCAGCTTGATTACTAATCTGATTCATGATGGCTTGTGCAGCATCCGTTGACCTATGCCTACTGGCATAATTCCTCAGGTATGAGAGATCTGTGGATGTGCTGAGGTAAAGCAACCTGGCATATAAGTAAGTAATGATGATAATAATCACCATGCCAAGAATTGTTTTCCTAGCCATCCCACATTCACAGATATATACTACACATGGATGTGCCACAGAACAACTTGAGAGGTAATTCAGGCAAACTGTATGACAAAAAGAAATTCTCCCTTTGCATAGGGGAATAGCCAGTGGGAAACTCTTGAATTGCCATTTAGCTGCAGTTTACTTTCTGAGGAGGCAGGATAGCCATGGCCAGAGGAGTGGATTGATGCACCTTTTGTTCATGGCCTTGAGGTGCAGATCCCCCCAAGCCATTGATCGGCTACATGTGATGCACTCAATGGTACTTGGGTGAACTCTTGTGACCAGTCAGTGACAGGGGGTAGAGCTCCACCCCACAGCCTTCAAGGTGCTATTCAACACCTGGGGAAGGAATTGTTGTAATCACCCTCCAAACCAGCAGTGTGGGAATGCCAGTGGAGATTTATGCTCTGCTTGCACTCAAATACCTATAACATTTGAGAGCAAGAGGGCATTTCAGCTTGCACTTCCAGGAAGCCTATAAAGAGATATTTCATCTCCATTCCTTTCATCTCCACACTTTCCTGAGCCTTAGTGCCATAACATAGGTGGGTACAAGCAGAATACAGATTGCACAACATGTTCTGGAACCTGAAGCCACAGATTCACTGTCTAGTGAACATTATGAATTCTGCCCACACACATGTCTTGTGGTGATGTTATCACAAATATGCACCCCATGATGGAAAAGAGAACTAGAAAGGGATTCTGGATTAATGTAAATCAAAAGCTTTAGTCCTTCTTTTGCCTCCCTCCTGATCCCACCTGCCCATCAGACTTGCTCTGTGAAAGCCATGGTAACATATTTTAGCAAAGGAATTTGATTTATTCATCTAGACTCTAAAAAAATCAAAAATCTCAGCAGGCCTGGTGGTCTGATGAAAACTGGCTGTCAGACACAGCAGGAGAAGATTTGCAGGACTTAGAAAATGGTGCCACAGGTGGCACCATTAATAAGATCTACCCCACTGTGTGTTAGATCCTTCTGGTATAGGGAAGAATGTGATTGCGACAAAGTCCAAGCCATAGTCAGATCTGGGGAAAGTTGAATTTTTAGACTTTGTTTTGTTTTGTTAACTGCCTTCGTGTTAATCTCGACACATGGTGACCCTATGGATGAGACATCTCCAGGCCCCTGCATCCTCTACTGCTCTGCCCAGCTCCTGCAAACTCATATTCATGGTCTCTTTAATAAAGTTCATCCATGCATGTGCGTGTGACATAGAGTGCCATTTTGGAACACCCAACGGTTCCGGCGTCGTACGCATGCGCATGGCGCTGGTGCCGTTGGGCATTCCGAAATGGCATCCTGCTGTTGTGCACATGCGTGCGCGATACGGGCCACCATTTTGGTTTCCAAAATGGCACCACCATGTGCGCACGCACGCATGCGCACGACGGTAGGAGTTATGCGCATGCACGCATGCGCCCCCAGCACCATTTCCCTCCCCTCCCAGCCCACCGGCAAAAAAGTTGCCAACCCCTGCACTACACCATGCTTCCTATGCATGGTGGTACAGACAAACTGAGGACAGGAAGCAGCAACTATTGGTGGCTTCCATGTTAGTGGAACAGTGTATCTGCTCCAGATTTTAATGCAAATGCTGAGCCCTGTTCTCAAAATAGCTCCCTTGAAGTACAAATTAAAACCCAGGGGATATTCACTACCCCACAGAAATGGGTGCAACTGACAGGGAGTATTGGGAAGCCCTACCCATTTGTTAAACCAGGGGTAGGCAACCTTTCCCCTTTAAGGGCCGAAGGACTTCAGCTCCCAGAAGCCTCAGCCATGTTGGCCAATAGTCCCATGTTGGCCAATAGCTCCTGGGATTCTGAGAGCTGAAGTCCCTCATCCCTTAAAGGGGAAAGGTTGCCTACCCTTGTGTTAAACCATAGAAATGAGCCCTGTTCAAGACCTTCTCATATCATCTATGCAATGTTGAAGTGGCTGTTATAGATTTATAAGGCTTTCTTGCAATATCCCCTTATTTCGAGCCTGCTTTCTCCTCTGTACTGTTAGTGAATGTCCTCCATTTTTATTATATATTTTAGCCATGTGGAGTTCCCTATAACCCCAGCCTGACCCTTGAGAGATGGCAGCCATAATCCCCTAGATGTAAGGTTAGGGAAGCAAGCTGAAATTGCTTAAGACCACTAGAAATTTCCTGGACAGGCAGGTTTGGGAAGTTGCCCTTGGGAATATCCCATTATGTTGGAAAAGATACCTAATGGTGTTTGTTTGTTTTAGTCTCACACTTAACGAGACAGTGATCAGATTTGACTGCACCCCTTTCTCTAGCTTCCTTTCTTTGATAGTTTTGAAACCACATGCATTGTTTAGACTATGCCCAAACTTAAGTAAAAAATAGTAAACCCATTAAGCCTTTGTCCATCTATTGTTTGACTCATGGCCAGGAGGCAAAAATTCCCTATAAGAACCCCTGGATTTTAGCAGACCTCATGCTACCTTGGAAGTGCATGCTGAATCTCTGTCGGTCTGCACTCTGAGATAGTTCCCATGACCCCCCCTTTCTTGCCAGTCCTGCCCCTTCCAAGGAGCCCATCTGCATTCACCAGAAGCCCAGTGGAGTCTCTTGGGTGTGAGTATATCTCCCTCTATCCTGGTTTCCTTCTTTGCCTCCCCCGCTCCCGCTCTTCCCCACTTATTCTTCTAGTGTGTGTGTGTGTGCCACATTTGGATGTTTGCTTACTGTATAAATAAATATTTTAGACTTTAATTGGAGTTTGGTCCGTTTCAGTGTCTTTCCTTGCCAGAATTTTTACATCTCTGGTAGACAATTGGATGAGATCTCAGAAGCGAAGTTGGGTGCTTCCCTTTCACATTTGAGCTAATTATAAATTCCCCAAAATTAGATCTTGGTTTTCCAACAGTACCTCAGCTAGCTTGGTCAAATAGCACAATGTTATTAATGTACAGATGTCCTGGTGCAGTCCATGAGCCCTTTAAGAAGCCTCCTGAAAGTGGCAAAAACTGGAAGATGACAAATAGCCTTGGAAGGGTTCTAGGTAATGATGCTATGCATTGGGATGGCTGGTGTGCACAGTATCAGTTGAGTAGTGATTTGGCTTGGGGGTTTAGTCCAAATTCTAAAGGTGCTATCCAAAGCATTGAAACTCTTTTTGAACAGGAGTCCTGCCCCTTCAATAGATTAAAAGAGGCTACTACTGATTTTGGAGCCATGACTCACAAAGTTAGAGCACAGGAACTTCTTGATTAGAAGGGATACCACCTGCCTCCCCTCAGTTCCTTCTCAGCTAAGGACATTATCACACGTGGGCCAGAAAGCGAAAATAAAGTGGAAATGAGGCATTCTGAAAATAAACAGAAAATAAACCTTGTTTCCACAAATGGCTTTCACACATAATTACCTTAATTGCGAATTTACAGTAAGCGCATTTAATGTTCACACACAAGTGAGAAGAGCCCATAAATGTACTAAAAATGAGCTTCTTGCACATGCGCAGATAGAAAAATGTTCGCTGGAACAATGGGAAAAGCAGGGAAATGCTCCCAAATTCGCATTTGCTTTTCACATTACGGTAAATGCGAAATATTAAGGTACCTTAAATTACCTTAATTTCGCATTTGCATTTCCTCCAAACAACCGAATTTCAAAAGATCTCGGTTAACACAAGTTTCTGTCCACTTTCTGTGCGACGTCGTGTGAAAACACGGGGCACAGATCCAGTTTCTGTTTGGGATTTGTGTGGATTAACCAGCAGATTTGCCCCCGTGTGATAACGTCCTTAGACAAAATCCTTACAGTTGCTGAAAGGAGGAGGGACTGTTGTGAATCAAATATGTTGGCAATGCAATCTATTGGGGGAGAGAGTCATACCATCCAACACTTCACAGATGAAAACTGAGACATGTGGCCAAAGCAACATTAGAGTGTGATCAAGATGGCAAAAGCAATTAGGAGGGGGTATCATAAAGTAATAATTATCACCCAGAAATTATTATGGTATATTGATGAAATTTTGTCAGTGTCATCATCATGAGATGACTTTTTCTTTTCCCCAAAATTAAAAGTCCATTGAGAGGTTGATGATTTGACAACACAGATGATGTCATTCATGAGTGGAAGAGTGGTTTAAGGCACAAGCTGAAGACTTTTACAATAACGGTATTTGGAGGGTCCAGAAACGCTGGGAAAAATGTGTAAATCTGGATGGTGACTATGTAGAGATAAGTTAACAACTACAAATCAAAACAAACTTTCTGTCAAATTTTTAAAAAGTGATAATTAAAACTATGATATCCCCTCATAATAAGGAAGAGCACACAAACTAAGAGAGTATGTAGCAGTTTGCTTTTGCTCCAGCCCACTGCAAAGGACAAGATTCTGCCCCCTCCTCTCCATCTTGTTGAGTTAATTGAGTACTAAGTACAGTTGTCCCTCCCCGTTCACGGACTTCAAGTCCACAGTCTCATTCTTCGTGGGAGAGACAAGCAGCTATAGTTAACATGGCAGTGCATGCCCATGCACACCATTATTTTTTAATGGGGCTCAAATATTTGTGAGCCGCCATTTTTGGTAGTGGTCTGGAACAGATCTCCCATGAATTGGGAGGGGCAACTGTACTTTTGCTTTTTGAACCCGGCTGGAACAATTTAAATAAGCTGAGCATTAAAGGAGGAAATTAGGAGGAGGAGAGAAAAACTGGAACATTTTTAAAGCAACTTAAAAAATGGAAGCCAGAGGATTAACCAGGACTATCCTTGCCAAATCAAGATAGTTGAACGGGATATTGCTGGCTTGTTCATGAATGAACAATTTAATATCTGTTAGTTTATCAAAAGACCTACTCCTAGTATAAATGAAAACAGCTAGAACTGGTTTGTTGGCATAGATCAACATGGCTGCCTAGAGGTTTGGACCATCATTGGAGTTATAGCTCTGGGAAGTGTCATGATGAGCACCTGTACTACAAAATTTTCTACTGCATGACTTGATTTAGGGAAAAACAGGCAGACATATTGGCCAGGTAGATAGAGGGGAAGGAGACAAGCCAGCAACCAGACACTCTTCACTGAAGACATACTGGAAAAACAAAGTGGTGAACATGCAAAAAGAAAGACAACATCTCCAAAGGAGGTTGGGCTACTCAGTGCTAACCAAGATGTCTGCTAAAATGCTGGATGATCTATCCATGATGAAGGAGATATTTCCCCTGCCATAGGGGAAAGGACTCCAAACCTAACTGGCCTATACCAAGGAAGTGTGTTTTCTAGGGCCAAGGTAGTTATAACAGTCTCCTCTAGGACATGTCACCTCTCCTTCAGACATACCTCAGTCACAGCACATGGCCTAACTTTCCAGTGAACATCCCCAGGCTCCTGGGTTCATGAACTATTACACAGAGGACAACTACATCCCGAGTCTTTGTGACCAGAGATTAGAACTATAACTTCCAGAATACTACCATGATCATGCTACCTGGGGCATTCTGGAAGTTGTTTCAGAAAATAAATAACATTTTCTAAGGTTTGGAAGACTCAGCATATTAAACCATTCTTTCCCAACCTTTGTGCCTTTGAAGTACATATCCCAGCATGTCTCACAATTGACCATGGCAGCTAAGGACTGATGGAAGTTATAGTCCAAAACATGTTGAGGGCACCAGAATGGAAAAGCCTGCATTAAATGTACCCTAGTCTATTATAGTGTCAGCATTCTATGGGAACAATAAAGACATAGGCAACAGGAGCAAAGAATTTATTGAGGCTTATTAGCTATGCACTAAATGATATGAAGCAGGCAAGCTGGGCAAAGAAATTTCAGAGAATAAAGGTGCTTCCACACTAGAGCCAATTAGCACCTAGTGGGTTTCCATGGCTGAGCAGAGATCTGAATACCGATCTCTCTGAGTCCTAGTCCAACACTCAAGACCACTATACAACACTGGCTCTAATGGCAGAACTATATATTGGATTTCCAAAAATCAGAAAATATAGAAATGTGACAGATTAGCAATGAGGCCATTTGAGTGCACTGTAAGAAGTGAGTGAATAAAGGATGACAATTCCAGTGGAACCAGCTAGCGTGAAAGCCCCCCCCC